>JANZXR010000007.1:17553349-17612523 GCA_027575705.1 Erythroxylum echinodendron
AAGATTCAATATTCATGTGCATATATGCTAACATTATGCATGAGCAAGAGAAATGCATTTCCTTAATCTCTCTTTGAACTCATATGTACTGAAATTTTGGGTCTTAACCCTTAATATGGTGACGGGGTGTTACATTAATTCTACTATCTATAGATAAGAAGAAGAGGGCAATTGCAGTATGAGGAATCACAATGAAGATCTCAAGCTCTGTATAGAACATATGGGGGTAACGGATCTTAAACAAGAAGGTTACTCCTTTACTTAGAGCAATAAACCAAAAAATGCATGGTCCATAAAAAAAATAAATAAAAAGAGCATTATTGAATGGCGATTGATTCTCACAATTTTCCAATAGTAAAGCTACCTTTATGGATCTTTTTTTTTTCAAATTACACTCTGAATCTAATTAATGCTCCTTTTTAGAACCCCACCAATCATCATCTTTTTAAGTTTAATAAATATCTTGTCAAAGTGGAAGGTTTTAATGATGCAATATTAAAGGGTTTGTCCGCTCAAGTCTCTAGCCCTAAATAATACGTTTGTTATCAAAAGCCCAAAGTTATTAAAGTATAGTTAAAGAAACTAAGAGCCTCTTATTCTCCTGACCAAAGATGTGAGTTTGTACCATACTAATAAAAAAATAGTACAAAGTATTGGCATTCAGTACTGGCCTATGGTACCAATACATTTTTGTTTGGTACCGATCGGTAATACCGGCCAAATACTAGTCAGTACCATAAAGTTTAAAATCTTTAGAGACTTATTTGCAAAAAAAAAAAACTAATAAAATAAACCCATCCTAGTAGACTTTCTCATTTTGCCCTCCCTCTCTTCTCTACCCAACCTTAACCCCAGCTTCATCTCTACTCTCTCTACTATATCTAGATCCAATGTTGACCCTTTTTCTTTTTCAAATTGTTCTTCAATCTATACTAATTTAAGAGTGTAATGGTAGAGATCATAGGTTTGTTGAGAGCGATTGAAAATTCAACATTGCCATTGAAAATTGTAAGTGGAAATGCAGAGCAGATAACAGTTAGTGGCAAGAAAGGGTTGGTGAAGCTTTTAAAATGGCATTTTAGCATTCAAATTTCAAAGGAAAGCAATTAGATGCTATTCAAGCTGTTTTATGGGGTTGGGATTTTTTTTCCCTAATCTTCATCTCTATCTTTGTTTTTATTTCATGTCAATAAATTAATTTTGGATTTTTTTTTCATCGAATGTGTGTTGTTAGGGAGAGATTGTTTCTGTCTATTGCCAACCGGAGGAGGAAAGTTCATATGTTATCAGGTTCTCGCACTTGCTAGACTTGGAAGTATCGTGCTTATTATTTCTCCTTTAATTGATCCTCTTTAATGATTCTTTCTCCTTCCAGATTTCGAAATTTTGTTTTCTTTTGGTTTAAGTTCTTGTTCTTAAGGTTGTAATTAAGGACATCATTCTTACTACCTTATCTTATTCTTCTTCTTCTTCGCATGATTATCTATAATTATTTCAATAACCTTGATGGTGAGTACTTTGTAAAGTTCCTTCCTTTAACATTGGTTTTTGGTTTGTTTCATAGGTAGTAGAATGAGATGATCTTTGATTTTATGTTTCCGTCCCAACCTCTTAAGGACAATCTTGTAATTTTAAATTAAAAAGACTATTTTATAATTTAAAAAATTATTGAAACGATACCAGGTATTGACTGCTACCAGTATAGTACCTTACTAGAATCAAATATGATTTCGGTATTGATAAAGTTAAGGGAAGTCTAGTTACCACTCAATTTCCACTTTCTCTTAATCATAGGGATCTTAGGCATATTTAGAAGGAAAAGCTAGAGCTGGAGATTTTTCTAAGCATCTTTCTAGATTACTCATCACTCAACACTCATCCAACGGAGGGTAGAATTAATTGGCTTAAGGAGGGGAATAAAGCTTCCAAGTTCTTTTTCAATTCCTTATCAGACGGGAGGAATACTAATAAACTTTCTTTAATAATTAGTATGGATGGGAGACTCCTTACTGATCAACCAAGCATAATAGAGAAGGCAGTCAAATTCTGTAAGGGGCTTCTAGGTTTAGACTTGGGTCCTTCTACCTTTATGGACTCCTTCCAATATATCATTTCCAACAAAATCACATCCGAAGCTTCTTATGAGCTAAGGAAATTGATCTCGAATGATGAGATTAACGCTACAGTCTTTGCTATGAATGGGATAAAGGCCCAAGAACTTGATGATTTAAATGGTTTTTTCTATTAAAAGACCTGGTCTACCAGTGGTTATAAAGGCAATTCATGAGTTCTTTGAAAAGGACGTGATCATAATGGAATTCAATAAAACCTTTCTTTTCTTAATCCCTAAAATTTCTCATCCCTCTACATTTGGAGATTTCAAGGCTATAACATGCATAAATTTCATTTATAAAATTATTGTTAAGATTTTAGCAAGCAAATTGAAAGGAGTTCTCAATTTCGTTATCAATGAGAATTAGAATGCTTTTATGAAGGATAGAGGAGCATTGGTGATAGTATTTTAATTGCTTAGGATCTCCTAGGTTATACTAGAAGGAACTGTCCCCTAAATTATGCTATTAAGATTGACTTTAATAAAGCCTTTGACTTCATCAATTGGTCTTTCCTTTTTTAGGTTCTTAAGGCTTTTAATCTTCCTGACACCTATATCAACTGGATTAAGGATTTTGTCTCCACTATAGGCTATTGTGTTTTGATTAATGGCACCCCTTATGAGATCATCAACGAGGAGAAGAGGAATTAGATGGAAAGACACTTTGTCCCCTTATTTATTCATTCTCTGTATGGAAGTCCTTCTTAAATGTTAAAGATCAATGTCTCCAATAATCCTAAATTCAAGTTTCATTTCAGGTGTAGAAGAGTTTCTCTTACCCATTGTTGTTTTGCAAATGATCTAATTCTCTTCTCTAAAGCTCATCCAGAATATTCTCGATGTGGTTATTGAGATGTCAGACATCAACGTGAATCTTAATAAAAGCCATTTCATCCTCTCATTAACTGCAGAATTTCTACAGGCTAATATTTCCACTACAACAAGTATGAGCGGTAAACTCCAGCCTTTGCAATATTAGGGTCCACCAATTAGGACTAAAAGACTTTCTTTTAATGAATGCCTTCCTTTAAATGAAAGAATTCAAAGGAGAATCAAAAAATGGACTGATAGATTTCTTTCCTTTAGAGGAACAGTTCAATTAATTAAATATGTCATATACTCCCTACATTTATATTGGAGCACACATTTTCCATTTTTCAAGAAGTTAATCAAATCCGTTGAGAAAAGGAAGAGAGACTTTTTGTGGGGCAAATCAAATGGGAGTCCAGGTCTTTCTAAGGTTAAATGGTTATGTGTAAATCCAAAAAGGAAGGAGGTTTGAGAATAATCTTTATTAGGGTAGCCAATAAAGTCTTTTTGATTAAAAGACTTTAAAGAGTTCTTTAAGAAAAAAATCCCTTTCGATGAGATGACTTCACAATTATTTTCAAAAAGGAAACAACCTATAAACTCTTTCTAAAAGACCAACTTTCTCTTAGTTCCTTAATCAACTCTTAAAGATCAGGGATGAGGTGGCCAATGAAGTATATTGTAAAATAGGGAATGAAATTTTGTTTTTTTATGACATGACGATTGGATAGGATATGGTCCCCTATCCCAAAATCCCGATGCAGTTTTAGCTCTTTCAGGGATGGATTACAAGGCTAAGGTTACTGCGGCTGCGTTTGGATCTACTGTGAGGTAGAGATAAGTACTTATTTATTGTAGTTTTCAAATGCAATCACATGTTTGAATCTGCGGTAAACAACCGGAGATTGGAGAAAAATGTGGTGCCACGACAGAAATCAATAAACAGAAAGAGGGTTGTGGTAAGAAATTGCTTCTAAGGTGGAAATTTTACTTTCCATTAATAACCTTCACTACAAGTATTATTTTCCATTATACTCTCAATTAATATGACTAATAATATATTTTTATGAAATATTTTATTTACTAAATTTATTTTATTTATATTTTCTTGTTTTAATTTAATATTTTTTGTTTATAATTTTAAATTTATATGACTAACAATATATTTTTTAATTATTTATACAACAATTAATAGTTTATTAAATCAATGAGTTTTTTAGTCATTTTATTTCTTTTCAGCAACCGCAACTGTAATTACCAAGCACCTATTTTCACGTTTCAGTAGTTACCAAAACAACAATCCCAAACACATAAGCACTTATTGAGAATAAGTACTTATTATTTCAGCAGGTTGTCAACCGTCACCGCTCCTCCGAACTAAGCTTACATTTATCAATCAAAACCAGTTGATGCATTTTCTCGAAGTATTATAATACCTAAAACCCTTATACTCTCATGAAATGGTTACATATTACTGAATAAGAGGTATCCTGACATAGGGCTATCTGGAATAATATTCTAAGACTTAACTTCCTTTTAAATCTGAATGGGATTTGTATCTTATGCAAAGACGGGAATGAGACGAGGAATCACCTATTTTTCTCCTACTCTCTCTAACTCAATTTAGAATAAAATAAGACAATACTTTTCATAGAATGAGCGTTCAAATACGTTCATAGAGGTGATTAATAACTTAACTGAAGCACAAGCTACCAATCCACTCTAGAAGCAACATGTGTTAGTTATAGCCATAACTTCTCATGAGTTATGAAAGGAAAGGAATCTAAGGAATTAAAAAATAAGTAACGTTCTTAAAGGATAATCATGCAAACTATCCTAAAGAACGTAAATGAACAATCTATATGTTGGGATCTAGTGTAAGATTAACAGAGATTAAGCCTTTGAGCTAAGCTTTTACTTAGAATTAGGCAGACCCATTTTGCAATGTTTTCTTACTAGCTAGCGCATTCTTCAAGCAAAAACCATACCTATCATACGAGGATCAACGACTAAATAGAGCAGAAGAACATGCGAGCAACCAAATTGAAGCTTCCTTACCTTTGGATACCCAGATTAGCAAAGGAGCGTACGTTGCACCCAACGAAAACTCCAAATGTTCCAATCCCTAATTGCAGTGGCGGAGCCAGGAATGTCCTGAAGACGGATCTTATTTCGTTTCTTATACTGAGCTTTGTTGTATGAGAACAACATACAGTAGCCTGCATCCCTCGGATGAAGAATACGATGTTATTTTATATTACTGTGTAATTATATTAGAGCTAGTTAATTAGCTTCTAACTTCTTAATGATTAGAATTAGTTAATTAGCTTATTACAGCTGATGCTGATGTATGTAAGGACCTTCGAATATTGTAGCTAAAAGTAATTGAGATTTTTTTCTCTCTCTAACCTCATCTCTCTTAATTTACTCTCTTTTCCCACATCTTTTTCACGCTTCTTAAGATGGTATCAGAGTGCGTCGTTTTCTTCCAATCTTGCTTGTTAACTTGAAGATTGTAGCTGATTTTCGTGGCTTATTTGCCTATTCTAAGTTGGTTTTGTTCGAGGACGATCAATAATTCCGTCTCTCTCTCTTCCTTCAGTTATCACTCATCACTCAGCACCGCGTGACCGCGTCCCTCTTCCTTCAGCGCCGTCGCGTTGCCAGCCACCTCCTGCAAGTTCTTCAAATCACCGGTGTCGCGTGACCACCAGGGACAAGCCGAGCTGGCGCGGGAGCTTGTCCCTATGTAGCTCCGCCACTGCCTAATTGGGTATGCTCTAGATCGTTCAACTGTCAACCAGTGAATTTTTACTTATTTTATGAAATAGCATTAAATAGCGATGACT
Source organism: Erythroxylum echinodendron (assembly GCA_027575705.1). NCBI lineage: Eukaryota > Viridiplantae > Streptophyta > Magnoliopsida > Malpighiales > Erythroxylaceae > Erythroxylum > Erythroxylum echinodendron. Next base: position 17,559,122 of record JANZXR010000007.1, read on the forward strand.
AAATGATGGCATTTTCCTGTATTAATTTGGATTAGTAGGTGTTAGTAATCCACTCTACTTAAGTTCTCCTAGTCGTTTCTTTTGGAGACCATTTTATATTTCTACCCTTCTATCAATAATATTTTTAATTTTTCAAAAAAACACAAAATATTTAATTCAAAAAAATATAAAATATCGAAGAGAAATCTCACAGTTAGGATTTTACAGAAGAAAATGCAATATCCACGAGTTAGATTGTGGTTAAGTTAAACATAGGTGTAAACTTCATCAGGGGACTAGATCTTCAAGACCTCAGTCTGTAAGAACTTGGCTGGCTGTTCATATGAATGTATAATTGACAATTGTACAGTTGTATATGAATGTAGCTATGCATATGTACACTTTTGGGGTTGAAAATTCCCCTTCATCACGTTCGCTTTCCACCTATATCCTACACTTGCAGCTGTACAATCCTCAAAGAGGATGCTTGTCAACAGGTCGGTACTGTTCTAAATAAGAATCTGGGACTTCGCAGCACCTCGAGAGCACTTTTTCCTTCCACTCTTGTTAAGGGCGCACACACAGATCTCAAGAAGCTCGTAGTCCTCCTCCCAGAACAACAAGGATGCCATTTCTGGATTTTCCAACAGAGTTTTAGATGTGAGAAACCCAGCAATTGTCCATGTTTGATAAAGCCTGGATTGCTTTCCAATAAATTTCCCCGTTCGAGTGTCGTAATACTCTGGCCATCTTTCTGCTGCTAGTCTCTTCTCAGCCAAAGCAACCGCTTTCTGGGCCAGTGCTAATCTGCCCATCTTGATGCATGCCAGTGTGAACTGAAGGTAATATATAATGTGGAAATTGGAATCAAAAGATCAATTACATACAAGGCATATCAACAGATAGTACTCTTTATAATTTGGGACTTCATAGAACAACAAACACCACCTAGATTGTAATTTAGAAAAACGTAAAATTAACTTGACACTGCCAATAACATCTTGTGCGAGCTGTGAACATTATTACAATATACGAACAGGAAAACGACAATAGCATACCTGCCACAGAAGTGTCGGCCAAGATCCACCATTATGATAGGACCAAGGGCTGCAAAGATCATCAAGAATAGTTATCTCATGAATCAAACATATGCACATGAAAATAACAAAAGGAAAAATAAGGAGAGAAAAAAGTTACGTGTTCTTTGGGTCACTGCCAGTTATTATACGCCAATCCTCAGATTCCAGAGCAGGGTAACAGATTTTAAGAGGCATGTGCCCCATAAGATCATCCCATTTGGCTTCAAACAGATTCAAAATAGCTTCATTCTGTTTTGGTGTACCCAAAGATGAAACAACAGACCAAAGATTGCCAAGTGTGAAAAACCTGAAATCCATATGAGCAGGTTGTAGATTGCCAATCAAGTAGCCGCCTTCCTCAGGTATCCAGTCCATTAGCCACCGGGGAATTTGTTCAGGATAGATATTGAACTTGTTGGTGGCATCCATGGAGTATTCTTCAGTTTTGTACCGGTATATCTCATTAATCTTTTTCATGTCCACCCAGTAATATTCCCTAATGTGGAATGATAGAGCACTGAGTCTATTGTTGATGGCCCTCACTAGATTCTTTGATCCTTCATTAACGACTAGCATCTCCCGAGAGCACCGTAAAGCTGAGTAAAACAAGGCCTACGGGAAAAGACATTTCGCAAAAGAATTCAGTACTCCTGTGAAGATGGTAACTTATCATGGGTACGTAGAGAATGCATAAAGGGCTGGGGAAGGATGATTGGTAGGAAGAAGGATTGTACGAATTCACAGGGCAAGCTCAAAAGAAAAGACATCAGAGTATTACCATTCATGCAAAAGTAACTTGGCATTCCAGATCAAGTAAAGAAGTTATGAACTCACTTGGATCTCAAGGGGGTGACCATGAATACCCATCCGTCTATCTATCATGCAGGAGCCATCCGTGACTAAGAGTGAAGGGAACATGTCGAACCCATCAGTTAAACACAAATTTAAGATCAGTTTTATGCCTGTTTGCACATCCACTCTTTCTTGCAATGAGTAGTCACCAGTAATTTTTCCATATGCCCTCAACAAGATAATCCACCAGAGACCTATTAATTGAAATGAAATTTAAGCATAACATTAATATGAACATTTTTACAAGATATCAAGTAAACCAACCATAAGAAGTAAATATCCTTAATTCAAAAGAACTACTACTACAATTAGTTTATAGGCGCATATGCCTAATCAAGGTGAGATTTACCAACCTGAATCCACTGGTGCCACACGACCAATAGCTGATTCACCAAAATCTGGATCTAAAACTTCTTCAAATTTATTACCGTCGAGAGGAACAGTTCTAACCTTAAAACTAGCAGGCATTAATCCCTGCCCTGGACTGTAACAGTCCACTGTTTTCTCCCAACTCTGTTAAAAGCATGAATACCGAATATTCATTCACATGAAAACACTTGCTTTCTATATCTAAAGTAAACAGCATCATATACTTGCTAGAAATTGGATTTCAAAAGGTAGAAAGGCTGAATAAAGAACCATGCTCAATGATTGGACGATCCCAACCAGCAAGATGAAAAGAACAAATAAAAATAGAAGAAGCAAAAGAAGATAGGAGGCATATGAAAGACTAGCATTGCATAAACCTGAAGATATTCTATATAAACTTTTGCCTTAAAAGGTCAATTTGAAATAACACTCCTACAGAAACCATGATGCCGTGGAGTTATACCAACACAAATTAAAATGCCTCATGTCATTATTAGAAAACTTATACGCAAAAGTAAAATATTTCTCCATAGCTAGTAATTGAAGCTTGCGATTTTATAGTGAACTAGCCGAAGTTAACCTTAAGACGGCCTCACGGACAGCTTTTCACATATAAATCCTGTCATAAATAATTAACATGAAGAATGCAACCAGAGCTCTATATATCTAGAAAATTTTCTGCAAGCTAACAAACATAAACATGATAACAAATATATACAATGAAATGAAACATGACCTGCAACTGTAAATTGTGAAGCAGGAAATTCCTCACAATTTCTCCTTCTCCTCTCAACAGGAATGCAAGAGCAGAAGGTACAAAATCACGAATGAACACTTGATCATAATTCAAGGGCTGCTTATCTCCTGGATCATTTGCAGCAACAGTCCCCACTGGGCTCCCACAATACATAACAACAGCTTCATTCAGCAACCTCCATGCTTCCTTCTCAATGTCAGATTCCTCTCTCTTAGGAGTCACAAGCTCAGCTCTTTTCACACTCTCCGTATTCTCCTTGTTTGTAATTTCACTATTAGCTTTAACAGCAACTCCTATCTTAGATTCTTCATCCGCTGCAACATTCCCACCCTTATCAATCCTCTCAAGTACCAAAGGCTTGACACTGCTTCCACTCTGTAAATAGTTTTTCTCAAAGTTCTTGTCATTCGCTCTCGTATCCACTGAAGTTGAATACTCTTTCACCTTTGACGCAACGCGAGCAATAAAAGAAAAACCTCTATTTATAGGTTTTGTTCTACAAACACCATAAGAATATCCTGATATAAACCTAGGCTGGCGAAAACACAAATTGGATATACAAAAGGACTTCTGGGCATCACAAGTTATGTTTCGAAACCCCAAGAACCGAAAAGGGTATGTTAAAAATTGCTTGTTACAATCGGAACTAAAGTGATTCCTTGATAAACTGCCAGTTAAAATATGGTGGTACTTGGCAGGCCCAAAAAGATTCGTGCCTTTTCTAGTTATCAGGAATCTGCAAGAGGGCTTCATGGAGAAACTGCCAAGAAAACTTATGGTATTCATAGGATCAAGCAGTGAAAAATTGTCACCAACACAACCGAGTAAAGTATGAAACTTCAATGAAGAACAAGAGAAGATTGGGCAAACCTTTCAACTCACTACAGAATATGTGTAAGATTGAAGAATCAATAATGAATCGGAATAACAATTTTCTACGGAAAATGGCGTCTGTGGATCAAGAGAAGAATTATTCAAATTGGAAAACGTGGTTTTTATATAGGCGTTGGAAATGCAGGAACTACCTCCTGCAGATGCAAGGGAAAAAACAAACCGTGTACAACCGTGTACAATATATGATTGCCAAACTACCCTTGAACGAAGTGACTTTTCGTTTTCTCTTCACGCGAACGATGTTGTTACTAAGGAAGCCTTTTACATAAATTCATGAAAGCTTCTTGATGGAAATGCATTTGTCTGATATTGATCAGTAGAAAACATCTCTCTCTAAACTATATACGTGTTTATGTTCTTCTAATAGGTAAAAAGCATCTTCAACAATTAACAACTAAATATAGAGAAGTTCATAAGTATCCAGACCCTCTACCTATATATGCTGTACCTAACTTAGCCAATCCTAATATGAAAATTCTGACATTCGAAGTTGTTAAGAATTTACGAATAGCTAAAAAAGATTAGGGATTTTTTCTCCTAGATACAAGGGCTGCCAATCCCAATTGTTTGATCCAACTTCTGATTTACCTAAGTCTAAAATCTTAGAATCGTAGTAAATCTCATTTTATGTCAAATTTACTAAATTAGGAACCCCTTGGCCTTGGTTGTAGCCGTTTATTTTGTGGTTGGTCCGGAATTGAGTCAACGCTTTTGCCCGTGCATGACACGTGAACTGATCACACTTTTTCTTAGTCAAGACCAGGTGACTTGTCCCACAAGTGGTTATCCACTTCCGTTCGCATCCAAGTGCACCAGTATGCACCAGGAACGCTTTTCACCACTAGAATTTTGCCACGTGTTAAGCGGTTGAACTGGATTCCATCTTTTGGCTCGCCATTCCAAATTCCAACCACATTATACTGTTTCTATTGGAAGTGAGTCCAAAGGTTTTGATTTGTGACCAATAGTTTTCTAAGTTCATCCACAAAGCTCTTTTCATTGCATGCCAAATTGAGTGATGGAATAAAAACCAAAAATCAGACCAAGCAGCCCTTTGGAGGAGATTGTCTAGGAACTCACATGTAAACTTCATATAGGTAAAAGATGAAACATGAATTTCGTGACAGGGTTTATTATCGATCACTTGGGTCCAAATTTAACTTTTTAATTTGTTAAATAATTTATTTTAAAACGTAATTAATAAATTATTGTATAATCTTAAAAATTTATCTAGCACACACTAAAAAAATAACCACTACATTTGTTTATTATCAAAAGGACAATCTATCAAAATTGTAAAGTATCGTTAGAAGTTTAGACGTGGATGAATGAGAAGAGGGAAATAATATGCCATTCACACATGTTAAAAAAAATCAAACTTACATGTAAATATAAATTTTTTATTTGATTAAACTATAAACCAAAAAAACGTTATTTAATAATGATTATAATCAATTAGATTTCGCTTTTAATGAACCTTTTTAATTTGATCCTTCAATTTTAGTGTTAGTGTGAATGTCAATTGACTTCTTCTTACATATGCATCATTTATCTTTGTAAGGGTAATTTACTTCTCCTCCCATAAATTTTAATAAGTTTACTATAGTTTCAATACTTCTTTAATAATTTAAAGTAAGGTTGCATATTTCTAGATCTCTATAAAACTTACATCTTTTGACTTCATCATTGTTTGCTTGTTGTCATTCTACCCTTGTATTATTCATCTTTTGTGTGTTTTTTTGCAACCTTTCTCCTAATCCAATATGGTTCTACCATTCTTGCCAAGTAAATTACATGTATTTGTTCATGTTTTTCCCTCTCTTTGTGAAGGTTTGTATCTTTAAAACATCATGTACATTTATATTTTCTTTCATATGGTTCAAACATCTATAAGCTTTACTTGTGAAAGTTTTTAGTGTGTTTTCAAATTATTTCTTTTTATTCATTTAAAGGATGCATAAAAGGGGTTTGCATTCTTGATATAAATATATATCCAATTTAGTCTTTAAATTATACGGTGAGCCTGAGTTGACTTTAAGAGGTAAAGCTATAATGTTCCAAACAAGTTTGAGTAATTTAATCGACAAATTGATTGCCTAATTCATGCTATATTGATTTGGTTAATGTTTGCTCAATTTAATTTAATTGATTAAGTCATGCTCGACTTATGTTTTATGTTGTTAATTGGGCTTAACTTTCTTCTTACCACATGTTCTTCTACAATAGATGACTTGATCACATGGTTCATGCTACATTGATTTCGTATATGTTTATTTGATTAAGTCATGTCAAATTTATGCCTTATGGTGTTAATTATACTAAGCATCAATCTTATCATGCGTTCTTCAATCAATAACTTGATCGCTTAGTTCCTACAGCATTTATTTGGTGAATGTTTACTTAATTTACTTTGGTTGATTGAATCATGGATGATTTATGCATTATGGTGCTGATCATCTTATCTTGAGTTCTTTAATTACAAACTTGATTGCCTAGTTTATGTTGCAATGATTTAGTGGATTCATATTCGATTACTTTGTTGGTTGAATTTGGCTTCACATTTTTTTGACTCATACATGAATTAGTTGTTAGAAGAATATAATTTGTTCCTTAATATTGTCAAAATGACCTTATACATTTTTTAATCGATTTGCTTCAAAGGGCTTTTTTAAGGTCTGACGTTTATCTTTTTACTATTTTGTTTTTCAAGTTCTTTAAAGATGATGTTGAACAAAATGAGGTCCTAGTTAATGTTTCTATGATAAATATAATTAGAACGAATTTGTTTATTATTCTGATGAAAAATAATATTAAATAAAATAAAGTCACAAACTCATGAAGATAATGTATGAAGTTGATATAGAGAAGTTGAAGTTTGTAACCAATGAAATGAATATCTAAATAAGAACAAAAGGAGATCAAATATCATCAAGGTCATTTCATATATTATATTATTATTTGTTATCTGACTCGGTTAATTTGGAGATCAAATATCATCAAGGTCATTTCATATATTGTATTATTATTTGTAATCTGACTCGGTTAATTTGATGATCCAGAATGCTCACTATGAATAATCATTTCATCTTACTTCATTGCATGAGTATTGACATTCATCAAGAGGTATTGAAGCTTTTGATTTTAATATAAAAGCCTTTTAATTTTTCAAATATTCTTTAAGGAATATTTTAGGAATTGTTTTAATCATATTTGGAATAAAAAATTGTTTTTAAGCATTTGAAGTTGTTAAAATGATATTTTTAGGGTAATTATTCAATTTATATGAGTTAGTGGTCAACCAATATAGGTTAAAGTCATTAATTCGATGTACCGTGAGTTTGTAGCAATATTGAATAATGCATTGGTCTACTAATGTGCCATATTTGTTGACCAATATGTGTACTAACCGACCAATGTTCCAATAGCTAATGAATCTAGTGTTGTAAATGCATATTGTTCATTGTATTGATTAATTCTTAGCTATAATGAATATTTTGGGTTTCAAAATACTATAAATAAGTGTTTTCTCATTAGTTTTAACATTAAGAAGGTTTTGGGTGTTGTATACACACATTTAAATGAGTTTTTCAATCATTTGAGCATCATTAGGTCATATCTGTATGTCTGAACCATTTTTCAAAATACTATAAATGAGTGTTTTCTCATTGGTTTTAACATTAAGAAGGTTTTAGGTGTTGTATACATACATTTCAGAGAGTGTTTCAATCATTTAAGCATCATTGGGTCATATTTAGGTGACTGAACCATTTTGGCATTATCCAGTGGTAAAGTGGGAGATTTTTTAGTTTAATACTTTGTTGAAGTATTAAATATTGTACTTGGGGGTGATCTAAGTAGTCTTAAGATTTTTCTGAACCTTGGAAGAAGAATGTAAGAAAGTTTTCTCTTTGTCATGAAAGATTGTACAAAGGTTATTCTTCACCTTGAAAAAAGAATTATATTGAAATTCCAAGAAGCGTGTTGGGAGTGGATAATAGTTGTGCATTAGTCTATGTTTTTCTAAGTAATTGGCATATGTTTTCTTGTATAATTGTTGATTATTGTTGTAGTTTAAGATTCATTTTGTATGTTTTCATTTAGTTTGATTTTCATTGTTGCTCTTTTATGTTTAATGTTAATTTATAAGAATTGACTATTTTCATGTAGGAAGAAAGATGGAGCAACTTGGAGATTGAGCTAGGGAACAAAGAGGAGAAGAGACCCGGAGACCATCTGTTGCCAATTCCTATGAAGCAACTTAGAGATTGAGCTAGAGATCAAAGAGGAGAAGAGACTAGGAGACCATATGTGCCAATTCCCACGATCGTGGGAATTGACAATAGATGGTCTCCGAAATCATGACAGTTCCCACGATCGTATCGTGGGAATTATAATCTGAGTCATCATGTAGGACTTCATTAAACCTAGGGTTTAAGGACTATTAAATCAGAATTAAGCCTCCATCATCAAAGAAGGAAGAAACCCTTTTGTAGAAACACCATCTTTGAGTGAAAAACACATGTTTCTAGCCTTGAGGAAGGATTGAAGTTAAGGATTATCATTAAGATTGGGGAAAACAGTACATCAACCCCAAAATTTCCAGATTTTGGCAAACAAGAGAAGGAGTTTCCTTATTCAATTTTCTATAAATTTTACTTCTTTTATTCTTTGTAAAATGGTTTATTTGAATGATAATGATGTTATGGAAACTATAATTAGCTGATTCAGTTTTAAGGATTACTTTTGAACTTCTTTTTCAAAACTCCTATTTTATTGAATTAAATGAAAGTGTCTTTAATGATTGTTCATTTTATTTGTTATCTTGCAATAAATCAAGAGAGTGAGTAAGATTATTTGTGTAGGATTGTAAAATGAGAGTTGGCAGCTTATAGACTTGCAATCATCACGTCAATTGATTAGTTAGAAGAGAGATCTTGGTGGATTTAATTGATCACCCATAAGATAGTTTAATAACTAGTTGAATCGGTAGAGTCATTGAGTAGGTTGAGAGATAGTTCAATTGATTTCCATTAATTTGATTAGGGACAATTAATTATACCTTAAGAGAGGGTAATTAATACATTAAAAAATATTAGGTGAGACACAATTCGATTAATAAAATAGGAGGGAGATAAAATAGGAAAAAAGTAATATATAGTCTTTAGATTCTTGAATTCTGATTTTTCTGCACTTTGGTCTTGTCTATTGCTTTGTGTTAGTCTTTTAATTTTAATTTAATTTTTCAATTTATTTGAATTAAACAATTTCATTTCTTAAAAAAAGTTTTGCTTGAATTAAGTGGTGTCTGGGCATCAATATCTGCTTTTTAACGACAAGTCACGACCCGTTCACTTGTGATTTTTTGAGTGTAAACAAGTAGATTGTTTTTGCATTCAACAAGTTTTTGGCGCCATTTTCGGGGATTGATTGTTTAGCATCTTGTGTAATTTAGATTCCTTTAATTTAAGCATTTTTGATACTTTTCCTTGTGTATTTGCAGGTGCATGAACACAAAAAGTACGTGAAAATCGACAGAGTTTGGTAACAACGAACTATTCGATATCACAAGGCATATCAAGATATCTTAGAATGAGGAATGAGACATCTGAAGAGCTAGATGTCGAGAAGAAATAGAAAGAACAATGATGGAAGATAGTTATTGTAAGGCCCCAAATTGTACCCTAGTTGAAATATTGCATATGCATGAAAGTATATGTACTAGAAATTGTGATATGATTGTAAATTGCATATGTCTTGAATTTTGGTTAATGGATCATACTTAGTGAGCTGGGATTAATTAATACCATTAGAGAATTCAGGTATTAAAATGTACATTTGGAATAGGAAAATTGTCAAGTGGCAAGATAAGTTGGTATATGAAAATCAGTATGATTAAGCCTATACTTTGAATGACATTTGGTCCCATTGGTTGATTGACAAATGGACCAATGATTATGTGACAAGTGGACCAATTTTGGAGTGAAATATGGACTAATTTTGTAGGTGACTAATGGAAACATCTTAAGGTGACAAATGACATTTTAGACTTGTAACATGTGGGGCTTTAGAATGGTGACATATGTAGCTTACAAATGATGACATATGTAGCCTTATAATTGGTGACATGTGTAGCCTTACAAGTAATGACATATGGATGCTTAAATAAGTGACATGTGAAGCCTAAAGTAAGTGACACACGGACCAATAGAATAGTAACATATGGACCAATAGAAGGATAACATATGTACCAATGGAATGGTGACACATGGACCAATGGAATGGTGACACGTGGATTAGTTTGACTTCAGTATTATTAGGATATATGTTATATATCTAAGTAATTAGTTTTGGCATTATTTATTAATTGGACATATAAGACATTAATTGGATAATGACTTGGATTTAAATAAGCTCCCTTCTTTATTGAATCTTTTGAATCTTAATGTTTCTGGTAAGGCTTTCTCTAAATTAACTCCAGTATTATTAGGATATATGTTATATATCTAAGTAATTAGTTTTGGCATTATTTATTAATTGGACGTATAAGTCATTAATTGGATAATGACTTGGATTTAAAAAGTTAGTTTGGATAATGTTTTAGATGTTATAGATCCTATTTTGAACAGATATGTATTTTGAGAAGAGGTATGATGGATTTTTGGGATAATGTAGAACTCTATTTTAAATTGGAGTTGCATTTGTAACTTACTTTATTAGTTCATTAACTGAGACATGTGGCTTGGATGTTGAAGTCTCTGCAAAGAAGAAGTGCATCTTGCATGGGTTTTATAAAAACGAGAAGTGGGCATTAATTACATAGCTTACGTGATTGTTTTTGGGTATACAAGATAAAGGTAAGGTGAATATTTAGTTTTGAAGAAAAAAACTGCTCTAGAAAAGCAAAAGACCCATCGACATCATTCTTTTACATAAAATTCAATAAAGTAATAAATGTGTTCTTGTTGCCTGCATCATGATCATGTCAACCTAGAGAAGCAGCTTATGCGAAGTTAGTCTTATGCAGTGGGTGTGTATTGCGCATGTCACAGTAGTGAGCAAAACAACGTATGTTAAGTGAAAGATGCTACGGTAAAGATTGGGTTGGCTAAGGTGCAGTGGATTTGTGTGTTACTTTTTTCAGACATCTTCATCTGGGGTTGTGAGTTGTTTTTGAGAGAGAAACATCACGGGTCTTCATCTATTGTCTATATTTTCATATGGCTTAAATTGAAGCTGTTGAAGTTGGGATGGATCATTTTAATTGAAAAGTTATTTTTAAAAAACTGAAATCATAGGGAAGTTCTTTTCTTATCTCAAGTATATTGTTGTTCTGTTCTTAGTTGATTGACTACTTAATTTACTTTTATTAATTTTCATTTAAGTAAAATTAGTATAGAAAAATCCTCTGACGAGGTTAACACGAGTCGATTGTGTTATTGGGTATGAAATTCTTTCACGGGAAGTGAGGTTAAGAGATAGTGTTAAGGGTTGAGTGGTGTCGGCTCAGTAAAACCTTGGGTAAATTTATTGTACTTCAGTGAAAGTTATTAAGCTAGGTGAGGGCCATGCAGACATAGACAAGGTGTGTCGAACTGCGTTACCAAATATCTGGTGTTTTTTATTATTTCATTTTGATTGCTTTTGTTTTCGTTTGTGCTAGAGACGTCCATTTGGAAATTTTGCAAAACTATTACCCCCTCAGTTTTTCAATTGGTATCAAAGCTAGGTCACCAATTTAGAACTTGGCAGCAAGTTAGTACAGATCTTAGTTTCGCAAACATGGCTACTAGAGAGGGAGCATCGATCACCAGACCATTGCTATTGGATGGATCTAACTATTCTTCATGGAAAGCACGTATGAGAGTCTTCATCTAAGCTCAGCGGACAAAATCTTAGCAGTCGGTAATACATGGGTGGACGTGTCCGATGACTACTGATGACAAAGAAGAAGCAGTTCGAAAAGATCCGACTAAATGGACAAGAGTCGAAGAAGAAAGTGCTCTTGGAAATTCATAAGCAAAGCATGCAATTTTTATTGTTGTTGATGAAGGATGTTTCTCAATGAGATCGACCTGTGAGTCGAATAAGGAAGCGTAGAATGCTTTGCAGACTATTCATAAAGGGTCCAAATCTGTGACAGTGTCAAGACTATAGATGTTAGCTATGAGGTTTGAAGAACTGGGGATAGATAAAAATGAAACCATTGGAGACTTTCATGAAAGATTGCGAGATATAGCAAATCAGAAGAATCAACTCAAAAAGAAATATTCCAATTAGAAACTTGTCAAGAAGACGCTGAGATCACTGCCTCTAAGATTTATTCTGAAAATTGCAGCAATAGAGGAAGCCCATGAAATCAATGATATGTCATTGAAGAAGGTAATCAGAATTCTTACAAATTTCAAAATGAATCTTTTAAAGGATAAGCAATAAAAAAACAAAGGATTGGCATTACAGGTTAAAACTCAAAAGGGTGAAAGAAAGGTAAAGAGAATCAAATGTCATGAGTGTCAAGGTTTCAGGCACGTTCAACCTGAATGTGTTAGTACTTTGAAGAAGAGAAAAGGAAAATCATTTACTAGCATTTGGAGTAAGAATGAATCCGAGAGCGAATATGGTAGTGAAGAAGAAATTGCTAATTGTGATGCATTAGTTGCTTTACATAGTAAAAGTCTAGTTACTTGTTTAACAGTAACCAAGAAGCAAGTAACTAAAGACGAAAATTTTAGTTAATCAGGAAATTTTGGGAAAAATTAGACAATTCAGCTCAAAGCTCGATCTTAGATTATGACAGTGATGAAAGAGGTTCATGTGATAAAAAGGAGAACATTTATGAGACTTACGAATTAATGTATGAAAAAGGGTAAAAACATATAGAAAGAATGAAAGATTAAAGAAAGAGAATCTCTTCATGAAGAACACTATCCAAGAGTTAGAAAAGAAATTGATGATAGCTTTAGACGAGCTCAGTGAAGTCAGAATAAAATTAGTAAGTACTAAAAAGGGTTTGAGAATGCTGAATGGAGGCACAAAAAAGTTAGAAAAGTTGATCGAAATCGGTAAGGTTAAAGGTGATCTTCAAGGCATTGGTTACAAAGGTGAGTGTTCTAGAGTGAATGAGGAGAAAAATAATATGTCTAGATTTGTCCGAGAAGAAGAAACATATAGAAAGAATCGAAAATTTGTACTCACGTGTCTTTTTTGCAAAGTTATTAGGCATATAAGGCCCAGATGTTACCAGTTACTGCAGATGCTGTTTCAAAAAAGCCAAAGCCGAAGAATTCTACGTCTCTCACATAAATTTCAGAATCAGCCTTTAGTACCGAAATCCAATTGGGTTAGAAAGGGTCAAGGACAAGTACAAAGATGTAGTGAAGGAAAAATAAGAAATTGTTCAGATTCACAGTTAGTTACTATTTTTGAAGCAACTGTTCAGACTCAGGATAAGTCAGTTACTTCAGATGAAGAAATCAATTATATAGTTGATGACCGAGATAATGTGTCAAGAAATAAGCCCAGGTTTGAATTTCTTCGAGGGGAATAGGGACTGTCTTCTTTACATTTTTTAACCTTTTTTGTTGTTTAAAAAAAAGTAAGACAAAGGAAAACAAAACGTAAAAGAAGTCTTCTTTAGTCCTTCTTTAGTATTTATGTTACCATTGTCATCTCATCTTTTTAATAGTTTGCATTGTGACTTCTTTTTGGCTCCATCAAAGACTTATCCCCTCTCTCACTACATTGGCAACACTCATCTTTATTTGCTCGGGTTTATGAATTTGATCAGCCTTATGAAGATGGAATTGAAGGGGAGATTTCAAGGTATATGTGTGATTATTCGTCTTACTTTTTGGCATCTTTTTGTCCAAAGGGGGAGAAATTTGGATGATTGGATAATTGTGATGTTCTTTGGAACTTGATATCTGATTAAGGGGGAGTTCTTTTTTTCATCACATATGGATTGTGCATTTAATGGTTATATGTCCAATTATGTTATTTATGGGGAGTTCATATTTGTGACAAATAATGCCAAAAAGGGGAAGATTGTTAGGATATATGTTATATATCTAAGTAATTAGTTTTGACATTATTTATTAATTGGACGTATAAGACATTAATTGGATAATGACTTGGGTTCAAAAAACTATTTTGGATAATGTTCTAGATGTTATGGATCCTATTTTGAATAGATATGTATTTTGAGAAGAGGTATGATGGATTTTTGGGATAATGTAGAACTCTATTTTAAATTGCATTCGTAACTTACTTTATTGGTTCATCAACTAAGACACGTAACTTGGATGTTGAAGTCTCTGCAAAGAAGAAGTGCATCTTGCGTGGGTTTTATAAAAAGAGAAGTGGGCATTAATTACATAGCTTACGTGATTGTTTTTGGGTATACAAGATAAAGGTATGGTGAATATTTAGTTTTGAAGAAAAAGTCTTCTTTGGAAAAGCAAAAGACCCATCGGCATCATTCTTTTATGAAAAATTCAATGAAGCAATAAATGTGTTCTTGTTGCCTGCATCATAATCACATCAACCTAAAGAAGCAGCTTATGCAAAGTTGTTCTTATGCAGTGGGTGTGTATTGCGCCTGTCATGGTAGTGAGCAAAACAACTTATGTTAAGGAAAAGATGCTACGGTGAAGATTGGGTTGGCTACGGTGCAGTGGATTTGTGTATTACTTTTTCCAAACGTCTTCATCTGGGGTTGTGAGTTGTTTTTGAGAGAGAAACACCATGGGTCTTCATCTATTGTTTATATTTTCATATGGTTTAAATTGAAGCTATTGAAGTTAGGATGGATCATTTCAATTGAAGAGTTATTTTCGAAAAGCTGAAATTATAAGGAAGTTCTTTTCTTATCTCAAGTATACTGTTGTTTTGTTCTTAGTTGATTAAGTACTTGAGTTACTTTTATTAATTGTCGTTTAAGTAAAAGTAGTATAGAAAAATCCTCTGACGAGGTTAACATGAGTCGATTGTGTTATTGGGTGTGAAATTCTGTCACGGAAAATAAGGTTGAAAGATAGTGTTAAGAGTCGAGTGGCGTTAGCTCAGTAAAGCCTTGGGTAAATTTATTATACTTCGGTGAAAGTTGTTAAGCTGGGTGAGGGTCTGTGGACATAAGCAAGGTGTGCTGAACTGCGTTACTAAATTTCTAGTACTTTTTATTATTTCGTTTTGATTGCTTTTGTTTTCGTTTATGCTAAAGACGTCCACTTGGAAAGTTTGTGAAGCTATTACCCCCCTTAGTTTTTCAAGTATAAATCAAGATTTGTTGTGTTTTCGTTCATACAATGAGGTTCTAAATAAAATTGATAAGATAACTTAGTGGAATTCTAGAACAAGATTCTAGAGAAATATTATCGAAATGAATCCATATTGGAACCAGTTTCATACTAACTCTATCCAAGTCATTTTAGCTTTCCATTTCTTCACGAAGATCTCCCATTAATCTACCAAGGTCCTTGCTCCAATCCTTTGACCGTATTAGACCTGTTGTTTGATTTAAACAAAAAAAGTTTTTATTAAAAATTTCTCCAACCTTATTTTCTCCATCTAGTTGAGTCCAAGCCTTCATTTGGGGGAAGAAGGCCTCTTATCATAATAGTAACCAACAAGGGTGCTAGATCACCTTTAAGAATATGTCTAACGCACTTTAAGTGGCAGGGATATCACCAACAGGTCTTTTTTATCTTAAGGAAAAAATTTTAGTTTAGCTTAAGGTATTACGTCCATAAAGACTTAACACCATATTTTTCTTGAGATAGTTAAGTCTTACTAAATGGTAGGTGAAATCTAAGAACTAAGAGGAGCTTTGACTAGGGGGTTTAGGTTAAAAGAGAGAGAAGAAAAGGGGTTAAACAAAAAGTAAGCTAAAAGGAGGAGTTATGTCTAGAGGTTGAAATATTTGAGTTTAGGTCCAAGTGGATTTGGTAAGTTTACGATTTTAAAGGCTAGGGAAGTACTTCAGCTGAGCATTTAAGTTAAAAAAGGAGGAAGGAAAGGAGTTAACTTGAGAATGTGAAATTGGGGGAGTTAATTTTAGAGGTTGGACGGTGCAAACATGGTAAAGAGAAAGGAAGGTTGGATAATAGAAACATGGGAGGGAGAAAGGAGAAGAGATGAACGTGTTAGAGTTGCAATATTATCTAGAAGCAAGGAGGATGCCAGGCAGGAGAGTTCCTGCCTAGTTAAGTTACTAGAAACGATAACTAAATTTAGAGATAAAATAAGCAAGGAGTCAAACTAATGTTAAAGCAAGAAAGAGAGATGTTGGAAGGAAAAAAGAAGTAAGAGGATTTTATCTCCCAAAAAGTTAAGGAATTTTTAGAATTATTATATTTTATAGTACTTATAAGTTAGGCTATTTAAAGTAGCTCAAGACATTAGTCTTTAACCATAAAAGTAAAAGCCTGGGCTTATGAAGCTTTTAGTCTAATGAGCTCATAAAACCAAAGAAATAAATTCTGTACTGTATTGCCCGGTTGGGTTTAAATACTGGTCGGTACTGGTCAGTATTATAAAATTTTCAAAAATATAAGGATCAAGTTGTAAAATTTTTAAAAAATTTTAAAAATTTAAACTCCCTCCCGCCCCCTTTTTTCAAAACTTTTTTAATTTTTTTATTTAATTAAACTTTTATTGTGATTTTTTAATTTTTAATTTTAAAATAAAATAAATATTTTATTACTAATAATAATTATACATTAAATAAATTAAAAATAAATTATTTTATTTAAATTTATTTTAATCTTTTATATAATATTTATTAATAAAAATATTTTACTTTTAAAAATAAATAATTTATAAATTAATATTTATTTTATATAGTTTAAATTATTAAATCAAATTTTATTTGAAATATATATATATTTTAAAAATATTTTTAAGTTCAATTATATTTATTAATAATTATTAAATTAATTTTATAAATTAAATTAAGATATTTGTAATTTTAGTAATAGTTAATTTTAATTAATTAAATATATAATATATTTAATTGATAGTAAATTAAATAATATATGTTTTTACTTTAATATTTTAATTTTACTTTGTTGTTTCCTTATCACAACTCTTGTTAATATGATAATGGACTATTTTGCAATTTTTAAAAAAATTTAGGGACTATTTCATAAATTTAAAAAATTATCCGAAACAGTATCTGGTATTGACCGGTACTGATACAATACCATACCAAAAATTAAGTCCAGTATGGTATTCGTAACATTGCATAAAACTCAATAAGATATATGATATTATTAAACTAGATAAAGCAACAAATATCGATAGTTCTTAGACATATGAAATAATTAAAGATGTTATAAAGATTTATGACCCAAAAATAATTAAAGAGACTATTTTATTGTAGTTAATTAGTAATAATTTTGAACTTATATGGCAAGATAAACTGGGATTTGAAAATGTTGCTTTCACATATTAGTCATTAATTTGTAAGAATGAACATGATTGAATTTAAATAGATTAAATACTAATTCTATACTCCATGTCCAATTGAAATATTAGATAACTAAAATGATTAAATTATACGTTATAAACATGTATGGATATACTGAGTTATACCAATTTAATATTTTTAATATTTAGGTGGTCATGTTATGTAGTTATTAAAGGTCAATCCTAATTTATGATTTTAAATTATTTAATTAGATAATTAAAAATAAAAATTTTACTTATAACATTTTATTTATAATTTATAATTATTTCTAACATCTAATAGGTCACAAAATAGAACAAATTATTATAAATTAAATGGGACTTATGTTTGAAGTTTAAAAAACTTTAAAGATAAAATGTGAGATATTTGATTTTATTAAAATTAATTTTTAATTATATAATTAGGATTATACTTTAATTATAATTAAATTTGGTAAATCCTTAGTCTTTAGCCTCAATGTAGAACCCTTTATAAAAGTTAAAGGTTTTTTTTTTTTAACTCTATAGATATTGTTAGAAGTTAAAAATTGAACAACTTGTAGTTGAATTTTTTTATCAAATTAACGAAGAAAAAGTTTTGCACAAAACCCAAATCAAGTTTATCTTCAATCCTTTTATTATGTGAATATTACTTCAAGTTACTTTGTTAAGATGATCCTTCGAAAATTTGTAGAAACTATTTTGATATGCGTGTGATGTGTCCCTCACACTTCTTATTAATATATAAAGAAATCTTTTTAAAATCAAGTTAGCTTGATTACAAAATTACATAGAATAAGTTGATGATATAATTATTAAAAAATGATACAAACGTAATTTTGTTAGAATTTAAAATATTACTAATACCGTTTTTAAAATATTAAAGTGCAATATAGTATCTTAAATATTTTATAAAATGCTAAGATGCACCCTTTACTAAGGAAAATACCTTAATTCTGTTTCCCCTTCCGACCAGAATTTACTCTTTCATCCCGTCGTCGGTCTTGGTTTAACTTCATTGGACTTTGACCTTGATAAAATGTACGGTTATTTCATCAGGCTTTGGTAAGTGTAGAAATCAAGATTCTTTACATACACACCAGAGAAGCCATCTTTCCCTCAACAAGTAATTTCCATCCTTTTTCTTTAACGCTTCAATATTAACTATTAGGTGTTTACTGCACAAAGTGAAATTTACAAAACAATAATGCCCAGTTGAACTAGAATGTATTTAATAGAATTTGCGTTTCTTATATATTTGTAGTATATTGGACAACTATTTTTGGATCACTTGGAATAGTAAAAAAAAGCAGAAGAAAGATACGAAAAAACAAATAGTAGGTATAAGTTTCTAGTTTACCTTACGAGGTAGCAACTTTAATTAATCATTAGTAAAAGTTACATGGTTAGGTTGTTTTACATATGGTGAAAAGTTTACGATAATCTAGATTTTTTGTTGCAATCATCAACAGGAACATATGAGGTTGGCATCAGTTCTGGTTCAATTTTTTCAAATCTTTTGTCAAGACACTGTCTAACTCCTGAAGAAGAAACAAGATTGTCTTCTGAAAATATAAAAAACCAAAGTATTTGAGCAGAGGTTAGTTTAGGGTGGAAGGAAAAAATAACATAATCGAAGTATAAGAAAAAACATAATAAATACAATAAATAATAGATAATTATATAATTTTTGCACAAGAACTGATAAGAGATAAAAGTTACTACATAGGTGAATTGGTGTACGTTAAAATATAGTTATATAAAATGTTCAGAAGTAAACATTATGAAGTAGTTTGAAGGGTGAGATGCAAAATATTAGTAATAATGAATCTTTAACAAAAGGTATACACTTAGCTATTGTGAAGTGTGTTTAAAATTCATAATTGTAGTTTTTGGTCCAATGTTCAGCAGCAAAATTGAAAGTTATCAGCAGTTCTGGTTCATTAATAGTAGACAATTCATTTGATATGTGTGGGGTGAAAAAAAAAGGAGAGTTGAAATAGTTTGATAAATATAAATATAAAAAATGTTATAATAAAAAATGATAAATACCTGAAATAGTTGTGAGGCTTATTTTATCAATGTCATTATCCCCTTTTTTG
Source organism: Erythroxylum echinodendron (assembly GCA_027575705.1). Lineage (NCBI taxonomy): Eukaryota > Viridiplantae > Streptophyta > Magnoliopsida > Malpighiales > Erythroxylaceae > Erythroxylum > Erythroxylum echinodendron. The sequence goes on from JANZXR010000007.1 coordinate 17,578,594, forward strand.
CTTGAAATTGACCCTCCCTCTAATTCAACATTATCAGTATGGCGGTAATAGATAACAGTGAAGCATTGTCTTCCGTTCGATGGTTGCATGTGAACAGGTTTGATATGAACGAGAAAGTTTTTCTTTTTAGTTCAACATGGACCTTATCAAGAGGAAGTTCAATATTCTTTTTACCAAAGAGAAAAGTGTAGATCATTAGTCATATAATAAAGATGTCATAAAAAATAATCAAATGTATTTTTATTAATAATTATTATAAAAATATAACTTGGTTGTAATACTGCATAGCTTCAACTGCAATGAAGTTCAAGAGATTTTTGACAACTTCACCAAAAATGGATGTTGTGACAGTTCCTGTGTTGTCAGTCAAATCAACATTATATTTACTAGCATCCACGTTTAGAAAGGAAAGAAAATGAGAAAATCTATAGTTGAATAAATAAAGAAATTAGAAAATTGATATGAACGATCTTAAATTTAAGTTAATATACAAGTATCTTGGGAATGTGTTAAAATAACATAAGGATATGTTTTGAACCTGGGTTCAACTGGATGTTTCTCCTTGCAAGAATTACATGTAAATGTAACCTCATATGTGTCTGTGGTCAAGCGAAAATATTTTTTGCAGCTCATATACCAATATTTTTGCATCATGTGTTGAAAGAAAAATTGAGCTTTTGTAACATCTCGTTACCCATGTTAAGGCTAGAATAGTAAATATGAGAGATTATTGAGAGATTAGAAAATGCATTTAATGTTCATGTATAATATGACATACACATATACGTGAATATAGGTATTTTTGCATATGAAAATCATTGTACATACATTCATTGACATTCCAGGTATAATTGATTTATATATGTGGAATGTAATTTTTTTTAGAACTGTGGTTTATTTGTATTGAAAATTGATTTGAAGAGTGTATTTGTTGATTTAGAATTTTTGGAGAATTTTAGGGAAAAAATTGCTGAAATTATTGGATATTATTGAATTAGGAAAAATTTTAAGTGGCAGGATTAGCCATATATTATTGGAGGTTTGTCGAGGGGTTTTCTTTGAGGAAGAATGTAGTATTCAGATGGAATGAGGAATGTCATAAGAGCTTTGAGGAGCTGAAGCGTAAGTTGACTACAGCACCGGTGTTGATTATTCTATCGGGGACCAGAGGATACGTGGTATATAGTGATCCTTCGCGTCTAGGATTGGGATGTGTATTGATGCAGTATGACAAGGTGATCACCTATGCATCGAGACAATTAAGGTCTCACGAAATTAACTATCTGGTACATGTTTAGAGCTTGCTGCAGTTGTCTTTGTTCTAAAGATATGGAGACACTATCTATATGGAGAGACATTCCAGATTTATACAGATCATAAGATTTTGAAGTATCTGTTGTGCTAGAAGGAGTTGAACATGAGAAAAAAAATATGTATTGAGTTATTAAAGGATTATGACTGCATAACTAAGTACCACCCAGAGAAAGCTAATATAGTGGCTGATGCTTTGAGCAGGAAGTCTAATATCAATGCCGCTCAGATTCAGTTATCAAGGTTACCAAACTTGATTCATTTGAGAGCTCTGAATGTGGAATTGAATATAGAGCAAGATGAGGTATTGATCGCTACAGTAAAGTTGAGACCGATGTTACAAGATAGAATTAGAAAAGTCCAGAGGAAAGACCTAATATGGTGAAGCTTATAGAGAAAGTGAAGATGAGTCTGGATTTCGAGTTTGAGTTGAGGGATGAGACATTGTAGTTGAAGTAGAGGCTATATGTTCACAATGTGGAGGATTTGAGAGAGGAAATTCTAGAGGAAGCTCATATGCTGCCTATGTTATGCATTTTGGTACTACCAAAATGTATAACACGCTGAAGCAGCATTTTTTGTGGCCCAGAATGAAGAAGCAAATGGTAGAGTATGTTTCTAAGTGTATGACATGCCAGTGGATTAAAGCTGAGCATCAGGCTCCAGAAGGAAGCTACATTTGTTGCCTATTCCAGAGTGAAAATGGGAACGAATTACCATGGATTTTATTATGGAGAAATCTAAGACTCTGAGGAAGAATGATGCTATATGGGTTGTAGTGTACCGATTGAATAAGTCAACCCATTTCTTACCAGTGAGAGAGAATTACTCACTAGATCAGTTGGCCCGAACAAATGTGAATGAGGTGGTTAGACTGCATGGGGTTCCAACGTCCATTGTATCAGACAGGGATCCCAAATTCACTTCGAGATTCTGGAAGAGTTTGCAGTCAGCTATGGGCACAAAGTTGAACTTCAGTATGGCATTTCATCCTTAAACAGATAGACAGAGTGAGAGAACAATCAAGATTATTGAGGATATGCTTAGAGCTTGTGTATTGGAGTTTCAAGGAGCTTGGAATCAGTATATATCACTGATAGAATTTGCTTACAATAACCACTTTCACAGTAGTATCGAAATGGCACCATACGAGGCATTGTATGGAAGAAAGTGCTGATCACCTCTGTATTAGGAAGAAGAGAGCTTAAGAATGGTTGAAGGCCCAGAATTGATTCAAGATATCGTGGACAAGGTGAAATTGATCCGAAGCCGAATTAAAGCGGCTCAAGATAAACAGAAGAGTTATGTGGATTAACATTGACGGGATATGGAATACAGTGTAGGAGACAGAGTGTTCTTGAGAATGTCACCATGGAGAAGAGTATTGAGATTCGGTAAAAAGGGCAAGTTGAGCCCTAAATACATTGGTCCTTATGAGATCATTGAGAGAATAGGACCTTTGGCATATAAGTTAGCTTTACCAAATGAAATGTCTCAATTACATAATGCGTTTCGCGTCAGTATGCTTCGAAGATACCGATTGGATCTGACCTATGTGATATCGACTTAAGAGATTAAAGTTGCTAGTAACTTAAGCTATGTTGAGAAGCCGATCAAAATAGTGGGATATCAGATCAAGCAGTTAAGGAACCTATTCATTCCATTGGTGAAACTCCTTTAGAGGAATCACTCAACTGAAGAAGCAACTTGGAAAACGGAAGAGTATATGAGGAGGCAATATCCCCATATGTTTAAACAATCAGGTAAGAATTTTGAGAATGAAATTTCTTTTAAGGAGGGGAGAGTTGTAACATCATGTTACCCATGTTAAGTCTAGAATAGTAAATATGAGAGATTATTGAGAGATTAGAAAATGCATTTCATGTTCATGCATAATATGATATACACATACACGTGAATATAGGTATTTTGAACATGAAAATGATTATACATACATTCATTGACATTCTGGGTATAATTGATTTATATATATGGAATGTGATTTTATTAAGAACTGTGGTTTATTTGTATTGAAAATTGATTTGGATAGTGTATTTGTTGATTTAGAATTTTAGGAAAAAATTTCCAAAATTATTGGATATTATTGAATTAGGAAAACTGTCAAGTGGCAGAATAATTGATAATTAGCAGTAGAAATTAATGTCAAATAATAGTGGAAATTTTTATATATGACTTTGGGACTTAATGACTTATGTCATTAAAATTTGGGAGAAACTTGGATTAGAAATTGAAGTCAAGGAGACTAGTTATTAAAAGGGTCCAAATGGGACCATGGTAGAGTGACAAGTGGCAGTGATATATGTCACTACCACTAGCCACCAATCCCTCACTCATGTTGCTCACACTCTAACTCTTGAAAGACCAACTTAATTATCTTTATGCTTTTTATTCCTCTCTCTTCATAACCTTCATCATCTTCTTCATTCTTCTTTTCTTTTCGCAATTTTAGCTCACCCAATCTTTATTCACGTCACCACTTGCTCTCATCTTTTATTTGCTACTCTCATCTTGCTCTGTCTTTCACTTCTCACAAAAGATCCAACCTTATCACTCTTGGATAATGATATACAAGGGTTATGTAGAGAGCTAGGGGTAAGAGAAATCTTGAGGATCTTAAAGCTAAATCAAGTAAGTTATTCTTTAATCTTTATGGGTAATGTTAAATCTAACTGATTTGATGAGTAATTTGAGATTGATGATTTGATTATGGAATTTTATGTGTATGATATGTGGGTGGATTAATGATAAAGACATCATGTTCCGAATTGTAGGGTGTTAATGTTATTCATGAATTGTTTGGGAGATAAACTAATTATGATAATGAGATTATGAAAATGATGTATAAAGAAGTGCAAAAAATTGATTAGTGAATGGTTGGTTTTATTCTCTCTTTTTCCTCATATTAATATGGGTTACTTTGATTGTTTAGAGATGAATTAACATGAGTTTAAAGCTTATAAGAAAGAGTATTAGGATGTCTTGAAATGAGGTAAATTAGAATTATAGTTAGGAATGAAAAGAAGGTGTAAATGAAGTACAAATATGCGCAGAAAATTTGATGTTTGGAAGTGTATAGAAATATGTCTTGTCTTTGGTATTTATGATTAAGCATGGATGTTGATTAAGTATAGATGATATTGAATTGAAATTGAGATATACTATGGACAGAGATAGGATTTCATGAATGATGAAATTAAGTTAAGTTGATTAATTAGAAGTGAAAGGAAGATGATATCAAAGTTGAACATATGCAAAAAATTGAGGATAAATGTTTAAGTATGAATGTTTGTTTTGTTGAATATGATCAATAATCTTATATGATGTGTTGTGTGGAGGTTATGTTTTGTGGATGTTTTGAATTGGAATGGAGGCGATAATGAAGAGAAGTTGAAGTATGAATGAGAGGATATGTATAGGATTTGTTAGATGTGATTGTAGGAGTTGAAAATCTGGAATTTTCCAGTAAATGTCCATTTGGAGGGACATACGTGTCTGCTAGGTGGACCTTCTCTAGAGTTTCAGTATTCCAACTCTATTCATGTCTGTTTGGAGGGACATACATGTCTGCTCAGTGGACATTCTCGGGATAGCTATAGTAACTTGCAATTTTGACTCTTTTAATGGCAAAATCTCACTTTAGGGTCTTCATAGAAGTTGTAGAACTCAAAGTTCTCTTCGAAAATATACCAAAATGACCTTAATTTGACATCCATAAAGAAAGTTATGCCGATTGTCTCAAATCATGTACATAGATAACTTATTAACTTGTCAATGCTTTCCTATGATGTAATTAGGCTTAAATGAGATCTTGAATGGGCCTAGTAGATGATGAATGAAGCGATTAAAGTAATGAAAGTGTATTAGGTATTAAAGGATGATTGAAAGATAATGTTAATTGATTTTGAGACACATATTAAGGAAATGTACCGGGATTGTCATTAAACGTGCATTGTACATAATCCATATATGTATATGTGCATAAATAAGTACTAATATAATTGTGCAATTTTGTAATGTGTGTAAATGTGTGTTGTATGATATAGAGGAGCAAATAGATCGTGTGCATCCAAACATTGCTGGGACATCGAGGCAATAAGCTATCTCGAGCAAACTGTGAGTAACTTAGATGGTTTCACTCAATTAATTGTTTATGTTAAATTTTGTTTTGAATGATCTTATGCATGTGAGTTGACTGTGTTGATTCCGAACATTGGGGGTCCAATGATTTTGATTTATGGATGAGATATTAAAGTGCTCACTTGTATGTGAATGTGATGAAATAAATGTGCTCAACAATTTTGTTGGATGTTGGACTAAGGTCCAATGATAAATGTGAGCTGAATGTGAATGTGCAATTATAGGATTGACTGAGAATATAAGAATGTTAAACATCCATTATATGAATACATGAAAGATAAAGGTAGTTATGACCGGAGTCGTCAATATAAAGAGCTTAAAGCTCAGACTGTGATCAGAGCCTCGGGCTCAGTTGTGAATGTACCTAGTATCCACTAAGGGATATGGGGTATTATTTAATACAACTTAGTATCCACTAAGGGATATGGGCTAGTAAAAAAGCACTCAGTCATAATGACAATAATAAATGAAAGTGAGTCTCACGAACATTACATATACATTTTAATACGTATGTTTGACTGATTAAATTGTATTGTTGCCTTGTGTTGAATAAGAATGTGAAATGTGATACTTTATGGATATGCAAAGATGTGAACTATATGTTACGTGTATTGATGTGATGTATGAATTGAGTGAACTAACGATGATGATTACCTCATTGAGTTCACAAAACTCACCAAAATTATACGTTGATTTTTCAGGACCGAGAGAGGACATTAGCTACTGAGAGACGTTACAAGAAGTATATTCTTGTACTTTTGGGAGAAGATATGGCTCAAAGATCGGTCAGCTAGGACTGAAGGATTAGTTAGACATTTTGTGTATTTCCTCTTCATGTAGCATATTTTGTATTAGGATATGATGACATACACGTATGGATATTCACAAGCTATAATATATTTACATTCGGATTTATGGAATGAAAAGAGGAAATTTGGTTTTAAATTATTGTGTCTTCTTCATGAAGTTTTATAAGAGTATATCAAATGATGATGCCATATTTAAGTGAGATTTATGATCGCTCTAACACACCATTATTATAGGGTATGTACTGGTATCCTCAAGGTATTCCGGTTTGTACTCTATGGTAGTGGGGGTGTTACAACCTTAATCCATGCTGTCTGGAAAGATACAAATAGATTTTCATTAGGAATATTTAAATTAGATAGATAATAGGTGAGAAAGAAAGTTCATTGTAGAATATAAAATGTATGTACCTTGTCAGTGGACTTTAGGAAAATAATCTTTGAAATTTTTTGATTTGATCCAAAAGATACATTAGGATCATATTTGAGGTAAACCTATTGGGTAACAAGGTCTTTTAGCTACTTGTTATTTTATTGGGCCCTAAAAATGGTAATTATAAGTGTAAACATAAAAACATCTAAAAATGTGAACAGAAGTTTGTTCGTTGGAAAAGTAAAGATGACAAATGTGGAAGTACCAATTTTTAAAATCTGCAACTTCTTATATTGGTGCATCAATGAGAATTGTAGAATCAAACGATGTGGATAATGTAACATTTAAAATTCTTAAATCGTAAGCCTAAAAAGAAAATACAAGGATAAATATAAAAATATATATAATAGTATGACGAAAATGAAAATAGAATTACCATTATAAAAGTGAACTTTTAGCCTACAACACACAAGTGCTGGATAAGTATGCAAGGCCTGTACAATTTGCTGGCCTTCATTTGTAACAAAAGCGTCCCATATTTATAGTATAATGGTTTGTTGTCTAATATAAAAATGAAAAATGTTATCGGAGTTCATTACTTGTAGAGAATAATAGGGAATACAACATATTGTTTGTTGGCAAGAACAAATTTTTAGACAGTCAAAACTTTGCCGTCTTTATTGATGTGCTTCACAACCAAAACTTGAATAACGATATCCAAAATATCTATCATATGATAAGGATAAGTATGATCATATGTAATGGAAGAAAAAAAGTTGTTGAGAGAAACAAATAAAAGATCTAATCCACTAATTTTTTCCTTGTTATTGATAAACTTTATGACATCTGTAAATGATGTATAGCTGAATTTGCTTGGTTGGATGTTGTCATCATCAGTTACAGGCTCGACAATAGTGCAACTTGTAATGATCCATTGAATTTTCAAGTCTTCAACTTGGAACTGAGGTGGAATTAGCTTAACAATGGAATTAGAAATGATATATTTTTTATAAGGCTACACAATGGGACTTATTCTTTGGATATCATTGGTAAATATGATAGCTTCATCACGTGATCCCTATTGAAGAAAATTTAATAAAAAAAGCTAAAGTATTCTAGTGACAGAGAAAAGTAACAAATTCAAAATTTGACATATTAAAATACTAAAATTTTAAACTAAAAATGGTAGCAACATATCATAGAAAAAGGGCATAGAACAAGAAAAAAAAAGCTCGAATATTTTATGACTTGAGTAGTATTGTAAAGAGATTTATAGAAATTTTGATTTGATATCCAAGTCAACTATTATTTGTTGAAGTTATTGTAAAAAGGAAAATGTTAAATGAAAAAGTAAAATTATTTTACCTCTGGATCAAAAAAGATAAACTTTTGTCTCCCGGATGGCTTGTTAGGTGATGTAACAATTTGTTGTTTTTCTTGGATGGTTACTTCGCATGACCACCCCTCAGCATATGGTAAAATATCCTTGATCAATAAAAAATTTTCCATCCTACCAAAAAAAATGGTTAAGAAAACATTAACATAAAAAATTATTTTGTAAATAGAATAATACTAAATACACTTGAATAGAACAATCAACATACCTTTTTCCTCTTTTATCTGTTATAATTTAGTCAATTGGAAAATTTCATGGAATATAATATTCCTTATTTTGTTATCAATTTTTAAGACTCAAAAGTGCCTGGAATAACTAGAACTTTAATCGATTCAGGAGTTCTAGCTCTTGACAAAGCAACATACAATTGTCCATGTGAAAATACAGGTTGACGAAGATAAATTCCTACATAATCAATTGTCTGACCCCTTAGGACTTATTTATGGTCATCGTGAAACATAGACGAACAGGGAACTGTGTTCTTACAAAAGGTATTCCATTCTTTTCATTTTCAAAAGACTGTAGAGGAATCTTATGCATGAAAACAAATTTTCCTTTATGAGATCCAAAAGCAACCTCTGTAGAAATTGCATGCTCTTTCAACTTTCTTCATATTAATCTTGTGCCATTGCACAAACTCTCTGTTGGATTCGAATTTCCCAGAAGCATGATTGGTAGCCTTCTTTCAGTAATATCTGTGAGGAGGTGGACCTTTAGGATTCAAAGAATTGAGAAAATCCTCATAATCTGCTTGATGTCTTAGATCAACTGTTCTATCAAAACTTACAGATGAATGTAGATTTCCAGACAATTTATTGATTATCATGTCATTAATTTCATCAACACAGGTGTCTTTTTTGGACATGGTACAGATCTATTTATCATCTGGTATGGAGTAGATGAATATATGCTTAAGCCAGCGAAGACATTTTGAACTAACCTGGTGAAGCCAACAATGCATTTGAAGGATGTCAAATTTTTTTAAAGAAACAATAAAATGGATAGTAAATAATAAGATATAAAAATTATAAGATGTTGAGAGATTCATCATAAGTAATTTACGCATGTGTGTCCAGAGATGTGAATTTACAAGACTTAAATCAATTAACTGCTCTTTTGTAGCCTAGTTTATAACGGGTAAGGTTTGATAAAAATTACCGCCAAAAACAACAATCTTTATTCCAAAAGATTGATTGGACTCCATGATATCTTGTAGTAAATCATCAAAAGCTTCAATAGCTTCTCATTTTTCCATTGAAGCCTCATTCTATAAGATGAGACTAGATTCAAAAATCAGTTTTGCAATACTGATCTACTTACTTAACTGACAAACTTTTTTCTTCAAAAAATCAAGTGGGATCTTAAATCTAGCGTGTATTGTCCTACCACCAGGAAGGACGGATGTTGCAACACCTGATGTCACAACAACAATTGGATCATGACCCTGTATCATAAAACTATTAAAAACGCTCTGTACAAGAAAGTTCTCCCAGTTCCACCCGGACCATTAATAAAAAAGTTGCTAACATTTGAACCAAAAATTGATTCAAAAATCAAATCAAATATGTATTTATATACCTTATTCAACCTTGAATGTAATAACAAATCTTCTGGGTCAATGTGTATATTTTTCTTACTTTGCATTTCTCTAGTAAGATGCTCATGATAATCAACTGTAAAATCGTATTCAACAAAATGATAATCACTCAAGCTCTTCCCCATTTGTTTTAGGGATCTATTAATATCCTGGAGGGTCATCCTTGTAACATCCTCAGATATATATGCATTAAAGGCAGAAGCATGCTAGTAACCGAAACAAAGATGGTCTTTGAATGTTTCCTAAAGTTGGTTAGAATTCGTTAGCGAACAATAGAACAGGAGTGTAGCAAATAAAAGTCTAAGAGAAGCTGGCATATAAAATAAAGTTAGCGAACAATAGAACAGGAGTGTAGCAAATAAAAGTCTAAGAGAAGCTGGCATATAAAATAAAGCAGCCTCCTCTAGAGCTAGCAAGCCTAATTCTAGTGTAGCCTCCCTAAAACAGCTTGTTTTTTCACCGTTAACAGTCAATAAGTGACCAAATGATGTTGGTCCTTTAACATACATAAGTAATAACCTTAGGTAATACCTCTCTCCTTCTTTAGGATCAACAGTAACCAACCTCCCTATAACTTTCCTTTGACTCCTTTCTGATCATGTTCTTGTTTTTAGGGTCCAAAAAAATGTTATGGAAAATCTTTATACAAACATTTCATCTCCTCAACTTTTTTATTAGTTGAATTCATTTTGAAAAATTCAGTTAACATTGTTCTTGAGAAGTTAATTTTTCTCAATACAAATCTAAATTTTTGTCAAAAGAGATAGACTGTTTATCAGGAAGATGAACTTGAAGCACATAAACTAATGGACTCATCTCTGTTAGAAGAAACTCAAATATATACCAAAAAGCTTCAGGAGGCGAAATCCAACGACCTTCTTGGAAATTACTGATTTCATCAACATCAATAATGGTCTATTGATCAACAATATTAAAATTAACAAGATTATGGCCCTTGAAGATACGCTTAGACAAGTACTTAAGAAGCTTAACAGTAGAACATATTTCAACATTTATGTGGCAATCAATGAGAAGCAAAAGGTATGGACTCTGAGGAACCACCCATCTATTATCAACCTTACGCTTACAAATCTTTACTTTTCGGCCATCATCTCTCCTCTATAACATGTATAACTATCCTCACCATGGATAGTAAAAGGAGCAAAATTTTTAGGATAATGGTTCTTACAGACACCATTTCTCATGCAAGGGCTATCTTTATTCATATGACCACAAAGATCGTGGATCATGTGTTTAATGACAAGAGAATATACCAGCGAATTTTGAACAGGGTCTGGTATTTCAGCAGATATGATTTGTTCATAAAATTTTAGATTAAGTAATTTAGAATGTGACTTAAGTATCAGCAAAAAACAAGCATGAGGGAAACCATGCTTTTAGAACTCAATAACATAAACATATGTAGAAACCTCTCCAAAGATCTATTTCTTGATTAGTTCATTTTCAAAGAACTTAAATTTAGCTCTAAAAACTCTAGGGAATAAATCAAGCTGATCTTGTGGCTTTTCATGAAACTGAAGGTTATCTTAAATCTCCTTCCATATTAGGTTGCAAGTCATGGTGAGGAAAATGTCAGGTTTACTATACTTCTGTACTAGAGCCATTGTATCAAGATAATGACATTTTATATCTCTTTGACCACCGACAAATGAAGCTGGGAGCAGAACTCGACGGCCAATTTGATAACCTTCAATCTGACTGATGGAAATACTATCCAAAATACCCTGCAATATCTCTATCCTTATCTCATTTTGTCTCTTTCTATGAAAATCAAGACTAGATGTTTTAATGTTTATATAAGCACCCATAACAAATTGTTGAAGTAGGCTTAAGCTATGGAGCAGCATTGACTGATCAGGTTCTCTTATATAGAGCCTATAACAATAATACTCTCTAGCAGAAACAGTGTCATTTTCATAGTATTTTTGACCAGAAATTAAAAATTATACAAACAAATCGAATAAATAAAGGCATAAGGTTAGACAACACCATAAAAATGAAATAGGAAAAGAAAAACTTACAACACCATAAAAATGAAATAGGAAAAGAAAAACTTACCTGTATTCTCCATATTAAACAGGTTAGATGGATCAACAAAAGAATTGAAATTGATGTCACATCCCTTGTTTGAAGCAATGCTCGTCATTCTCTTTGAAAAAAACCGCTTAATTCCACGATGCCATCCAGATTCACCTCAAAGAAATAACAGAGGATATTGAAGGGGATCATAACAGGCATAGTAAGATTGGATTCTATAACTTGTGCTTGAATGACTATAGACTTGGATGAATAGAGATTTATCAACTTTCTCGTCATCCACCTCAATCCATATAGCAGCTACTTATGATGCGATAAGAAGGTTGTATACACGCTGATCAACACAGGATAACACCTCAAGACGATTGTATGATTGTTAAGTGTCGAAATGTCCCTAAGACTCCTGAAGAACTTAGCATAGGGATTATGTTGTAGGATTGTCATAATCAATTTTAATGTATCTTTACCAAGTATATCACAACTTTTTATCCTTTTTGTAAGTTCCTCATCAGTATCAAAAAAATAGAGTTGAATACCAGACACTCTATCAGTTTTCGAAACTAAACTGTCAAGGAAATGATAAACTTGACCTTGAACATAAAATGTATAAACACCCTTCTTCTTTTTTTGTTGATTCTCGATCATACCTAGCTCCATACGAAGTAAAAGCCACATTATTATTATATGTACGAACATTCCTCCTGAAATGCTCAGACTCTTCATCTTCATCAATAAATAATCGTTTCAAAACAGATGGCATTTAAGGATCAACAATGGAAATCTCTGCTAACGAACAAATGATGGGGCCTCTAAATAGAATCTTTTCGCATCACAATGCTCACAATTGGGAACAAAAGGAAGCTGTAGAGGTTCAGCAGGACAATTATTTAGGCACGCTAATTTTGAATGAGAATGATGATAGTTTATCACTAAAAAGAAAAGGATCACTTTGAGGAGCAATAATAATAGAAAACTACAAAGAATATGGCGAAGAAGATTTATACCTTGATCCTCGATAGGTTCCATTGAGGTGGATAGAACAAAAGAGGAAGATATATTTGGATAATCAAAATTATGGTGCATATTATTAGACAATTCAACTGCTGATTTTGTACCAACAACTTCTGCAAGCAGAAGAAACGAATGATTCATATTGACATAATCCACGCTAAAATCAGTAGATGGATTTTGTACCAGTTGACTACTGGATGGATGAACAAACAGTTGATCATCTACAGTAATGTTATCAATGGTAGAATAAGTAGGTTGATCACGAAATGGTTGACATCGATAGTCTCCTATAGACAACTCAGGTCGATCTAAATTATTTGTCATCTTGGACAGATTAGTTTTACACCTCATAGTTCCATGACCAGAAAAAGATAGAGTTGCATTACTCTTTTCTGCAACATAAGCTTCTCGACGCTTCTGTAGAAGCTCACGTTTTTCATTTTCTAGCATTTCAACATACCTTTTACACCTCACGACATTTCTATCCATCTTTGAAACTAGACAAACCTAGAATGAAGGGAAAAATAACAAACAAATATACTCACTAAAAAGATATTGGAAAAATCAAGAAAAATAAAGCCATAAATTAATAAAATAAGATAAAATTATGAACACATAATTGTTGTATTTTATTGTATAAATATGTAATAAATTTTTTATATATGCGTACAGTTTAATTGTATATTAAGTAATTATATTTTGCAAATAAATTCACGTAGTAAATGATAATTTAGTTTAAAATAATTTTATACTATGTCGGAAAATTTTAATATATAATGTAAATTAACGCAAATAGTTATTGAAATGAATATAAATTTTCAGTTCAAAGGAAACTAATAATTTTGAAACAAAAATATCATACATAAAATGGTTTTGATACGTTCATATCTCTTGAATTTATCAAAGTCTCTCATGATACAATTTAAGAGGTCATTGAAAGTAACTTTTTGTAATTAATTATTGATTAATATATAATTAAATTATCCAATAATTATCTAATTATAAATATGATATAAATTAAAAACAATTTTTAAGTTTTAATTTTTTTAATAAAAAATCAAACTTTTCACTTATTATAAATGGATTTTAATTTCTTGACTATTATAAGACATTTTTATTATTATAGAAAAACTTCATTTGACGTTTAAATTTAAAATCATTTTTTAAAAATTTTTTTGAAAATTGTTTGTAATAACTGAATCATAAAATCATATATTTACTAAAAATGGTGAATTTCTTATATATTTAAAAGACATTAGATGTTAAATTAATTTTGTAAAATATTTATTTTTTAATAAAATAATAGATTGTTTTATAGTGTATCACGTATCAGTCTAAATTCTAAAAACTTTTACACAACTTTTTAAGTTTCTATATATAATGTAAATTATAAAAAAATGTATATTTGACCTTTAAACTTAAAATCATTTTAAAATAAAAACATTTTGAGAATTGTTTGTAGTAACTCAATCATAAAATCATATATTAACTAAAAATGGTGAGTTTCTTTTATATTTAAAAGACATTAGATGTTAAATTAATTTTGGAAAATATATTAGTTTTTAATAAAATAATATCTTGTTTTATAATGTATCATGCATTAGTCTAAATTTAAAAACACAACTTTTTAAGTTTCTATATATAATGTAAATTATAAAAAAGGTATATTTGAAGTTCATACTTAAAATCATTTTAAAAATAAATACATTTTTAGAATTGACTATAATAACTTTAGGGTTAATTACCAAAAAAGCCCAAACTTTCGTCAATTTTTTAATTATAGCTCGAACTTTAAAAAATAATTATAAAATACCCAAAATTTTAATTTTTTCAATTATAACCTAAACTTCAAAAAATAGCTATAAAATGCTCAAACTTTCAATTTTTTCAATTCTAACCCGACGTTAGTGTTTTCGTTAAGTTTTCTAATGTAACTTACCACGTGTTTTAGAAACCTTAATTATTAATACACTTCAGCCAAAATTAACACAACAAATGAAGATTAATGAAATAACGTCGTTTAATCACATAATTAAAACGATGTCATCGTTTAAAAATGACCCAAATCAGATTACGCAGCTTCAACAACCTTACATTTTGATTTCAGTTTTTTCCTTCGCTTTCAATTTGTTCTCTCAATGCCCTCACCCTTCGATTTTCAGATTATGCAGTACTAACACCCTTACATTAAGGGCATCAGGAGAACGAATTAAAAATGAAAAACTTACTAGTGCAGTATGCTGTAATGTGAGGATATTTTGGGGCATTAGAAGAATAAATAGAAAACAAAAACCTGGGAGCATCGGGAGAATAACAGATAACGCTGGGCTAAAATTGAAGAAAATTGAAAATTTGACTATTTTATTGCTACTTTTTAAAGTTTGGGCTAGAATTGAAAAAATTGAAAGTTTGGACATTTTATTGTTATTTTTTAAAGTCGGGCTATAATTGAAAATTTGATGAAAGTTTTAAGATTTTTTAGTAATTAACCAAATAACTTTACTATAAAATCATATATTTACTTTAAAATGGTTAATTTCTTGTATATTCAAAAGACATTATATGTTAATTTAATTTTGAAAAATATTTTAATTTTTAATAAAATAATAAATATGTCATAATGCATCACGCATCAGTCAAAATTTTAAAAAAATTACATGATAAGTTTTGAAGATTCTTAAAAAGAAATATATGCATATATAATATTTGCTATATATATTTTTGGTGCGGAAAAATGCAATATGATCATATAGAATGAGTAAAAACTAATATATTTATTTTAAATCGAATAAGTTTAGTATTTTAAAATTTATTTTATATATTTAGTATTTAGTTATTGTAGTAAAATTAAAAAAATACTTGTATATTGCAATGTAATGATATTAAAAGTTTTTAGTTAATTCAAAAATGTTATTGGAATAATTTTAAAATTTTGTCAGCCAAATATTGTGATAGTCTAATTCATGCCGTATGTTTGGGGCTAAAATATGGATCTCTAATGACCACTGTTCCATGACGATGAAGAACTAAATGTTTGGGTTTTATCAAAATTTATTAACTTGAAATTGATGCTACATGACTAAAGAGCTGGTTCCACTAATTGAACTGGCAAAATAATAATAATAGTATCATCAACTAAAAAATTGATATATTAGAAAGTAGTTGTAGATGCCACCTAATATATGAGAAGAAAACTAGCTTATTTACTGAAACAATAAAAAAAATATTCACATGCATAGTTTGAAAGTAATTAAAAGATATTTGGAAGAATTGAAGAAAAACTTAACATACCAAAACTTTGAAGTATCAATAAATAAGGTACAACTCGATATAATATTTTATAAGAGAAGAGAAAAATATACCTTAATAGCACAGAGCAAATGCAATGCGGACAACAACACCTGAAAAAGAAAACTTTCATAAACATGTAAACCAAGCCAAAGTTTGAAACTATTAACATGGGAAAAATATATCAACGTTTTCTTCATTATTTATTGTGCACTGTTTATGTATGCGTGCGTGTGTATGTGTGTGAGACGGAGAGATTAAAAGTGATTGTGGCGTAACTTAATCATGTAATATGATATGTGGAAAATTTTACTGCATCGATTGAATATAAAGAAACAGTAAAATGCTGTGGGAGTCAATTTCATTACACCAAGTCTTAAATGGAGGAGGTATCAGTTGCGAGGTGGATAAAAGAAAAAGTGCATTTAAATAAGAAAGAACTGATCATGTCCTATGATTTTAAAGTCATTCACATATGGCGGTGTGATACACTAATATTTCGCTTCTTTTCCCTATGTTTTTTATGTCCATCAAGGTCCTGCGCTTAATAAATACGTAACAGTAAAATTTGAGTTGCTAGTTATTTTATAATGCATTTATTGACTTAATAATTGGTCAAAAGAAACATTCAAATGCAATGCCGGGAGGTGCCAGTCATTTTCAGTTTCCATTTTTTTTAACACTTACAATAAATAATAAATTGTACAGTTTTAATGAATTACAATAAATAATAAATTATACAGTTTTAATGAAATATTTAATAAATATATATTAATTTCAAAAACTATGAATTTATTATATACTTTAAAGGACCAAAAATATGTGCATTAAGTTGAAGATATATTCATACCCCAAGTTCTAGCGTTATCATAGAGCCACTATTCAATTTTTGTGTGCGAATTAGTATCATAATTTTAATTAATTAATCAATTAATTATATTTTAAGTAATTAATTAATTAATTATGTGTTGATTATATTTTTACCAACCAATCAATTAATTTTATTTTAATTAGTCAATCAATTAAAAATATTTGAATTAATGAAATAAATTTTAATTATATCTAATAAAAGATTAAAAAACGTGTGTCACGAGTTACGCCTGTGACCCTAGTATGTAAAACCTAATTAACTTAATAATAATTAATAATGAACAATAATATTTACTTATGTTTTAATTAATTAATCAATATAATTACATTTTAATTAATCAATCAATTAATTATATTTCAATTAATTAATTAATGATATTTTAATTAAATAAGAATAATAAGCAACATGACAATACCAAAGGTTAAATGCTACGAAATAAAACAAAAGTTCTCAACTTAATTCAATTTCTATAATAGTACACACAGGTTTTAATAGGTTAAATGCTATGAAATAAAACAAAAGTTCTCAACTTAATTCAATTTCTATGATAGTTACATACAGGTTTTGAAGAGAAAGGGCACAAAGGACATCAATTGTTCTTGTAAACTGGTGGTTTTGCAACTACTTGTCAGGGGATAAAGGCTAGCAAGCAAAAAGAGTTAAATCATACGTTTATTGCCAATTATTATGAGAAAATGCTAAAAGAAAAGAGTACATAAGATGGTAGGATTTTTTAGTTAGAGGTAATCGTACCCTCTTAGAAAGTATTATCGACCTCTGAACGTTAACTTTCTAATTTTTGATCGCAATTAGGAGAAAGAAAAAAAGGTTCGAGTTGCGATGACTATGGGAGCTCTCGTGTTCTAGCAATAGGTTTTTGTCGTTAATTTAAGGATGTGCAAAATAATTAAAGAAGTAATGAAAGATACGAATTTAAAGATTTCTCTCAAATTGTTAAAACCAAATAGGTTGGATTTAACAAGGGAACATATTAAGACCGACAACTCCATCGACAGATTTTTTTTTCTTAGTGAAGAAAGTGTAATGAGCCCTAGCATCTGAGTCCTCCTGACACACTTAATCAAAAGACTTGCAAGTTACTAAATCAGCGGAAAACATAAAGGCAGCTTTTCTTCTTCATTGAATCTCACATCATGATGAAGTTTTTGGTTGATAATGGACTTAACTCTTGGCTTAGAACCTTTGTGATATCGATACCTGGTGTCGCTTGAGATTAGGTGGTATGATAGAAATGAGACCAGCAAGTGGAGAACGCACCTTTGACCCATAAAGGATTTCTTCGTAGGGCCTTCTGTAGAATCTTAAGAACAGTAAGAAAGACTGATGAACCTTATTAGTCTTGCAGTTCTTTTTGAAAAATATGGCTGGTGATTGGAGGAAAAAGGGCCATGAAGTTCGCAGTTGGCTAATTTTAACCAACTCACTTGTGGTCACATGGTGTAGTATCAGAGTTGACAGGAACAAAGTTTTTTTGATAGGCCTTGTGTAATCGTTGATGCTTCGAAGTGACGTTCTAGCAATCGGTTATGCAAAAGAGATGGACTTCGCATTGAGTGGGGAGATTTGTGTTGATCCCAAAGGAGATTTAATGGTGTCCTGTACTTTCAGAGCAATCGGGTGGGTTAAGGTAAGGTACCATGGTTTGAGTGAGTGAAAATATTTCGAAACAATAAATGAAAACCTTAAAGATGAGAATGAGCCATCCTTGGTTGGTTTGATCGACAAAAGATGGTGGGTCGATTACAAAAGCCTGCATGGGTAGTACTCTGCCACAATTCTCAGTGTACGCAGCAGCTGATTCATAAAAGCTAAAGCAGACCTAAAGAAGCCTGAGAAGGTAAGATGAACAAACTATAAGAAAATTGATGCTAGTGCTACACTAAAACCCAGTTATCAATTTAAATCCAATTATAATGTTTTCAAGAAATAAAGAAATGAGGCAATAATATTAATTGTATTATCGACACAACATATTTGATGAACATAAAGATTTAAGGTCAAGAAAGATGTCAAGAATGGACTATATATGAATACAATATCTTGCGAAGTGAATAAAGCTTTAGAAGAAACAAAAGAATAATTTTATGTCACTGTGACTAGAACATTTATGTGTAAATCAAGCAAAAAGCTCACTTTTATAATATCCAAAGGTTAAAATTGGTAGAGTATGAAATTTTGTAAGAGAAGTATCATCAAAAACACAAAAATCTAGCAATAAAAAAGTACATTAAATCTTTCTCGTGCAATAATGGAACAATGAAGACGTGACATTAAAAGGCAATTTGGACATTGCATGGGTTATTAAGCTCTGGAAAAAAGTGTTACAAGCCCTTAAACTTTATAAGTTATTAACAAAATTTAAGAAGAAATGGACCTACTTGCATTGAAGAGGAGTACAAATTGTTCATCGTTGGTTGAAACAGCCACCTCCAAAGTAAGCGTGAGAATGTGTGTGAATCTGTAGAAAATGAAGTGAAAGACAGAATTTTGATATAATGAATTAAGAAGCAAAAAGAAATGGAAATAGAGGTAGGATCTAAAAGTTGATAAAGTCACTAACAACTTTTGTGAATGGAACTTGTGATAGTCTTGTTTTAGGCGAAAAATCTATATCCAATGAAAATAAAGGAATAGTAAATCTTTTGAAGAAGTATATACGTAACAGATGCAAAGTTGGAATCTTGAGAAAATATACAAAAAGAATCCTATCGACTATTTCCTTTTTTTCCTTCACTTTCAAAATATGCAGAAAGTGATATAAGAGGGAAATGGTGGAGTTGAAAGTAACCAAAACAGGTCTTGATTCTTCATCGTGACTAGCTATATAGGCGATTCCTTCTGCGATCTCAGCAAAAAATTCATCTGTCATAAAGTTTGATGTATTTCAAACAAGAATCAGAAAATAAAAAGTTACCAAAAAATACAGCGATTGATAGATTCTGAGCTAACGTTTGTTCTATATTTCGAACTTGTGGCTAATGGAACGAAAAGGAAAACAAATGATTATGAAAAAGAGAAGACTAAGAAGTGGCATAAAAAGGATAAGGAAAAACTTACCTAAAAAATATGGTGGTAGTAATCATATGATAATGGAGATTGTTGTTACAATACTAATTACTATGTTGTCTCTCCAAGAAAGGCAAACCCTTAAACTCTTTGCAGCCTTCCTCACGTTATTACCTTTAGCTCTCAAAAATTGTCCAACACAAGCGTTGTTGCAGAATATCTCCTTTGATTAGGCAAAACATAACGTTAATGGCAATAGCTATTTCATCCAGTACTGATATAGTCTCAAATATAAAAACAATAGAAATACAAGAAGCTTTTATCTGAAATTGAACATTCCGACTACAAATGAAAAACTTGACGTCAAGTACTCAAATTGCAAAAGGAAGTATTCATAATTACAATAGAGAAATGAAGCAGAAACATAAAAAACTTGAATCTTGAGCCATGAAAGAAAACTAAGTATTAATGGTGAAAACACACAAGACCCTTACATGCTTCAAAGAGAGAGGAGTTGGTTTCCTTAGAAGCTCCAGCACAGCTTCATTTTTCTCATTGAGTCGATGACATGTTTCTTTCTTGCCTATTCCAAAAAAAATGAAGTAATATCAAGAGAAAGAAAGAAGGGCAGATAAGTTGGAAAGCTTCTGCTTTACACAACAATTGAAAACATGGGCAAATCGAAGATATACTTTAGCAGGTGGACTACAGTATTAACCTTTGTAGTTTTTTTTTCCTTTGTTTTCTTAAACAACATGATTTAATTGCTTGGAAAGGGGAATAGATATGATGTGCAGGCACCTATTTGTATGTTGAGAATAATCATAAATTCTCTTTAAACAAGCATAAATTGTGGATTGATAGGAAAATTAGAATTTAAAATTTAGTTAGCTTGTCAGATAATCTAATGTTAACAGCAATGTCGTCATATTTTCTCGAGCTCCTCAAGTTTTAAATTTTCTCAAGCTCCTCAAGTTTTAAAGATGCGAGTAATATCAGCTTTCTTAACATAATAGAGCTGAGATTATAAATGAACCAACAGCTTAGATATGAGGGGATTTATATTAGCGCAATCACAGCTATAATTAAATCTTTATACTAGATTTAATTATTCTCATTACCAAATTTTCTAAGAAACCTTCTAGCTTTTTCTTTGATTTGCTTCTTCTTCTTCGACTTGCAGATTCCTTTGCGGTCTTCAATGAATCACCAAAGTCATCACCATATGATGATGAACAGCATCATCATCCTTCAACATCCAAAGCCACACAATGGCAGAATGTTGCATCAGAAAAGAAAGAACATACCATCAAATCAAACTCCAACATGGAACAGTCACTGCATTTCTTAAATACTAACATTCTTCTCAATAAGAAACCAATAATTTGGTATTACCATAAAACCTTGAGTAACATAAGGCCGAATTTGGCCTTGAACAGCAAACTCCTGTAACATCGACGCCTCTTCCTTAGCGTCAAACACCAAACCCAACACATTACATAACATTACTAATAAAATAAAATAAAATAATTTTGAAATTATGAAAAGCGATAAACTACTTGTAGCATTCGGCTAAATTCCTCATCGGACTTCAAAAAATCTTGGCTACATGATTCTTGCTCCTCGCTACATTCTCCCTCGTCATTGATGGAAAGCAATTTGATTCGGTCAGTGAAATCAAATCCATTCAAAACGGATTTATCCTCACCTCTCGAATAATCTACACAAGCTCATAAGATCATTAATGAAGCATAATCGAAGGCAAAAAGGCAGACATAGAAAGGAAATGGAGACCTTTTGTTAAAGCTGAAACTTGAAAGCTTCGAAGCCATTGTTGGAGTTGTAATCAACGTCAGCAATGGAGTTGCGGCGAATGCCGTGTATTTTTCGACCAACAATAGCTTCTCTCTCCTAGATTTGTTTGTCAGTCTTCATTGTCGAGCTATTTTTCTTTCTTTACCACATATCTGCTCAACAGCTCCTCCACAATGTCCAGGCCCTCGTGCAAAAATTGATTATTGAGGATCAACGTCGTGGGGCTGAGAGAGGGAAGAGGTCGATGCGGCTGTAGATGAGGCAGGTGACAGTAGAGGTGATGATGATGTTGAAATAGGTGTTAGGGTGGTAGTGCTAATACCGATCAATATTTTGAGATTCATGTCGAAGATTCTCTAATGGCATTGTAACGCTTACTCCTATCTCTACGTAATTTCATATTAGGTTTATCTGGCTGAATAGAGGCTTGGTTGTCGTCTTTCTGGGTTGTTTATTAAGAATGTGAGAGAAAATAACACTTGGAAGGCTAGAACTTTGAGAGAGGGAGGGAGAGAAAAGGCTTTGTGAGAGCGTTAAAGGTAGAAATTTGTAAAGTTTCGGTATTTTATCTTTGATATGTATCTCAATTAAATGAAGCTCTAACATGATTGAGACCATTTAATGGAAAGGGTTATTAATTGCTGACAAAAAGAGAGATTGGCGAGTGACGCATTGTGAGAGGGAGGGAGAGAAAAGCGCTTTATGAGGGCGTTAAAGGTAGAAATTTGTCAGAGTTTTGATATTTTATTTTTGATATCTTTCTCAATTATATGAAGCTCTGTATCTCAATTAAACGAAGCTATAACATGATTGAGACCATTGAATGGGAATAATTAGGGTATACTTGTTTAGAGGGTATGAAAAAAAGAGTGTGGGTATGAAATGAAAGATTGAGTTTAGTAAAAGACTATGATTATAAAGTCATTAATTTAATTACCTATTTTTGGTAATACCTCATTCCTCTCCTAATCTAGAGGAATGAGTATTATTGTTATGTAAGGGTGTGTTTTTACAATTAATTAAAATATAACTAATTAAAATATAATCATTAATTAATTAAAATATTGTAATTAATTAATTAATTAATTACAATGTAATTAATTAATTAATTACAATATAATTAATTAAAACATAATTCATTAATTAAAATATTGTGATTAATTAATTAATTAACTAATTAGTTAAAATATAATTAATTGGTTACAATATAAGTAATTAAATATAATTATTCATTAATTAAAATATTGTAATTAATTAATTATTTACAATATAATTAATTAAAATATTATTAATAATTAATTAACTACAATATAATTAATTAGCTACAATGTAATTAATTAAAATTAATTACAATATTTTAAATAATCAAAATATTATAATTAATTAATTATATAATATAATTAATTAATTGAGTAAAATATAATAAATTTTTATTTATTAATATAATAGTAATAGTAATCATTCCTTCCTCTTAACTAACCCTCATAATTATAATAATAATATCTATTATCATTATTTACTATATTTATTTTCATTCCTATTATCATTATCCCATTTGAACTAACCACTTCCTTATTAATGGGTGATTGGAGAGTGAAGAAAGAAGTGGAGGATGACAACCATTGGATAAATTAGACGGTTGGATTATAATTCATGGTCGTCATCCCATTTGTAATTAGTATAGGTTTCTCAGTCAAAATTTTACTAAAATTTATTACACGTCAGATAATATAATGAAGATATATGCTTTTTCATTTGCTAAGAAGGACAAACCAACTTGTATTTACTATTGATAGAGAGAGTTTAATGAAATAAATTGGGCCGTCAGATAAATTTGAGACTGATAGATCTAGGACGACGCCGAGCATCTGTTTACGCTTAATATATAGTACTTAATAAATAAGAGGACAAGATTGATTTTTATTGTAAGAAACCAGAAACGATGCTATCCAATAGGCTCCTACCACGTGGAAGATAATCGATCCATCGAGCTTCTACTAATGTCATCCGAGTTCTGTCCCTGCGCGCGTTCTGCCCAAGTTGACTGACAATGGCCTCAATTCTCGACTGGCCACCACGCCCTCCTCCGCCACAGCTGCATACTCCCCCTCGACGTCCTTCTACTTGCTTCAGTTTCTTAATGCCTATCTCTCCAAATCTCACAGGCCGCCACATCACTCCGTCTCGTCAAAACCGACGACCGGTAAGTCTTCCAGGCTCCAATTTTTATCTTTTTTTTTTCTATCATGGTAGTGCCAAGTTTAACTTTTTGGAGTGTGAACATCTTAACTTTCTATTATCAATGGTTCACCGGTTGGGTTTTGGTTCTTAAGCATCACCGCCAAACTGATGCAGTGGCTTCAAATTGAAAACTCGTTAACCCTAGTTTTTGAAAAGGGACCAAAACTGTTGTTTTAATACTATCCATAGGTGGGAAAGTTTTAACTTGTGGGTTTCATCTCAGTTAGTTGGAAAAGCATTTGGTGTTATTCCTCTTAGCCTTTTGTGTACACTCACGTTGTAGACAAAAATAGAATGGATATTGCTGTCTGCAATTGATTGGACTTCTTATTTTTTAGAGCATGCTCCTGATCAGTTCAATCGTAATGTTTCACTGCAAGTAGCATTGTGTTGTTTGATATCGAGTTCTGTAAGACTGGTTCTCACAACAGCATTTTTCTATTATATATAGTCAGACTAAAGCTTTTGCAGTTCTAAGGAGAAGTGCAATGGCCTTGATACTCTCAAGTTATGTCTTCTCAGAAGTGGAGTTCAACAACATTGCATTTGCTGAACCATCTGTTGGGTTCAGGGAGTATATTGACATTTTTGATGGTTATTCATTCAAGTACCCGAAGAACTGGATCCAGGTCCGAGGTGCAGGAGCTGACATATTTTTCAGGGACCCTTTTGTCCTGGACGAAAATCTCTCAGTAGAACTTTCATCGCCTTCATCATCTAATTACAAGAGTGTTGAAGACTTGGGTCCACCACAAGAGGCTGGAAAGAAAGTTCTTAAGCAGTACTTGACAGAGTTCATGTCTACTAGACTTGGTGTCAGGCGAGAATCAAACGTTCTATCGACATCTTCCAAAATTGCAGATGATGGAAAACTTTATTACCAAGTTGAGGTGAGGCCGGGCATTTTGTTTTTGTGTAAATCTTTGTTTACATGCCTCAAAGAGCACCATAGTTTGCCCAAAATCCGGTGCCCTTGCAGCATTTATTTTCCATATTCTGCTTATGCATTGTTCAAAGACGCATTTGTTGATTCTTGGTGTTGGACTGTTGTTACCAGGTGAACATAAAGTCCTATGCTAATAACAATGAGCTGGCTATAATGCCACAAGACCGAATAGCTGGTCTGGAATGGAACAGGCGATACCTATCAGTTCTTGGAGTCGAGAACAACCGGCTGTATGAACTGAGACTACAGACACCTGAAAGCGTGTTTATGGAAGAGGAAAATGACCTTCGCCAAGTCATGGATTCCTTTAGGGTGAACAAAGTAGCAGTTTGATCAATTTTAAGGTCTTCCGAAGTTTTCTCATTATTTTGAACTTTAAGAATCCTTCATTCACCTTGTTTTTCCCCCCATTATCTCATTATTCACTTCAATGGCCATGAAAAGTATGGGAATTATGATTCTGCAAATCTTTTTCTGTATATGATCATATTCTCTTCATTGAATCAAAACTTATTGGTCCGCACGATCTTGCGACACCACTGAGTATAACCACACGAAATCAAAAGTAAAAATATTCTACTGCATGCAATAGAAGAAAGTTCAATGCCTTCTGCTGAAAACAGGAGTCGCACGGCACTAAACATTCTAAATTTGTATAAAAAAAACGTTCTGTAAAAACAAGTATTTACTACGTTATTTTGGCCTGTAGATTATCAAACAAGTTTCTAAGTTCTAAACGAAAACAAGGCAAATATATGAAGCATTGGACTGGCACCACATTGTAGAATTAGTAAGAACAAAACCCGTTACAGAAACAGCGGAAAACTAAAAAGATTGAGAGGAAAATTGGACCTATGATCTCACTTCATAAAATCCTCCTCGTGTGAGGGCACGGAAACCCTTATAAAGACGTTGAGGTACAACTTTTAGATCGAGCTTATCAATTCTTAGCCCCGAGAGGGCAACACCCTGAATCCTAAAACTCACTTGGAAGGTAGGAAATACATGAAGACGCTCCAATCCTGTCTCAAGCACTAATGTCCCAGATAATGCAGGAGTCTTATCCTTCGGTATTCGATCAATTGACCAGGAGCATGTCTGCAAACACATGTTAACAAACAATAGTAAGCCTGCCAGAAAATCTTTGCTGTTTCACCCTTAAGAAGGAAAAATAAATAGCTAAGATCATCCCCCAATCTGATTAATACCTGCCAACGAGATTTAGATATTTCCTCAAAACATTTCTTGCTAGGTAGTAATAGTAGCGATAATAGTATAAGGGTATGCAAGAGCACTGAATATGTAGTCATCGTTATTTCCACCAGACCTGAACTGGGAGATCTGTTTCCTAACATAAGTCATTATTTAACCTTCTTTTTCTGCATCAAATTTTAGTTTTTTCCTCTAAATAGACATTATTTAAGTTAAATGGCCGATTTCTGTACTACAATGGAGCACAAAATATTGGTTAAGAATACCTTATTAGAGAAAATGTTCACTACTCCATGATTTGCCGTCAGATCAGCTGATAAAACACAAGAAGGCAGTTGAAATTGCACAGTTATCAAGTCAATCATCTTTCCAGGGTCATTCCGTATCCCAACCATTACATTTATGCGAGAAGCCCCGGCATCAGGTGTAAACTGTGGCTTTACATATATTGGGGTGCTTTTCAACTTCTTAACCCTGACAAAGGCAAACAGTTACTGTGATTAAAAAGAACATACACTAAATTAAAGTCACCAAGTCGCAGCAGAATGCAAGGTGCTTTTGAATCATTGCAAAAATTATTGATATAAATTGTATTTATGTCCGATAAACTACTATCAAATAGCGCTGAGACAAAATAGCAAAGGCACGAATCTCAATAAAAAACCTGTAACTCATGAGCTTAAACAGTCCATCGGGGGGTACAAAGGACAAGATTTGATGGGATTCCCAGGGCCTAAACCGAACACATGGATGAAATCTCACGTCATCCAGAATAGATGGATTTGAAAAAGACAGGGTCAAATCAGGAACACCAGTAATATGGGAATTGACTTGAACTTCGCCATAAATCTCACATTTCACCAAGATACCATCCCTGCCGTTGCATTATATTAGAAAAAAGCCTTCAAAGAGCACAGTAAGATGAACCATTAAGGAAAACAAAATAGTGTGTATGATTATGATAGGCAAGTTTCTTTAACTTTAAAGACATACCCATAGACCAGTATCTAGGTAAACAAGAATATAGGAGAAGCAAAAGAGACAATCAATAAAAACATGAGTAGAAAGATCATATACCTTCAATTATGACTAGTAGAGGCCTATCCTTTAATGGACTATAACTTTCAAATCCTTTGTACAAACTTAATACGGTCATCGAGAATACTGAATTCATGCTTAAAAGAGTTGAATTCCAAATAGTCGAAAAACAAGAAATGACATTAAGAACTAGTTTTCATCCAACTGATGATTTGTGCCACTAGGGTACTAATTAGGTTCAACCAATTAGAAACTGGGAAAGACAAATTTCAAGCAAGTGATGTAGATACGGAAACCCACAAAAATGGTACCTACATTTCCCATTGAACAGATTTTATGAGCATAGGTTGAACCTGTTTATAATTGCATCCATTTCTTCAACAAGATCAACATACACTTCATTATTTGCATATTTTACATCAGTTGTTCTCCATGGAACACAAGAAGCTGTTGCCCCTGGTAGGGTGTCGCTCACATTTGAACTGTTTCCAGTAACAACACTCAACACTTTGCTAACAATATTTGGCGGGGCTATCATCTCTCTCAAGATGTTAGGTTCTGTTGTCAGTGGAAAGCCATTATCTATCATCTCATCCAGAAGCTGGAAATTCAATGAAAGTGCAGCTTGTCTTTAGTCCAAGCATAAAACTGAAGGCAGAAATCTGAACTAGAAAGATTTTCTTTTTCAATTTCACTTTTCTTTTCATCATCCCAAATAGATGTGTAGAATTATATGATGAAACAAGATTTGCACTGAAATTATACCTCGTACACAATAACAAAATTATCCTTAATCAAATCTTCATTGAGCCCTTCGAGATAATCATTGAGGACATCAGCCACCCTGCAAAGGAACTGAAAATCAATAGCTATATGTCAAGGATTTTGATGCCGTTTAAAAGGCACATAATGTTTTTGGGAAGCCAAAGCAGCGAAAGGATTTACCTCAACAGCCATCAAAGGAGGCATTTCAACTTGGGTACAAGCCAGAAAAGTGATCCCTCCACGAACAATTTGGAACAAGTAATGTGTAGGCGAAGCAATGACTGGTTGTTGCTGTCCAAAATGAAAAGGGAAAAAGATATATGTTACCATCTCAAGGAGAGCTGAAATTACATATGTTACCAAATCAATTTTCTGACGAGCAGTAGAGAACAGGAAATGAATAACAGAATCGTAGGCCTTCCCAAAATAATTGATAAATTAAAAGAAAAAGAAAAAGATTTGAGCTTTAGACCCAAAAAAAAAAAACAGATTGAAACCAAACCAAGAAGTTGAATTTGAATTAAAGCTAAAAAGAAGTAATTCTACCACCATAGCTGCTGTGTACCCTACCTTTAAGGAATCACCTCGAGAAAGAACTTGATCCCAAAACCAAGCACAGATAGATCTATCGACTCGATGCCCAGTCAACTGCTTCTCTAGCATTACCTCTCTGTGACATCGATATAGATTCAATCAACAGGTCAGACAGCAATGCAGACTCGATTGTAGAGTTGAAGAGCTCAACATTGTTTAAAAGGAATCGATGATTAACATAACCTTACCCAGAATCTGAGAGAAGAAATATACACTGCAACATGTCTGTGTATGCGATTGAGATTCAAATGAGCAAATCCAAGTGGCGTAGTTCTTGATTTGGAGATGTTGGAAGCGTTTCGATTAATCGTCTTCCAAAATCTAATCTTCGCGTTGTGTTCTCCTTTAATTCTTTTTATTTACGTTTACGATAAATATAATGTACTTTCACTTCAAATTAATAAGATTAGTATACGTATTAAGAACTTTTTTCAATAAATTAATAAAAATTAATAAGATTAGTATAAGTATTGATAACTTTTTTCAATAAATTAATAAAAATAACATATAATTAAATTAATGGGTAGAGATTCTTAATCTTTTCACATTTTCCAATTATTTTAAAAAATTTTACATAATTGTTAACTGTTTATCAATAAGGGTTAAAAGTATAGATTTCAATGGGCCGGCCGAGGGCGGTCAGGGCCCAGCTCGGCCTCAAAAAAGCTGATCGGGATAACTCAGCCCGCGGCCCGGCCAACAGATGGGCCGACCGATCCATAGTCGGCCTGTGGCTCGGCGGGCCGGGCCAAACTCGACCTATCTATATTTTTTTAATATAAAAAATTACAAAACAACTCTGTCTTGTCAAGCCGCGGGCTGGGGCAGACTATAATTGACCCGTGACTCGTGACCCATATTCTGCCAAACTTGAGCCAAAAATAGACCAGACCGAAATTGACATCCTTAATTAAAAGGTTATATATAGCCCTCTCAAATCATAAACATTGAGAAGTTATTTAAACTTCTTACCTCCTAAAGTTGCTTAAGCATCCTTGCTAGAACTTGAGAGTAAAAGGTTAAACGTACCGCTCTGAAATCAGACACCAAGGACATAAACTTACTTAAACTTGCCACCTTCTATCGTTGTTTAATTAAAGCATCTTACATGGGTAAGTGTGAGCGTTATCTGCCCGTCCATACACATGCATTGAGAAATTCCCATTAGGATGTTTAAATTAACTTCGATTTCGAGTCTCCTATCTTTCCTCCTTGGATTCTGAAGTATGAAAGGCACGCCTAGCCTCAAGTATTGCCATTTGATAATTGAGCTTTTCTCTAGATATTTGGTTGGAAGTGAGCAAATTCATGGCAGAAATTTTGCATAGAAAATGTTCACCAACGATTCACCAATATTTGATTGTGACAGAAACAAAAATGCTTTGCTATTAAGTGAAAATTCACGAAATCATACCAATTACTGAACAAACGAAAGTAACTGCAAGGCTAACCACAACAATGTCAACAACTTTCCATGGCAATAGGCATTCTCTTAGGTGCAGGCTAGTTGTGAGCCATAGAGAAAGAGAGGAGACATCCTGCAAAGCAAATATCTTCACTCCAAGTCAAAAGTAAAGTTATTCTTCTTGTCGGATCACCTTTTTTCCATTGTTCTTGACACAAAAACCATTTAGACTTTTCAAATTTTGATACACAGCATGCTATCTCGTATTCCTACAGCAGTATTAAAGAATAATGAAACTCAATACTGGCATATTTTGTACATTCCCGTACTTCTAGCATGTCTATTAGAAGGGCACCCCTTCTGATTCATGCCCATTGGCCACCTTCCATCTTGAATGACTCATACAACACTAAATGCTGATTGTATGGTAGATGAGACACGATTTGCAAGGGTCTGAGAAGCAAATTGTTGAAGCTGCTTCTTAGCATCTACAGGAACACAGAATGTTTGAGTTATCATATCAACGGATAATCCTTAATTCAATAACAGAAGCATTATCTAATAGGCAGAGTGGCTAACAGAAGCATTATCTAATAGGCAGAGGGGCTATTATATCCACTCTGCCTATTAGATAATGTTCATAAATGCACAGTTTTTGTCAAACAAGTTTGTTGATATAGCTGTGATTAATTATGTCATTAACACAATAAAACCTCCCATCTTCTATTTTGTTTCATAAATGCACAGTTTTTGTCAAACAAGTTTGTTGATATATCTGTGATTGATTATGTCATTAACACAATAAAACGTCCCATCTTCTATTCCTTTTTCTTCCTATACTTTTTATGGCATTAGTGAATAATGACAATGAGAAACATAATAAAGATGTTGAAGCAAGTGACCCAACGTGAGAAAACCAAAAGTTGGTAGCTAACCTTTGCGACATTTAGTGAATCCGACAATGTTTGCTATGCTGAGAGTCAAGCAAACTCCAACGATGAGGCAATAATCTGCTTGGAACCTTAAAAGAGAGAAGATTCCAAGCACAACCCAAGCAATTGCCTACAATGTAAATTTTGACATACAAATAAGATAGGGACGTAGGATCAATTCTCGTCCAATCACAAACGAGTAATGAACCAAATTAATCACTGTTCAACTATCACCAACTTATTGCAAACCTCACAAACTTTACATGTTATTCAATTCATCTATTTCTAAGCTTCCACTCCCCATAAGTTTTCAGATTTTCCTGGAACTACCTCATCTTACATAAAGAAGTGGAAGCCTCTAGTACTTTCTAATAGTTACTGAAACATGTAACGTAAATATCTGACTTCTCAATTAATGCAATACGTTAAATATACATTCATCTCTAGCATGATGTGTATTTTCTTACCGTTAGATAAAGACTCCACCAGAACAGCCATGAATCTTTCTTGTTCAACCTGGCCAATGACTAATGAAGAAATCATGATGAAGATGTGTAAGAGTTGGTCAATCCAAATGTAAAGCAAATATTCATTAACAATTTGAACATAAAAATTTGCAAAGAGATTATCTATGATCAAAGTGCTATGAACTTAATCTAACCTCTTGGTCAAGGGATTCAAATTTCCAGACGCTCTCACCCAGATCATTAATTTCATTCCACCACCTAAGACCAACTAAAATTCGACCACTCACATTCTTAACCACCCAAAAATCAAGTGCAGCAAGAAGAACAGTGACCACAAAAATGATCACAAAATTGTCTATAAAGAGGGCAGAAAGTATGTAAAATGCTAGAGCTCCAGCCTGTCATCAACATAAAACAAAAGATAGCGTCAGCGTAGCCAGACCATGCAGCTTACTTAGTTACAATAATGAAATCTGACGTACCTTGAAGAGAACATGAAAGAGGCATGTCTTTGGATTAGCATAGTTTTCACCAGGAGGCTGTCCAGAGGATTTAGTTATGTTAGTCGGGAGGAAGAACAATTGATAAGTCCCAACTAGGGCTCTGAGTTCAAATAAAAAATACTCATAGCTTCAGACTAAAAGTTGTCATCTGAAAAACAGTGCAGAAAGAGATATAGCGTATTTGTAGGTAATGAAAGAAACGATCACTAGGTTTGGTTGCAAGAGTTGAAACTTAATAGCCAAACAATTCTGTAATCTCAGCCTTTCTTCTATAAATCTGAAGGAAAATCTCTAAATTTATCAAATTTACATGCCTTATTCAAAACAGTCAAGTGAAAACGTAAGTAATGCAGTTCCAACATTGAGTTCACCACAGTTGCATTACCACTAACTGATCCAGTTACCATGGGAAACACCTATTAATCATAGTTTTGAAATCCGAAGGCACAATTTTCAGACTTTCCTCTTGAGTCGTGCATAAGATTGCAGGATAAGATGATTCACATCACAGAAATTTTTAAGTCCATCGCTCAAGTTAAGAAACAAACCAAAAAAAACAGGCAATATGAAGAAAGAGAAATCTGATCTACGCTCTCAAACCAACCTACTCAACCATACTAAGCCAAATTGAAAGAAGGGGGATTCCTATATCCATTTGGTTGCGGAACTATACAGTCAGTATAGTCCTTGTCGTATTTGTTCTATTTTTCATTTTACCTCACGTCTAAGATCTGGTTCTTCACAAATCAAATTTTAGATTTTCGCTGAAGATGTTTCTTGGGTTGACCACTGACAAAAACTCAGATGTAATTTCCACAATTTCCCCCGAAAGGATCCTTTTTAATTATTTCCTTCGATTCATTATCCTCTTTACCAACAATCTACGTTGTTTTGCACACACCGTGTTTCTCGACGAAAACAGATCTAACAAAAATCCAGAACATAAAGATAACCCAGAAATCCAACCCTAAAGAAATGTGAAAAAATATAAATCGTAAACTGAGCTGCAGAATAGAGAAAGAAGGTCCGAGTCAACTCACCTGGTTGAGATCCATTGCTGGAGGATTGAAAATTTGGGAATATTAAACCTAAGAGAAGTTCTGAGTTTGAGGAATTACTAGGAACAGAAATTGAAAAAAAAAAAAAGAGTTTTAGTTCTCACAATCGTTCTTCTGTCTATCCTATGTTGCGTTTTCTGTTGATCTAAATCTAATGTCGATCCCAGCAATGCAAGCGTCTCGTTTTTACCGTATTCACCAATCCGTCCCACATGTTTTCTGTTATTAACCCTACGTTTGGTTACTGTCCCCATAGGTGGGGACAGAAGACGGGGACAGAATTTTTCTGTCCTCGACGTGTTTGCTTGCTGTCCCCACTAATTTCTGTCCCGACTCCGGAGGCGGAGACATAAAATTTCTGTTCCTTCTAAAATCAGAGGACAAAAAACCGGGGACGGAGACAGAAACAAAACAACAAAGTAAAATTACAAGAACACCCACGAATTACCAAGGGTATCGGTAACATATTGCTTCTTCTCCGACCCTCCATCAAGACCCAACAAGACACGTCTTCTCCGTCCACGCCTCTCCGACCAGTGAGCTGTTTTTGTCGTCCTTCGTCGCTGTGGTCTGTGTCGGTTGTAGGGTAAGTTTAATTTTCTGTTCATCTTCTCCCCTTGTTTGCGTCTGGTGTTGCTGTGGTGTCGCTGTGGTTTGTCTGATTTCGTGAATCATTGTTCTTGTTCTTGTTATTGTCGCTGCATCTCTTTTTAATTGGCACTGCATCAAGACTTCAGTTTTTCCCCTCTAGTTATGTGGATCGGATCAGCTTCAATCTCTTTCTTTTGTAATTATTCAACGTCTTCCGCATCAAGACTTCATGGGTTCCCCTTGTTTGCGTCTGTTGACTTTGATTCCTCTGTGTTTGTAAACAATCTTCAGCCTGAAGTTTTTACTTTATGGAGGATGAATTACTGACTCTGCATTTCTAGCTCTCTCTCTGTTGCAGATGAGTTGCTCCTCTTACAAACTCATCTGCAGTCCGTATATGCTTTTCTTGCTTTGTTGACATTTTGGAACAATTGAATAAAGCTTTGCAGATGAGTTGTTCACTTGTC
>JANZXR010000007.1:17612623-17635808 GCA_027575705.1 Erythroxylum echinodendron
TCTATCAGAACCAAACAGCTCACTGTCTCCAATTTCTGTTCTGTTCCGTCTCCAAATTTCCGTCTCGTTCCGTCCCTACATATTGGAGACAGTAACCAAACAGACTGTAAGTATTCAAGCAGACGTGTACCTCGCAAATGTGCAGTGATATAATGCCCACTTGATTTAAATTTACGTGTACTTATGTTTAATTTAATTATAGGAGTATTTTTAAATATATTATATTATTTATTGTATAAATGAATATTGTATAATTTAAAATTTTGTAATAAAATTATAAATATTTAAATCTTGAAATGTATATAAGGAAGGAATTAATCAGGTTAAAATTTGTTATATTAAAAATTTATAAGTTAGAATATTAGAAATGAATAAGTAAAATTAGCTAGTAAAATTTGAAATGGAGAAATAAAAGATTTAGAAAATTTATAGTATAATTTATTTGTTATAAATGGATAAAATATACAAAGTAAATACAAATATTATGATAACAGAGTAAAAAGTAAAAAATATGTATCATCCAAAAAATAATTTAAAATTTTTTATAATGAATTAAATATTTTAGTTTATTAAAATAATGAAATTAAAAAATTCACAGGGTAACATGTCATATTATTTAAATTTTGAAATGTATATTAACAAAGATATTAACAAGGCTAATATTTGTCATATTAAAAATATATAATTTAGAATATTAGAAATGAATTTGTTATTATTAAATTTAATAATTAATTTTATTTCCATTATTCTTTTTATTTTTCTTCTCATTATTATTAAATATATTTTCTAATTAATTTTATTATTATTATTATTAATTCTCTACTTAAGTACATATATAAGTTATATTGATTATTATGATTAAAATTTTTTATTAATTTTTTTCTTATTATTGGTAATTTTATTAATTAAATTTATTTCTATTATAATTATTAAATTGCTTATTATTATTAATCTTCTTCTTATTATTATTAAATTTATTATTGTCACTAATTTTCTTATTCTTATTATTATTAATTATTATTATTATTATTATTATCAATTTTTACTTGATTATAAATACTAATTATTATTATTATTATTGGTATTAATTGTATCATGTTTATTAATTACATTTATTATTATAATTATTAAATTCCCAATTATTATTAAATTTCTTCTTATTATTATTAATTTTATTTTTCATCAAACACATTACATTATTTATTTCCTAGATTTTTTCCCATCACAAATTTTTACTAACAAATTTTAGTTATTAATTTTTAATATAATGAAAAAGTCAATAATAAACTTCCTACTTATTAATCAACAGTAACAAAAAAGCCTATAAAAAGAAAAAAATCAATTATACATATTAAATGTAAAATAATTTTAAATTAAAAAGATGCACTAATTTTGAATTGTTTTAATTTTTTTGAAAATAAAATTAAAACTATAATGAAAAAAGAACTTATTTACAATTTGAAGAATTTTTATTTTATTTGTCAATTATACTACGACTGTATTAAAAAATTAATTTGTAAAATCTTAATCATTCCTTAATAAAATAAATTTAAATTTAAATTTAAATGAAATTATAATTATAATTACGTGATTAGTAATTTTATAAAAAATTTAAATTAAAAAAATACATGAATGAATGCATGGGTGTGCATTACGCATTTTTAAATTTAACAAAAAATAAAAAGTTTAAATTCTTAATTACTTTAATATAAAAGAAAATTAAATTATAATGATACTATAATTAATTTTATAAAAATTTAAAATTTAAAAAATCCACTAGTTTTAAAATTGTTTTAACTTTTTTATACTACTTTTTATAATTAATATAAAATTAATTATATTATTATAAACATTTATATATAGAAATAGTGAATGCACGGGTGTGCATTCACCCGTGCATTCACTAATGTATTATATAAATAAATATATATAATAAATAATTATATATAAGTATATATTTATTTATATAGTTATAAATTTTATACAAATATATATTAATTTAATAAAAATTTAAAAATATCTATTAAATAAATTTGTCTAACACGTTAAATTAGATTTTAATTAGTTAATTAATTATAGTTTAATTGAATAATTAATTTCTTATGTTTCAGCCATTGAACTAATTATATTTAAATTATTTCATTATTTTCGTAATTTTTATCCCACTTTTCTTATTTAGATAGAGCTTTGCAAATAAATAAATGTTTTTGTTAATACTTGGGAATTTTTTTTAGTTTTACATCTAAAATTAATTATTAATTATTATTACTATATTATTAAATTCTTTATCTTAATGTTAATTTTATATGTTATTTATAACTGTCCTTTATTCATTCTTTATTGTTATTAATTATTATATATTAATATAATAATTTCAAAATCAAGTGATCTTAATGCACACCCATGCATTCCCTAATATATTATGTATTTAAGTATAAATATATATAATTATATAAATATATGTAATTTTATATAATTTTATCTATTTATAATTATATTTACAACAAACACATTATATTATTTACTTCCTAGATTTTTTCCCACGATAAATTTTTACTAACAAATTTTACTAATTCATTTTTAATATGATAAAAGAGTCAATAATAGAATTCATATTTATTAATTAATAATAACGAAAAAGCCTATAAAAAGAAAAGAAGTTAATTATATATATTAAATTTATAAAAATTTTAAATTAAAATGATGCACTAGTTTTGAATTGTTTTAGTTTTTAAAATAAAATTAAAACTATAATAAAAAAACTTAAATTTTGAACAATTTTTTATTTTAATTCTTCAATTATACTAGTATTAAAAAAATAATTTGTAAAATCTTAATCATTACTTAATAAAATAAATATAAATAAAAGTATAAATAAAATTATAATTATAATTATGTGATTTGTTATTTTATAAAAAATTTAAATTAAAAAGAAAAAATAGATGAATGAATGCACGGGCGTGCATGCATTTTTAAATTTAACAAAAAATGAAAAGTTTAAATCCTTAATAACGTTAATATAAAAGAAAATAAAATTATAATGATACTATAATTAATTTTATAAAAATTTAAAATTTAAAAGATCCACTAGTTTTAAAATTGTTTTAATTTTTATACTACTTTTTTATAATTAATATAAAATTAATTATATTATTCAAAACTTGTGCATCTCTGAAAATTTTAAAAATAAAATACATCTCTTTAATGTAAGTTTTTTATAAATTTGATAATACCATTATTATAAATTATGTTTTAAGTATAAATTAAATTTATATTTCAACAAAATTTTTATTTATTTTTGTTAAAATTAATAACAAATTAAATTATAATTATATTATTTATTATAAATAAATTAAAGTCTCCCTCGAGCAGAAGCACGAGGGTGACGTGTTAAAGGTTATCACTTTGTCACCCTCATGCTAAGGCACATGTCACCATCGTGCACAAGCACGAAGGTGGCATGCAATATTGATATTGATAAATCAACTAATTGATAATATAACAATAATCATTGATAATAATTGTATTAATTAATTAGGTTGTGATAACCATTCTTTATAATATATTTAAATAGTAAATTTTAAAACTACTGCATCTTTTTAATTTTAAATTTTTATAAACTTAATCATACCATCATTATAATTTAATTTATTTTTCATTTAAGTAAAAATTAAATTTAAAATCAATAAAATATTTATTAAACCTATGAATGTATGTGCGTGCATTCTTAAATCACACTTGTGTAATATAATAATTTCAAAATCAACATGAGAGTGACATCAAAATAGTTACCACTGTGTCACCCTCATGCAGAAGCACGAGGGTGACATATATATATATTTATACCGATATAGTGAATGCACACCCGTGCATTCACTAATGTATTATTAGGATCAGAAGATTTTACTTTTGTTTATATAGATGATATTATTATCTATTCCAACCATGATAAATTTGATCATTTGAAAAATTATAATAGCTTACATACCTGATATACTTAAAACTTCCATCAGCTATTCGAATTTGTAAAGGTTTTTCTAATTTTTTCCACATAGTTAAGACTGTTTTTGATGCAATACAAATAGTTGCGCCTGTATCTATATAGGCATTAATTCTTTTATTCTGAATTACTACTTGAATAAATCTCGTATTGTGATCCAACTGCTGATGATTCAACTATCGTTTTATCGCCAGCGGCACTAACCTAATCTTGCCGCCCTTCTTGTTGAAATCCGAGCCAACCAACGACCACAACGACATGTAGGTAACTGCACGACACCGTCATATGTTGCCTTTACCGATACCGAGCGTCTGATCGGAGATGCGGCCAAGAATCAGTTCGCCATGAACCCCATTAACACTGTCTTTGGTAAGTTTTCCGAAAATTTATTCAGTTTATTTGTTTTTCAGATCCAATGATTCTTTAAGGTTTTACCCTTCTGATTTAAGATGGTGTTTCTAGATTTGAATAGAGTCTTGAGTGTGTTAGTTTTGGTTGTGTAAACAAACTTGCATATTGCCCCTTTTTAGATCTTTAATGTAATATTAGCTATTGGTGATGTTTTTTCTGAATCTGAGTTGATAGTTCCTGTGGGAGAACTTTACAGAGAAAGTACTGATATTAACTTTTTACAGGAAGGTAGCCAGAAGTAGATCTCAATGTTAAATTTTTGTAACTTTTCGTCTTGAAGAAGATATGTTTTGATATCAGTTATTAAGATCTACACTGTTCTTTAATTATCCTTCTTTCTCTTTATTGGGTTTTCATTTTCCTTTTCTGTGTATTTCTTTTTAATGGGTTTTGGGGGGTTGGGTTCCAGATCGTGGATGATCATGTTGTTCTTCATGTTGAGAAAGAATGAAAGATCCGATCTTTGAGGATCTAAGGGCACTGTCTTTGCTTGAATAGGAATCTGATATTGAAGTCATTTTCTTACCTGTAGTCTCGTGTAAGATGGTCTTTATTTTCTATTTCTAGGTGTGAGCGTGCGCTTTGTGTGATAATTTGTTTTTATTTGAACTTTCAGCTTGTGCGTTCATATGCTTCTTTATGAGGATCTAAACCTTGAGATATGCTGTTGGATTTTCCTTTGCATTGTTGTTTCTGCTTCATCTTCAAAAATAAAAATAAAAAATCCCCCTTTTGTAGTTTTGTTTAGCTGCTTATCTTGTTTTCCTGTTAGCATTCACCCATATTATTTTCTTTTATGCACTCATCTATGTTATATCTCCATCCTTTTATTTCGGTTAAGTCAATAATACTACCATCTTCTTTAATAGATTTTGCTTACTAGGTTTGATGTTGTTTGATGATTGCATTAAACCAATTTGGAAGCCCGTGGTATGATCATATCTTTACCATGTTCCCTGGATTTTGCAGTGTTTGATTCTGTATGTAGATCGATCAATTCAATAGTCTGCTTTTTATGCTTTTGATTGATCAGTTTGCTTTTTAGTTTGGACTTTTTGACGAAGTATAGACTTAGTTTCTTTGTTGCACATGACTTTTCAACGAGTTTTTATGATTTTGATAGACCTTTTGCATGATGATTGTAGTCGTTTTCACTAGTTAACATTGTTCAATAAGAGATTTTTGCTTTAAAGTAGTGGATGGTTGCGTCTGTGTGAAGTTGTATATATATATATATATATGAAATTAGGATGCTACAGAGCACATTAGCATGGCTCTACTCAAGGATGACATGCACATCTCAAGAAGTGGTGAAAAAAAAGTTGTGCAACATATCAGGTATAAGCAAAATTTTTGTAGCATGTCAGGTATGTCTATCCTACTTTTTTCTTACTAACTTTGTCTTTTAATCTTGCATCTCTTAAATAAAGTTTGGTAGATTTTTTGTAAGTGCTATAATTTTATTTTACTTTTTTATTTTTACTTTATCCTACTTATTTATTTATTTATTAGGTATATAGTTTTTATCAGTTTTTATTTATCTATTTATTTTCTAAAATCTTCTTGCCACATTTGCAAAGCTTTTTACGTTTTTTTTAAATCTTTTAACCCTATTTATTTATGTATTTATTGAAATTTTAGTTACATATATTTTTTGGTGCTAATTTTACCTTTTCTCTGTCACCTACATCATTCATATATTGTCTCATTTGCATGTGGATCCACCAGAAACAGCATCTCTACTGTATAGGGGTAAGGCTGCGTACTATCGAACCTCCCCATACCCCGCTTCATTGTGGGATTTCAGACTGGGTGATGATGATGATGATGATGATGATGATGATGATGATGATGATGATGATGATGATAATGATAATGATATCATAATCTGATTCAATAGGTTCTAATAGATTCAAACCGGTTCAAAGCAAGTTCTGAAATTAATCACCTAAGGGAGTATCAGACACACAAAGAAATGAAATGACTTTTGAATGGAGTCATATAGGCTTAATTCTCACATAGGCTTAATTGAAAATCCATTATGCTTCTATACATTACCTAATCACTTAAGCATCAGTTTCTGAGTAAACTTATGTAACCGACTACTTTAATCAATCAGCATGATTCATCTTTTATTCAATTGGCCTAATTCGACTTCAAGCATGCAATTCAGTCTCATTCCAACAATTAAGATAGAATTTCATGGTTTAACACACATCACATGCAATGTAAAAGACAAAAAATAAAAAAAAAATCAAAATCAAAATGAACAAAGAAATAATAAATTCAAAACACACAGTCACACAAATATTCAATGTTTTTACATTGTCCTCAATGTACACGTTAAAAGAAAAATACAAGAAAATAAAGGTTTTTAAGTGTTTAACGTTAATGGAAACCAATTGAAACCATATTATGAGAATTTACAGGTTAAAACTGCGGAAGAAATTAAACTGACTAAGCCAATTTACTCTGAGTAACACCTTGATGTATTAACAGAGAAGCTTTTTAAACCTTTATTTTCTTTATTTTCTTGTATTTTTCTTTTTACGTGTACATTGAGGACAATGTAAAAACATTGAATATTTGTGTACACACTCTAAACTCTGAATTTCAACTGCACCATGTGAGAAAACATTAGTAACAATAAATGGACCTATCCAACGAGATCGTAATTTACCAGGAAAGAGCTTTACTTTAGAGTGATAAAGAAGGACCTTTTGACCTATGGAAAATTATTTTCTAATTAAGATTTTGTCGTTAAAGGCCTTAGTCTTTTCTTTATAAATTTTAGCACTCTCATAAGCTTCATTACGTATCTCTTCCATCTCTTACAATGGTAATTTTTGATTAATTCCAACCTCAGTTAAATCCAAATTGCATTGTGTGATAGCCCAGTAAGCCTTATGTTTCAATTCTACAGGTAAATGACAAGGTTTTCCGAATACTAACCTATATGGCGACATACTAATAGAAGTTTTATATGCTATCCTGTATGCCTATAGTGCATCATCTAAACGCAAACTCCAATCCTTCATGTTAGGATTAACCACTTTCTCCAAAACTGATTTGATTTTCTTGTTAGAAACTTCAGCTTGTCTACTTGTCTGGGAATGATATGCTGTTGAAGTTCAGCATGTAACACCATATTTCTTCAGTAAAACCTCAATAATTTGGTTACAAAAATAAGTCCAACGGTTACTGACTGTTACTCTAGGCACTCCAAACCTGACAAAAATATGAGACTTAACAAAATCAACAACAACTTTAGGATTATCAGTATGAGTAGCCTTAGCTTTAACCTATTTTGAAACATAATCCACAGCGAGAATATATGTCTTACCGAAAGATGAAGGAAAAGGGCCCATAAAATCAATTCTCCATACATCAAAAATTTCACATACCAGGATATTCGTGAGCGGCATTTGGTCTTTTGGTCTTAAACCACATGTTCTTTGACATCAATTACAAGACTTGCAAAATATATAAGCATCATAAAATATTTTAGGCCAAAACAAACCACATTCAAGCACCTTATGGGTTGTTCTTCTAGGACCAAAGTGTCCACCACATGCAAAAAAATGGCAAAAATTCAATATAGAACGGATTTTATCATTAGATACACATCGCCTAATAATTTGATTAGAACAATATTCTCACAGATGTGGCTCATCCCATGCAT
This sequence comes from Erythroxylum echinodendron, assembly GCA_027575705.1. Lineage (NCBI taxonomy): Eukaryota > Viridiplantae > Streptophyta > Magnoliopsida > Malpighiales > Erythroxylaceae > Erythroxylum > Erythroxylum echinodendron. The sequence goes on from JANZXR010000007.1 coordinate 17,620,717, forward strand.
AATATTTAGCCTCTCTTTTAATTTTATCTTTTTTAGCTCATGATAAAGTACTAGGTAAAGACTTGGTAATCAGAAAATTAACTATGTCAGCAGACCATAGTGTTACCTGTTGTGTGGTGAACAAATGTTCATATGGAAATTCATCTTTCAAGTTGTCTGAAGTTGTGTCTATACGAATATGACTAAGGTGATCTGCAACTAGATTTTCAGTTCCCTTTTTATCTCCGATCTCCACATCAAATTCTTGCAGTAGTAGAATCCAACGAATAAGACGTGGCTTTGCTTCCTTTTTGGACAAAAAAACTTCAACGCATCATGATCTGAATAAACTATGACTTGTGTGCCCAATAGGTATGAACGAAACTTATCTAGCCCAAAAACAACTGCCAATAATTCTTTTTCTGTTGTTGAATAGTTTTTTTGGGCGTCGTTTAGCATCATCGAAGTATAGTAAATAACATGCGGCGCTCTATTTATCCTTCGCCCCAGAACAACTCCTAACGCATAGTCGCTTGCATCGCACATTATCTCAAATGGAAGACTCCAATCTGGGGGCTAGATTATTGGAACAGAGATTAGCTTCTCTTTTAATTCATCAAATGCTTTCCGACATGCTTCGTCAAACTTGAACTCCACATCTTTTTGAAGTAACTTGCATAAGGGTTGAGTGGTCTTTGAAAAGTCTTTGATAAAGCATCGATAGAAACTTGCATGTTCAAGAAAAGAATGAACTTCCAGTACACTTACGGGGTAAGGAACAGATTTAATGATTTCTATCTTAGCCTTATCAACCTTAATTCCCTTAGAAGACATTACATGGCTTAAGATTATCCCTTGTTTAACCATAAAATGACATTTTTCATAATTCAGAATCAAGTTATTTTCAATGCAAGGTTTCAAAATTTTTTCAAGGTTAATCAAGCAAGTATCAAAAGACTCACTATAAACTGTAAAGTCATCAATAAAAACTTCAATGCAGTCATCCACATAATCAGAGAAAATACTTAATATACACCTTTGGAACGTGGCAGGTGCATTACATAGTCCAAAAGGCATTCTTCGATACGCAAAGATGCCAAAAGGACATGTGAAAGTCATCTTGTCTTGGTCCTCTGGTGCAACAGAAATTTGTTGATAACTTGAATAACCATCTAAAAAACAATAATGAGTTTTCCCTGCAAGTTTTTCAAGCATCTATTCAATAAAAGGAAGTGGAAAATGATCTTTACGAGTAATAGAATTTAACTTCCTATAATCTATACAAACCCTCCACCCATTTTGCAAACAGGTGGGCACCAATTCACCTGAAGTGTTCTCCACTACGGTTACTCCAGTTTTCTTAAGAGCCACTTGTACTGGACTTACCTATTTACTGTCTAAAATTGGATAGATTATTCTAGCATCAAGGAGCTTCAGAATCTCCTTGACTACCTCCATCATTGGTGGGTTCAATCTTCGTTGAGGCTGTCTTGTTTCCTTAACTCTATCTTCCAATAGAATTCGGCGCATATAAATTGATGGGCTAATCCCTTTCAAATCAACCACATTCCATCCAAAAGCATCTTTGTAATTTTTCAACATACCCAATAATTGTGTTTCCTGCAAAGATGTTAATCTGCTCGAAATAATAACAGGAAGAGTTTCATGCTCACCTAAATACACATATTTCAAGTGACTTAGAAGAGCCTTCAACTCCAATTTTGGTGGTTGTATAAGAGATGGCAACAACTTCGAATTATTTCTAGTTAGCTCCAGAAAATGTACCTATTCCTTCAAGTATTTGCTCTGCTCTAAAATCTGGATAGTGGTATCCATCTCTTCAGGAATGGCAAGATAATTAGCTAGTGTTTTTTCCTTCCTGAATATCCAAGATATTTTCCAATGCAGTCCATAATTTATATGGTCTATCTAAATGGAATGTTTCCTACACTAAAGTATCAAGAAAACTCACAACAACAAAAAATTGATCATCATTAGGAAATTTCATGGCATCATAAATATTGAACTTAATCACATCACCATCAAACTCCATAGTTAAAGCCCATCATAGACATCAATTTTTGTTCTAGAAGTTTTCAAAAATGATCTTCCCAATAAAATTGGGACTTAAGTGGATGAATCTTCATTACCCATCTGTAAGACATAAAAGTCAATAGGAAAAATCATATTATCAACTTGAACTAGGACATCCTCAAGAATACCCTTTGGATAGGCATAAGATCGATTAACAAGTTAGATTATGACATCAGTTTCTTTCAGAGGCCCCATATTCAAAGATTCATAAATAGATTGAGGCATAACATTAATCGATGCACCCAAATCCAACAATGCTTTCTCAATTTTCATATTACCTATTTTACAAGGGATTGTGAATATTCCTAAATCTGGATACTTACGAGATAACTTCTTTTGAAGCACAGCAGAAACATTCTCACTCAATTGCACCTTTTCATTGCCACTTAACTTTCACTTTGAGGTATAGAGTTCCTTAAGAAATTTATCATAACGAGGATTTTGTTTAATAGCATCAAGCAAAGGAATATTGACCTCTACGTTGCGAAAAGTTTCCAGAATTTCTTTCTGTTGCTCTTCCTTCTTCTACTTGGCAAAATGACTAGGAAAAGGAGGTTGTACACTGAACTTAGGCGTGACAATGTAAGAATCACCCTCCTTTTTCTCTTGTGGCTACTTTGGAACTTCTTTCTCTACTTATTCTTCAACCTCTAGCTTAGAAACCTTTAGGTTAGGTTCCTTTAACTCTTTACCACTTTAAAGTGTGATAGCACAAGCACTCTTCTTTGGATTCACCTCAGGTTGAGAAGGGAACTTTCCTGAATTTTATGCCTCCAACCTATTGATGACAATCACCATTTGGCTCATTTGAGTCTCAAGATTCTGTATGTTGACTTGCGTATCTTGCTGAAATTTCATGGTATTCTGTTGAAAGTTCACAGCATTCGTGGCCAATGTCTTGACTATATCCTCCAAAGAATTATTTTCACCAGAACTTTGTCCCATTTGCTGTTGTTGTCTAAGTATATAAGGCTATTTATATGGCTGAAAATTAAAACTCACTTGTTGTCCCTGATTGTTGCCATAATGGCGGTTTGGATGATCTCGCCAACCTGGATTATATGTATTTGAAAATTGGTCATACTTCCTTTGAGGTTGTCCTAAATAATCACCCATTGCCTTGGCTTCTTCAACTTGTTCTTCTTGTAGAGTGGGACACATATCTATGAGATGGCTAACTATAAAACAAATACCACAAGTCTTAATTTCCTCTTTTCTTGATACCAGAAGTTGACGCACTAAAGAATTCAAATCAACTAATCGTCTTTCCAATGACGAAACTCCCATCTCATTAACATGTATTGAACCATAATCATTATGAGCTCCAAATTGTTGAGAGTTAAAAGCCATAGTTAAGATCAAATCCCATGTAGCTACTGGTGTTTTATTAACTAATGCTCCTCCACTTGCAACATCTATTATACTCCTCTCATTCGATAAAAGACCTTCATAAAAGTATTGAATTAACAGTTGCTCGCTGATTTGATGATGGGGACTACTTACACACAGCTTCTTAAATCTCTCCCAATATTCATATAATGACTCCTTGGTGTTTTGTCGGATGCCACAGATTTCTTTTCTGCTATTGGTGGCCCTAGCAGCTAGGAAAAACTTCTCTAGAAATAACTTCTTTATCTCTGCCCATGTTCTAATACTTCTAGCAGGTAAATAATATAACCAATCTTGGACATCATCCTTCAAAGAAAAGGGAAAAGTCCTTAGCTTTATCTGCTCTTCAGTGAAATTAGTAGGCTTCATCCCCATACAAACAACATCAAACTCCTTCAAGTGCCTATAAGGATCTTCTCCCAATGTGCCTCGAAAAGTGGGTAACAAGTGAATTAGTCCCAACTTTAACTCGAAAGTGTTATTATCACCCAAATTCGGAAAATTAATGCAATGAGGTTGTCGGTCCTCAGCTGAAGTAGCCAATTGGCATAAAGTGCGATTTGCATCCATGTTCCTTTCCCTCTATCGTTCTTCTCTCAGAACTTTTTGTCTTTCTTTCGTCTGCTTTCTTAATGCCTTTGCTGTTTTCTCAATTTCAGGATTGTACTGTAAATTTTCAGATTGATTAGAACGCGTAACGTACATAAATCGTCAAAATTTCCCGGCAACGGCGCCAAACTTTGGTGACTATTGTCGCCTACAACCAAATATAAAAAAAAAACGACTTCCTGCAACACAAATTAATATAGTAATGGAAAGTAGGGATCGTTCCCACGAAGAATTCAGACGTTAATAATTACACAATAAAAAGAGGGTTTTAAAATTGTGAATTAAACATAATTTAAATGAAATACAAATTGAAAAATAGCTAATAGCAAAACAATAATAATCTACCAATCAATAGGAACAAATCTTGGTTTCCAATCTCCTTCATTATTGAACTTGCATTGATCATTGACACTAAAAATAACCAATTTATTAGTTAAGCATTTGTCATGGTAAATTTCTTTACCTATTTTTTCTTATATTTAGTTAACCAAAACATGTATTTGAATTAACCCTTATTAATCAATAACCTGAATACGATCTCAGATTTAATTAATTAATAGCTTTACGAATTAAAAAAGTTGACGAACTTAATAACATACATACGATGTATACTTAGCCTAGATAATTATTTTTCCTAGAATCATGTTCCTAACGTAGTAAAAAAATCCTAGTCGCTACTTTTGATTAAAAGAATTAAACATTAACCTATTTAATCTAGCGATTGATTAAATAAAATCACAAATTAGTTGCGCACTTAGCTATAAAATCAAACAATCAAATAATGACCTAAAAAAATAATTAATACTTGATTAATAAATCAATTGAATTAAAGAATGAAAGTCTCACAATATTTAGAATTCAATAATTAAGATTCTATAAACTAAAAAATAAAATTTTAATTACCCAACATCACAATTTTTTCTAACTATTTAGGACTGTCACGGGCGTTGGAACAGTCGCTGGCGTTTTCTCTTCTTTTCACGCAATCCTTCCTTTCTCTGTCGTAAGCCCTTCTTCTCATCTCTTTGTTCACTATTTACGGCACTATTTATTGAAGTGACAATTTAATATCAATGATTACTTACTATTCACGCTCTTCCTCTCTTTGTTCTGCTGCAACTATATTCTTTTGTTTCTCTCGCCACTCTTCTCTCTTCTATCGCCACACCACTCTCTTCTTTATTTCTTTCTTGCCACTCACTTTTTACTCTCCAGCTACGCAACTCACTCCTCATGCCTCCAACCTCTCCTTGCCGCCACACACCCTTCTCCGCAGCCACCCCTCTCCACTCACTATTGCGTGATTTTTTCACGAATAAAACGTTGTGTCCACCTTCCTATTCACTTCTTTAAAACCTACGCATAACCCCCCTCCAACTACAACGTTTTGGGCTGAGTGATTTTATGAATTAATTCTTGTTCCAGATACTGTTCATGCCCTTTTAAACCCACACCTCTGTGTTTTTGGTTTTTCACTCCTGTGCTAAGTCGTTTCCTTTATACTTCCAAGCTGCTGCATTTCATGCTTCTGGTTGTTGCACGAGACCATGTTTATTTAGGTTCAACACCTAGTTTAACTCTTTTTGTCCCATAATCGTTACAGTTCTTTCTATTTGGTTCCAAACTACACCTTGCCATAAAACAAGATTAATTTTCATTTAGTGTAACTTCAAATCTCAAGAATAAAGAAAATTAACATACAAAAAGATAGAAAATAAAAACACTAGCACACTTGTACCTATTTTAGGTATTTGTCATTATTTATTCATTTAATTTTTACGTTTTTATTTTTAATAAATTATGTAAACTTCTTTTTTACTTTAATTATATTATCATCTATTATCTATCTACTTAGCATTTTTATCAAAAAAAATTAATGTTACCTTATATATTTTGTAGCTAATATACTTTAGTTTTTTATAATTTTAGAAGATATTGTTGAATCTTCTTCAAGAATCAAAAAATATTTTCAGAAAAGATTTAGTGACAGTAAACCCACATCAGAGTCAAATGCAAATGTTAATGACAACAACAAAAAATCCAAATTATCAAAGGCTCTTTTTCTTCGAGCAAAATAATCATGTAACTTTTATACCTTTTCTGTTTTAATTTCTTGTTTTCTTAAACTTCAAAATTGTGGATAATTGTACGATGGTTTTTGTTGTTAAATGACAACCGTCAGTAATATTTTATTACTCAGGTTATAATCGTGACTTAGTTGTGGTATCTGATAATTGTCTTTATTAAAATCAGGCACATCCATAAAATAGTCATTCAAAATTCATTTACATCTCAACATATCAAAAGAAACCATTTTCTTTACTTTTTGTTTATTTGCTCTTTTTTTAACATGCCTTGTTTTGTCTTGCATTTTCATTTTTACCAGATGTTTGTAAAGTAGATTCATGTAAATACAACATCATTTCAAATTCTGAACATACATTTTAAACCTGAAAATGTTAGCCTGATTTGAGCATTAATCTTAATATTACATCTGATTTAATTATTTCTAGATAAATAAAACCTTGTTAAATATATACAACAAACTCAAAAAAATTCAAAACTTTAATTTTTTTTTAAAACGACCAGGAGATCATCAATTAGTTTTAGAAATATGCTATTTTATATTCACAAATAGTAATTTTATCAAATGGACAGACTTCACACAAAAGAAAAAGAAGAAAACCAAAGAGCATATTTAACTTAAGCAAATTCGTGGATCACATAACTGATTAAAAAGGTAAATATTTCGGAATTATTAACAAAAGCATTTATTGACTTGTGATGCTCTATCTAAATAAGATAAGTGAGAGAACATATATAAATATAATTAATTTAAAAATAATTAATTTAGTGACTAAACGATAAGTAATTAATTAATCAATTAATTTATTAAAATGTAATTCATGCCTTAACAGCTCAGACAAATATATTTAATAAATATTATTGAATTATTATTATTTAATTATTAATTACACTTTTATTCATTATTCAATATTATTAATATTTTATGCTATTATTAATTACAAATTATTACCTGCTTTTATACATGTTATTAACTGTATATGATGGCATGCACAGTTGACTGCATAAGTCACAACTATGCATGTTCTTATTATTTATATGCATATATATGTTTTCTAATTTTTACTTAGATATTATAAAATTTGCACTTACTTTCTATATTTTATCCATTTATAACAAATACATTACATTATACATTTCTTAATTTTTTTCATTCCAAATTTTTACTAACAAATTTTACTTATTCATTTTTAATATTTTAACTTAAATATTTTAATAATTCTATCACATTAACAAAATTTAATCTTGTTAATTCCTTTCTAATCCATTTCAAAATTTAAATATTTATAATTTTATCACAAAATTTTAAATTAAAAAATATTCATTTATAATTTAAATGATATAACATGTTACACCCAGTTTGTTATTTTAATTAACTAAAATATTTAATTGATTATAAATTTTTTTAACTTATTTTATTTCAGTAACGGCGTGAGTCACACCGTAACTGATGATATATATATTTTACTTTTTACTTATATATTAGAATATTTATATTTGTTTTGTATATTTTATCCATTTATAACAAATTCATTACAATATACATTTCTAAATTTTTTACTTTTTCATTCCAAATTTTATTAACTAATTTTACTAATTCATTTTTAATATTCTTACTTATATATTTTAAATATAATAAATTTTAACCTTGTTAATTCCTTTCTTAATATGCATTTCAAAATTTAAATATTTATAAATTTATTACAAAATTTAAAATTAAACAACATTTATTTATACATTAAATAATATAACATGTTCAGAAATACTCCTACAATTCAATTAAGCATAAATACTCCTAGAATTAAATTAAGTGGGTATTATATTACTACGCATTTGTGCAGCGTATGTCTGCTAGTTTTAATTGAAACGTGTCATAAACATGTACAAGTGATAGATGGTAAAGTATTCTTATTAATATTTTACTTTTTATTTTTATTTTCAAATTCATTAAAAAATAAATTTATAAAAAATAGTGTTTTGTTATATTTTTAATATAATTTACAATCAATTAAATATATATTATCAATAATAAAATATAAATAATTTAATTTTAAAAATAAAATAATTTTAATTTAATATTTATTTAATAAATATAATTTAATTTTAAAATTATTCAAAATTTGAAGTACACACAAAAGATATGGAATTTACATTTTCAGGTGATAAAAATTAGAGTATTTGATAATTCAATGGCATAAATGACTGACTAACCAAGAAATCTATATTTTATGTTTAGGTTTCATAAGGATAAAATGAATCTAACTGCAAATAAACGTATATGTTGGTTTTAACAAAAATAAAATTGAGTATTTTAGAATTTGTCATTAACAAAACAAATAAGATTTGAGAAAAATAAAATAGAAAGGAGAGGTGGTTAATGCTGCAAATGAATGAGAGGCTGTGGATGTAACCAAAGCAGAGGGCATGGGGATGGGTGGGGTCAATGTCTTATCCTTGTTGTAACGAAGAAATTGGCAGGACCAGAATCTTTGAAATTTCTGTTTTAAGAGCAAACTCAGAAGTGAAAACGGGACAGAAGAGAAGGGTCCATCTCCATCCATGGCAACTACAAGAATGGTGGTGCCTCAGCAGCAAACTCACCCTTCTTTATCCCTTCTGCCATCCTCTCTATCAGACTTCAATGGCATCAGACTCCACTCTCAAGTTCAGGTCTCTTTCTCAGTTTGATGTGAAAATTATCTTGTTCTGATGCATTAACTGCTTTTACTAGTTTTGTTAGATAATTTTCTATGTTACTTTTGCTGTGAATAGAGAGTATTGGATAATTCAATGATTAACTAAGATTTTCTTATGAATTATTCTGAACATTCTCTCTACTAATCAAGGATGAGGCTACGTACAGTAGACCTCCCTAGCCAGTACAACAACAACAACAACAGCCTAGTAAAAATCCCACTAAATTTTGTATTTCGGCATTTAGCTTTGATAAGAATAAGATGGATTGCCTATGTATCTGACAGCAAATTAACGTGTAGATTGGTCTTAAGGAAAACAAAATAGAGAAAATCTTGGCTGTTCTTGGTTGAACCCATTTTAGAATTTGGCATTAACTCACCTTCTCTTAAGCAGTTTAAGAACTCTAACTATTTGATCAAACTGAATAATCATCCCCGAAAGGGTGGCCTCATGAAATCCTACTTATCTCTAATGTTGAAAGAGGCAGAGTGTTTTTAACAGCAAAACTGTCCTTCAACTTAGTCACAGAGTCTTTTAAACTTAAAACAGCCTGAGTTTCCTGTTGGTTTCGCTTCCACTTTTTTTATAGTTAACTGACAATTATAAGCATCTACGCCTTTTGCAGTGCAAAAAGAAAACATGGCATACAAGGGGAGCAGTGCAAGTTTCAGCATCAGTTTCAAAGAACATTCTTATAATGGGAGGCACTCGATTTATTGGTGTCTTTTTGTCCAGACTGCTTGTTAAAGAGGGTCATCAGGTACCAAACCTTTTGAATTCATTATGTTTATTCATTTTAGATTCTCGTTTGCAGCAACTATTTGCCCGTGGGGTACGATTAAACTTGGTGTTAGGCAAAGAAATTATATCTCAGTACTCAATTACAATTCTTTTCAGGTGACCTTGTTTACTAGAGGTAAAGCTCCAATTACCCAACAGTTACCAGGTGAATCAGGCCAGGATTATGCTGGCTTTTCTTCCAAGGTACCATTACAAAGCAAATATACTTGACTAATATCGTCAGAGAACTTCTACACTGTCCTTGTTTTGACGTAATAAGCCACTTTTTGCTATTGATCATGATTTACTAGATCTTGCACTTGAAAGGAGACAGGACGGACTTTGAATTTGTCAAATCCAGTCTCTCAGCTAAAGGATTTGATGTTGTTTATGATATAAATGGTATGCACTCTCTTAAATTGGGACCCTTTTCCGTATCGAATCATTCATCTCTTTACTATTATTTCCTAAGAACGAATAACTTTATTAGGTTGTATTTGCAGGACGTGAAGCGGTTGAAGTGGAACCTATATTGGATGCTTTACCAAACCTGGAACAGTAAGCTCTAAACAATCTGTTAATGCCTTATTGCTTCTTTGATACAGACACCCAATGCAAGCATTCACAATGAGTGCTCTTGTGTTGGTCTTAGGTAATAAGTGGGGGTGTTATGGAGTGATTGAACCTATCATAGTAAGTTATGTTTGCTTCTCCACCTGACAAAATGAAATATAAGCTTGTAAGTTCCTACATCGATAAATAAAAGACACATTTCCAGCCTCATTGTTAAATGCTAACATTGTTTTAGATTGAAATTGATTACGCATCAGAGTGGAACTAGTATAATGATGCCTAAATTACAGTAGTTCTTTCCAAGGTAATGGAGATGGATGGTTTTACATGTCCCATGTTGGTTTTGGCAACTCGTCTTTCCACAGATAATGATCAGTAGATCATGGAATGTTTAACTGACTTTTTTATGATTCTGATTTTCCTTTTCCAATTTTCAGGTTCATATACTGCTCTTCTGCTGGAGTTTACCTTAAAACTGATTGTCCTCCACACTTTGAGGTGTGCATCATTTAATAATCTTTCATCCTAAATGATGACGAACTATTTTAAATTGCGAAGTCCAAGTGGTTGGCCAATTAAAACTTTTCTTGTGAATATTGCATCTTAATTGTAACCATCTGATCTGCCTCATTTGCAAACCTGAGCTAGAAGTGAATAAAAAGTTTCTTCTAAATGATTAGAAATAAATGGTCTGCCTCCTTTGCAACTATTTATGACTTGAATTATATGAAAACTAGGTTCATTCTTCTATATATCACTACTTAGACAAGTTAGTTTTTGTTTTGACAAAACTTTCAGTTTTTGAATGCTAGAGTATCTCTTCTAAGGGACTGTCATTTAATTATAGGTAGATGCAGTTGATCCAAAGAGCAGACATAAGGGAAAGCTTGAGACAGAGAGCTTGCTACAATCAAGGGGAGTTAACTGGACTTCAATAAGGCCAGTTTACATCTATGGACCCTTAAACTACAATCCTGTTGAAGAGTGGTTCTTTCACCGGTTAAAAGCAGGTCGCCCTATTCCAATTCCAAACTCAGGAATACAAATAACTCAACTTGGTCATGTAAAGGTCAGGACATCTTTAACACCCTTTATGCAGTAAGAACTTGCTTTATGGAGATAGATGAAATAAAAGTGACTGAATCATGCCTGGGCTGTTACAATTTAGATGATAGGATTCATCACTACAGTACGTAGTTTCATAGTTTCTTTTCTTCAGCTAAGTAATTTTTATTTTCTGTTTTGAGTAAAAAAATTTTTTTGTCTATTTACTCAGTGACGTTGGATGGAATTTCCTATATTATTGATGTGAAACTGAAGTTACATTATGGCTGCAACACTTTTCTGTTTACTATGGTCTATCTGCTCATTGTTTCTTCAAATTTTTGGTTAAGACATGATATAACCAAGTCTGACTTAGGTTAGATAATTTGGAGCTTTTCCACTCTTTATTATATAAAAGCTAGCTTCTTAAGCTGATATGGTTCCTAATTTTCAGGACTTGGCAAAGGCATTTGTCAAGGTTCTTGCTAATGAAAAAGCCAGCAAACAAGTATTTAACATATCAGGAGACAAGTATGTAACCTTCGATGGATTAGCAAAGGCATGTGCAAAGGTAAAAGATGTGAAAAGTATGGAATATATGGCAGGTCAATGAAGTCCTACGAGTTCAAATCTTTGATGTTTTATCCTCATTGTACCTCAGGCTGCTGGTTTTCCTGAACCAGAGATCATTCACTACAATCCCAAGGAATTTGACTTTGGAAAAAAGAAGGCCTTTCCATTCCGTGATCAGGTAAATATCAACATTTGATTGGCTAGTTTGTGGAGTGTCTCCTCTTCAATTTATTTATGTGGGGGGGTGAAGACGAGGTTGAGTAAATGCTTCACTTACCTTAATGTGGGGCAACTGATTTTAACGTATGCCAACCGCATATAATGGATCTCTCACGTTCATACATGAGTTAATCTGTTACTGATGGAGCTATCCTTATCCTTATGGTTGAATTATTGCAGCATTTCTTTGCATCGATAGAAAAGGCAAAGCAGGTCCTTGGCTGGAAACCTGAGTTCGACCTGGTGGAAGGCCTTGCAGATTCCTACAACCTAGATTTTGGAAGAGGAACATTCAGAAAAGAAGCTGATTTCTCCACAGATGACATTATTCTAAGCAAGAGTCTTGTCCTCCAGTCCTAGACCTTCTCACCTCTTTTCATTATTCCTTTTCGTCTTTGTATATTTATTTATATTTCACCTTTTTCTTTTTTAGATCAAAGGCCATTGCTATTTTCCAATTTTTACTCCATGAGGAATTACATGCACATAAAATATGTTCTAATGATTATCCAATTTATGGTTCAAGTGTGATGTCTCCTGCGTTTAATAGCAATGTCAGAGAGAAAATGTGATTAGATGACGACTAAGAGGTGGGCTTGAACCTCCGTGAACCGACCTAGTTAAATATGATTTTACGGGTCAGTCTGGATTTATTAAAGAGCCTAGAAACCCGATCCACAGCCCAACTACAAATATGCAACTTCAAAGTATATCCAGCCGAATTCACCCATCACCGTCCCAAAAGAAAATTATAATAATCATTAATTGTTTGACGAAAGGTGCTAAACGAAAGATTAAATAAATAACTAAAATATGGTATCTTCGCTTTTAAGGAAACACATTTGATCCACTCATCGGTCATTGCTCACTAGTGGCATAACTAACGCCACCGACAAGTAAACTAATGCTAGCCCACGTTTCCCGGACAGCGAAGCAAAGGAAATCTGATTTGGTTTGACTGGAGGATATTCAAAGATAAGATAATTAAGAATTTTCGTAAATGCCCGACAGTTTGGGAGTTCACCATGTGGAATCGTGCCGTCGATTTAGGGCTTTGGATAGGATAATGTAATATCCTATACTACAGTGAAGTGCCCCTTCATCTGTTAGTAGTATATAATTGACTGATAAGTGATAACTACCACGAGTATTGAAAATGAAGTACAACCAAAATGTTAGTTTTCCGTTATTAATATTAGATTCAATCCTGTTACAACAGTAACATTAAAACGCAGAGTAAAATTTAGTGTTACATGAGAAAACTAATTTTTAATACTTTTCATTAATTCTTATTTAATTTCTTCTATCATTAAATTTTAAAAATATATTTCTAATTACCATATATATATATATATATATATATATATAGTCTTCATAATTTAATTATTTAAAATTATTCAAATAAATTATATATTTATTATTCTTCAGTACCTAAAAATAATTAACAGAACATGAATATTAAAAAGCGATTGTCATTAATAGTTTTAATAAAATATAAAAACACGCTAACTTAATAATATCGTAGCGAATATAACAATAATATAAGGTGTTTACAAGAAAAGAAAAACATATCTAAGAGAAAGTACATACACAAGTACCATGCACTGTTACTAATACAGGAACATACTATACCGATTGAAAAACAGACCGGTATTGGAATTTTTGATACCGACTTTCGATGCCAGAGTGTACCGTTAGTTTCGGTACAGTCGGTATTTAAAATACCAGTTAATAACATAAAAGTTGATAAATACAAGGATCAAATTACAAAAAAAGAAAAAAATTTAACAAAATCTCTCCCATTGCGTCGCACACTCTCACGATCACACCTCTCGTCCCTCCGCAACTCTGCCTGCTGTTCACCACCTCTCTAGCTCTCCTTCTTCTTCACTGGCTGCTTACAGCATTTTTCTCCTCTCCTCCATCTGTCCATGCATCCGCAGTCCACCACCATCACTAGCGGCCCAAATCTAAAACCTATAATAGTTATACTCAGATTAATAATAATTATATTATTCATGTTAAAGAGTTCAAGTGATAAACTACATATATGCTTAAAATTCATCACTCCAAATGGGAAATCGCATTGTTGACTACCTTACATGCATAAAGTATATATTACAATACGGCAAGAAATTATTATGTAATTTTCAAAAATTTTAAGGACTATTCTATAAATTTAAAAAATTATCCAAAATGATACTTAGTATTAATCGGCATCAATATAGTACCGTACCAGAATTTAATCCGATACTAGAATTAATATGATATTCATAACTTTAGTAACATGACTCTTTTTGTAGGTAGTCATATTCATATATTTTATCCTCTTTAGGTATTTTTTATTTTCAAATCGGGTTATAATGCATATTTAATCTACAAGTGAGTATTATTTGTGCAACCAATTCTTACATACTAACTATTATTCGAAATTCAGTTTTGATTTATTTAACACGTCCTAAAAAAACAAAACGTCTTGTATGTATCAAGCAGAAGGTTCTCAGAAACCACAAGCCTAGTCAAATTCCCGCTACCCACATCTTAGGGTCGGGAGTCCAGGGTTTGTTAAGTTCAAAGCTCCACACTTTATCCTAAACATTATCTAAGACTACAAAATTGAAATGTCGGTTTGAGAGCCGACTTTTAAGATCTTTTTCCTTAAAATATATTCCCACTTTTCTTTTTAAGCATTTAACTAGGGGGTCCCATTTTGGACCAACTAACAAAACTAAAAACTGGAAAAAGAAATCACAAAAAGCCCTTATGGGATCCACTAAACAGTCGCCACGTGGGAGAATCACTACCCTGAATGGCGTCTCTGGAATCCGCATGAGCCCCATGCACGGCGAAGTCGCGACACGCAATGGATATCTGTGGATCCCACTCATTAATCGCAAGGACGCTCTTCATTCCACTACGTGCACAGTCATGTATTCTACAGTAAAAGGATAGACCTCTGTGGTTTCGCCACGTAACATTGTTGGCCTACGTGGCTGAAACCGTGTCAAGTCTGTGTTGAATTGATTAAAGGGTAGTGGGTAAGCGGGTCC
>JANZXR010000007.1:17635908-17651480 GCA_027575705.1 Erythroxylum echinodendron
ATGCCCTATCTATTTTAGTACCACTAATAATGCAGGGGATGTAAAAATCTCCTGGGGGGTGGCGCGATGGTAGTTAACCAGCAAACACAACCGTTAAAGTTCTTGCTTATGTTTCCGTTAAATTGTCAATGGACGAATCTATCCTCTTATAAGTAGGAAAGTTATACTCAAATCTCGTGGTTCGCCGTAATAAAACTAGAATCTCAAGGGGTTTATTCTACCTCGGAAAGAAGGGATTTCCAGGTATATTCCTTGGCTTTACTTTTACTAATGCTTTCGTGCACCGTCCATTTCCAGGAATCTCTCTCGATCGTCCGATGATATTCCCCCGACACATGTAGCGTTTAACGTGTAACGCATGAAACTTCGGCAAATCACTAATGGCCGTTTGGCTGTAAAAAGTTGTCGTATGAACATGGAAACGTAAGTCAGGTTCGTTATCTCATTCCTAGATTACGACCATCGACAAATGCTTGCTCCCTTAGAATAGATTACCCAAATGCCAGAGCCTTTACACCTTTTGCAAAAGCTTAAATTAACAAATAAAAAATGATATCTTTCACGGTCCATTTCCTACATATACCCCCACAACCATTGTGTACCAAAACCACAACACGATATTTCAAAGGTTCTCAAGCAAGCTTTGTACACATTCCTCTTGTGATCTCTTTCACTGTTTCCGTTGCATTCGCTCTTCCTTTTCTTTACCCTCTTCAGCAAAATTCTTTTCTGCTCGCTATACTTTGTAAAGATCTCAAATTTGTACATCGAGGGAACACTTTCTTTTAGTTACTTCCTGATCAGTTATCAGTGTCAATCATGACTCCTAATATCACCTCTGCTCTTGCCACCAAGACCAACGCTCTTGTGAAGCAAGCTAGCATTTCTAGCTGCGCATATGTGACCTTCTTGGCTGGTTCTGGTGACTATATAAAGGGCGTTGTTGGGTTAGCCAAGGGTTTAAGGAGGGCCCAGAGCAAGTACCCTTTGGTGGTTGCGACCTTGCCTGATGTTCCTCAGGAGCACCGCAAGATTTTGGTCTCTCAAGGGTGCATAGTCAGGGAGATCGAACCCTTGCACCCCCCTGAGAACCAGACTCAGTTTGCTATGGCCCACTATGCCATCAACTACTCCAAGCTTCGCATATGGGAGGTATGCACGTCTGTTTCATTTAAACCTAAGCGTTTGATGGTCATTTTTTGTAGAAAATGGTTTTCCGTTTTTACTTGGTAACATGGACCTGTATATGTATGAGGTTCTGATATTGATATGTTTGCAGTTTGTGGAGTATAGCAAGATGGTGTACTTAGATGGAGACATCCAAGTGTTTGAGAACATAGACCATCTTTTTGATCTCCCAGATGGATATTTCTACGCTGTGATGGATTGTTTCTGTGAGAGAAATTGGAGGTTTTCTCCACAGTATAAGATTGGCTACTGCCAACAGTGCCCTGAGAGGGTGAAGTGGCCTGCTGAGATGGGACCTAAGCCTTCCCTTTACTTCAACGCTGGCATGTTCGTTTACGAGCCTAGCCTCTCCACTTACGATGATCTCTTGAAGGCCGTAAAAATTACCCCACCAACCTCCTTCGCTGAGCAGGTAAACCAAGTTTATTTCCATTGGAACTCCATAGTAGTGATACTCTTTTTGTGTTGTTTAAGCTTATCAAACTTCAAATTTTGGTAGGATTTCTTGAACATGTTCTTCAAGGACATTTACAAGCCAATTCCTCCTGTTTACAACCTTGTATTGGCCTTCTTGTGGCGCCATCCTGAAAAAATTGAGCTTGACAAAGTTAAAGTTGTTCACTACTGTGCTGATGTGAGTATAAGAAGTTTTTAACTTTTGTATCGTATAACATTACTTAAAAATCTCCGTGATCGTGATGTTCAATTTGAATATTCTCTTGCAGGGTTCTAAACCATGGAGGTATACCGGTGAAGAAGTAAACATGGACAGAGAGGACATCAAGATGCTGGTGAGTAAATGGTGGGATATATACAACGATGAGTCATTGGACTACAAGAACACAGTCCCTGCTTCTGATAGAGACCGTGAAGCTAATAGTGGTGAAGTGGACTTGCAACCATTCGTTGCGGCTTTGTCCGAGGCTGGTGTTGTTCACTACTTTACGGCCCCATCTGCTGCTTAGTTGTGGTGATTAGTGATCTCATGGAGGGAGCTTGGTACAATATTATTAATTACGCATACCATTAGCAGACTACATACGTGAACTTCTTTCTTTTAGGGGAGCATACATGTTTCTTAAGCTCCCAGAAAATTGGGATGGTTAACCGTGAGGCGCAGTTTTTGCCCTCCATTTTGTTTCTTTGTATCCACGTTTCCCGGACAGGAAAGTAAATATAATTGGTTTCACTGTGGGATATTCAGAGATGAAGTATGATTTTAGGGTTCAATTTAGTAATTGATTTTTAATTTAATCTATTCTTATATGAAAAATAACACACATCACCAATTGTATTAATCTTGTTACCTATTCCAAATTAAATAATTATCATATTTAATTTAACTTAATTAATTTTATTTTAAATAATTTTATATAATTGTTAAAAATAAAAGAACCACTATGGTATTGTACAACATTAAGATATAGTTCAGAACATCCTAATAATAAATATTACTTTCATGCTTATTACTTTCAAGTGCATGTATTTCAATAATTTGGAATAATTTTTTTGAGGTACCCCAAAACTTACGCTAGGAGTCAAGGTTTTACGCATATTATATAAGTCCCTGTTTATCACATAAAAAGATGGTTTATTGGAAATGAAGTGCTTACGCTAGTTGTCAATTAGTCAGAATCACTCATAAAACTTGTATAATTCGACAAGTGAAAATTGGAACAAAAGTAAATTCAAATGAATTGCCCCATCCTTTATTGTACTATAGAATTGACTAATAACTAACCACGAGTACTGAAGTGCAACCAAAATGTTAATTTTCCATTCTTAATATTAGATTCATTCCTGTTACGTCATTTACATTAAAACGCAAGAGTAAAATGTAGTGTTATATGAGAAAACTATATTACTAATTTTTAATACTTTTCATTAGTTCTTATTTAATTTCTTCTATCATTAAATTTTAAAAATATATTTCTATTTACTATATATATATATATATATATATATAATTTTCATAATTTAATTATTTAAAATTAGTCAAATAAATTAATACAATGTATATTTATTATTCTTGATTGCTTAAAAATAATTAACAGAACATGCGATTGTCATTAATAGTTTCAATAAAATATAAAAAGAATGGTAGCAAATATAAGAATGGTGAACAACAACTAAAATTGTAATTAATTAAATTATTTAATTGACTTTTAAGTGAGCAATTAAAGTTGAAGTTAATTAAATTACTTGATTGATTAAATTAATAAAAATTTTATTAGTATTTTAACAAAATAAAAGTTGATGTCAAATATAAGTATATTAATTTCACTGTTCACTAAAAATAAGATTTTTCCGAGGAAAAAAAAAGTATATAAGAGAAAGTATATGCACACACGAGTAACACGACTCTTCTTGTGGGAATAAGCAGTCTTTTTCATAAATTTTCTCCTTACAACCAATTCTTACATACTAACTATTATTCGAAATTCAGTTTAGAATTGTATAACACGTCCTGAAAAAACAAAACGTCTTGTACGTGTCAAGCAGAAGCTTCTCAGAAACCACAAACCTAGTCAAATTCCCCGTACCCACCCACATCTTAGCGTCAGGAGTCCAAGGTTGTTAAGTTCAAGGCTCCACACTTTATCCTAAACATTATCTAAGACTACAAAACTGAAATGTCGGCTTGAGAGCCGACTTTCAGGTCTTTTTCCCTAAAATGTATTCCGACTTTTCTTTTTAACATTTAATTAGGGGGTCCCATTTGGACCAACTAACAAAACTAAAAACTGGAAAAGGAAGTCACAAAAAACCCCTTATGGGCTCCAGTACAATAGACGCCACGTGGGAATATCACCACCCTGAATGACGTCTCTGGAATCCGCATGAGCCCCATGCAAGGCGACATCGCGACACGCAATGGATATCTGTGGATCCCACTCATTAATCACAACGACGGTCTTCATTCTACCACCTGCACAGTCATGTATTCTACAGTAAAAGGATAGACCTCTGTGGTTTCGCCACGAAACATTGTTGGCCTACGTGGCTGAAACCGTGTCAAGTCTGTGTTGAATTGATTAAAGGGTAGTGGGTAAGCGGGTCCCGGTTGGTGGGGCGGTGGTAGTTAACCAGCAAACACGACCGTTAAAGGTCTTGCTTATGTTTCCGTTAAATTATCAATGGACGAATCTAACCTCTTATAAGTAGGAAAGTTATACCCAAATCTCCGTGGTTCTCCGTAATAAAACGAGAATCTCAAGGGGTTTATTCTACCTCAGAAAGAAGGGATTTCTAGGTATATTCCTTCGCTTTACTTTTACTAATCCTTTCGTGCACCGTCCATTTCCAGTAATCTCTCTCGATCGTCCGATGATATTCTCCGGACACATGTAGCGTCTAACGTATGACGCATGAACCTTCGGCAAATCACTAATGGCCTTTTGGCACTGAACGTTGTCGTATGAACATGGAAACGTCATGTCAAGCTCTTTATCTCATTCCCAGACTACGTCCATTGACAAATGCTACCCAAATGCCAAAGCTTTTACCTTTTTCTAAGGCTTAAATTGACAAATAAAAAAATGATATCTTTCACGGCCCGTTTCCTATATATACCCCCACAGCCCCTGTGTCCTAGAACCACAACACGATACCTCAAGCAAAGCTTAATACGCATTCCTCCTCCGAGTTTCCTTCTTCTTGCTAGTTTGTGATCTGTTTCACTATTTCCTTTCCATCAGCTTTTGCTTTTCTTCACCATCTTCAGCAAAATTCTTTTCTGCTCACTATACTCTGTAAAGATCTCAAATTTGTACATCAAGAAAACAGTTTCTTTTAGTATCCTGATCAGTTATCAGTGTGAATCATGACTCCTAATATCACCCCTGCTCTGGCCACCAAGACCAACGTTCTTGTGAAGCAGGCTAGCATTTCTAGCTGCGCATATGTGACCTTCTTGGCTGGTGCTGGTGACTACATAAAGGGCGTTGTCGGGTTGGCCAAGGGTTTAAGGAAGGCCAAGAGCAAGTATCCTCTGGTGGTTGCAATCTTGCCTGATGTTCCTCAGGAACACCGCAAGATTTTGGTCTCTCAAGGGTGCATAGTCAGAGAGATCGAGCCCTTGCACCCACCTGAGAACCAGACCCAGTTTGCTATGGCCTACTATGTTATCAACTACTCCAAGCTTCGCATATGGGAGGTATGCACGTCTCTTTCATTTAAACCCAAGCTTTTAATGGTCATTTTTTGTAGAAAATGGTTTTCAGTTTTTACTTGGTGAAATGGATCTGTATATGTATTTGCTTCTGATATTGGTATGTTTGCAGTTTGTGGAGTATAGCAAGATGGTGTACTTAGATGGAGACATCCAAGTGTTTGAGAACATAGACCATCTTTTTGATCTCCCAGATGGATATTTCTACGCTGTGATGGATTGTTTCTGTGAGAGAAATTGGAGGTTTTCTCCACAGTATAAGATTGGCTACTGCCAACAGTGCCCTGAGAGGGTGAAGTGGCCTGCTGAGATGGGACCTAAGCCGTCCCTTTACTTCAACGCTGGCATGTTCGTTTACGAGCCTAGCCTTTCCACTTATGATGATCTCTTGAAGGCCGTAAAAATTACCCCACCAACCTCCTTCGCTGAGCAGGTAAACCAAGGTTATTTCCATTGAAACTCCATAGTAGTGATGCTCTTTTTGTGTTGCTTAAGCTTATCAAACTCCAAATTTTGGTAGGATTTCTTGAACATGTTCTTCAAGGACATTTACAAGCCAATTCCTCCTGTTTACAACCTTGTATTGGCCTTCTTGTGGCGCCACCCTGAAAAAATTGAGCTCGACAAAGTTAAAGTTGTTCACTACTGCGCTGATGTGAGTATAATAAGTTATCATATAACATTACTTATGATTATAAAACTCTGTGGTTGTGACGTTCAATTCGAATATTCTTTTCCAGGGTTCTAAACCATGGAGGTATACCGGGGAAGAAGTGAACATGGACAGAGAAGACATCAAGATGTTGGTGAGCAAATGGTGGGATATATACAACGACGAGTCATTGGACTACAAGAACACAGCCCCTGCCTCTGATAGGGATCATGAAGCTAATACTGGCGAAGTGGACCTGCAACCATTCGTTGCGGCTTTGTCCGAGGCTGGTGTTGTTCACTACTTTACGGCCCCATCTGCTGCTTAGTTTTGGTGACTGGTGATTTCATGAAGGAGCTGAGTATATATTATTACTAATTACGCACACCAATAGTATATAGATTACATGCATCAACTTGTCTTCTTTTAGGGGAGCATGCATGCTTTCTTAAGCTCCCAGAAAATTGGGATGGTTAACCGTGAGGCGCAACTTTTGCCCTCCGTCTTGTATCTTTGTACCCATAGTTCGAGTTATAAGAAAATGTTACTTTTATTTGTACATATAAGAGATTGAACTCGTCTAAATAGATTTTCCTTGATGTGGCATAAAGGACCAAACAAAAAGTTTCTTCATGAGAACAAAGATGGTGGGTAATCTCTTTACAGCTAAAGACACCCTGAAATCCAAGTTAAGAAAAAATGATGATCACAACAATATCACCACAATATCATGTCCCTAGAAAGGTAACTGAAAAAGTCCATTGACCCCATGTTCAGTTGTAATATTAAGCATACCTTTTTTCTTATGCACCTTTCTAGACCAAAATTGTAAAGTATGCTTAGGCAGTTCCTTCGATAAGCACAACAGAACGAAGATTCATTTTTATCACTTCAAATATGCTTAGGCAGTTCCTTCAATGAACACAATAGAATGAAGGTCCATTTTTATCATTTCAAATCTTATCTGGAGGATAACTTCAAGAAGTTGCGGGTTTTGTTTTACCAATTGGGGCCTTACCGATTTTAGCTTTAACCCATGCTCTCTCTATTACTCATTTGCTCCTCTCCCGTTTGCTCGAGTCCGTCAGATTTTTTGTACTCGACAATCGTTACTAACTCATAGCTTATCAACTATTGAACAGACGAGGCATGTACTTGGGGTGGGCATCCATCAAACTAGTTAACTCATAGCTTATCAACTATTGAACAGACGAGGCATGTACTTGGGGTGGGCATCCATCAAACTAGTCTGGAAGCGACTCGTGAATGTTGCCAGCAGGTCAGACAAAGCCCATAAAACGCGTTTGGGCTGTTTCTGAGCAAAATTCACGGGGTTACCTTACCTCCAGTGTGATACCGACTCCAAGTGATTATTATTAATTATATTTATTTCTTTTATTTTAAATTGACTTTAGGTTTTATTAGTGAAATTGATATTTATTATTTTAGGAGGTGATAAATGTATTATTTGTTAAAACTTTCAAAATTGTCACTAAATTCATTGCAAGAGTTTCAATTTAATTAATAGGTCAATTGGATTTGTTCAATTTAATTGATAGGTCAATTGGATTTGTTTAAAAAATAATTTTTCGAATATTGAAAAAAATTAATTTTTTGGGTAAGAAAGAAAAAGATTTCACACACACCACAATTCTCTTAGGTCATTCTTTTATTTTTCTTCTTTTTTATTTTATTTTTAGTAATAAAAGCAATGATTGGCTAAATTCAAATATTCTAATTTAGGGAAATTCAAAGTTTTAGTTGTAACTGTTATAAATCTAAATTTTTATTTTTATTTTTCTTATTTTGTGTTAGTTTATTTTATGAGTAATCAATATTGGTTGATTCGATAAATTAATTTGATGTTTATTCTATAAACGATCCATAAATTTAGTGATACGTAATTATCATGAATTATTGATATAAGTAGCAAATAAGTACGAGAAAAATAAATTGAATGGTTTTGGTTATCTTAATTATTTAAATTATGGTTTAGTTTTTTTCATTAAGCTTGTTGCTATAATCTAATGGATATGGAATGTAAGTTTTGGTTTGAATGTTAGGCTTGAACCAGTTAATTTAGGAAAAGATCGAGACTTATTATGGTTATCTTAATAGGAATTGTGAAAATTATTCTTTTTAGACTAATGATTAAAGTTATATTGGATGAGATCCCTTAGAATTAGAGTTGAGTAAAATTGATTTTTTAGTTGATTTATTTTGACTCATTAAACTTTAGTTCATTTGCTAATTATTCATAAACTCTAATTTTGTTTTGTCAATTGAAATTAAGAAACTATTTTTTTTTAGTTCTCTTGTGATTCAACTTAGTTCTGCGACTACTATAAGAGTTTAGTAATTTGAAAGCTTCAACAACTTGTCTAAAATTTTGATGCTATTGTTGGAGAACTATTTTAGTGTTTAGTTTCTTTATGTTATTTTCCAATTTACTACTATTTTCTTGTCTTGTATGACGCGTTCTTCTCAGATAAATAAATTGAAATATAATCCTATAATTGAGAAGACACATCGTCTAAGAAAAGAGACAAAGCAAGAAAAAGGTCATTCACCTCTAAAAATGAAAGTTAAGATAGACTTAACACCTTGTGGAGATTCTAATTCTCAAGAAGTTGAAGAAAAGGCGACAAATCCTAACATTAGAACGTTGAGGGAATTAGTGTCACCAAATTTGAATCAACATCCCTTATACATAAGATTTCTTAATGTTGAGGTGGATTTTAAATTGAATTTTGGTTTAGTTCACTTACTTCTTATCTGTTAATAGTCTTTGCAAATGAAGATCCACATAAGTACTTGAAATAATTCCATGTTGTTTGTTATGGAATGAAGCTAAAAGAGTGATGGAAGAACAAATTAATCTCAAAGTCTTTTTGTTCTCATTGAAAGATAAGGCGAAGCATTTCCCTTTAACTTAATGACAACATAGAATGAATTGAAAAGATTATTCTTGGAGAAATTCTTTCCTGCACCATGACATGTCAATGTAAGAAAGGAGATATGTGGGATAAGATAATTCACTAGAGAAACATTGTATAAATATTGGGAGATGTCTAAGGAGTTCTCTACCAGCTGCCTATAACATCAAATTCTTAACCAAATTTTGATTCAGTAATTCTATAAAAGGCTACTGCCCATAGATAGGAGTATGGTAGATCCAACTAGTGGAGGATTGGAGGAGCTTTAATAAACAAAAAACCATAAGCGCGTGAAGGTGATAAGTAATACTTACCTTGAGGAAAATTTTTTGGATTTAATTGCTCTAGTTTGTCAAATGACGTTAAGACAATTACAGTTCGCGTAAGTATGCAGAATATGCTCATTCTATAGGCATTCTATAGATATATACCCTACATTGCAATAAGAATCCCTTAAAAAACCTAACATAATAAGGGGATTTCTTGGTCAACCTGAACGGATGTATGACCTTTATTCTAATCATTATGATCCAGGATAGAGGGATCATCTGAACTATAGCTTTGAAAATCAAGGAGATCAGTAAAGTATCAACCTCACAATTTCAATAGACAACCTCAGGTACTTATATATGCTCAATTTCAATCTTCAAATTTAGGTATGTCTTTAGATGAAATTGTTAAGGCACTTGCTAGTAATACTCTTAAACTGTTATATGACTAACTCCTCTTTCGTTTTTCAACATGTGTTTTTGACAAGTTTTTTCACATTAGAACATCATTTTAAAGATATTGTGAAGTCAATTCTAGCGAGAATATTTTTTTAAAACTTGGACATATGAACTAACCAGAGTTGGAAGCTGATCGATTGGATCTATTTTTCTGTTCCGAGCTTCTTCATTTTATTATACTTGATTACTTTTTATTTGGTCTCCTTCTAGTTCTCTGTCTCTCTTCTGGATTTGCTCTCTCCTTAAAGTTGGTGTCTTTACAATGATTTCTACCCAAGACTCTACCTTTATCGAGATCAAAGTTTAAAGCTTTCATCTTTGTCAAGATCTGAAGTTTAACTGTTGTATTTTTTGAAGTATCATTGAAATATCTGTCTATCTTCATTGACTGCTCTACTTCTCACCACCATCATGTGCTTCAATTAGATATTTCATTTTCCTGTTCACAAAATAGATACTTTTTATGTTAAAAAAAATCATATCTTTTTTTGATCTTTCATTATGTCAAAGCTTCAAAGGAGTAAAGAACCAACCTTTTTGTTCTAAAGAATCGTTAGAGCTCCAGTTCTATCTATCTATATCTCTTTAATTTACTTACTATAAATTCGTTTTTTACCTAATTTTGGGTTTCGTAAGTTTAGATCCTTTTTACAAATACCAAAAATGCTTCTCACCATAACTCTTCTCTTGCTTATACTGTTGCTCCTTAAACTCTCTGATGTTTTCGAGTTCATCATTTGGTTTCTCATA
The DNA here is from genome assembly GCA_027575705.1 of Erythroxylum echinodendron. Classification (NCBI taxonomy): domain Eukaryota; kingdom Viridiplantae; phylum Streptophyta; class Magnoliopsida; order Malpighiales; family Erythroxylaceae; genus Erythroxylum; species Erythroxylum echinodendron. The sequence continues at coordinate 17,646,334 of JANZXR010000007.1, forward strand.
AAGTATTAATTTATCATTTGTGTGGTTGCTAGGTTTTTGGTTTGTGTGATTTTCATAAAACTATAACATTTTGTTGGCATTGCTTTGTTCCAGCATAATTTGTTTCTTAATGCCATTTTTTTGTTTATTAGTTCTTCTTGTTAATAGACTTTTCATTCAGGGTACTCATAAAATCCCTTAGCTTATTATGTGACCTAGTTTTAACCGAACTTAAGAGTTATTAAGTAGAATAGATACTGTTGGTGTTTTTCTTAGTCCCTTGCACTTATTTTCTTCATAAATTTTTCCATCTGGTCTGGAAAAATTTTCAATATTTTGTTTTTCAATTTTAACTATTCAATTTTATATTTTAGCATTTTGTAGAATCTTAATTGCTAGTATTAGGTAAGATTTTGGAACAACAAAGTTTTGATTTGCTTGCAATCATGTCTAGTTGTGATTTTCGATGCCCTTTTTGAAATTTATTAATAATCATTATCTCCTCTCTTGAGTTATTTTGGATTCTTTTAGGGATTTGTTGGACATGTCTTCTTTAGCTTAGGTTAGGCTTTGGGTTATGATTGGTGGCTTTGACCACCGATGATAGAGCAAGTGCTAGTCCTTTAGTAAGTTGTGGGTCTAAGAGAAAAGAAGACGTCGAAAGACTACAAACAGTTTCTTAGAACATTGAGACCCTTATAGGGAAGCTTTTGAAATTAGTGAAGATTTTAGAAAAATATAAGATTCATATAACATGCATTCGGGAGACAAAGTGGACAGGGGCTAAAGCGAGAGATTAACGAGTTCAAACTTTGGTTCTTAGGGTGTTCAAGACGACATAATGGGGTAGTATCTTAGTTTCTAAGAAATTTATAAATCATGTTGTGGGGGTAAAGAGGACTAACGATAGGATTATATCCCTAAAGATTGTAATGAAATATGTTGTTCTCAATATGGTGTGTGCATATGCACCTTAAACAGGTTTGGAGGAACAACTTAAATGCCAATTCTGAGAAGAGTTAATTGAGATGATTCAATAGACCTTACTGACGAGAAAGTTACTATTGGAGGAGACTAATGCTTATATAGGGGCAACCTCGAATGACTATCTATGGACTCATAGAGGTTTCAGGGAAAGGGATATGAATGATAATGGGACTGCTTTGTTGGATCTTGAAGTAACATTTGAGTTAATAATAACCATTTCTTTTTTTAATAAAAATGAGGAGCACCTGATGAATTTTAAAACTATAATCACAAAAACACAAATTGACTACTTCCTCGTAAGGTGGAGCGGTTGACCTAGGTGTAATAATTGTAAGGTGATACCGAAAGCTTGCTTGGATAATGAAAGCTTGCTTAGATATCGAAAGCTTGCTTGTCAACTCAGCATAAACTATTAGTTTTGAGTCTTATAATTAAGGGATGGAGGAAAAAAAGAAGTCCTAGGAGGTGTACATAAGTCAGATGGTGGAATCTAAAAGGGGACACGATGAAACAACATAATAATAGACTAATACATGGAGATAAATGGAAATTGGAAGAAGATACTAACCAGATGTGGGAGAGAGTAGCAATTCTTTTTAGGAGTACAACTAAAGAGTTTTTGGGGATTCTAAAGGGCTTAGGGGTAGGAAGATGGAGTCTTGGTGGTGGAAGGAAGATGTATAAGAAAAGGTTAAGATTAAGAAAGGTGCTTATAAAGCTCTATTGGATAGAACCACAGAGGTAGAGCGAGTAGATAATAAAGTACATTATAGCTAAAAAAAAAAGAGGGAAAGAATACAATCTTAATAGCTTTATGAGAAATTAGACCAAACATTGGAAACTAAAGATGGAGAAAATGATATTTTTAAGATGATGAGAGCTAAGGAAAAGAGAATAAGGGACTTAAGATCAAATTCATTATATAAAGGATGAAGTATGACCGGTGCTTGTGGTTGGAGATGACATCAAAAGAAGATGACAAAGGTACTTATACTACTTTTTTTAATGAAGGCATAAAGATATTTCTTTTGGTGAACTTAGCACGTCCAAGAGATTTCTTAACTTATCTCGTTGTAGGTAGATTATAAAGGAAGAAATTAAAAAAGCTTTGAGGGAAATGAAGAGTGGAAGGGTTGTAGGGCTTGATGAGATACCCATAGAGGTCTAGAAAAGCCTAGGTGAAAAGGGTCTTACTTGGCTAGCTAATATTTTTAATGTGATCCTTAAGTTTTCCAAATTGTTCGATTAGTGGAGACTTACTATGTTAATTACTCTATAAAAGAACAAAGGAGACATCCAAAATTGTAACAATTATAAAGACATCAAACTATTTAGTCACACAGTGAAGTTATGGGAGGAGGTAACTGACCTATAAACAAGTTATCAGGGATATGTATGAAGGGGAAAAGACTGAGGTAAGGATGATAGGAGAAGATACAAATTTTTTTTTATTGATATTGGGCTATAACAAGGCTCCTTATTGAGTCTTTTTTTGTTTGCAATAGTGAGGGATAAGCTCACCAAGAATATTTAAGGGGGTGTGCCTTAGTGTATGTTGTTTGCTGATGACATTATCTTAGTGGATGAGACAAAAGAGGGTATCCATGTCAAGCTAGAATGTTGGAGGGATACGTTAAAGTTGAAGGGTTTTAAATTAAGCAGGACTAAGATTAAGTACTTAGAGTGTAACTTTTTGGGCCATAAGGTAGAAGTACATCAGTAGTTTTATGTGACAAGAAGATACCACTCAGACTCAAAGGTAACTTCTATCGTTTAGTAATTAGGCCAACATGTTATATAGGGCAGAGTTTTAGCCCATCAAACAAATGCATAGTTATAAGTTAATGGTGGTGGAGATGAGGATGCTCTGTTGGATGTGTAACCTTACTAGACAAGATAAGGTCAAGAATGTATTGGTAAGAGACGAATTAAAGGTGACCAGTATTAATAAAAAATTAAGAAAGACGAGGTTTAAGTAGTTCAGACATATTGAAAGAAGAAACCTTGACACTTCAGGGGGAAGGTGCAAGAAATTAGTACTTAAAGACTGTAAGAGGAAAAAAGGAAGGCCTAAGAAGAATTGAGGGGAAGTTATTAAGAATGATATGATTTTATTGGAACTTATCAAGGACAAGGCCTCCAATAGAAAACTTTGGTGAACTAGGATACTTATAATGGATCTCTCACATAGAGAGGTCTTTCTCATTCCCTTAAGTTTTTTAAACATTTTTCTTCGGGTCTTTCGTTTTATAGTTAGCCTTAATATTTTGATTACGTAGTACTTCCCTTCTAGTTATTTAGCCTAAGCAGTTTCTTACTTAGTCTAATCTAATTACTTTCTTGTAATGGTTAGTATGATTTTTTTTGTACCTCTCTTTTTTCTAGTTTGTGTATTTATTTATGTACTTTATCTTTTATTATTAATCTTTCCCATAGTCTATATATACTATGTTATGTATTACATTACATATTTTTATAGTTTTATTTATACATATTTATTTATATTTGGTATTATCATTATTTTGAATTATATGCGGGTCTATCAGAAACAGTCTCTCTATTATATAGGGGTAAAGTTGCATACTAATAGACTTTCTCAAACCCCATATTTCAACAGAACTTTTACAGGTTGTTGTTGTTGTTGTTATCATATAGATATTGTGGATTCAATTGTGCAGGATATTTTAAAAGAAGAAAGTGTTAATGATGAGTTGGAGTTTAATGCTAAACTTGAAGTGAATGAACAAATTGATGAAACTTATAAAATTGTAAAATCATTATCTACTAATGATAATAGATTCAAAAAATTTAAATGTTGAAATTACTATAGCTCACAAAGAAATGTTACCAACTATTTTGTAAGTTCCGATGATAGAATTGAAGGCCCTACCTAATCATCTGAATTATGTTTATTTGGGTGAAGAAGAGTCATGACCTACAATCATCTAAAAAAAGTTGACTACAGGGTAAAAGGAAAGGCTAATGGCACTTTTAAAGGAGTACATAATTGCAATTGGCTGGACCTTAGTTGATATAAAAGGCATAAGTCTAGCAATTTGCACACATACGATTTTTTAGAAGGAATTGCTAAACCAATAAGGGAACCACAAATTAGTCTCAATCTAATAATGAAAGATGTGGTAATGAAAGAAATTTAAAACTTTTTGATGCATGTATGATCTATCTGATCTCGAATAGCGAGTAGGTGAGCCTTGTTTATGTTGTGCCAAAGAAAACTGGGACAATAACGATAAGAAATCAAAATGATGGGTTGGTACCAATGACCATGCAAAATGGGTGATGAATGTGCATAGACGTTGGGAAACTTAAATTGGCCACTAGAAATGATCATTTCCCATTACCTTTTATAGATCAAATATTAGAAAAACTTATTCATAAACCATGTTTTTGCTTTTTGAATGGTTTTTTAGGTTATTACCAAATGAAAATTGCTTAAGAAGATCAAGAAAATACCACTTTTACATGCCCTTTTGGAATGTGTGCATTTAGGTGAATGTTCTTTGGTATTTGTAATGCTTTTAGTATATTTCAAAGGTGCATAATGAGTTTATTTTCAGTATATTGAGAAATGCATTAAAGTATTCATGGATGATTTCACTGGTTGATCAAGGAATCCTTTTAAGAAATGCTATTTCATCCAAATGCATAGAAGTTGACAAAGAAAAAGTGGATTTAATTGTGAACTTACCTTACTCTCCAAACGTTAGGGAAGTATGATCTTTTCTTTAGTATGTAGGATTTTATTGTAGGTTTATTAAAGATTTTTTAGGATAGCAATAACATTGTCAAAGCTACTACAAAAAGATGTTCCATTTAAATTTGGAAAAGGAATGTTAAGAAGCTTTAACAAACTCGAAGCATTATTGACAAGTGCACCTATTACGCAAACATTGGGATCTACCATTCGAGATAATGTGTTATGCTAGCAACTATGCAGTGGGAGCTGTTTTAGGTGAAAAGATTGGGAAACAAAGTCATGTCATCTATTATGCTTTAAAACATTGGATGGTACATAGTGCAATTATTCTACAATCGAGAATAAGCTTTTAAAATATTTATCTTTAAATAAATTTAGATCATATTTGTGACACCCCATTACCCTAGAGTACGTACCGGAACGCCCGTGGGTCATTCCGACACATAACCTAAGATAACGGAGC
>JANZXR010000007.1:17669545-17693606 GCA_027575705.1 Erythroxylum echinodendron
AAAAAATCATACCGACTTTTGTTAAGTGTTAAATGATGTGTTAAGTGATGTGACACGCCACCCTCGCGGGGCACGAAATCGGATATCACTGTCGATATCGGGTTCGGTTTCGGCGGGAGTGGGGTATTACAATTACTACACCATTAAATGAATGCATCAGAAAGAATGTGGGATTTAAGTGGCGTAAAGAACAAGATGATGATTTTAACTTGCTTAAAGAAAAACTTAGTTTAGCACCTTTCCTTACTTTACCTAACTTTGCTAAGACTTTTGAGATTGAGTGTGATGTAAATGGAATAGGTATTGACGAAGTTTTAATGCAAGAGGGCAGACTAATTACATTCTCTAGTGAAAGGCTAAGTGGAGCAAGTCTTGAATACCCAATATATAATAAGTAATTGTATACCTTCATGAGAGTGTTAAAGACATGGTAACACTATCTCTAGTACAAGGAATTCATTATACATATCGATCATTATTCATTGAAATATCTCAAAGGATAAGGAAAGTTAAGTCGTAGGCATGCAAAATGGGTAGAGTTTATTGAATCCTTTCTATACATTATCAAGTTTAAACAAGCTAAGGAAAATGTGATTACTGATGTTCTTTTTAGAAGGTATGCTCTATTTTCTAATCTTGATGCAAAGTTATTAGTTTTTGAATATATTAAAGATTTGTATAATTCTGACCTTGATTTTGCTAATGTTTATAGAGCATGTGAGAAAGGAGGTTTTGGCAAGTTCTTTAGGCATGATGGTTTTCTTTTTAAAGAAACCAAGTTGTGTGTTCCTCAATGTTTAGTGAGAGAATTGGTTATGAGAGAGGCACATAGTAGTGGGTTAATGGGACATTTTGGAACTAAAAAGGCTTTGGATGTGTTAAGTGATTATTTCTTCTAGCCACAAATGGAAAGAGATGTTGAGTGAATGATGCATGTCGAATGCACTAGAAAATAAAGCCTATCTCTACTTAACTAAATTTATCATAGTGGTGAGTAGGGATCATATCCACAGAGAGTATGTATGTAGCTTTTGTAATGAAAACAATTAGTGTTTAGGAAATAAAGATGGGTTTGGTTAGATGCAAATAAGAAAATGATGTAAATTTGAACTAAAGAAAGCAAATCAAATTAAATATAATAAAAGTGAGACAATTGATGAATGAATTTAGAATCTGGTCTTTGGTTCAATCTCAACCTACAAACAAATAAACATACTTCATAGTCTTGTTGATTTTATACTTCTCTTAGAAACTATTAATTGTAGGTCAATAATAAACTTTGTTAACCTCAGTTTTCCTTTGGCTCTTGTTTAATTAAAATAAACTCTTTAACTAGGCCTAGCTATCTAGCAACCTAGAATAAGCTCTCTATAGTTAATAGGGTAGCCGCAATACGATCTAGGAAAATAGACTAATTTAGGCAACAACCACACAAGCTCGGGTCATTTAACCTATGTTATATTATTCCTAATGATTCAACACTATTATTTTATCATGAATGAATAAAAAACACAACTATTATATGTTGTATTAAAGATTCTAGCAAAGGGTTTATTTAAAAACAATATAGTGAAAACATTCAAATCATTCTTACACAAAAATACTCAGATCAATATGTAAAGAATAACATAAACAATCTCTATACAGAGAAAAACAACAATACATGATGAAGTAATGTTCATATGTGATCTTCAGCTTTGATTTCACCTACAAACTGAAAGGAAAAAGACTAGCCCTCCATAGATCTCCTAGATTGAGTGTTTTGCCTCCTTTCATGTTCCAAAAATGATTCATGCCTTCTTTAGCATTAAAAATGAAATTTTCTTGCATTTTTCATATAAATAGAAATTTATACACGGCCGTGAAAGTAGATATATAGTCACGGCTGTGTATCTTGCAAGACATGCTTAAATCTTCATTTTCTCACATTTTTTTCCATTTTCACTCTAATCCATCTCCTTTTAGTTCCACAAAGACAAATGAGTTTGAACATCAAGAGGATGACTCAAGGAATGTGCTTTTACCTTATTTTAGCTCTTATGCTTCCAACTTGTACCTAAAACCAAATGTGAACCAAAATGAGTATCTTAAGCATTTCATAATATTAATCACTAAGTATTAAGACATGAATATATAAAAATTTAAGCACACATTAAGTTCTCTCACACTTAACTTTTGATCATTCTCAGGCAAAACAACAAAATCAAAGTCAAAAACCAAAACCAAAATTAAAACCAAAACACTTTCATGTTTTCCATATTTCCTAAGAATAGTCATAAGAAAAGAGGAATAACTTTCAAAACATAGCAAGAACTCAACATTAAATGCTTTTACTAATGATCAATCAATAACCATTCTTTTCATAAATTGAGCAATCTAAGGATAGACTTTGAAAAAATTTGTTTAAATAAGATAGATTTATGGGTACAATTAAATATCATTCATAATTAAGACATTTCATGACTTTGCATATCATTTTAGTTCTCCACCACTAAGATTCACATGCATAATTATGAATCATAGGACTTTTTAAGGTTGTAATATGGGTAAAGGTTAATTTGAGATGTATTTAGATAATGTAGTGACGAAGTCATCAAACCTAGTGAAACAAGAAAAACACTCAATGTAACATCAAGTGCAAAAACTAACACAATCATAACTGGGTACCATTAACTATAATTAATGCAAAAACTATGTTTCACAGCTTAGATTCAAGCCTTCACATCATAAACTACATGAAGTATAAGGAATTAGAAGGAATCACTCACAAAAATTGATGATAAACATCACATTGTAACTATAAAGAGTGACCCGTCAAAACATCTCCCTCATTCACATGTTAATCAAATCATCTTTTTAGTACAACTTTAGGAAGAAAGATTAATTACGAATAACTTTACAACACAAATGCATTTCCTCCTTGATAATTTTATTTAAACATTTTTTATTGTTTATTGTTTATTGTTTATTTTTAATTTTTAATTTTTTCTTTTTCTTTTTTCTTATACTCTTGAACAATGGATCATAAGAGATAAAATGGTATTTCCACAATTATAACCAACCTGCATATATGCGCACTCTCACACTTATACTTTTATGCATCTACCATCATCAATAATCATAATGCTCTACTAGTTTTCAAGCTTGGGTAGGAGATTTGGTTAGGTTTAAGGCATGTAATGTGGTTAGTGCAAAAAAGAAAAAGGTAAATAAAGCTAAAGAGGGCTTATATATAGGAAAATTTATAACGATAGGTAGGCTATTTGGCTAATGTAACTTGTAATACAAAGAATGCCTATATCATTTTTATGTTAATGCATGTGATAAAAATGTGGTCTCAAATAGAAAATCAAAGTAAAGTCATAATGCACGTCATGAAGGTCATACATGAATAAAAGACAATGAGATTAATATGAATGTGTTAGTCTATAAAGGCTCAAAATCTCACTGGCTTGTGTCTACTACTAGTCACTTCTCTTATAAAGATAATATATATTGACAAATCACAAGAGTAAAAGTATATGCTCAAATTGCTATGAATTTTTCTAATTAATGCTACACTTTAATTATAACTATATAGCCCTAGAAGCAATAGAAAAAGAGAAATTATTTGTTTGTTTGTTTGATTCTCTTTCTCTCTCTTTTTATTTAAAAACATCTAAGAAACAAACAAACTTAAAAACACACCTAAAAACAAACTCAAAACAAACAAGATAACTAAGATCCCCACCCTCACACTTTAAAAGTATATTATCCCTGATGTAACATTAAATGTAAGAAATGGAGCATTCAATAAAAACAACAAATGTGAAAATGAAAATGAAAATGAACAAACTTCTCTTAGATTGTCTCCTAAGCAACTCCTTTGTTTATTATCGTTGGCTTGACTCCATGCTTTCCTCCTCACGAGAAAAAATTATGGTCTTCAGGTGCCTCCACTTTTACATTTTCAACATGAGGTTCTTTAGGATAGGGCTTGACTTGATGACCACTCACATTCAGTTTCTTCCCTATCTTCAAACTCTTAATATTTAATGAATCCCTGTACTCTAAAAAAGTTTCCAATATTTGTTTACCCTTTTTCTCCTTGTTCAATTCTCCAACCTACTAGGTAAAGGTGAAGGGTTAGCCTTAATGACAACTAGGGACTCAATATTTACCTTTGAGTTAAATGATATATCCTTTTTTTTTCCTTCAAGCTTCTTCTCAACTTCTTCTTCACTAGCAATCCTTGAGTAGTCCTATCAATATTCTCAAGCCCTGTTCTACTTCTTAAGGTTACCGCACTAACGTTCTTTGGATACTCCTCGAGCATAGATGGCTGCTTCTCTCTGCCTTGTGATTCTAGGCGGTTGATAGTTATTGCCATCTAACGTATGTGGCTTAATAAGTTCGAGAATCTAGACCTTGCATCTTACTAGAATTGTTTCACATCCTGATGAAATTTTAGAGTATTATTAGTAATAGACTTAACTAAGTCTTTCATAGATGTACCTGAGTTGGAATAAGAGGTTTCTAGTCTTTGTGGGAATTGTTGTGCACCCTACAACTTATTTAGGAAGTAGTTTTTCTGGCAATCTCCTCCATAACTAAGGCTCTAGTGATCTTTCGAACCTGAGTTATAGGATTGGAAACGTGGGCTATGGGAAAAATTTCTGCCAATAACATTGACATACTCCTTCGTAGTATTCCTTTTATACACAAACACTAATAAACATGAAAAGATCAAGAAATGAATGTAAAAACTACTTATAAACAAATATATACAAAAAAACAATTGAAATCAAAAGCAAAAACCAAAGCATCACATTCCCCGACAAATATTAGGTAAAGTTGTCGAATGAACTAAAAAATAAAACCTATCTTTGCATGACTAAATTCAAAGTGAGTAGTGATCGTATCCACAGAGAGTGTGTGTGTATCTTTTGTAATGAAAAGAATTAGTGTTTAGGAAATAAAGGGGATTTGGTTGGATGCAAATAAGAAAATAAAGTAAAATTGAACTAACAAAAGAAAATAAAATTAAACGGCATAAAAGTGAGAAAATTGATGAATGAGTTTGTAATCTGGTTCTTGGTTCAATCTCAGCCTACACACAAGTAAACATGTTTCATCGTCTTGTTGATTTCACACCTTTCTTAGAAACTATTAATTGTAGGGTAACAATAAGGTTTATTAACCCTAGTTTGTCCTTGGCTCTTGTTTAATTAAAATTAACTCTTTAACTAAACCTAGCTATTGAACATCATAGAATAAGCTCTTTAGATTTAATAGGACAGCTACAATACGAGCTAGGACAACAGACTAATCTAGACAACAACTACACAAGTTCAAGTCATTTAACTTATGTTATGTTATTCCTAATGATTCATCACCATTAGTTTACCATGAATGAATCGAAAATACAACTATTATGTATTGTATTAAAGATTTTGGTACACATTTTATATAAAAACAATCCAATGAAAGCATTCAAATCATTTTTACACAAATACCCATATCAATAAACAAAGAATAACATAAACAATCTCTATAGAGAAGATCAACAATACACAATGAAGCGATGTTCAGAAGTGATCTTCGGCTTCGATTTCACCTACAAAACAGAAGGAGGAAGACTAGCCCTCCATAGATATACTAGAAGTGAATGTTCAACCTCCTTTCCTATTCCAAAAATGATTCATTCCTTCTTTGGCCGCTCTAACAGCTATGTATCAAGATATACTTAAATCTTCATTTTCTTGCATTTTCTTATCCCGTCTTCACTTTAATCCATCTTCTTCTAGTTCCACAAAGATAAATGAGTTTGAACATCAAGAGGATGGATCAAGAAATGTGTTTTTATCTCATTTTAGCTCTTATGCTTCCAACTTGTACCTAAAAACCAAATATGAACCAAAATGAGTATCTTAAGCATTTCATAATATTAATTGCTAAGTATTAAGATGTGAACATATAAACAATTAAGCACACATTAGCAAATATGTGAGAAATGCATTACATGCAAACAAGCTAAATCTAGATTAATGCCTCATAGGTTGTCTACTCCTTTTCCTATTCCTAATAAGCATTGGGTTGATATATCAATGGACTTTGTCTTGGGTTTACCTAGGTCAAAAAAAGGGAAGAGGTTATATTTTTTTGTTGTTGATAGGTTTAGCAAGATGGTGCATTTTATTCCTTGCCATAAAATATATGATGCCATATCTGTCATAGGCTTGATGAATACAAAATGGCTTGGAGCAAGTTGGTATAAGGCTGTTGTATTCAACAACTTGTCATCTACAAACAGATGGACAAACAAAAGTGGTAAATAGGAATCATCTCCACATTTTTTAGAGCCATACTTCAAAAAAACTTGAAGAATTGGGAGGAGTGTTTGGCACAAGTGGAATTTGCTTACATCCAAAGTGTACATGCTATAATTGGCCATTCTCCATTTCAGCATATGTACAGGTTCAATCTACTCCTATGGATTTGTTGCCTTTATCGATTGATAGAGCTAATTTGGACGACAAACAAAAGGTTGAGTTTGTCAAAGCCTTACATGAAAGGGTGCGTGAACAAATAAAAAAGATAACTCTTCAATATGAAAAGCAACACAACAGGAACTGTAAGAAGATTGTATTTAAACCTGGTGATTAGGTTTGGGTACACTTGAGGAAAGAGAGATTTCTTAGCCAAAGGAAGTCAAAATTGATGCCAAGAGGGGATGGTCCATTTCAAGTCCTTTACAGAATTAAAGAAAATACATTAAAGTTGGATTTACCAAGTAAGTATGGCAATGTAAGTGTCACTTTCAATGTTTCTAATTTAACTTCGTTTGATGTAGATATTTAAGTTGATGACTTGAGAACGAATCCTTTTGAGAAAAATGGGAACGATATGAATCGACAAGGGGATGATTCGACCAAGGTTGGAAGTAACATCAAGAAGCAATATTCTTTAGCCATTCATAGAGGGCCAATGCCAAAAGCTAAAGCTAAAAGGATGAAAGAAGCATTAACTTACTTACTTGAAGACATTTGGAAGGAACAAACTCACCTAAATTCTATCAAGGGTTTATATATGCAAGAAGAGCTTAAAATTATTAACATGATTCAAACATGTTCAAATCATGAAGACAATGATCCAACCCACATTTTTTGAATCAATCCATCCCGTTGAAGAATAAAACGCCAATCAGCCTTGATTATATGTGTTTTGGTCTTGGGTTGTTATTTTGAACTTTAGTAATTTGGGCTTGGTTTATTTGCTTTGTGAATTCAGCATGCTAGAATTAAGGTCTTAATTTTGTTAAGTGTGAGTTTTATCCTCTTAATTAGGATAAGGAGTTACAAAATTGAACTATTTAAAACCAATATTAAGTTATAGGGTTGTCATTAAATGAGAGTTACAATTTATATTAAATCAAAATTGAATGTTATCTCTTAGCCTTTTGTTCTATATAAGATAAGTCTAATTCTCTTTGTAAACGAATAGTTTGATGAATATAAAACCTCCAAGTTTTTTTGTTAACGAGAGTTTCCTTTAAAATTCTTGCATTAACTTTGAAACTTATCAAACTAATTCACTTTGTGATGTTCAACACCTAAAATCTTTGTTTTCTTTTTTAACTTATCAAACTTGGTAGGTTTGTTTTCTTCTAAGAGTAATTGGAATAGTATGTTTCTTACCTTCAAACTTAAACGATCCAGCTTTCCATCAATTGTGGAGGTAGTTAATTTACATTCCATATGTCCATTATCATTGGACTCTCCATTATCATTTAGAACTGTATTCTTGAACTGAAAAAAGAATATGATTGCACCATACATGTTGAAGTGTCAACACATCAAAATTATTTAAGAATCTACATGGATATATTGAATTACTATTTCGGAGTGATACCTAAGAAACAAATATGTTATCCCAACAATTATAGAACTAGAAATTCAACCAACTGGAAACAACCTTGCATAGGACCGATTTTGATGCCAAGACAATGACCAAAATGCTGTTGCATAAATTGCCTTCGGCGAACTATTATGCCTGCCAAATTGATTTGAAGAATAAGAGACTTAGCTTCTTTGAAAGTTTAAATTTCACTTCTTTATCAGACACTTACCTTGTTAGCAATGTTGTTGGAAAGCCAGTCCAGTCCCTCGTAAAGTCCTTCACCAGAAGTGGCACATGTGCTCTGAATATACCTGAAGAAAAATGGAGAAATTAGATAATATTTCCACAATTATTTCTTTTACTATACATAAAAGCATATTGGGAACAGGGATTCAATTACCAGTGACGTTGACGAAGTGAGTGAAGACCAAGCTTATCAGTAATCTCAGCAGCATTCATAGCATTTGGAAGATCTTGCTTGTTAGCAAACACAAGAAGCACAGCATCCCTCAATTCATCCTAGGAGAGAAGAACAATAAGGAACTAAGCATACCATCTGTGCTTGATTTGTATACAACTTTTCACAATTGTGATCTCTTTGACGATTGTGCAACTAGAAACAAGATATAGCCAAGATTTCAAGCTATGGAAAGCACAACTAACATGGAAAAATAACTTTGAACTGAACCACTTCAGAGGAAGTTCAGAAATGAGGATTGCATTCACAGACTATAACCTTAGCAGCAACTTCAACATTCAGATCAATTTTAAATCATCACCGACTCAGCATAAACCAGATCTAAAGTTTCTTTCACTAATTCCAATGTGAATCCCAAAAATGCTGTAGCAGAAAACCTAAAGTTTATTATACCTCATTCAGCATTCGGTGCAGCTCATCCCTTGCCTCAACTATACGGTCACGATCGTTGCTATCAACCACAAAGATAAGTCCTTGGGTGTTTTGGAAGTAATGTCTCCACAAAGGTCGAATCTGGTTATATTAGTAAATAGAACAATTTGAGAAGCTGAAGTTTACTAGAACTTCAATAAGGTATTTTATCGACAACATTAATGATCAAAAAATTTCCACCCGCTAAAAGTGTTTGGCAATAACAAGCACAATCATTATATGATCTCAGAAACAATAGAAGAAACACTCCAGTTGAATCAACATGAAGGAGAAAGCAGACATCAATCAGGATTTATAAGTTTAGAAGAGAGAGAGAGAAAATAGGACTCCTCGTTAACTAGGTTTTAGCCCCTTCATTTATAACACTAAAGTTAATGCAAGCTAATACTAATATTCCAAAATAAAAGCTTAAACTGTTCCAATATAGGATGCTATCTAATATGTGAATCTAGTTTACATAACATGATCATAATAATATAACAATAACGCCAGCAAAATTTAAAGCACAATTAAGCATAAATGCATTTCTCTAAATTAGATATGAGTGAAAACATAAATAACCTCTCCTCCTATTGTAAAGCAAGAAACAAATATGTGAGGCGGCTTCTGAAATATAGCTTATGAACATATCATCTGTTGATGATAAAAGTCTGTCCTTAAGCACAACAATAAGCATAAAGGAATCAAAATACAAAAAAGAATCACCACTAAGTTTACCGTGCATAAATGCAAAAGCATACTCCCACACATTTGTGTACTTGTAAGACTTGCAACAAATAGTTTACCTCAACATTGTAAAGAGAAAGAAAAATAGATGAGGTACAGGTTCTATAATATAGCTCATGAACATCTAAATGAGTAAAAGCTAAACTAAAAAGATGATATCTGGTATAACAAGGATAGAATTCATCGTCCTGGTAAGGTTGAAAGACAGGCTGGCTTTAAGGAATGAAGCATATACTTTTGTTGTTAATGAGAAGGCAAATAATCAAGTATAAGACCATCCACAAGCACATATAAAACCAAAGATGAAACAAAGAAAAATTAAGTTGCATCAATAGACTGAAATCATCTCAGCTACAAAGTGAAATTAAGTTGCATCAATAGACTGAAATCATCTCAGCTACAAAGTGATTATTTTTCCTTCATGAAATGAAGGAAAACCATAAAAACAATGTGGCTAAAATAAATATAGCTTGTGATTTTGTTGTGTGCTAATGGAGGCAAATAATTAGCACAGGACCATCCACAAGCACATTTAGAAACCATTAAGATGGACTACCAATATGGTACAACAGCTTAAGGACCTCATAAAGCAGGCATGAGGGCTGCAACATTAATATTTCAAAGCCCCATTATAAATTGCAATAGCCTTATTTTTACATACCTTGTCCTGACCACCAACATCCCAGACAGTGAAGCTTATGTTTTTGTACTCTACAGTCTCCACATTAAAACCTGAGGGGAGACTCAGAAAAGGACGACTTGGAAATCAGGATTGTAGCGATACAATAAATTCAACTGAGAGTTAGCAGCATTCTGTAAAGAGCACATAAAATAGTTTGGCGATGATTAAAAGCATACCGATAGTTGGAATGGTAGTGACAATCTCTCCAAGCTTAAGCTTGTACAAGATGGTGGTCTTACCAGCAGCATCAAGACCAACCATCAAAATTCGCATCTCTTTCTTGGCAAACAGCCGGCTGAATAGCTTTGTGAAAGAAAGCCCCATCTTGTTTTTCAGCTGAAAAAAGAAGGGAAACTCAATCAGCCCAAACAACACGAGGACATGCTCCTAAAATCTCCAACCATAGATTTCACCTTTGCTAGGATACAAAAGGCAGAAACAAATCAATCGGAATTCTTTCTCATATCACATCATAGGATTAACACAAGCGAAATGTTATATACTGTTGCACGTAGACAAAATTCATCTAAACACTCTGCGTAAAATGAAACTTAGATCGAAAACATCCGAATTCACAGATCCAAATATGCAAAACATAGTCGATAGCAGATCTATCATAACATCCCCAAACCAAATCCAGATCCGTCAACAAAACTGAAAATCCACAACACACATCTTTACATGTGTGTATACAGATATATGTATGCTTGCATAGCTATATGTGTATATATATATGTGTGTGTGTGTGTGTGTGTGTGTGTGTGTGTGTGTGTGTGTGTCTGTGTGTGTATGTGTATAGACAAATATGTATAGGAGGAAGTTGAACTTACAGAGGGCAAACGATACAGAGAATAGAAAGAGGTTGGAGGAAAGCCGAGCTAGGCCGCTTATGCCTTTTAAATTCTGTGTCTCATTTGACGACCTTCCTTCTAACGGCGTTAATTCCCCCTTCCGTTCATTTCTCAGACCGTTAGGCTCTGCAAACTTTCTTTGCATAAGAATTTGTGATTTTTTAAAACGATAATAAAAAAGTATTCTATTCTATTTCTTTAGGTATTTCTTGATTTTTAGTTTTCTGTTTTTCTTTTTTTAGAAATTATTTGTTTAATTTTTTAATTTCTATTTTTATTTTTCATTTTGTTCAATTTTCAAAAATTATAAAAAAGTAGTTTTTGTTTCTTTTTATAACCTAATTTATTATAAAATAAATATATACTATTTACTTATTTAATTTTATAAATAATTTAAATAAAATTATGAATAATTTAATTTAATTTTTGTAATTAAATTAAATTTAATAATTATTAATAATATATAATTAAATTTAAAATATCTTTCGAATATACAAATTTCAAATAAAGACATTTTATTAAATATTTTGCATAAGCAATCATCAACACCTGATAGATAAATTAATTTGATAAATACTGAATAAAAAACATCTTTAAAAAATTTTATATTATAAAATACTTTTAAGTATTTAAAAATAAAAGAAATAAACATCGATTATATTTATTTTAAAATATTAAAAACAATAAAGAAACATTTTACTAGAGTTGGCAAAAAATTGGTTTCAAACCAAACCGGTTCTGAACAATTAGGACAAAGGTAAAAATTTGATGACCCTAAATTAGTTTGAAACAAATTTTTTTTACCAAGTTGACCTGGAAGCTAACTGGATTAGAAAACACCCAACTCTGTTCGGAACTAATTTGTCCGATTTTAACTAATAGCAAAGGGCCATTAAATTGCTTCATCTTCTTCCCATCCCTTTTTTCCTATAAAACCAATCAAAAAACTCTAGCAAAGAAAGCTAAATTATAGTTGTCTAGTTGAAATTCAAACCAAGCAAATGGTAAATCTACAACCAATTTTAAAAAAACAAAAATATAACCACTGTAAAATAAGGTAGAGAATAGTCGTAAGTGAGGAAAGGTAATTCTTTCAACTTGTGTATTGAATATTCAAAGCAATTATTTATACACCCCATAGCTCATTTCTATTAGTGGGTGTCTTAGAATCAAAGGAAAGGCTAACAACCGAATTAGCTAGTTGTACAGAGAGGCCACTCATTCTTTTGTTATACACAGTGTCAGAAGGTGGAGAAAGAAAAGGACAAACAAGATGCGAAGGAAAAGGACGTAAAGGAAAAAGACAAACAAGTGCACATAAAATAATGGGCCAAGAGCTTTGTATCTAGCCCAGTGTAATATAATTATTTTGAGTCTTTATCACCCCCTCTTCAAGTCGGTGGTTTAGTTGAAAACCAACAACCCCGAACTTGCGAACCAGACCCAAAAACATCCGTGTGGGAAGCGCCTTCGTAAGTAGATCTGTGAGTTGCTGAGTGGTGCTCACGTGTTTCAACTTGAGGAAGCCTAGGTTTACACAGTCACGAACCAGATGAAGATTTATTTCCAGATGTTTCGTCCTCTCATGGAAGACCGGATTTTTCGAGATGTAGATGGCTACTTGGTTGTCACAAAATAAAGGTATGGGTTTCTTAACCCAGATCTGGAGACTTTGAAGCAATTGGGTTATTCATTTTAGCTCGCAGGTGGTCGAGGCTAAGCTTCTATACTCTGATTCGGCCAAAGAGCGACTCACCGTTGATTGTTTCTTTGTTTTCCAGGAGATCGGTGATCTTCCGAGGAACACGTAGAAGCCTGTTAGTGAGCGTCTAGAGAAGACACAGCTTCCCTAATCGGAGTCGGAGTCGGAGTCGGAGTACGCTATAAGGTGAGGGGTTTCCTCTGTCATATAAAAAATCCCCAAATTTTGAGTCCCCTTTAGGTATTTCAGCACTCGTTTAGCTGCCTCCTAGTGTGGTAATCTAGGGTTACTCATAGACTGGCTGAGCTGTTGTGTGACATATGTAATGTTGGGTCTTGTAAACCCTAGGCACTGTAATCTTCCTATTAATCTTCGATATTCTTCTGGTTTCTCAAGCAACTCACCTTCTTCAATGCTCAATTTTGTTCCAGGGACGATGGGCATCACACAAGGGGAATAGTCCAGTAAATTGGTCTCCTGTAGTATGTCTCGAATATACTTACCCTGTGTAAGTATCATTCCATTGTTTCCTCTTGCTATCTCAATTCGTAAAAAGAATTTTGCATAGCCCAAATCCTTGATAGTGAATTTGGCATTCAATATTTACTGCTTCCATTTGTGCTTCATTTGTGCCTGTTATTAAGATATCATCCACATAAATAATTACTGTCGTGAAGTCATTCTTTGTGCCCTTATTGAATAGACAGTGGTCTGCTTCGGACTTAGTAAAGCCCATTGAAGAAAGCTTAGAGGTTAGCTCCTTGTTCCATTGTCTTCCAGCTTGTTTTATCCCATAGATTGACCTGGTTAATTTGCATACTTGTCCTGCTTTAGCTTTAGTATAGCCTTGAGGGGGTAGCATGTATAATTCTTCTTCTAGGTAGCCATGGAGAAAAGCATCGTTGATGTCACATTGATGTATTGGCCATTGCTTAGAGGCAGCTATAGGTAGAAACATTCTAATTGTCACCACCTTTGCTACTGGGGAGAAAACCTCCGAATAGCCAGCTCCCTCTCTTTGACAAAATCCCTTTGCTGCAAGTCTGGATTTTAGCTTATCCACTGTCCCATCTTAATTGTATTTTACCTTATAAAGCCACTTTGAAGCTATGACCCTCTTCCTCTTAGATAGTTCGGTGAGCTTCCAATTTCCATTTCTTTGAAGGGCGGTCAATTGCTCATGCATAGAATACATCCATCTCTTGTCTTTACTAGTAGTTTCATAAGATAGAGGTTCAAAAATTCTAGAAACATTACCTATGTAGCTGCTATAGCTTGTGCTGTGTTTGATGTCTAATATTCTCAATCCTTCTTTGCTTGTTCCTGCAGGACAACAAACCTTTAATGCTAGATTGCAATCATTAAGGGAGTGAATGGGCTCATGTGCTATGGTTTGGAGGACATAGTCTTGTAGGTATCTTGGGGTTGTGTGTGTTCTGCTGCTTTTCCTTTGTGGTGCAACTATGGGTAGGGTATTTTGCTCTAGGGAATTATCTGGTTGTGTATAGTCAGGGGGTTCATAATCAAGTGGTTGGGAGTCTTGTTCGGTTAGTGGGTGATCAGTCATGGTAGGCATAATTGTAGGGTATTCTGCATGTTCATTGGTCAAGGTACTTGTAAACAAGGGTTCAGGTTCTTTTGTGGCCTTTGTAACACTATTTGCAAATAGGAAAACTTTTTCATAGAATATTACATCTCTTGATACAAACACTGCCTTAGTATCTAAATCCATAACCCTATAGGCCTTGTAATCTGGCATGTATCCAAGAAAAATGCACCTCTTGGATCTAGGATCCAATTTGGTTCTTTTGGGTGTTTTGTCTAGGGCAAAGCAAAGGCAACCAAAAACTTTAAGATGTTCATAACTAGGTTTTCTTCTGTGCAGCTTTTCAAAAGGACTTATCCACCCCAAGGCCTTAGAAGGGATTCGGTTTATGAGGTAAGTAGTTGTTAACAATGCTTCCCCCCAATACCCCTTAGGTAGTTTGGCTTGAAAAGGTAGGGCTCTAGTAATTTGGAGAAGATGCTTGTGTTTGACTTCTACCACACCATTTTGCTGTGGTGTGTAGGGATTGATTTTTTGGTGTTAAATTCCCATTTCCTTGAAGGTGTTAATGCATTCCTGATTTATAAATTCCCTTCCATTGTCTGTCTGTATTTTCAAAATTCTGGTATCAAAATATCTCTCATTGTTTTCAAGGAGATGTAGTACAGTTTGCTGTGTTTGGTGCTTATGTCTTAGTATAAAGGTCCATGTGGCTCTAGTAAAGTCATCCACAATGGTGAGAAAGTAGTGTGACCCACCCACAGTGGAAACAGTATAACGTCCCCATAGATCCATGTGGATAATTTCAAAAGGTCTGCTTATATGTATTTCATACGTGCGAAAAGGTTTTCTATGCTGTTTAGCTAAGGGGCACACTTGACATTCATGTTTGCATGGAATAGAAAGCTTCACTTCATTGATTTGTTGTAATTTTTCCTTGGATACATGCCCTAATCTAGAATGCCATAAATCAAAACTAGTTGAAGCATTGAAGGCAACATTCTTAATTTTGTAAAACTCTAGAGAGGGACCTTTCAGGCTATTTGAAGGTAGGAAATTTTCTGGATGTAGCTCATAGAGTCCATTCACTGCCTTGATGATTGCCACCACATTATTAGTCCAAAAGTCTTGCAAGAATAGCTTCTTAGCTAGAAAAACAGCAGTAATCTCATTTTGTGTTGTTAGTTTATTGACTGATAGTAAATTCTTGAAGAATTGAGGTACACGTAAGATTTCTTTTAGAGCAATTTTATCCCCAATTTATGTCTGTCCAATGTGAGCCACTGCTTGTTTAGTTCCATCAGGAAGAGTCACATGATCGTAGGTATTATCATTTGCCACATAATCCGTGCAAATATTTAAGTTTGCTGTCATCTGTGTGGAGGCTCCAGAATCAATGAGCCAAGAATCAATGTAATTGAAAACTGCATTCACAAAATGTCCTACATTACCTGCGTAATGTTGATACCCTGAATAGTTTACCTCCTCAGTAGTTTTTCCTTTGATGGCTTTACTTATCTCCTGTTGAATAAAATCAGCAAGACCAGATGAAATATGTCCATTCCAAGGTTTTTCTTCACTCTGCTCTTGTGTGGTATCTGCAGGACTGTCAGTTGTGTGAGCCATGTTTACCTTCACTTTCTCCTTCTGTGCAGTGAGCTCCTTCTACCAGTCAGGGACCCCATGGATTTTGAAACAAGTCTCCAAGGTATGTCCATTTTTCTTGCACTTTTCGCAGTATTTATCCTCCTTCTTAAGACAGGGTCCTTTGCTAGAGTTGACATTATTCCTCCCTCCTTTCTTCCAACCACTTGACTGTTTGGCTAGCATTGCCGTGTTTGGGGTACTGTCCACCATTTGTCTCTCAACAGTTTGCAGCATAGAAAAGGCTTTGTTCACTGTAGGTAGTGGCTCCATTAACATAATTTGATTAACAACATGTTCAAATTCATCGTTGAGTCCCATCAGAAACTGTATAAGTCTATGAGTATTTTCTTTACTAGTGATAGTTCTTGCAGCATCACAAGTGCACATAGGGGTAGGGCTTAAGCTGGACAAATCATCCCACAATTTTTTTAGTCTAGTGTAATAAGCAGAAACTATCAAAGTACCTTGTTTTTGGGAACTTATTTCCCTCTCTATCTGATACATCAATGGGCCATTAGCTTCACCAAACCGCTCTTGTAGTTCCACCCATAGTTCTCTAACAGTAGGAAAGGATAGGAATTCGTCACCTAGATCTTTGACCATAGCATTGAGGACCCACGACTTCACCATACTGTCTGCTCTTCTCCATTTTGCTTGTAACACGTCATCTTCTGTGGGCATTGTTCAAGACCCGTCAATGAAAGGCAGCTTATCCTTTGCACACAAGGCTATGGACATGGATTTGCTCCAGGTAATATAATTATTACCGTTGAAAGGAGTGGTGACAAGCACAGCTCTTGGGTTTTTAGTATTGGTGACTGAATAAGGTTCATTTTCGTTTACTGTTGGCATGTTTATGGTGCTAGATCCACTATTATCCATTGTATTGGATACGGTGGATTAAGGTAAAGGAATCAGAGTAGGCTCTAATACCATGTAAAATAAAGTAGAGAATAGTCGTAAGTGAGGAAAGATAATTCTTTCAACTTGTGTATTGAATATTCAAAGCAATTATTTATACACCCCACAGCTCATTTCTATTGGTGGGTGTCCTAGAATCAAAGGAAAGGCTAACAACCGAATCAGCTAGCTGTACAGAGAGGCCACTCATTCTTTTGCTATATACAGCGTCAGAAGGTGGAGAAAGAAAAGGACAAACAAAATGCAAAGGAAAAGTACGTAAAGGAAAAAGACAAACAAGTGCACATAAAATAATGGGCCAAGAGCTTTGTATCTAGCCCCGTGTAATAGAATTATTTTAGGTCTTTATCAATCACCAAATTCAAAGTCTTCAATAAAATTATAGCAAGAAGTCACAAAGGCACAAACAGTACACCATTTTCAAAACTAGTAAATCGTTCATACTACAAATTCAAACCAAATAAAACATGCAAGAAATAACAAATCATTCTTCACCTCACTCTTTATGTCCCAAAGCCTCTATGATATGAGGAAAAAAAATAAAAGATGACTTAAATTAGCTAACTTGTATATAACAATCAAAACTTAATACAATAAATTAGAATAAAGTAATGATTTTTTTGAAACAATGATTTTTTTGCCTTTTTAAAATTCTGATCGGATAATTTTAATCGGTTTTAAATGTTCGGTGCTAAACAATTTTAAAAATTCAGACATTTTGTCCGATTAGATCAACTCAGATCCAGATTTGATTTGAATTCGAACAAAAATAGGTCAACTAAGTTTAAATTCGATCAAAAATTAAAATCTATATCTGATTTTTTTATCAGACAGGGTCGAGTTATCGGTTCGGATAAAATTTCGCATGCCTACATTTTACCGTATTTTTGTTTGTTAGCTATTAAAATTATTGTCGCTGTTCATGTTTACTATATTTTATGTCAATTAAAAAATAAGTGAAAAGACGTCACCATCCTTTTTTTTTGTTAGTCTACGAGATATCTTAAGAGGGTCCCAATTATGAGAAGACGCCTTTAAGCTATTTGCAATTAGACTAATTCTTACTCGCACCGGTCAGTTCGTAAGGGATAAAGTACTGATCAAACAGGTCTTTTTATTCTCAAAATTCAAACTCGAGACCTCTAATTAAAGGATAAGAGTGCTGATCCAATCACACTAACTTTTGGCCAAACGTAACCATCCATTTTAACATAAAAGAAAGTCATCGTTGTGGATACATTAGAGATGGGTAGTCTCAACGGGAACTGGTACTACTACAGTGAAATAAGAAATTGAGAAAGCTACGCTTAATTCAAGGCAGTTGTTGATTGACAAATTCATAAAATCATTCATGCATGCGAGTGATTTCCTTTGAGGCTTGGCGGCACTCAACTGATTCTTATATGATAATTCTCAACGTGCACAGTAGTTGTCTCCGTTTGGAGTTGCTGCTACTGGTACCTGCAGTTGCAGTTCAACATCATCCTTCTCGTCTTTCTCTCTTATTTCCTTCATTGCCTCAATGTTTTTCTGTTTCATCTCCTTGTCTTTCCCCCATAGAACCGCGTAGAGCCCCGCAACGATAAAAAATGACCCTACAACTCTAGAATTTCATCAACTCATCAGTCCTTCATGCATATCTCGTACAGTTCTCATACAAATATATCTATATTAAGTTGCTGTGATATACATACGTTCCCAGGTATAATTTCTCCTGCAGCAATGCCCAGCTCAGAACTGCCACTATAACCAGCAAAAGTGGGCTGAAGACTGAAACATAGAGTGCACCCTTCCTCTGAATGCTCCATGAGGTGAGGGTAAATGCTAGTGCAGAACACACAATACCCTGTAAATGAAAATTTGATATCTCAATAAACCCATTGATTGAGGATTTTAAATACTCGGATCGCAGCTTAATTTGTAATTAATTACCGCGTAAAGGGCTGCGACAAGCCTCCCTGGAGAGCGCAAGGACCAGTCGGACACACTATGATTGGCTGGCAAGCTAATGACCATAAGCTCAACACTGCCCATGAAGCACAACAGTAATGTGCTTGTGTAAGGAGCTGGAAACTTCTCACTAACCTTTGCCTGCCAATGAAAACATTCAGTTTGACTAATTTTTCTCAAGACAAAAGCTTTTGAGTTTTTGAGAAACATCAATATAAATATGCTTACTTGGATAATGAACCATATCGCCCAAGAAGCGGCACTTGCCAATATCAATACAGGGCCCAGAAGGGAGTTAGGTTTGGTGTTGGAGCTGTTGTTTACCATTTTATCTGCATACTTCCAATGAATGCGTGATTCACCTATGCTGATCCTGTGCCCATGATAAAATGACAATAGCATTGCTCCTCCTACACATATTATGGTTCCTATCACTTTAGCTTGGCCTGATATTTTTCTCAGTCCAAGTAATTCTTGTCTGCAAAAGCATTCCAGAAAGACAGATGAGGAGCATATTCATGGAGAAAGAAAAAAGGTAGGGGAAAAACAGGAACTATTTCACTACCTAAAAAGGACAGCTAGAATGAAAGTGAGAGCAGGGAGTATATTGGTCAGTGCACAGCCAATTGTTGGGGTGGAGTTTTCAAGCCCAACGAAGTAAAAAACCTGATTTCCTGTTACCCTGCATATTTCAGAAGATTCAGTTGTAGAGTAGAGGTGCAATTAACTCAAATCATAAGATACAGGATGATCTGTGAACCTCAAGAATCACTTACCCAGTAAGGGAACAAAGGAAAATCTGAAACAACAGAGGAATGGTGATCTTGGGTCTTGTTTTCCTATGTCATGTTATAAACAGAATAAGATTGCTAACAAAGACATGTTCATAAGCATGAATAGTGAAAATCCATTGTCTTGTGCTACCACTGCAAATGCTACCATCTTGATAATCTTCATCGAGACTTGAATTTGAGAAAGTTCAATTTCTCCGTGGGAAATATAAAAATCTTTTTGTTATTTTCTCATTAAGTACTATAATTATTGTTAAACTCTTCATCTGTATGATCTGCTGTAGCAGTTATATCCTCAGTAAAATAATTAGTAATCACGCAGTTAAGAATGCATTTAAACATGTCCAGTGTACGCCACCTTGAAAACGAAAAAAGAGGGCATGGTCTTGGAAACCAAAAAATGAAACTTTTCATGAAAGCAGAAGCTTCCACTTGCAAATTAAATGGCAGTAGCTGGCTTACAATAGCACCACCAAGGGTTTTGACAAGTGGAAGCCATGCGTGACCTCTATACAGTAACTTAATAAATACCACTAGTCTCCAATCAATCAAACATAAATCTTCCAGCAACTGAGCAACAGGACACATGCTACTTTCAAGAACACGATTGCAAGTTGTGTTCTTTTTCAAATTTGTTTTACATAAAGAAATAAGTTAAAATTTTTATGGGTCAGATGACACATGTACATTTTTTATTTATATAAAAAGGACATCATATTGAGTACTGTTTTCTCAGGAAACTAACAAAATCCAGGTATTTTTTGCATCCTTATTTGCTTTTTCTTAACCTGACTAAAGAAAACAGACAAGACCACTTAGTTCAGCAATGGAAGTGAGTACTTGATCAGAAACGCTAATTTGGAATAGGAGGAGAGAAAAGGAAAGTGAATAATAGAAATGAAGAAAGTTCATTGTAGGTTTCTATGAACCTAACTGTTAGAACTATCCCAAAGCATAATGTGCTTGCAGGATAACTTGAACTGTCTATTTAGATTAATCAACTCTACTCAACCATTTAGAGTCGCAAATGAAGAATTATAATACTGAATCTTACGAAGTACCTAGAAGCGAAAGATCAGAACCCCTTTAATTGAGAAGAAAAACTATGAAGCTTAAAAGCAATAAGTTGTACTAAACTCTCGCTGCTTTCGTGAGACAAGCAGATCATATTTTACACGATGATATGCATGCAAAGCCAAAACTTGAAAGCAACGAAAACACCATAAACAAGGGGTTCCAAAGAACCTACCACTCTAGGAAATAAGCAGAGGGGACCATGGCTAAGGTGGCAAAGATTTGACGATAGGTAACAAGAACAAGTGGCTTCATGCCCGAGTCCATTGCAAGTTTTGATGTAATATTCATCCCTGCAAAGCCAACCTGAACAAGAACCATTGCCAAGAATGGCAAAATATCACTTACCTCCATTTCTTGACTGGTTCTTTCTTGTCCCTCTCAGATTAGAGTGAGAGAGACAGAAGAGGCTGAGAAGGTTTCATAAAAGGGATAAGAGACTGGAAACAAGAGCTTCAACAAAATAGTGAAGCACGTCTAAGCATAAAGATATAGAGATAGCAAGGAAGAATTTTGGAACAGAAAGTGAAGGAAAAATGTCTGTGCATGAAGAAAAGAGAGAAACGGTTCAAGGTTTTCTTGCAAAACACCTGTGCCTTTTGCATGGAACCAAATGGTTGCCCCTATCATTTAGCTTACCATATATCATACCATGTTTTTAAAGCTACTTTCAGTTTTTGTCTTGGGCTTGGTACCTCTTCCTTCCTTCACAAAATTCCAGTTTCCAAACCGCATTTGGTCATGTCAACCTAACAAAAAGTGGTTCCCCTTTTTTTCTTGCGGGTCCATGCCATAGTTAGAAGTATAAATAAAGATTTATTAGACAAGAGTGTTTAATGCCTAGATGTCTTACTGTTATTCTCCTTCTCAATCACATTATTAGGAAAAAAAATTAGACATAAAGTATGTATATAATATATTTTAGGGAGTATAACCCAAATTTTACTCAAATTTTACATATTTTAAAATGTTTCATTTATTTTTCAATTACTTTTAAAATTTAATTTATTAATTTAAAGTGTTTATTCAGTTAAAATAATATGCCATAAATTACATTTAAAAATTAGAATTAATCAAATATGGTGCTCCTATAATATATTTATCAATCGTTTCTCAATCGAACGTATGCATATGTTATAACTATAATCAGAATCCCACATGTAGTGTAACTGACTATAATTTATTTGTTTAGTAGTCATGCTTTATCTATGAACTCAAGTGGTGATCAATGAGTTAAAACGTTCTTAATGAACCAAGGAGGTTAAAGTAAGGTTGCCTTGGGGCATGTAAGTGAGTGTTCTGAAATTTGAAGAGCAAAAGTCTCACATCAACTTGAGATTTACCCAGTTGGACGTTACTGCATGTTGATTTCACATGCTAACTACCGTGTGGCTGGTGATATTTCAGAAGTGGTAAGTTGTTCATTTTTATCAATTCGTGTGAAATTGTCTTATTTTAGTTGATTGGATCACCCGTGTTAGTATCCAACCTTGCCAGCTGCAATAGCAGACACGAACAGTATATATTCTACATTTGCTGTTAAGAGTCAAAAATCACTTATTTAATTGATTATAAGGAGATTGACGCATTATGTAAACATAATAATTGAGAGATTGAGACATAATAATAATTTGTAACTATAGAACAATAACATTCATAATTATAATAAATTTAAGGGTTATTACAATTATACTTGAGAATCTGAAGCCTTGGATTAGAGTATACTAATTGAAGTCTCGTGATCTTATATGGAAAATCTCTAGCAAGTTAACTGGTTGAAGATATAGTTTTCCGTTTTAGTTCCATTATAGCTCCCTACTCTACGAATAATTAAGAGGGCTTCCCACTAAATCTTTCTGGTAAAATAATTGGACAAAGGCATGAAATGAGGTTAACTGAGATTGAAACTTTTTGGTGGATATGTAATTTGGTAATTCTTTAGTTAGTTGTTGTTTGAAGGGATTGATTACGGCTTCTTTGGGTATAGAAATGGATATTTTTGACAATTACTTAAAAATTCACAAGAAAAAGTTAATAGGACGGAGAGACCTATGAAGCAAAGCAATATGGGTCAAACATATATGGTTTCTCTTTTTTATATTTATAGATAAAATTTTGATTGGTTGAGAAGGATGCTTTTAAGTATTTAACATATTAAATTTTAGTAATATACTTTCCAAATATATTAAAATTTAGTAATACATATTTAAGATTTTTAAATAAGTTTAATGAGAATTTGACCGTAATATTGTTATTTAATTGTGTTTAAACAAGTACTATTTGTTAAACAAATATTAATATTAATAATCTATTTATTTATCTTTTTTTTTACTAGAACCTTGACAGATCGATACCAACCCATATGGGTAACAGTGAAAGGTTTTCAAGTTACCGATGAGCAATGTCGGGACCTGCCAAAACAACAAACTTGTGACACGCAGCAACACGCAGCACAACAGCGATGCAAAATGCATAAGTTTTTGTATAGCTTGCATAAAGGACAGTTAGTTACGATTCTTTTTCTGTTTTTTATCCTTCCTTACTTGTATAAAGCTAGGTACAGTGTTCTCATTTTACTAAAGGGAAAAAATATCGACAGTTTCCTCTTCTTTCCTTTTCTCTGTCGTTCCATGGTTTTGACATGGTATCAGAGCAAGATATACCCTTAACCCATTAACCCATTAACGCTACTCACTTTATGTCTCTGAACGACAAAAATGACAATGAGATCAACATACACGAAAATGACGCTGAACTTGACTTCTATTCCATCGCAGTGTCCGAAAATCCTGGGTGCATCTTGGTGACTTCATTACTTGACGGAAACAACTACTTATCGTGGAGTCAATCAATGAGCATCGCACTAGGAGCTAAAGACAAGATGGGGTTTATAAACGGTGATATAAGTAAACTAGAGAACAACCCAGCTCTCCTCCGAAAATGGTGCACTGCAGACAAAATGGTAACCTCTTGGATCCTAAACTCCATTAACAAAGAAATTGCTGACTCTTTTTTGGTAGTTACGTCTTCTAGAGACTTGTGGGAGGAACTGAAATCTAGATACAGAGAGAGTGATAGGCCACATATTTACCAGTTAATGCAAGAGATTGGAAA
Organism: Erythroxylum echinodendron; assembly: GCA_027575705.1. Classification (NCBI taxonomy): domain Eukaryota; kingdom Viridiplantae; phylum Streptophyta; class Magnoliopsida; order Malpighiales; family Erythroxylaceae; genus Erythroxylum; species Erythroxylum echinodendron. The sequence goes on from JANZXR010000007.1 coordinate 17,693,338, forward strand.
CTTAAGACAAGGAAATGGGTTTATAACTGTATATTTTATGAAGTTAAAAAACTGTGGGATGATTTAAATTGTTTGATGCCTTTTGTATGCTGTGCTTGCAAAGCAAACGATAAAAATAAATCTGTAGAGAACAAAATAAGACTTGTTCAATTCTTAATGGGGTTGAGAGAAGAATATAGCCATGCGGTAGGACAGATTATGTTGAATGATCCGCTGCCACCGGTAAGTAGAGCCTACTCCATGATTCTGACAATAGAGAGGTAGAAAAA
>JANZXR010000007.1:17732838-17755885 GCA_027575705.1 Erythroxylum echinodendron
CTAAGGCAAAAATTCAACTTCCATGCTTATTCCATAACTATCATGCTTAATTCGACAAAATATTTCGGGGGCCAACACTCGGTACCTTATGACTAGTTTTATTATGCTCATGCATATAAAACCAAACTCTTTTGTTTTATTAATAATAAATATTTTCATTACAAAAAGTAACTGGTAGAAAATTAAGATATAAGTAAATACACTTGCTTTTCAGCGCACTATATTTACATAACTCCAATAGAGATAATAGTGTTAGTCAAATTTAACAAGTAAAAATACAAATGTTCGATGTCAATTCGATAAAAGAAATTAAAGGATAAAAATTTGAAGGATAAAAGTTCACTTTAACTTTTTATTTTAATATTTAAACTTTGTTAACCACTATATAATAATAAAAGACTTAACTAGCACTATACCTATTGTAGGAGAGACCTTTATAACCTTCAAGACATAGTATCTGGGAAACCTTATTCTATAAAGAGTATCCTTTAGAGTGGCCACTAATTAATTTAATATATAAAGATTGGAAATTTGGGATAATAAAATTTTATCTTATACAAGTAAGTTGTAGCTAATAAACTTAATTCTAACCAATCTCCATCTTCATCACAACTGGATCATTCTAAAGAGACCATTAAATCCATTTAAATATCAATGAAACTTGGTTTAGTTATGATTAGAAATAAATCTATAGGTGCTAAATTTAAATGGGATTATGTTTATCAAAAGATAAATGTGGGATTATAATCACCTTACCTAAAATAATAAGTAAGGTGTTATTAATAAAAAAATGAAAATTATTTGCAAAAAAAGAATCGTTTTGGATGAAATATAAGAGCATCCATTTTCTTAAAGTTGACAACATATAAAGGATCACTCTAAGGACTAAAACTTCATAGACACTCAAGCAATATTGAAGCTGAGAGATTAAGTCATACTTTAAAGCAAATTGTTGGCAATGAAAATAAATAAATAATTTTGGTTCAATAAATTATATGAAGTAAGACCGTTATACAAATAAAAATAATAATACACACTTAAAGTTAGTTTACTAGATAACTCAATGGTTGCTCCTATCAATTAAGGGATATATAGAGTTAGATAATTTACTCTTCCAAGAGCTTTTTCCTTAATCTAAGAAAGGCTCTTGAGCCTTAATCCAAGTCTAATAAAAGAAGACATACTAATCTAATACAATCACAATTCCATAACATTCACAGCTAAATACTATAAATTATATTTTCTTTGATGCTATATGCATCTTATGCAAACTTGAAAAATCAGATAACATATCATCTATGCTTCAATTGCTAATTCTCATCCTTATTGAGGAGGAAAATTTTGGCACTTTGTAATTTGCAGTGTGATAGAACACAATAGATGAACATAATGGAATGTTCTCATAAGATTATAGGGATAATAAAAAGACATTGTTTACATTGGCTTTTGTTTACTTGGTATATAGGGTATGGAGAGAAAGATAAATCAATGAATATACAAGAACAATTGATAAGATAATATCACTCTTTGTGACAAATTGCCTGGTTGGATAAACAAAGCCTAGATAACTAGAGGATTGGATGTTGGTATCAACTCAAACTTAACTAGAAATTGGAAACCTAAGCTAGCTATCATTAACCTTATTTCTCTATTTGTTCCTCTTATTTTAAAGCCCTGGATATTTAGCTTTAAGAGGTTTTTAGCTTAAAGTTAGCTAAAATAATCTTATTGTTTAGATTGTATCTTTGAATATTGATAACTTTGTTCCCATTTGAAGGGTATTTGTTCATTTAATTAACTTTAAAAATGGGTGATATACTTCAGTGACTTTATAGATTGGGCCTAGGTTGGCCTAACAAGCCATCAATCTTTTATAAGCTTAAATGCTTTAAGTCTACATAAAGATTTAATTTCCCAAGAAAGGTAGGCCTAATTAAAGAGATATTTAGTTATATGAAGAGTTAAAGTCCTAGTAAATACTAATGAAGTAACTTGGTAGAGATTAGGTTTAGCTATTCTAAAGGTAGTTAGAGTTAGACTATACTTTAACAAATGATGGATTACAAATGGGAATGTCTTAAGATAGGCTCTCATAGCTACCTTAATTAAGCACTACTAATGATTTCTTACATACTTAACACCCTTCATCTTATTGATTTAAGAGTTAAAGTTTCTTTCTAGGAAACACCCCCAACCTATTAGTATTTTAATAGGTCGGTAGAATTGAGATCAGATTATCTAGCTTACCAAAATTTTGTCCACATAAGTTGGCATCCTCTATTGAAATCTTATTAAGATCTTTAGATACCCCACTTAAGAAAATGTAGAAAACAACAAAGTTATCACCACCCAAGAAAGAGCAATAGATGTAGGCAAAAGCAACCTTCTACAAGAAAAGAGTAACAGACATAGTACAAGCAAACTTTCTTACAATGTCATTAGTATAATCAAAACCCTTAAAGCCATCATGTTTTTAAACATATTGAGGTCTAAGTAGATAAAATTATGATGTTGTAAGAACAAGTGAAATAATTGCTACAAATGTAGTAGAAAAATGAAAGGAACTAGACCCACTTCCAATAATCACAATCGAGAAATGTTGATTTAAGTATATTTTTAATCTCATATTTAATGCATTTTATTTGTTTCTTTGAGTTTTATCAATTTTATAACTTAAGTTGTTTGTCTTTTATTTTTTAGGATTAATTAACTCACTCAGAGTAAAAAGGAAATAATTCAGACAAGTTTGAATCAATATAGAGTTGTTTTAATTAAGTTATGAAGTGTAAGATGGTTTATATAGTTGTGTAAGAGAGTTCAGGGAATGTTAAAGATTTATTGTGGTATATGCCTGTTTAGGTTGGCAATACGCTAGTGTTAAATTATTAGAAGGCCATGTTGATAATTCAAACTCGTGTCTGTGCAGATGTTAGCCTGAAACCTTTACACATTAAATTTGATTTACATGGTCATCAACACACCTGTGTTGAGGCCCACGTATCTCTCTGTATCCAAATTCAAATTTAAAAAAATAAGATTGAGTTGTAGATAAAGAGGAGGTAGAAAATACATAAAAGATAAATCCTATAATGGTTAAAGAGACGAAGAAACAACCAAGGAAAGCCATTTGAAATAGATTTTCATCAATCTATAGTGAAGTCTAAAATTTTATTTTTTAGGATTAATTAACTCACTCAGAGTAAAGAGGAAAGAATTCAGACAAGTTTGAATCAATATAGAGTTGTTTTAATTAAAATATAGAGTTGTTTTAATTAAGTTATGAAGTGTAAGACGGTGTATATAGTTGTATAAGAGAGTTCGGGGAATGTTAAAGATTTATTGTGGTATATGCCTGTTTAGGTTGGCAATACGCTAGTGTTAAATTATTAGAAGGCCATGTTGATAATTCAAACTCGTGTCTGTGCAGATGTTAGCCTGAAACCTTTACACATTAAATTTGATTTACATGGTCATCAACACACCTGTGTTGAGGCCCACGTATCTCTCTGTATCCAAATTCAAATTTAAAAAGACAAGATTGAGTTGTAGATAAAGAGGAGGTATAAAATACATAAAAGATAAATCCTATAATGGTTAAAGAGAAGAAGAAACAACCAAGGAAAGCCATTTGAAATAGATTTTCATCAATCTATAGTGAAGTCTTTTTAGATTTCAAGGATTCCAACCATGTTTTCAAAGATTCTAGCTTTTTCTTTAATTTTCATGTTATATTTTCTATTATCATGAGCTAAAGACCTTTGGTATCTAGATTAGTTGAATCCTGGGATAGACCTTATAATGATTTTGACTTAATTTAATTTATTTTTTAATTTTATTGATATTAAATTATGTGTTATTCTTTATCCTTGAATTAAAATTGATGGCATATTATTTTATGTATGATTTCTTGCAATTGAGATTAAGAAATCTAATATATGAACAGATATAACATAATTCAAAGGAATTGCAAGCAAACCTCGAGATAGGTCCACATAAATTCTCTATATTAGGCTCAAACTTAATAGTTAAATTCATAAATTGAATAATGAAATTCTACGAGTTTTAATTAGAAAGAGATTTTAATTAGTCAACTAGGAATTAACTTTTAATAGTCTTTTGAAAGATATTAACATAATTTGGGGATCTCCACAGTCTAGTGAATTTTAAAATAAATTGGTTATTGAAATCATGATTGCATAAGACATTTTAGGGCCATTTGAAGTCTAGATATCATTTTATTGGTTTGATTTTTCAATTTTGCTAATCTTAGTTTCTTTGATTTTCTTGATTTATTTTATTTTATTTTAAATCTAAATTATCATATCCACCTTAATTGATGGTTGGATAATATAAAAGAAGTCATTATTAGTACTTATAGTCTGTATATGATTGGCACTTGGAACTTTGAGCCCTACACTATAGAATGATAGATGCATTTACTTTAAACAATTTGAAGATTTTATGGCTTGAGTTATATATACATTATACAAGAGTCCACCAAATCATGTATCATTGAAGCTAATATTTATTATGATTACATCATAGTAATATTTGTACATAAATGTGACATTGAGTCCTAGAATAGTTTTTACAGAGGCGTGATGTTCTTTTTGTTCATTCAATGTATTCCCATTTAAGTGTATTCTTTGCTTATCTATAATGAATTCTGATATTTTTGTAATTAGATGAAGTATTGAATAAATAGAATACTAATATAGCTCATATTAAGATAAGTTGTGATTTGTACTCAAAGATAGTATCCTAATTTTCACTGAAGTTGTTAATATTGTTATTATATCATGGTATTTTTTTTTTACATAACTTTGGTATCGGACGTATTAAGTCCTAGCATAGTTTGGATTGGGACATGATAGTATTTTCACTTGGTCAATATATTCCTACTTAAAAGTGTATCTTTTGTTCATCTATAATGAATGATGATAATTTTAAAGTATAGATCTTGCTTATTTGTAAAGAGTGATGTTACTTTTTATCAATGTTTTAAAAACTGAACTAGTTTGGCCAATTTTACAGTAAAAACCTTGAACCGACTAACTTTCAGTTAGATTTAGTTTAATAATCTTTTTTATTAAAAACCAATTCAGTTTATTAATTAATCAATCGGTTTTCATAAACGAATAAGATTTTTGAATGCAAAATAAATTGATTAATTTTTATTTAATAGCCTTTTTTTCTTAACTTTTAAATTTTTCAATAGATAAAGATAGTCTAGTTTAACTTCCAATCTGACGTTTAAAATATTGCTTTTTGTACATAGACATGGTACTAGATAAGTATAATATTGGTATAGTTTGTCTTGAGAGAGGATATAGTTTGTAATAAGAGATGATATTCCTATTTTAAAGTATGCATGATACTTATTTTTAATAATTTATGATATTTTCTATATATTATGTTGGTAGTACATGTTCTAAATCCTGGTATTATTTCAATTCATACATGACATTGTTTCTACATTAGTCATGATATTCAAGTGGATAAATGAAGCTTTAAATTATTAATGATATTTTTTTCTACATTATGTGTGGTTTGTAATACAATGAGACATACAGCATGTTTCGTTTAAGGAATGAAATAGATAGGGAATAGAATAGTTATTCTTAGGAATAAAAAAGATGAGGAATAAAATAGAATGAGTATTACTTTGTTTGGTTCAAGAAATGAAATAGATAAAGAATTTCTATTCCAATACTTGGTTTGAAAATATAAATTTGAAATAACAAAGAAATAACCAGCAAAAAGACTAAAATATCCTTATTAGTATTATTATTGTTATTATTACTACTACTACTATTATTATTCTTATTAATTTTATTATTAATAATTATTATTATGAATTTTTTACTTATTATTATTAATTTTATCAATTATATATATTTTTATTATTAAATTCCTTATTATTATTAATTTTCTTCTTCTTCTATTTAATAATAATAATATTATTCTTATTCTTGTTCTTATTATTATTTTTTTTTATTATTGTTATTATGCAAAATTAATTTTCTTATTCTTATTCTTATTCTTATTATTATTTTATTATTGCTGCTGCTGTTGTTGTTGTTGTTGTTGTTATTATTATTATTAAATAAAATTATTTTTCTTATTATTATTATTATTATTGTTGTTGTTGTTGTTGCTGTTGTTATACAAAATTAATTTTTGTATAATTATTATTGTTATTGTTATTGTTATTAACAATAACAATAATTATTATTGTTATTCTTCTTCTTCTTCTTCTTATTATTATTGTTATTAATCTTATTAATTATTTTTCTAATTATTAGTAGCCTGCGAAGTCACTATTTCTGGTGCTCTTTCCAAGTTTGTTTATCTCCATTTATAGACATCATATGTCAACCACTATGTAGATCCAATATCTTCAGAATCACTCGAGACACTTCCAAACGTTAAGGTGTAATAGCAAAAAAGTTCTTAAAATGCCTTTTGTCTTGATCGTTAAAATTAGTCATAAGATCAAACAAACTTATGTTGCTATGGAAATATATAGTTAATAACGTTCACTTGCAATTACAGACTTTTGACACAGCTCCCATATAATTCCAATGCTTCAAATAATTTTTCTCATTAATAAAATTTTTTTTGGATCTCTTCTACAATGCAACACTGCAAGTCCTACAAGCTTACTCTGTGGCATCGAGAGTTAGCCATATCATCTCACATAAACGATATAGCTAGTCACAATGACATTGAGATGGACCAGAACTAAAAGCACTCTTAAGGCATATGTCAGCTAACTGCTTCTAAATCTACATCAGCATCAATATCTCCATCTATTACTCTTATTTCTGTTTCAGCATCTGCTTCCAACTGGGCAGCCTCTTGACCAACTTCTACATCAGGGCTTTGTTTTTGATCTCCTTATGTTGTAGGGGTGCCGCCTTGGGAGATATTACCGGTTGAAACTGTAGTATTTGTCTCCATTGGAGCAGCAGACGTTTCAATATTTACTTTGTTTCCTTCTCCATCATTGTCACTTATAGGTATACCACTCTAGAGAAAAGGATAGAGAAGTGGTTGATAGCAGTTATGAAAAGCAAGCATTTCAGATTGCATCCTCATATTTGGGGATGTTGCAAGCACATGAGCTTCTTCTACTTGATGTGCACCACTCTTTGAATCTTCCTTTCTTATATGTTTAGACCTATCATTTAGCTTAGCTTTACATCAGGTGGTAAAAGTTCTACAGGAACAATGCCTTCAACACCAAGTTCAGTAAACTGCAGTAATATCCAGCGCTTTGATTAGGCCAAAGTGGTTTACTTAATCATACAGTTCGAAGTTTGAATAGCATATAAGCTCAGATCATACTCTAGAAATTCCACCAAGATCCTGCCTAGCAGAAAATCGGAGACCTTTCTAGCAATATACCTGCAAAAGAAATAAATAATCAATGTAATAATCATCCTGCTTCAGAGTTAGGTATCAGCAATAGTGCTCATAACAGGAGAAATCATCTTTAACAGGAAATCCAATACAAACGATATTAGTAATAAATCAATCAAGCCAACACCTTTGTGCTGATAAGTTAATAGCACTTGTACCATTATATCAAGCAATGTGCATTGAATACACTTAGCATCATGCTTACAAATATAAAGAAAAAGCTCAGGCAAAAAAATAGAAACATACCCTTTTATTTTTATGGTGGTATTTGGGTTCTATTGCAGCTAATGGATCCATCTGTATTTTCACAAAGGAAACGAGTCAGCGGATATAGATAAATGAGAAATGTATCTCATAATATATGAAAAGGACTGAAAAATCGATTGACTACATACTAAGATGTTAGTTTTACTTCAAGAGGAATATAAAGTAGCTTACATCTTCAGCTAATGGCTTCCAGTAATCATTGATAGAAGGAGTTCTAACACGATGGGGATAAGTTAAAGCATTCTGGACATTCAAAAAAGCAAATCACAATAAGAATATGATCAATAAATATGAAATTTGTGCTTTCAAACAATGATAATAGGAAGGAGAAAAAAAACCTCGTGGTTAGCCACATCATTTAGGAGCTCTTTCACTTTCATGGGACCAATAAGCATCTTGAGATTCGAGAATGTGTAGATAAAAGCTTGATTTCTAGTTTTTCAGTTTTTTTTCATTTTTTTTCTCTTTACTTAAAGATCGAACTTACAAATATGAACAAAACCAATCAACAAAACCTAATCCCTTAAAAATCGAACTTACAAATATGAATAAAACCAATCAACAAAACCTAATCCCTCACTCAATCGAAACAAAACACAAACATAACTTCATCATCAAAACCCCTCAACTAATCGAAACCATCAACAAAAACCTGTCACCCAATCGAAACAACAGAAGTAATTTACCCAAAAGAGAAGACAAATGGTAGAAGGCTGGGTTGACTTCAATAGAGAGTGAATTTGGAGAAGAGAATCACGAACTTGAAGAAGTGGAAGAAGTTTCAGGAGGGAGGCTTCAAGAAGTGGAAGATGTGGAAGAAGTTTCAGGAGACTTAAACGTGAGAAGGATAAAATTGTATTCAACAAAAATAGTTATGCTCGGAATAGATAAAGATAGGTATACATCGTTTCAATCTATTCTCAAAATATCAGAATATCTATTCTTGATGATTACTTATTCTTGTAATAATTTCTAACCAAACGCAAGCTTTATAATATGTTAGGAATATATTAGGAATAGAATAACTATTCCGTTAAGCCAAACATCCCGATAGTTGCTTGTGCTAACTTCTATATAATACACTCTTGTGCTAACTTCTATATAATACACTCTAACTGTGCGATTCAAATCCTCTGTATCAAAAAAAAGTATGCCCTCTATTCCCTGCAAATTTCAATCATTCTCTCTCATTTATTAAATGGTTGAGATTTGTAGGGAGCAAAGGGCATACATTTTTTTGGTACAGAGGATTTGAATTCTTAAATGTGGACGCAGTGTCAAAGTAATTCACTGACGTCCTTGTTTGACAGATAATAGTTTATTCCGAACTTAAGTTACAACGAAAAAAGAAAGTAGTTTCCACCTTCAAATTTTAATAAACACATGAATGTCTACTGTCAAAGTACCTTTTTTTTGTCCAATATCAAAGTTTCGATATTTTTTTTTAATTATTTTTAATTCTAATTAAGCAAGTTCCGAATGGCCACCACCACCAGCAGGAAGTTACAAAGCATTTTGCCTTTCCGAAAATGCAACTGCTTCTACCATCTTTGATTGGCAATTTGTGACGTAGCCTAGTAGTAGTAGGTGAGACACGTATGATCTGTAAGAGCGACTAACTACCAACCATCCATATTCATCACCGTAAGAAAATAAAAAAGCATCACATTGATTGATTGGGTTGGAGCACCATGTTCTCACATGTTCCCTTTAACCTGATATGTAAATCTTACATAATTCACATGTTCCCTTTAACTTATATGTAAATCTTATATAAATATATAAATGAGATTGTCAAAATAAGAGTTGTACTTGATGATTCATGAAAGACCTGACTCAGCAGCAGTGCTTTATGACATTAATTTGTACCTTCCAAGAATTTTCATTTATAGGTTACACACTGCAGACATTTTGCTGCAATTTGCAGATAGCAGGGTAGTCCCCCAGTTGTCAGGATAGAAATTGGCAGTGGCCATCAATAATAGTAGTAGAAATAATAATTTGGATGATTGATATTAATATTTACATCAATAAATCAGAGGTACAGGAAGGAGTCTTAAGAATATGCTTAATCCGTGAATTAAACTACTGGTTTCTACAATTTCTTCGTAAACTTAAAGCAAAATTCTACGATTAATTAAATCACCACCATCTGACTTTGTTACAACGATCAAACACTCAACTTGCTGCTCCTTAATTTCTTAATTTTCTTCCAAAATAACAAACTTGCATTGATCTGACAATACAATACAAATACAAATTCCTATGCATGTATCCCTGACTGACCTACAAAGAAAGGTTCAGGTCTAACGAGCTATTATTCATACCTCCGTCTTCATCTTCTTTCTTTTCTTTCTTTTCTTCGTCATCCTCGCGTTCTTCTGGTCGTTGTCCTTGTTTTTCTACTGCAATGGACGTACCTGCATGTCCCTTGGCAGAAGAATATGCAATGAAATCTTCGGGTTGGAAAGACCAGCCGTTAAAAGAGGTTGAGACCTTGTGCTCTTGATAATGGTGATTTATGAGATGATGCTGATGATGAGGATGAGGATGAGGATAAGGATTAGGAAGTGTAGATGGATTATCCTGTGATCTTCTCATAAGATATTCCCTCATTTCTCTTGTGCTTCTGATCAAAGCATAAAACTCTTCCATCTTCTTCTCTTCTTCTTCTTCTTCTTCTTCAATGCTCTCCTGATGTTCTTGTACCTTCCTCTTCCTCACTCCGTTGTTGCCATTATTCTCTTCCATAATACAATGATACATGGAAACAACTCTTATGTCTTTATATATAGAGACAAGCGAGAGAGAGAAAGTAATTAATGTTGCTGATAACAAACTAATGGCTTCGTAGGTAGGGTTGAATAGTAAATGTTTTAAAGAGTAATTGAGAAGTGGCGTCACTGTGTGATACCTCATAAAGCTGACGAATGACTTATGACAACGTCGTCATGTGACAGCTGATCCTGGTTGCCAGCCAAAGGATATGAATGGTTGAGATTTACGGGGAACAGGGGCACACCATTTTTTGGGTACAGGTGATTTGAATTCCAGCCAAAGCCATCGTGATTCTGGAGAATATGATGATAAGGTGTGGTTAGGGTGACGTATACGTTATATATTGTAGTATCAATCATCCGATGCCAAATAGCACCCACTCCAATGCACCGCAGCTTCCTCCAATGTGCTGCAGCCTACGTCTTCCTGACCACGTCAACTTTTCGAATCGTACCCTATTTTTTTATAATTTGAAATTTTTTAGTTAGAATTCCTTTATTTTATAAAATAAATCTTTCAAATTATATTTTTTTATGTGTGCTTTTATTGAACTGATCCACTAATTTTAATGATTTTCATCGAAATTCTCACTTAGGTGTTGCTTCAAACACCTAAGTGAGAATTTCATGTAGACAGGCACACAGTTCATGTAGAATCATAGCAGGATCCTCTCTTCCATTTCATGTAGACAGGCACACAGTTCTTCCAAGTCTGGACACAATTGTATATACGGGGAGCTTCAGGGTTCATTTTGAGAGATTGTTTTTGGGGGAAATGAGGGAAGCCAAACGCGTAGAATTATTGAACTTTCGGCTTTGGAGGACATAAGTCTTTTAATTTGTTAATAAGGTGGATCTAAATTTTGGACATGATCCAAAAATAATATTAATTTTGAACACGTACTTCAAGATTGAAGAAAAAACTTGGAAAACGAGATGAGAGAAACCAAAAGTATTGCAAAAGTGAGGAGGGTGAGTCAATCCATAACCATAAATCATTCAGAAGCATCTAGGATTGATTTGTTTTGATCAATAACTGCCCACCAAACAGCCCAAACTGTAACCATGAGGGGCCAGATGTTGCCACCATTGATATGTCGATTGGCAATGATGAACCAAGCTGGGCTGGCAAATCCAAAAGCTCAAAGACATTTTCCTGAACAATTATTGAGATGGAAGAGACTGTACCATCAAGCTATTAGCTCACATAACACCTCCACGTCTGTAATGACTTTGAGATCTATCTACGTAAACTGGAGTTTAAAGTCCCAACTTGGCCAAAGATACACCAGAAGTCGGACAATAGTATGAAACATCAAAGTATATGTTTGGTAGAACTTGAAAGGTCTTTTGGACAAATGATCCATAAAACCCCAAAAAAGTTAGTGTCTGTGGTTGATATAAGATGGCTTAATAGGAAGCTTTCTCAATCTTCCGCCCATCGAACTCCATGTTTCGCCCACAGATAATATGCTCCAATTGGACCTCTACCTCCTAATTCGTACAGCTCCGGGGTAATGTGCTTCTTGTCCATTTCCTGCAGAATGGGAGCTAAGATATTCCATGAAGCTGCAACCTCATCACTTCTCATAAACAGATGGTTGTCTCCATCAATGACATCAAGAAGAAGTTGTTCATATGAATCAGGCACCTCCACATTGTACCTTTAGGATTGAAATAACCAGTTATTTTGGTTACTATGAAAATAGCTAATGAGGCGGTGCACAACAGCACTCTGTTGGAGATATTTGGCTCATTGCTACAAAACATGCGATGAGAAAAATGCTTACTTGTCCTTATAAAGCAGATTAAGTTCAGAAGCATCTAACTGCAATCCTAGTCCTGGAATCTTATTGTTGATTTTGACTAAGATTGCTTCATCTGGCATGTCACGTAGAATAAGCTCATTTGTGGCCTGATCAATGTTATGCCCAATTCGTTCACGATAAAGGTTTCCAGGGACATGATGAAACTGTATCCGAATCTCCACTCTGCAATGTATAAGTGTTATCAATTGTTTAGCCAATCACAAAGCCATTTGCTTCCTTGATATTTTTGAACCATGTAAACATCAGAAAAATAAAAAAGAAGAGAAAAGTACACATTATAGGCTTCAATAATTCATCCGATCTCTTAAGTTTAGGTTCGCTACTCATGTCTTATTGATTTATCCCCCAGCCTCAACCACCAAGAACCATGCAGAAGCGCACACAGCAGGTAGGTGTTCCAAACACAATTTTGTTCCCTATGAATCAATAACTAACCTCATCCAGGATTTCACAATTACCCAAATATTAGACACAAAAAGACCAACCAAAGAGTGGATAAAACTCAAAATCATTTATTTCAGTTTTGGTAAAACATAGAAAGTTCAAGCATATTGGTTGCACTGTACACTACAGTTAGCTTTTACCTGTGTTGGATGAGTCCAACTCCAGTTTTTATCAGAAAAGGAACACCATCCCAGCGTGCATTATCAATGTACAAAGCAGCAGCAAAAAATGTGGGCGTCAGACTATCCAAATTTACATCAACTTTTTCTCCATATACAGCCTTGTATTGGCCAAGAATAACATCATTAGGACTCAATTGCCGAATTGATCTTAGAACCTTAACCTGCAGAGAAGATTCCGTCAATATGAGAAAAAGGACAAGTTTTCCCAGCAACATGACTCTAGTAGAAAGAGCAGACACCTTTTCATTTCGAATATCTTCACCATCAAGACTAATAGGTGGTTCCATGGCAAGAAGTGCTATTGTCTGTAGCATATGACTATGCACAATATCCCGAATGATCCCATAACCATCAAAATACCTGCTTATGTTTGAAAAAACAATTTGATGCTATAAGCAGAGACAACTAGAGTTAGGCATACTTTAGTTTAGGAAGTTCTTTGGAAAGAAGCATTATTTATGACAACCTTCCTGTCTTGATGCCAAAGTCTTCTGATAAAATTACCTGAACAATGCCAAGATACACAGCATAATTTACAAGCAATTAAAAGTTTGAGCTTCATGAACCATCAGAAAATGAAACTATTAACAAACCAGGAAGCAAAATGCAAATTCAAAGAAAAAATCACCTGTACATTGCGGATATAGGTTCGGCTCCACAATGGCTCAAAAACCAGATTAGAGAATCTTAGAACTGTGAGGTTCTCAATTAGATTCCTTCCAAGAAGATGGTCTATCCTGGAACAGATTCAATTTATATCATAGAAAAGTAACTCATGGAAGGCAGGCGGTCATACGCCAACAGAACAACAACACATAGGTACAGAACAGGCTTAAGTAATGTGATTATTCACCTGTACAATTGCTTCTCCTCAAACTTGGAAAGAAGACATTTAGTTAACTGACGAGAAGACGAAGCGTCAAACCCAAAAGGTTTTTCAATTATTACACGATTCCAGCCCTTAGAGGCTTGAGCATGATCCGCAATAGTGGATGCAACATCAAGAAGAGCTTCTTGAGGCACAGAAAGGTAAAATATCCTGTTTGCTTCACATTCCCCCTGCATTGCATGAACTGTTAAAAGTTGTTTGGTAAACAAAAACATCTTATGATGTGCTGAACTCAGTACACCTCAATCTCCTTCATCCTGGCATTTAGCTTTGACATTCCTTCTCTATTGTTATATCCTCCATTGAGGTAGTATGTTCTACTAAGAAAAGCTTCCATTTTGTCACCACAGTTCTGTCTGCAAACATTTTAAATTTCCCACTGTTAAGGCAACATTTAGACATGTATGGTCGGATGCATCTATTTGTGTTCTTAACTTTTTACAATCATTTTTTCTTAAGAGCCAACTCAGAATTCATAATACATGTTGCAGGAATAACAGATATCCAAACAAGTTCACACAATCATATTTGTGGAACATAGGATTTGCAGTAACGAACTCCAGTGGAAAGAGATAAAAGTTTCATAAAGACAAGAGAAACCATACTGATGATCAATACGACAAGTCAAAGTAGAAGCTATAATGAGTCTCAGATCATCATCTGTCAAATTCTTTCTTGAATAACCAAAGATACCCACATCCTGCAGCAGTCAAATTGATAATATTAAGAGAAGGATACTCATTGGATGGAGTAGAAAGTTTCTTTAAAGTAGGTAACAAATATCAGTCCCCAAGCAATCAAGTTCGAAAGACATCATTACATATATAGTGGCATTCAAGATAATCTGTTTGTAACAGGTATGTGCCGAACAACAATATGGTGGGGAGAAGCAAGGAGGTCAACGTCAATTTGATGTGCAAGTACATGTCTATGTGCATGCCAGTATGTACCAAGAAAGAAAACGGGATTGGGGATATCTAACCTCCGGTAGAAAGCCACTGTAATACAGAGCAAACAATGCAGGAAATATTTTGCCCCTAGCCAGCTCACCAGTAGCTCCTATGACAGCAATACACAGAGAAGCAGCTCTACCACTTCGAGTTGGAAATTTCAAGGAGTGTGTTTGTGGCAAAATTGGAGGAGACACAACTAAAGGGACTGCAGGAAGCATTAGATCAAAACTTGGTCAGAACATGCTTCAGGTTTTGAAGTTGTTCACCATTTCTTCAACATAATCTACACTCAGTCGCGTATCTAACTCTTCACCCTTGCATGATTACATGACTGGGTGATGAGTTAATATTGTGAAGTAGATAATGCTTAAACTGAATCATTACTTACCACTGCCAACGTTAACTTTTGGGACTTCCTCAGGAATTTGATCTCCTTGTGTTGAAGTTGTTCCCAGATGATTAGTCAAGTGCTGCCTCTCTTGATTATGAACAGTTCTAAACTGCTTTGGACATTGAGGGTGTTTACTGTGCTTCTGCAGATTAAGGCTATCAAGTATCCATCTTTTCAAACCGCAGAACCTCTGCAAGAACTTTTGACCTCCAGCGTTAAGCATAAGGCGACTAAGTTCCGATGAATCAAAATTCGTCGACCCCACCTACGTACACAACAACCAGCTCTATGTTCCATTAAACAGAAATGAAAAATACATGGGAATGGCATGCAATACAGATCCCACAGACCAAAGGGACTTACTTCATCGAACTCCTGGACACTGCTCTAAACGAATGACAAAGGAATCAGCACACACACACTTATCACTCAGAAAGGCAGAAACAAAATCACAAAGCAATCAAGTTCAGGGGGATTCAGGAAGAGGGTAAAATCCTAGCTGATAGTAAACAACATGCATCTCCATTTTACTTGTCGTCTGAGCCTATGATCATTTTGGATTTAAACCGAGTGAACGAGTAGTCTTCAAGAAAACTAATCATAACACAAACAACATCTAGAAACAAAAACTGTAGCAGTAAAAGGAAGCATGAAGTCTTGTCAAAAGAGAAGTCAAAATACTCTCGGGTATCACTGCTACTTGAACTTCTCACTAAAACCCATTTGATAAAAGTTAATTGTCACTGACCCGCATAGTCATAGTACGCATGGCGTAAGGTTCACGGGGAGAAACTCTTCGGCCACCGTAGCGCCACTTCGCCGATGTAGTAGTCGAAGATTCCAATAAGGGTACAGATAGAAGAGAGCACGACATGGACATCATTCCCGGGTCTGAAAGATATTCCTTTTGGGGTATTGGAGAGGTTTAGAAGGCTTAAATATGGAGACAAAAAAGAAGTAGAAGACGATTGCAATTTGGCTGCGATAGTCTCGGGTCCATGTGATTGGAACACTTGCTGATGAGAAGCAGGAAAGACTAAAAATGGTCCATTACATGGGAACCGGGAAAGACTTTTTAGTTATTACAGAGCAATAAACTAGCTAAGGGAAAAAGTCAAAACGGAACCGTTTAATATTATATAAGCCAAAACGAAACCGTTTCTGTTTAAAAAATATATTATCTTCGCAATACGGTAAAAGTAGACTTATAAAAATATTAATATCAAAAAATTCAGCTTCTGTCTCCGCTCCGGCTACTCCAACTTTACCAGGTAATCGTTAGATCTCCAACTTCTGTTTCCTGATATTTGCTAATTTGTCACTACCCTGTTTGGGTTCCTATAGAATCTGAAGGAAAGTTTCTAGGAGCTTTTGAATCTTACTGTCTTGCGGAGATCTGCACTTTTCTTTTTGTTTGAGGGTGACTTTTTTTTATTCATTCATCTAATGAGCTATAGTTTGTGACTTGTATTGGATGATAATATGCGTAGATTTGCTCATACAATTTATGGAAATTGTTTTGCAAACGAGTTCTTTTATTTTTCTTAAGTATATTTTAACCTCTCAGTTTTAGCTACTGGTTTCCTGAGTCATCGTTCTGAAAGTTGAAACGAATCGGAGTCAGAGGCAAATCTCGGTGAAAGCTTTTGGCTTTTTTTTGTTCGCCTTGTTTTTATGTGCAACCGAATTGTAACCCTTACTGTCTTTCGATCATGCAGATTTAGGGATACAGCTTCATTGATTCTTTCAGTTCAATAGGATCACCAGGCAACAGTTCTCATGCAGGTTCATCCTTTAATTGGCTTATTTACTTGTTTTTGTCATTTTCTTGAAATATGATCCTGATAAATAAAGTGTTCTGGGACCATGAGGGTGTATGTCATAGTGCTCGAATGCACATCATTCTCTCTCACAGCTTTCTGGATACCATTTGTAACTAGTTAGGTCGTATGCAAATTCTTGCATGGATAGAATAGATTATCATAGTAGGAACAACAGTTATGTGACTCTGCTTTGGTCAGGCATCAAGGGCAAGGTTATTCAAGGAGTACAAAGAGGTGCAGCGAGAGAAATCTGCTGACCCGGATATCCAGCTAGTCTGTGATGATTCCAACATTTTCAAGTGGACCGCTCTTATCAAGGTTGGTGTAAGCTAAAATGAATATGGGGCAAACTGGTGATCCACCTGGTGGATTCATATATAATTTCTCATCCTATGTACAGGGCCCATCTGAGACTCCTTATGAGGGTGGGGTTTTCCAGCTTGCTTTTTCTGTTCCAGAGCAGTATCCTTTACAGCCTCCTCAAGTGCGGTTCCTGACAAAAATATTTCACCCAAATGTGCACTTTAAGGTACAGGAACTTAGACACGGCAGGTCCTTGATGAAATTACTTCATTCAAATGTGCACTTTAAGGCATAGATACTAGATAGGACATAGTTAGTTTTCTATCTTTGG
Source organism: Erythroxylum echinodendron (assembly GCA_027575705.1). Taxonomy (NCBI): domain Eukaryota; kingdom Viridiplantae; phylum Streptophyta; class Magnoliopsida; order Malpighiales; family Erythroxylaceae; genus Erythroxylum; species Erythroxylum echinodendron. Next base: position 17,750,453 of record JANZXR010000007.1, read on the forward strand.
ATCATTGCTACATGAGCATTGTTGAGAAGGATCTAATATATCAGATACATCTAATGAGTGCTTAATTCAATTATTGAGTTTGGTCTCTCATTTTGTTTTTCTTTACATTTTCAAAGAATCTCATCAACCTTAATATGATTTTAAGCTGCTGTAGTTTCTAGTTATGGACTCCTAATTAATAAAAAAGCAAAAAGATACTCGGGGATTAGAATTAATGAATGACTTAATAGGTATTAAATGAGGGCAGTCATGTAATTCATCTGCTAGACATCTCATATTCTTGAATTGTTTAAAACCAATTTTTAGGACCTTCACAGAGTGTTTCTTTTGTTTAGTTGTGCTAGTTATTCTTTCCCACTCTTCTAAGGCTATGTTTGGTTGGACGTAAAGTTTTTAATGGAATTGAATGGAATGTAAATGGATGTAATATTAGAAAATTGTTGTTTGGAAGGGATGAAAGGATTCATAATGTAATATAATAAAATGTTGTTTGGATGAAGAGTTTATAATGTAATATAGTGTATCATTTTACATTCCATCTAAAACTCTCCAAATCGAAGGTTTTTTATTTTTACTGTTTAGGAAGTAATGGGATGTAATATGAAACCCTCTTATTCCATTTCTTCCCATCTCATCCCATCCTATTCAATTTCATTATAAACCCTCCTCTCAAACGATAGAATAATACTATATTCAATTCCATTTCATTAATAAACCCTCAACCAAACAGACCATAAACTGTGGCAAAAAAAGATTCCTATGTTATAATCAATGCAAAGGAAGAACAAAATGCCAGTCAATAATAACCCCTCAACCGTCCTCTCCACCCCCATTATCTCAAGCAACAAATTACCAGTTTCTCTTGTAGCAAAGAAAGTGAAATTGTGATTATTCATGCAAGGTTGTGGTTTTGAATATTCTGCTACAATCTTGATTATATGTAAAGATTTGAAAAGGTTGCATACATATTGATTGGTGGTCTTTTGGGTTTGTGCTATAGAGAAGGTTATAAATTTTCAGGATTCCTTAAAGCTGCTCCTTAAATTTCTAACTGAATGGCTATCTTCTGTTTGGTGTAGACCGGAGAAATATGCCTTGATATCTTGAAGAATGCATGGAGCCCAGCTTGGACTCTTCAATCTGTTTGTAGGGCTATAATTGCTTTGATGGCTCACCCGGAACCTGATAGCCCTCTAAATTGTGATTCAGGTACGTTGATCTATGCTTAATTCTTTCCTTCTAGCATTTTCTGTTATGTGTGAGCAGAAAGAATATGAAACTATCCTTCTCATAGATAAGAATCCCCAAATCTTGACTTTATGCCCATAGATGGGTGATAATTTGGTAGTTGTAGTTCTAAAATTTTGACACATAAAATAGAAGGTGAAAGCTAGATACCATTCTGATTCTTTAAAAGTTAATATGAAGAAAACAACAATATCTCAACTACAACCTCCTGAGGTGGTTAGGTAGAAGTATGACAATGAAAGAACATTTTGGAAGTCAGCTTGGCTAACGTTTGGTTTATGGCCTTTGCTTCCAAATTCCAATTGCTGTTTAGTTTCATCAATTTCCATTCAGAAGTATTTCCTTAGAACACGCTCGTACTAGTGTGGAACTAGCCCGCCAATTCCAACTCTTGAATGAGCTGAATAGCATGGAATATAGAACTGATACTGTTTTTTCCTCGCGTTGTTTGATACTGTATTATGTGTAGTGTTTGACAATAACTTCTCACTGAGCATTTGTGCAGGAAATCTTCTACGATCTGGTGATGTTAGAGGGTACCAATCAATGGCAAGGATGTATACTAGGCTTGCAGCCTCTCCGAAGAAAGGATGAGTCAAGTCATCTACTGTTTTAGCTCTTCAGGGCAGGCCTTTGCAGTAGTTATAATATATGGCAACCAAATTCTATTTAGTTAGACATTGGTCTGTGCTCTGTAATTCTGAATTTGACATCAGACAATAAAGCTCAAGGGAATACATGTTCAAATCCAAAAAGTCGAGTGGTAAATCCACCATATACCGTTTAAGTTGTTATTAAATATATTATATATAAATTATTAGTATAATTGTATTTCAAAATATTTTTGTGTTAATATTAAATTTTCTTCAGGAAAACAAGTAAGCGTTAAGTTTGATTTATTAGAACCTCTAAAATTGAAATTACTTTATTCAGAGTTTGGTAATTAATGAAGTAACACTACAAGATTCCTGTTGTAATGCAATGGAAGTTCTTCTTTGAGTGAAACCATATGAGTCGTGTCATAACTTTTATGATACTATTTCTACATTTAAAGGGTTGATAAATTAAGTTTTATCTTTAAAATGACTGTCTGCTCCTGTGCTCGTCTTTTATATTGCAAGAGTCTCCCTTAATCCTAATTCAGCAGTATGTTCATACCCAGCATGCTTCTCAATTTAACAAAGTTAAGATATCTGCCACCTAAATTTAGGACTCATAATACTTCAATTCAATCTACTTTTTATCTTACTAGGTCCCTTTAAAAATGAAAGTGAATTTCAATATACTTGCTTCTTCCACATGTAATTGGATTCTAAACGAAATTAATTACAAAAAAGTTGTTAAGAAATTTCTTAAAGTTCTTTCAGTTGGCACATGCATTTGATTCAATAAATTGCCTAGCCAAACTGCTTGACAGGCACTAGAAACTGTAGTAACCTATTATGTTTCACATGTGAAAAGTACAATAATATTTAACTTCTTTGATGACTATGAGCAAGATGAAATACTTTAGCTAAAACAAGTGCTTTTATGATTATTCAAATCTCCATCTCAATCATTATCAGAGAGTCTACTCAAAACACAAATAACAGAAGAGGATTAAAACAAACCAAACTCTTGAGTGCCTTTCAGATATCACAAGACACATTTTGTTACTTGCAAAAGAGATTAATGTGGCGACTCCATGAATCTACTAATTAAAACAACTCCATAAGAGATGTCCAACCTTGTATAGGTAAAATATCTCAAATTTCCTACAATTTTCTCAAAGTAATTAGCATCAATAAGTGCCCCTTCCCTTTTTTTTTGTCAAATTTGTACCAACCTCCATGAGAGTTCTTGCTAGATTGCAATTTGACATGTGAAATGTCTTTAAAAGTTCAACAATATACCTCTTTTTAGAGATACAAATTCCATTACTCCTTTGAATTTCTTCAATGCTAAGGAGGTACAACATTAGGGCAAGATCTGTCATTTCAAATTCTTGCATTATAAACTGCTCGAAAGCTTCGAGCATGCTAAAATTATTGTGTGTGAATATTAAGTCGTCAACATATAGGCATATAAGCAGGATGTCACCAGAATTGTTAACTTTCACATATAAGGCATACTCTAAGGGACATTTATTTAAGCCATTGCTGCTTAAAAAAGAATCAATGTGTTTATTCCAAGCTCTTAGAGCGTGTATTAGGCCAATAAGGCCTTATTTAACTTGTACACTATATTTTTACTTCCTTGCTTCACAAAACCAAGGGTTAGTTTAAAAAATATTTCTTCATTAAGTGGGCTATTTAGGAAGGTTAATTTCACATCTACTTGATGGACTTTCAATTATTCTATGTAGCCAAGACAATCAATAATTTGATAATTTCCATATGAGTAACTGGTGAAAATATCTCTTGATAGTCATACTCTGGTTATTGTTTGAATCTTTTTCTCGTTAACCACACCTTGTCTCTTTCGATCTATGATACCAAATTTGTTGAAAAAAATGGGAAAGAGACAAAAAAAAGAACAAAAAAATAAAAGATAAAGTTGTTGTACTTTTGTAGCTACTAATCTCTAAAATAAAGACAAGTGAGAAGTGCCAATATATATGGATTTACAGTAAAACAAATATAGCAACAAAATCTACTAAACAAAATTGTAACTAGTTGATTATAAGCAAAAATATTGATTAAAGAAAATAAAAGAAACATATAACAAAAATCAGTTAAATTTTAAATCACTTTTTAACACCTGTACTTGATTTAAAGTTTTTTTTGGTAAATTAGTAAAATTTTATAAATAATAAGAAGTTATGTACAAATAGAGATTGCCCAAGCTACAATCTCTTATCTAGACCAGAAGTCTAACTCACAAAAAAGCATAAAGAGTCCTATAAATGTTCCCCATCATCATGCATACCACCATATCAAGCCATGCCATGACTATACTACGATGGTCATATCAAGACCATCTTACCAGTAACACACTTTCATGTAGCAGACTCATTTATCATATCAACCAATCCAACCTCCTTACTAATCCTTAACCTGAGAATAGTACATCATACTTTGATTCTTCACCTTTCCAGAGCAATGCGGTATCTTTTTAATGTTGGATTCCGAGGTGATGAGATAGGATGAGAAAGGTCAACTCTAAAGCACCTTCCGTTGAAGACCCGATCTGGACTTCCTTCTTTTCCAAGCACCATTCGTGGGTTAAAGGCTCTTTGACTGTTCTTCAAAGGAGATCCCCTTGTAGCTTTAGTCACTATGTTTCCATAATCAAAGTTTAGTGGAGATTGAGGCTTTCCCATCATCTTATGTTTCTCCTTTTATAGCAATTTGGATTGCCCTCTCTTTTCTCGAACCTAGACCTGGAGTCAAACCTACAGACATTTCATTAGAAATATAAAACACATACATTTTACCTTCTCTCAGTGTTTGAGCTGAGGTGTTTCATAACTTGAAAGATGACTCTCGTGTTGATGCCCCTACGTCCAAGGCTTCATCTTTGAAGGTTCGCAATTTTATTTCATTCCACAAGTTATACACAATAACAGAAAGGAGAATGAAGAAGGTATTAATGTCACAGTTTCTGAAGGTAGGTGACTGGTTAACCCACATTAAAATGGATTGAAGATCTGTCAGGTGACGTACGTGTATTTGGAAGTGGTTTAGACTATTTAACCAAATTGTTTTAGAGAAACGACATTCAAAGAATAAATGATCAATAATCTCCAACTCCGAAACACACAAGGAGCACCGATTTGGAGTGTGGAGGTAAAGAAGTTTGTCCCTTGTACGCAATTCAAGAAGGCTAACCACAGGATGAAGGAACACCTAGGACTATTCCTTTTATGCCATACAAGTTTATACCAAAGAATTGTCTGATTTGGAGGTCTCATGAAAGTGTACGCAGAAGCATTTGTATACTTCTTCGAAGGGATAACTAGCCATTCTAAACTATCCTCTCTTGAAGAATCAGGATTGTTGGCCCCCGGAATTTTTTGTTAAATTAAGTATAATAGTTTATGGAATAAGCATGAGATTTGAATTTTTCCTTAGAATAATTTTTGGGATCATGATAGAATCATTTTTGGAGATTAATTATTTATTACAACGTGAGTAAAATTTTATTTCGCTAGTTAGTGAAATAAATGCATAAGAATGAATTGAGGGCATTTTTGGCATGTAACTT
>JANZXR010000007.1:17758218-17771888 GCA_027575705.1 Erythroxylum echinodendron
TTCTGTAGTGATCGCACGTAGCGCTCCCTTATCTTAGGATTCGTATCGGAATGACCTACGGGCGTCCCGATGCGTACTCTAAAATAATGGGGTGTTACATTCATTGTCCTCTTCCACAAGAACCACTATGGTTTTTAGTTACTTCCTCATTCTGTACATCTTTAATGGAAACTTGGGTTTACAAGGCTTGCTTAATTAACTTCCTAGCTTTCTTCTTATTCATGCATTGCTCATCGGCTTGCAAAGCGCCGGATAATTCATCTACAAACATCAAAGAAAGATATTATGCTTCTTTAATAACCACCACAATATGGTCAAATTTAGGTTAGCGGCCAGAAAATCTTGTCCATAATGGCTTGTTTTTGTGCCTCTCTTAAAGCAAGAAGTCAAATCATATAATCTACTACAATTTTAGAGGTTTCATTTATAAGATTTCACACTGATGTCTCAATTTCTAAAGTCTTACCTTTTTTACTTTATCCGCACCTTTGAATGTTAACGTAAAGTATCCCCAAGACGTGGTTGCTCCTACATTCTTTTCAAAAACTTCATTTATCACTCCTTGATGAATGAAATATAGCTCCTTCTTATCCTTTTTTTTTTTTTTTCACAGTAGGTGGCCTTTTGTGCATCGGTTTCACTTTTTGTAGGCTCATTATAGTCATCCTCGACAGAACCAAGCAACTTGTGATAGTCGAAAAGTACCTTCATTTGGACTATCCTCCAAGTGTAATTTTTCCCATCCAAGATGGCCACAGACACTTGAACGGAGTTATTCATCGTCACAATTATGATAACACTAATAGATAAAAAATAAAAAGGGTAGAAGTCAAAACGGAAGTGAATATGAATGAATGGATTTTATTACTAATAAACCTTTTTGCAAAATCTCAATTACAACTAAGATAAGCATCAGTTTACAGACTAACAACTTAATAAAACACTACTTTGCCACTAAAAACTAGGACCTAAAGAATAAGAAGACATGATAAAATAAATCCCACTAGAGTATCAAATAAAATCTTAATGACTAAAAATTTCCATCAAACTATTGAAGAATCGGGATGATCACCAACACGATTGTTGCTTGCCAAACCTCTTATCATTGATCATCACGACTCTTTATAATGTTCTCATCTATGAATGATTAGGGCCATAATCGAGACTTGTTTTTAAAAATGATTGCGGTGCCAGATTATAAAATGAATCTTTCAATTGAAAAGTTTTGACCAATTAAAAGTGGCAATGAGTAAACTTTCAGTTATGTAACTTGCTTTTTTTCTCTCTCAAGTTTTCGTCTTCGTCTTTTAGGTTTCAAGTCTTTCATGTCCATTTATATTTTAGGAGTTGGACATATTAGATCTATATAAAACTAAATTATTTTAGAACTTTTGAAACTTAATTTATCCTATAAAGTTGTTGCCTTAAAAATCAATTATTCTAAATGTAGATCAAGATCCTAAAATTGATGATGAAAAGTGATTAAAGATGATAAAGAAGGGTTGATGGGTCGAGTTGAGTTAGCAATATAAGCTATACTCAATTCGACTTCAAATCAAGTTCAAGTTATTTGCAAAAGATATGGCATCCTTTTCCTTTCATTTTATTATCAAAATTGGTGGCGGAAGTTTTTCCAAATGTCTCCTTCTAATAAAGATTTTAATTTCGAATCTAAAATTTTAAAGTGATAGTTAGTTGAGAGTGTACATAAGTTAAATTTGTTAATATAATTCAAACAAACTTGTCCCTTAATTTAAGGTCATAAATTCATCAAGCACGTTTGATATATACGTGAATAATAACGATTGAAAATTGTTATATTACTTAAAAAAATATACAAATAAAATGATGATCAAAATTTAAAGAATGAATTGAAAGGATTCAGTAATTAAAAGACTGAATTATAAAATATGGTTAATTTGAATGACCAAAATTTTATTTGTAAGTTAATATTTCCTAAGATCTTTTTAGTTACATCTTAATCTTCAAAGCATCATGATGATTCACCTTAACGTTACCTAACCACTAAGGTACTAAGGTATATTATTTAAAATGGCATCGCATACTTCCCAAACAATGACATAAACGTTTATGAAGTTGAGAACGACAATTAATATTCAGGATCATTTTTACAGTATAATAAGACGTACTAGACTGAATGAAGATAGTGTTTGGCGCTAGTATTATACTAAATTTGAAATGTGACTTCTAATCTTTTCAATGTTTAAAATGTGACTTCCCGGTCAAACCAGCCCTTGTTAGTTTTTCGTAGAGTCTATTTGGTTGAAAGGTAAGTAATGAAACGAAATGAAACGTAGCACACTTCTATTATTTGATTAAAAATTTCATGATAGGATGTAATGGAATAAGATGAAAGCGGAAAGTTTTATGTTATCCTAAACAGTGAAAATAAGAAATCTCTAATGTCACATGTGGAAGGTTTAGAATAGAATGTAAAATAATAAATACATATTACCTAATGTACCCTCAATAATTTTTCTTAATATCATTTAGTTCTTATAACCCTAACCTCTTTATATACAGTATATAATTAATAATATTTTTATATTATTTCTGCTTACTCTAATAATAAGAATTTTATATTAATAATAAATAATTATATATTAGAAGTATGATAGTCATTTACTACACATTAAATTTCATTCTATTCATCTTTCAAAAAATATTTCACTACATTATATTATAAACTATTTTATTCTTTCCAAATAACGTTACATTTAAACCATTGCATTCCATTCTATTATAAGTTGTTCCCTTCTATTCCGTTTCGCTCCGATTCGTTCTCTTAATTAACAGCTACCCAAACAAACCCTTACGTTTCATGATCCGGGTCTTTGAACAATGACATTTTCGGTTTTGGTATTGGGTTTAGATGAATTTACAGCGATACTCTTCCTTCTGGATTCTTCATTCTGGTGTTTGCTTTATTTACCAATGCGAATCTGTTGTACGTCCCTGATTATCGTCTAGGTAAACAGCTATCTCAAATTATTAGAAGAAATTGAATGAACTTCTTCAGCTTATAAATTGTAGAGCTCTCTCTCTCTCTCTCTTTTCAAATTATTAGAAGAAATTGAATGAACTTCTTCAGTTTATAAATTGTACAGATCTCTCTCTCTCTCTTTTCTTTTTTCATTATTGATGTTTTCTTGCGTGCCGTTCAGGCTCTTGGTTTGTCTGTGTTTTTCGATTCTTTTGAATGAAACTTGGTTTTTCTAATCCGGGAAAGAGACGTAAAAAAGGCTTCTTCAAAGTCACATTACTACTTTGGTGCTGACTACTATTGGTGTATAGTCCTCAAGCAGATGTTGATGATTTGCATTCTGATATTAGTTGTAGACTGGCATGAAAGTAAGATGGATTGTTTATGACTACCGAGTAGAGGATAGATTGTTTGTTTCTTTATGACTACTAGGTAGCGGATGGATTGTTTCTTTGTGGGGATTAAGTAGTGCATGGAAGTTCTTATATTTCATCATTTGTTTCAGGATGAAAACCATCAGAATTTATCTTCTTATTTCAGAGTAAAGAAAACGGAGGTTGTTCTAGTAGTCATGACAATTTCTTATGTTTAACTTACTCTGTTGCAGGGCTAATTGACATATAGCTTTTGCAGGTCCACGCAGTTTGATCCAGATTTCTGCTTTAACACATTTTGTATCTAATTTAGCATACAACATTATGGGTTCTCAGGGGGCCAGCAACTGTAAAATCCATGTGACAGGATTTTAAAAATTCCATGGAGTATTTAAAGAAGGGTTTATCTAAAGGCTGATTCTGGGAAGCTGTACTGTTCTTCAAAACTGCAGGACAAGGAGCACTTGCACCTCTTTACTAAACACCGGAATCTGCCATAAATATAAATGGTCCTAAAACATCTGGAAGAACTATTTGGGTTGGTTCCTCGCATGCTTCTTTGATAGAATTGTCAGTTTGATGCTTTACGCTTTTAGTTTCTTTAATAAATTTCTTCTTCTTTTTTTTTCCATTTTTGACCATATATTACTTGACTAGTCTTTTTCTCTTTTATTTTTATTTTTGGATTAACATATTCTCTAGGGGTTATTAGTGGGGTAACAAGATTAGCCATTGTGCGTCAAGCTGTAAATGGATCTACTTTTCATTGCCCTGATGAGATTGGTCGGAAACCACAGGTAAGTTATAACCAAAAATCTTTATGCTTCCTTACAGTTCTTTTGTCATGTCTTCAAAATGGATAGCTGTATTTCATTGCAACTTGTATATCTTTTGAAGAAAATACCTATTATTCCTTCAGATGAGGAAATTTGTCGAGTGCGGTAGGTATATTATGTGATTTATGAAGCTTTCGCCCTTGTATACTAATCCCTACTTGATGAGCAGTTAAAATGATTAAGAAAGACAAATGCTTTTTCTGAGACATCTAAGTCATATAGACCATTGCATAAATCCTGTTTTGCAATAAGAAGCTTCATTCTCAAAGGAAGGGGCGAAAAGCATCCAGAGACATGCCTATTAGTTTTAATTAAGTGGTAATGCTGATGCGCTAGGGGAGCTTCTGGACCTTTAATATCTGGATAATGTGTTTGGGTTTGACTCAAAAGCTGACATGACTAGAAATCAATCTTTCCTTTTAAAAAGTACAATTTTTTTATCTTTTTTCTATAATCTCCGTTAGACTTTTCTTTCAGTTTCTTCCTTGACTTTCTTCTCTAGGCCATCCCTTCTCTTTATGGTCGCCCCATTTAGGTTGTAGAAGTTCTTTCGCAAATTAAAACCTTGTGCAAATAGCAAAGAAGTGACTCAGAGCTTTTATGCGTTTACAGTCTGGATCAAATGGATAAAGTGATAGCGATAATAAAAATAATTACTTAGATGAGATTTTAATTGCAACATCCAGCAGTACAAAACTCATTTCTTTCAAATGCAGGACATCTTGAATTTCCTCGGTGACTTTATGTTAGGAGAATTTCTCTTCAATGCTTGATGTTCCTCTCTCTTCTGTTGTAGCCATCAAATGTTCAACGGTTACTATCATGTTGCAAAGCAATTTCAATTTTTTTTTTGAACGTTGAATTAAGTGATTGCTCATCATTTTATGTATATCTGAGGGACCTCTAAACACCCTTATCTCTTCTTTCCCGCACCCTAACAAACAAAATGAAAAATAGAAATTGTTGTTATTGCTTTTGAAGTTTCTTTCTTGCTTGCTTTCTTTTTCTGGAGAATGTAGATCATGTTAGTAACAGTGGGAAAATGAGTTTTTTCTTAAGTCTTTTATTTGTTAGTGGAGACCATCGTTGAATACATTATGCATGTACTGTAAGCTTTATTAGAATTCATCTTTTATTGTACTTCAAAGATGCAAATATATGTGTTGCCATATTTTATCTTCATCATATTGTTGAATGAATCCTTTTCCTGATTGCAGACTATCCTTCCTGTTTAGGATATAACAAATGCCTTGATGAAGAAAGGTTATGAGGTAATGACCTCAGACGATGCTAGTCGGCTTTTCTGCAGTCATGTTTACGATCTCTCCATTTACTTTGCAGCGCAAAATGGGACCGCGCCACTTTTTCTGCATATACCTCTGTTCATGACCATAAATGAGAAGACCCAAGTGCTGCTTCCTTGTTGGAGGTACTTGCATCTTTATATCAGTAATCAATCGGCATCCATCTAAATCTTCATTCCAAGTAACCTCTGAGTGTTGTAACATTTACATGTTTCTGAGAGCGAATGGTTGCTTGTATCGAATTGCTTTAATAAATCAATGAGTAATGTGGATTAAAAATTTATGTTTTTGTTGCAATGCGACTCTTAGGCCATTTCCTTGATCATTCATGGGAAAGTTGATCACTCATTGCAAGGTTCTTAAATTCATATTTAATTTTTGAATAACATTTCAGTTGGTGTTAATCATTGTGGCATGTAAACCTGGTCTCTCTCCATGCTTCTGAGAGCAAATGGTTGCTTGTATTGAACTGCTCTAATAAATTCATGTGTAATGTGAATTTAAAATTTATGTTTGTGTTGCAATGTGACTCTTATACCATTTCCTTGATCATTCATGGAAAGGTTGATCACTCACTTCAAGGCTCTTAAATTCATATTTAAATTGTGAATATCATTTAAGTTGGTGTTTCTCTTTCCGGGCTTCTGAAACTGTATTTAAACTAATACTTTGTATATTGCTCTTTGCTACTGAAAGGCTTAATAAATGGATTATGTTCAATGTTTTAATTAATTTTCCTTTTGTGTTTTAGTTGTATGAAGATGTTTGGTGTTATGGCTCCCAGTGCGAGAACTAACATGTTCTTTGGAATAGTTCAAACATTATCTGTGCAATACTGAGGGTGTGGGGGGCCTAATCTTACAAATTCTTTATGTTCAACGTAGAATAGCGTCGTACTCCTAAGTTTTCTATTAGTTCCTTAAAAATCTGTTCTTTTGGGTAACTAGTTTGGCTTATGGTCTTTATGCTCACTTGTAATTGTACAGTTCTTGTTCTCATATTCAGAATTTAACTCTTTAGTTTCTTTAGATATATAGAATATGTTTCATCTTTAAAAAAGAAAGTTGTTAGGCGCATGCATTACTTGAGGACTTCCCGTCAGTTATGGTTAATTAGGGTAATGTGGAACAATGAAAAGATGGTCGAAGACAGGAAGTTCCGGAGTCTGGATGATAGCTTTGCTGTCAAGGTGTGGGCTGGTGTCCTTACAATCGATACTAGAAATGTAATTTATGCATGAAACCACTTAGTTTGAGGAGCTCTCAAAATTATATGTGAGAAGCAACAAATACTTGTAGAAACTAAAAAGTTAGATCTGTCTCCCTGAGAGTAATTTATTGTTATCTACTTCACTTGTGTTCATCTTTTCATAAATCTCGGCTGTCATTTTTACGGGGAAATATTATCTATCAATTTGAATCTGTTGTAATCAAAGTTTAATGACTTAAAAAATATAGTACTGTTTTCACCCCCTTCTGGTCAAAAAATTTACTTGTGGCAACCTTGACGTCCATAAAAATTATCAGAGACAAGAGGGACAGCAAGCTCGTTCATTGAGAGGCCATATTTCACGTGATGTAGCTTTTCCTCTTGGCCATGGTTTAAGGTTCTTTCTGAGAGAAAAAGACAAGCGATTGTGCTTCGTCAAATGACAACCTACACTGGTTGAATTGAACCTCATGACCAGCATTTGTAGTGGTGATATGGTATGGCAGCCTCTAATGTCTCGAGCAGTGCAATGGTTTGATCATAGGTACAGTTGTATTTTGTTATTTAAATTTTTTGAGAGTTAAAATCTCGATTCCATTCCTTCTCACCACTCTCGATTTCAAAGACAGTCAGCCCCAGTTCCCATTTCTGTGTCTCTTACATTGCAAGTTCACCTTTTGTCGACTTGTTAAATGTCAATGGCATTTGGTGTCGTTCTTTAGAGTTTTATTAGTAGTTGCAGTTGCCTTCTGCTTCCAGTAGTTGTTCTTAGTTGCTTACTTACTGCCCATTTTATCTTACTCTTGTCTTCTTGGATTTGAGAAGCGCATTCCATCATTTGTTTCCAAGAAGATTGAAGAAACTAAGAATATTGTAGCACGCACTCACCGAATATGTTATCTGATATTGAGAAGTGTACTGTGATAGAATAAAATTTACTGCAACTTCTACAACCAAGCCTTTTTTTTTTTTTTCTTGTGAGAAGAGATCAATGGAAACTATACCCAGAAAGGATAGATATGCTGCGTAATTTTCACTCCATTGTCGAACTTCTGATTGTTTCACGATAGCTGTATTTTCTCACATGTATGAAGAGAAAGAAAAAAGAGAAATAGTAATCTTCTCGCACAGCGCATGAATTGGAGACAACTAATTATCAAAGATCAATTCTTTTCCTCCCATGTTGTGAGATTCCAATAAGGGTGTAAATTACACACACAACATCACATATATGTAGTTTCCACCTATTTTCATATTTCCCTATACATGCACGTTGATCTCCTACAAGATGCTCAACATGGATCAATGGTGCCTTGTGCCATGAATAGTGGGGTTCCCTCCGACAAGCAAGACACCGGCGGAATGGTAAGGGTCTCAATTGCCCCATATGCATTCCAACAAAAAGGATTTGCCACAAATTGGCCTTGCGCGGGAAGCAGCTCTATATCTGATAGTATAATGTTGGTGCAGGGTACTGAATCGCTGCAAGCTAAATGCATGGGTGGACTTCTAGTATCATATGTACCCTTAATGTTTGTATACGATAAATCAGAAACATATATTGCACTTGTTTGGTTACTGCAGTTCCTGGTTAAGCAGTAATATTGATCTATCATAATAGGATTGCGCACATTGTCCATGTGAATGTTATGAAATCCAACTTTGGACACAGAGCCATATCCACCTTGCCATGTTTTAATCCGAACACCATTGTCGGAGTTCTTGACGACGCAATCAGCCACCGTGATATTTGATACACAGGCCCCTGAATTCCGGACTCCAAGACTGCCAATGCTGCATGTGAAATTAAACAATATACATATCTCTTGAGAGAGTTCATGAACCAGTTTCATTCCATGTTGCTAGAAATGAAAAGATTGTTGCTAGTCGAGTTCCATGAATTGTGTGAAGAGTGAAGCCATAGGTTTTCAATAGCATCTGCTAGTCAAGTTCAATGAATTGTGTGAAGAGTGAAGCCATAGGTTTCATAGCATTCAAAAGGTCTCTTGGTCCATCGTGCATAGAAGCTAGCAAGTTGAAAGCCGAACGTTTAGGATTCAGGAGTGGTGCCTAACTTTTGTTTACTTTTGGGATGTGCATATAGATACCAGCTTTGAACAAGTAGCTAACCATCTAGAAAAGAATGTACCTTATTCCATGTCCTGGACCACACGTTATGTTCCTTATATCAACGTTGTAACAACCAGCTCCAATTGAAACACAGTCATCACCTGGAGGGAGTTGGAAGAAAAGAATCTTAGTTGGGCTTTTAAAAGTTTGGTGGATCGAAATTAAGGTGATAAAAAAAAAAACCAAGAACACACATAATGTAATTACCATTTGATATTGCTGAATTATATATCCGCACATATTTTGTGTTCTCTATGTGGATTCCATCTGTGTTGGGACTTAGAGCTGGTGATTTTATGCTTAGCATTTCTAGATGAACATCGTGACAGTAATCAAACCGGAAATGGAACTGAGGACTGTTTTTGGCTTTAAGTCCTTGAACTGTCAAATTGGAGGTCATGAAAAATCTTATGGCCTGCAATTGGATAATTAAATGATGTTATCTTCTAAGAAACGTTGACATCATGTTGGTCAATTTCAAGGTTCCCTTCTGTACTTACAACTGGGCTATCACAAGGACCGGGAAGTGTTGTTACATTTATCCCCTGATTGATCAACATGATATTAGTACTGGACATATGTTATAATGAATGGAGAGACAGAGAACTGAAGAAACTAAGTCATAAGTACTTGGGATTTTTGTACGAAAGTGACCTACTTTGTGAGGCTTGCAAGGCAGATTCCACCATTTCTCTCCTCTTCCATCAATAAGACCACCTCCTTGCATGGACATTCCATTAATCTTGTAGAAGACTAGCCACTGCCGTTTGCTCATACCTTTCGGCCACGATTCGGGTCCATCCGGTGGCATCATAGTTCCATCAATCTTCTCATTATCAGGA
This sequence comes from Erythroxylum echinodendron, assembly GCA_027575705.1. NCBI lineage: Eukaryota > Viridiplantae > Streptophyta > Magnoliopsida > Malpighiales > Erythroxylaceae > Erythroxylum > Erythroxylum echinodendron. The sequence goes on from JANZXR010000007.1 coordinate 17,767,918, forward strand.
AGGGAACAGTCACTTTCCAGTGTTATTGAATTCTCTGTCAAAATAGCTTTTTTTTTTTTTTTTCCATAATCTCATTAACTATTATTACCTGAAACACGAGGTCACTTTTGCAAGGACCAGTGAAAATTGTTGGCTGTATCATGAAGACATAACCAGCAGGAACAACGAGAATTGATGATTCAGTCTGGCAGGAAGTGTCCCAGGCCATCTTGAATGCCTGTGTATCATCTGCAATTCCATCACCAACAGCACCAAAAGACTGCACATTGAAAATCCTACTAGGACTAGGACTAGGACTAAAACTGGAACTGGGACTGGGACTGGGACTGGGACTGGGACTGGAGGAAATTGTGTAGTAACTTGGACTAGCAGCTTGTGGTGCAGGAGCAGGAGGCAGTGAAATTTGAAAGGCAGTGAACAACGTTCTGAAATTTGAGAGACCATGAAATCTTCCTTCAGTGGAAGAAAGGAAAAAAGGGCAGAAGATGGCAAAAGCCAGAAGGTAAAATTGGGACATTGATAGTTGGATCTAACTGAACAAGTTGGATATAACTGAACAAGGAAATGAAATAGAAAGGTTTGGCTACTTATAGAATATATAAGGTTTTAGCTACACTAGACTAGGCCTTTTCGATCACTAGGTGTAGCCAAAATCAAGTGCATGCCTTGCACATTAATTCAAAGAACTCAACTTGATTCTTGACTGGTTCTGTAACTTTTTTCACGACTTAGGATCATAAAGGATAAAAAGAAGCAAGGCACCCACGCCTTGGGGAGTTTGAACTTATTAGAAGACTTTAAGGTTTGTACGTGACCACTTAGCAACTTGCAAGAGAACTTAACTTGCAGAATCATTCGTTTGGAAGTCATTTTTATACTAGGAATCCTTTAGTGGAAACTCATTTTGAGTCGTCATTATGTATACCTTATCTTAAAATAATGGCATAAGACCGACCAATACCATTTCTGTTGAGCTGTGGAGAGTAAAGAAGAAGATAAGAAAGTGAATTCTAGAGAGGTTGATAAAAGAATGGTGTTGTGGAACAGTCTAACTCGATACATTTCTTGCACCATTAGGATGTCCTTGGATTCACGTCCAAAACACAGAAAAACAGCAGCTCTTAGCGCAGCTGACAGATAGCTAATGGTTAGAGTTTGTGGTTATTTATCACTATGAATCTTAATTTTTTAACTTCCTCATCGTGTAACTTTTTTAAGTAGTAGATAATTAAAAATGTATTTAATGTATATAAAAAATAATAATTTGATCGTTATTAAAAATGTAGAATTTGCGAAAGCTTATTTTGTGTCCCTGCATAGGCCTGCCACTGGAGACTATTTTCTTAGTAGTGGATTTTAATAAAACCTGAAATGGGGGTCAACGAGAGCAATGTGTTATGGTGTGAATTAGTTCAATCTTTAGCTTCTTCCGCTTACACATAGATTGCCACTTTGGTTCTGCTTTTTGTCATTTCAGGAAATTTGGATATGTTTTGGCCAAAATTCTTGGATGGCTAAACTTAAGCCATATTCATTGCAGTGCGATGACAAGGCATCAAACTTCTCAGAAGAAGGCACAGCAGCAGCTCAAGGATCCCTAAAATGTTCAACTTTTCTAGAATCCATTCTTCAAATTTTAACAAAAAAATTAAATTAACTATTAAATTAATCTAACATTAATATTTATTTATAGATCTGTTAACTTATTAGTTAATTTATAATTTGTTAGAGAAAATAGCATAAATAAATAAATAAATTAAAACGACTTATTGAAAATGCAAGGCGTCATAAAAATTATTGTCTTAAGTTGAAAATTTCCTTTTTACAGTGCAGCAGGACAATGAGGTCCGACTCTTAGGTTAATTCCTTCTTCACTAGCTTCGGTGCACTTTAAAAGGTAGAGTAAGAAGTGTCCTCGAGGAGTAGGAAAATGAGTCCAAAAAGAACAAATAGAAATGAGCTGTGCTTGATAAGCTTTTGTACTGCAGATGTGAATAAGTATGTGCCTGCGTAAACAGATGAGCAAGCTATATATATAGGAAAAACAAATGAATGTTTGTGTATAATAAAGAATAATAATAAAGATGATGGACGTTTTGGGCGTTTGGATATAGTAAAGAATAATAATATCTACGACGAGCGTTTAGGTATAACAGCAACGATGAGAGTTAATGAATAAGCATTATTGTGTAATAAAAGTGGGGTAACTTTAATTGACAAGTTTTGGAACAACTAAAATAACTGACAAGTTTTGGAACAACTAAAACACTAACAATCCTCCACTAGCTCTAAAATTTGAGAAACAAACTGTAACAATTTAGGAGAAAAATAGATAAACTAAGTCTTGAAAAATAGATGAACTAAGTCTTGAACTTGGTGTCTAAAAAAATCAAAGACAGAACCTGTTAGAGAAATAACAGTCTCATAATATCTTGGTCTCATGATTGCTCTAGAGAGATAAAAGTGAGTCCATTAAGTGTGAGTCCATAAAATGAGCATTGCTCACATCACCCAAACTTAGGCTATGAAACTCATTAAGGATTAAACAATTCAACTTCATCAAGCGTAGTAAAGTTATATTAGGGACGCAATTCAACAACTAAATATATCTCGATATCATTCCACAGACAAAATATAAGTAGTCACCACATAACTTTGTCTGATTTATTGAACTTGGTTTCTCAAGACCGGTGTCCATCACGAAGTTACTACACAATTGAGCTCAACCACATTCCTTTAGCATGCTATGAAGCTAGTTTCCTATTCAAAGCTTTTATAAACGGATTCATTAAGTTTTTCTCTGACTTGACATAGTCTATAGAAATTACACCATTTCTAATTAAAGTACAGACAATTTAATGTTTCAATATGATATGTCTACTTTTGCCAATATATACCTTGTTCTTGGCAACATGAATGGCAGCTTGCGAATCACAATGAAAGAACATAGAAGGAATTGGTTTTTCCTAAACAGGATATCTGTTAAGAGATTTCTTAGCCACTCAGCTTCCCGTCCTGCTAGCTCCAAAGTCATAAAATCAACCTCTATTGTTAATCTCGCAATATATGTTTTCTTGGATGATTTCCAAAACACTGTAACTCCTACTAAGGTAAAAGCATAACCATTGGTAGAGTGTATTTCATCACTCTCTATAACCCAATTAGTATCAAAATGCACCTCCAATATAGGAATATGACCACCAAAAGATAATCTATAATGCATAGTACCTTTCAAATATCTTAACAACCAAATTAATGCATTCTAATGCTCTTTGCTAGGATTATAAGAATACCTACACAGTCTACTCACACAGTATGCAATATCATGACGATAATAGGTCATTAAGAACATCACACTACCAAGAATTTTAGCATATTCAGCTTGGTTTACACTATCACCAAGATTTTTCTTTAAAGCAACACTAGCATCGTAAGGAATCTTGATTGGTTCAACATCATAGTAACCAAATTTCTTCAAACTTTTCTCAACATAATGAGTTTGATTCAACCTAAAACCAGAGTTAGTCCTATCAACTTTAGCTCCCAAAATAAAGTCCACAGATACAAGATCATCATCATCATCATCATCATCACCCAGTTCGAAATCCCGCATTGAAGCGGGGTCTGGGGAGGTCCGATAGTACGCAGCCTTACCCCTACACAGTAGAAAGGCTGTTTCCGATAGATCCACATGCAAATGAGACAATATATGAATGATGCAGGTTATAGAGAAATGGGAAAACGAGCACCAAAAAAAAATCTATATAACTAAATTTTCAAAAAAATATATAAATAAATAAGGTTAAAAGATTAAAAACGTAAAAAAAGCTAAGCACAGTGACAAGAAGGTTTTAGGAAATAAATAGATAAATAAAAATATGATAAAATAACTAGAGACAAAATAATAATAATAATAATAATAATAATAATAATAATAATAATAATAATAATAATAATAATAATAATAATAA
>JANZXR010000007.1:17771988-17789559 GCA_027575705.1 Erythroxylum echinodendron
ATATATATATATATATATATATATATATATATAGAGAGAGAGAGAGAGAGAGAGAGAGAGAGAGAGAGAGAGAGAGATATAGATATATATATTTATATATAGGTAAATAAACAAAAGATTTTTTTCAAGCAAAAATACTGGTATAAATATATATATAAATACCTCTAGAAATAAAGATACTTACACACACTATCTAGACCCGTACTGTTAGAGGATTATGACTAAACCGGAACGACTGAAGAGAAATCAACACGTCCAAACTTAAAAGAGTCATCTGGATTAATACTAGAGGAGCACTTCGTAGGGATATAAGCAAAGCTGAACTATAGTAACTGAGCCCACTAAGAAATATACATCAAGTCGCAAAATGGGCAAGCAAGTAAGGGTGCGGGAGTGGTAAGGAAAGCGAGATAGAAAGGAAAATAATATGAAAAGAGATTGCGTTCTACACACTAAACTAAAACAAGAAGGTTTGTTGGAGAAGTAAACGGTCTATCAACGGCTCTCTGCAAGAAAAGACAAGTTGGAGAGTGACAAAAAACCTGTCAGGCAGCTTCAAGAATGACATAAGATTATAAGAGGGTTACCGCCTAATGTCTAAAATTTACTGTTCCACGCCTGCTATCTTGTATGCCCCATTAGGTTGAAACCAGCAGATTGAGCCAAGATATACTACTGCCAAAAACGCAGCCCATAGGAGAGGGCATAGCCGTGAAGAAAAATAGACAATATTAACAAGACAAAGAACCACCGCATAACAGAACCAGCCATCGGCAGTACGTTTAATGTAAGGAGAAGGAAACGAGGACTGTATCGAACGATATAAAAATAATCAGAACAAAGATGAGCAACCATCATAAACAGCACGCCATGGACAAAGCAGCATTTAAAAAGACTAATAATAAACAGGAACCTCTCTACATATAGTAATAATGCAATACGAGTGGGAGGTCGACCGAGAACATACTTGAGATGGGAAATGCCCATGTACCAAAAAATGAGAGAGACTTACCATACTGGAAACCATGTTGTCGACTCAACCCTATCTATGCCTTGCGTCCCCTCCCGGTGCAACGCAGCTCATCCTTCTTTCTTGTAAAGTTGATTAACCATGGGATATCCCATGAGCTGATGGACCTATATGATGTCGATATATGTATGTATGTACCTGGCAGCGAGCAACGATATCAAAGTGATGAGCTAAGATATCAACCAATTTTCCTTTTCCTTCATTACCCCACTGACAGCCCAAGACGCCGGAAACATGACTCAGAGAGTTTGTTCGACTCAGTGAGTCTTTGGTGGCTGACTCGGCAAACCTCAAGGATTCGGACAATGGATACTTTACGGAGCATACAACAAAGTTGTGGGTGGAGCTCCGCTGCTGCCACCGTGGGGAACATAAATTTCCCCAGCACTTGTAATCAACTAAACATTCCCAAAAGCTATCAAATCTCAACCAAAACCCAGCACACACACCGAACCAACTAAAGATAGAAACCAACGAAACCATCAAAGAGGGCAAATGGATTAGTTACAGGTTCCAGTTAAATTCAGATTTAATTAAACTCAAGCCTTAGAGATTCCGACTCAATCCAATCCATTAACACTCCTGCACGGTAAGTCATTGACACTTAAACATCAAGGATTATTGATATATGAAAAAAATTACAATTTTCATTATAGTTTTAAATAATAACATCATTATTTGAGTGAGAGACTTTTTATTATTAATACAAACCACAAAAATTTCAAATTGTTTTTAGAACAAAACATGCACATTCATTTCTAACAAGCATGATTCCTAGTTTTTTATGATATGGCTTTGAGATTAAGTACGAGAAATAGAACATTGTAATTGATGTTCTTTACACACTCAATAATATGGAGCTTTATACAGTGATGTTGTCTAAAGTTCAAATTTAGTTATTAGAGGAAGCTAAATCAAGCTAGAGTGACGATAGCTCAATTAAAGACCTAACAACTAAATTGAACAAGGAGAATCTCAATACCAAGTTCTTCTAATGGAAGGACAATATTTTTAAGTGGAAAGGAAGAGTAGTGGTGGGTCATAATAAAAATAATAGGACCAAGATTATTGTTATGATACACGAGAGTTTTGTAGATGGTCACTCAGGCATTCAAGGTGCTTTCAAAAGGCTACAAATTCTTTTTCACTTGAAAGCTCTCCCGAAGGATGTAAGAAATTACATCAAGCAAAATAAATATGAAACCACTGTATCAACAGATTTGTTACAACCCCTCCTTATACCAAAACAGTTTTGGACTGACATTACCTCTATCTACTCTATGATAATGATAATCATCGATTACTTTAGTAAGTATGCACATTTTGTGGTGCTTAAACACTCATCTATAGTCAAAGGAGTTACTAATACTTACTTGGATCATGTGTTTAAGATACATAACATGCATGAATTACTAGTGATAGAAAAGAATTCTATCAATTACAAAGGGTGGGATTGCATTTGTCTTCATTTTACCACCCACACTTGGTGGACAAGTTGAAATACTTAATTGAACTTTGAAAATTCTATTTAAAGTACGTGATTGATGAATTCCCTAACAAATGGTACCAACAGCCATCACTAGTTAAATGGTGGTATAATACCACTTATTACTCGGCTATCAGTACATCACCATTTGAAGCCTTCTATAGATATCCCCCTCCTCTTCATGTACCTAATTTTGCAGGTAACTCCAAAAGCTTGATATTGGATCAAATCCTTCAAAATAAAGAAGGAACTATAGAAATAATTTGATTCCATATATACAACGAGCTTAACATAGAATGAGGAAACAAGTTAATGAAAAAATAGGAGAGAAAAGAATTCTAAATTGGAGATCGAGTTCTCAAGCTGCAACCAACTACATAAACAATGGTCTGTAATTAAAGAGAATCACTAGAAGCTAACTCCTGTGTTTTATAACCCCTTCAAAGTAATTGATAAAATTGGAATAACGACTGATAAATTAAGGTATCGTTCGGTTCTATTTATGTTTTTCTGTTGTAATTTTTAATTTTTGTTTTATGTTTTTAGTTTTTATTTCTCTTTCAAATAAAACAAAAATTTGTTTGGTTATTAATGTTAATGTAGTCATATTTTTATTGTTGATGATAATTACATATTAGATAAAACTTAACGATAAATTATTTTTAATTAATTAAATTTATTTTAATCCCTTATATAATATTTATTAATAAATTATCAATAAATATATTTTGGTTATTAAATAAAAATTTTATTTGAAATTTATATATTTAAGATATTATAATTTTTTGTATTTATTAATAGTTATTAAATTAATTTTATTTAAATTAAATTATTTATAATTTAATTAATTAATTATAATATTAAATTAAATTATTTATATTTATTATTAATAATTTATATATTAAATAATTAATTAATATATATTTAATCGATAGGAAATTAGATTATAAAAAATATAAACTACTTTTTATGGTTTTCTTAAATTTTAAAATAGTAAGAAACTAAAAATAAAACAAAAATCATAAATTCAAATTTTTTATTAAATTTAAAATTAAAAATATAAATATAAACAATTAAAATTTCTTTAAAATACCCTTATTCATAATATTTTTCATATTTCGCTGTTGAAACTTGAAAGGTCACCTCCTTATAGCCGTATCATTATCTTTCACTCTACCTACGCTCTATGGCTATATTTGATTAGGGTATTATAATGAAATAAAATATAATATAATATTATTCTATCGTTTATGATGATATTTTATAATAGAATAGAATGTAATGAGATAGAAGAGGATAATTTTATATTACATCTCATTTCATTCTAAACAGTAAAAATAAAAACCCTTCAATTTGAGAGATTTAGGATGGAATATAAAATAATAAATAATTTTACACTATAATACACTATAAACTTTTTATTCAAATAATATTTCATTATATTATATTATGAATATTTCCATTTCTCTCAAACAACAATTTTCTGATATTACATTCATTTACGTTCTATTCCATTATAAAATATTCCATTTCATTATATTTTATTTCATTGTATTAAAAATTTTACTTCTGATCAAAGATAGCTTAACGGTCAGAGAACGTACCCCACTTAACGATTTTAGAGAAATGATGGTTAAAAAGAACTATACTGTTAGTGCAATGATCTGACAAAGGATGTCAATAAATCGGGCCGAGTCCAGGCTGCCCTCAGCCCAGCCCAGCCAAAGTTCAATCACGGCAGGCCAAGGGCCTGCCCGTGGCCAACGCGAGCAAGGATGGGCTGGCCTGCAGCCCGGGGTCACGGGCGAGCCGGGCCAATATTTTTTAATTTAAAAAATACAAAATAGCGTTTTTTTAGCGACGTAGTTTTGTCGAACCGCAGGTCAAACCAGGCTAACCCATGACTCACCTATGACTCTCAAATTTGGGTCAAAAAAAGGCCGGATCGGACAGACCAGGCCAGAAGTGCCATGTCTAGATCTGACAGCTCAGAAGAAGAGGCAGGAACTTGAGAATTCCCATTCGACCTGCACAAACACTTTCGTCATTTAAACCTTGTGATGTTAACAAGATACAGTGACGGGCATTGTTACGAGGAAAAAGGATGAAGAAAACGGAGTGCATATCCAAAAATAAGTATATTTTCCTCTCTCCCTCTAATCTTCTCTCCTCTTTCGCCTTCTCGAAACTTCTATTTTCCTCTGGCTGTTTGTCTCGTAACAGAGGAGATGGCGTTTCAACTGGAGATGAAATGGCAAAGTGAAGAGGGGATTAAAAACTTTGAAGAAGACGGCTTTTACGAGACAAAAAGAAAAGGATATTAAAATAGCAATGTGACTAAATGTACAATACAGCTAATGCAAATTTAGCCAAAGTATGTCATTCTAGAATTACAAATACACAAACATTTGAGCTCTGACTTTAACATGTTGACTGTTACAGTGCAAAGGAAGCGAGAGCAAACTGGAAATCAGACTACTACCCACGGAGGCTTTTTGGAGATCATATTATCTGGTGGGGAGCAACTCTAGAGCTGGTTTTACATAACAAGAAGACTGCTATAATGAAGGTCACAAGAAAACAAAAAGAGAGCCACATAGCATACATAAGAGGAAGCAAATAACATTTTTGGACAACACTTGCTCAGGTGTGTAACAATCCAGACCAAGTCACAAGCCAAGAGAGGGGCTTTACTTCTTTGCATGCTCTGGTATCAACTTAGCAATGGTATCGCCTGACAACTCCTTCAATTCTGCAGGACAGTAACAGCAGTACATGTTCAACAATAGGAAAGACAAATTATAAATATTGCCTAAAGAGATATAAGCAAATAACAGTTTCCTACCATGAGACTTGAAGTTAAATAATGGTGGAAGGACTCGTCCATTTGGCAAGCGGGTGCTTGGGTCACGTAGCTCATCGAAAAAAGGATGAGTCAAGGCATCCAACTGCAGCAAAAAATAGAAGACAATACAGAAGGCATTGCCATGCTCAGATTATACTCAATCCAACTGAAGTGAAAAAAGGAGATGTCCCTACGACCAACATCAGATCAGCATAGTTGGAGAAACTAATACCATAGCTCTCTCGCCTTTTTGGTGGTTGTCTGAGAAGGGGGAAGAGTGAAGATAGGGAGAAAATGCACTTCATAGTAATTCAATAAACAGCAACAGGAGTAAGAGGGATAACTCACAGCTGAGCACCGTGTATTAGGCGAGTACTGCAGTAGTATTGAAACCAGATCAACAGCTTCAGGAGGTACACGCTTGTGGAATATCTAGGAAGAAGGATTAGTCTATTAACAAACTTATAAAAGCTATGAAAGAGAAGAAAATGCATCCATGAAACATATTTAATACCTTGTGCCAGGGATGTGCTTTGATGTGAGGGAATTTGTACTCTGTATAATTAGGATTCATGCATTTAATTTCCTCCCTTGTTGGGGTGCCCAAAACCTGAAAGCCAAGAACATCAAAGGACAAGAAAATGATTATCAAAAAGAACGTATTCTGCCAAGCCTAATATAGAAAGGAGTATCCCACCACCAGTCTGCCGCCCCGGGTTCAAAAAGATGAAGATCAATAAATACTTAAAACACCTTTTACCTTGATAATCTCTACAAGCTGGTCAACTCCACTGTCACCAGGAAACAAAGGCTGACAGCAAAACTAGATTTTTAAGCTTCTAATGGAGAAAATATATCCATAAAAGAACAAGTTCTCAAGACTTTCTACCTGTCCAAGTAGCAACTCAGCAAGAACACAGCCAGCAGACCAGATGTCAATAGCTGTTGTGTACTCTGTTGCCCCAAATATGAGTTCAGGAGCTCTGTAATACCTTGAGCAGATATAAGATATATTTGGTTCCCCTTTCATCTGCATAAAGCAATTACCATACAAAATAAAATTCCAACTGAATTGCAAAATTTTTTACAAACTAAAAATGACAAAGTAGCTTACACACCAACACTTTTGCACTTCCAAAATCACATAATTTAACCTGGTGTGTGTGGGGATTTACCTGCAACAAGAAAGAATTAGAAGAGAACATACCAAACTGGTGTCCAGAATTAGAAGAGAACATACCAAACTGGTGTCCTATCTAATCCAAAAAATCAAACAGTTGTTTTAAACATTTAACAAACTCGAAAATTATATTTTATCTTTATTGAGCTCAGCATCATCTTTTCATGATAAGAAGTTCTTTAACATATGATGATGCCTGTAAATGGTTTACTAAACAGTTAGAATCGTTAAAATTATCTGATGAAAGTCTCATCAAGTTTGCCATTGATGCTAGTGACCCCTATCAATTCATAGACAAAGTACTTTGTTTTAACAGAAGTGAGAATAGTAACAACAATTAATTGGAGTTAAGAATTCCAAATCCTGAAAATAAAAGTAATAATGAACAAAATGGTGTATAATTCAGTCATGCATTGCCATCCTTCTTCACTAAGATTTTTAATAGAAAAAATAACATTGTTTTGCCATATAGCAGATATTATTCTTCTTTCTTCTAAATTAAAATGAACAGCAGATACAATCTTACCAAAAGGTTTTGAGGTTTGATATCCCTATGACATAATCCAATTGCACGATGAATGTATGACAATGCCCTGAAGATCTGTAATTTATCAACAATATGTTAGTATCTTGTCCATCTCTTTTTTGTTCCCTTTATCATTTTCTAGCCACTGTTATCCCCCAATCAACAATACTTTGCAAACAAATGCACTGCTGCTATTAGATGTCAAGAATCAAAAGGCAAGAAAGATGTAAAAGAAACTAAATTTGAAAAACATCATTTAATGAGACAATAGTAGTTTGCATAAAGAGAGCCTTTTTCCCACTTCCGCATTTCGTAAATCAAGCAAGGACAATTCTGTTTTGGCATTCATGGCATTTCAAAATGCTTACCTCCTCACTCAATTGAATAATATCCACTAGAAATGTAAATAATCCTATTCCTTTAATTGAAGAGAAGTTCCATTACCTGATATGCGTAAAGTTTCACATATATCAGTGGCATTCTCTGGTTCACCTTGTTGTAATGTTTAATCACACGATGTACAGTTTCAGGCACATACTCAAGAACCAGATTAAGATAAAGCTCGTCCTTTTCAGTTGTTGAAAAGAAGCAATGTTTTAAAGAGACAATATTTGGATGGTCAAGAAGACGCATGGTTTGCAGTTCCCGGTTTTTGTACCTCTTGTCTTGGAGAACTTTCTTTATGGCAACAGTTTCACCTGTTTCTAAGCATCTTGCCTATCCAAAATAAGTGAAAGAAAGAGACCAGTTCACATCAACTGAGAACAATATCTGTTCACTTCAGATACCCAAAATCCATACCTGGAACACAACGCCAAATGATCCATGGCCAACAGCTCGCTCAGCCATATAGTTTATAGTCTAACATCAGAACACATGCTTGCATTAGCAGGTAGATCAGAATAAAAACCTAAGAGATGAAATTTAGTGATGGTAGCAAGTTTTTCTATACTATGATTAGTCTATGAGATCAAACCTGAATTTTAGTGGTTTCAAGTTCGTAACTTTCATAATTGGACCAATTAATAGACAATGGTGCATGCATGCAAACACAACTCAGGAAATAACAGAGCAGGTAAAAGGTACAGATAAGCCCTCACGGTTTTTTTAAAACTTGTTTATTAAATTTTTACTCATATAAGGTTTATGTGGGACCCACTGATTGTTGCCTGGTTACAATGTGGTCAGATGTTCACCTTATAAGCCATTAGTGAATTGGTCCGGTCAGTATGATGGTAAATTGTAACTTTTAAGTTTGATTTGATATGTGAGGGGCTTATTTTTCAAAAGTTGGAAAACATAAAAAGCTTATCTGTACCTTTTTCCTAAGAAAGAGCTAAGAATGGCAACATTATATGAAAGCATGCCCCTATCCATGTTGGACTTCAACTACAAAGTCAAAAACCTGAGATTAGACGCTCGAATTCACCTTAATCTGTCTTCTTATGCATCACAATTGCCAACATAATATTTACCCCACAGCACTAAATATTATTTCCTATGTATGACAAAGATCCAAACAACAATACCTGCTTGGGCTGGCCATGTCCACCAATTGTTGTAACAATAATATGCCCCTTGTCTGTACCATTACCATCAATTACTGTTGCTTCCACTTCCTACAATTACAGGGAAATTGTTTTGAATCTAACAGGCTGTATCCCGAACCAGTCAACAACAAGCAATACTTGAAAAACTAAAAAGGACTAACAAAGATATGCTGTAGATTGTGCTTACTTTGTCATCCCTGATTTTCATATCATTCATCTCCTCAGGCAGTCTATCTGCACCAACATTATGGGTACTGGCTTCTCTCAAGCTAGAGGTAGATGCCACACTCGCAGAAGCCATTTGTAAGACCAGAAAATAATCTGTCCTGGTCTTCTTTACTGTGACCCCTTTATAGAAGCATCACCTGTAATAATCGTTTTCAGGACAAGTTGAAATAAGATATCTATTCAGCACAACATCAATAAATTGCTCAACTTATTTACCACAACCAAACAGCCCCCATACTTGTGAACTAAACCCAACCCAGCAATGAAAAAGGAATTGAGTGGCCAAGGCCATTACAAAGCCAAAGAGACAATGAGAAGAAATGACATCCACAATGTTGCATTGACGCACATGCTCCTTTTCAACTTCTCCAGAAATATGAACCATAGAAAACAGGCCAAGGTAGTAAGAAGCTCTAAACTTGTATCCTTTCATTCAAATCAAACAACTTGAATCTCATGTTACTTTCCACCAGATGAAAGGGGTGAATGTACAATAGTAGCTGAACTCCTTTGCGGTAATCTCAGAATACCAAAGATACCAAAATTAAAAAAGGCAGGAATTTTGTCATTTTCCTCTAGTATTTTCTAAAATCATATTAGTCTTAAATCAATTAATTAGCAAACTTTACATCCAATATACAACAAATAAATGACATTAAAAAGTTCAGACTAAGGAAATAAATTTTCTGGCAACACAGTGCATGTGAAATTACATCGGCCTGATGTGCAAACAATCTATGATGCTCCAAATATCCGACATCCAAAGAAGTCATTAGGCTTAATCAGACTCACCGTACAACACAAACTATATGAAGAAGCTAAAATTGTGTCGAACACCTCAACTGCAACAATATAAAACAAAATAACTATTGCAACAGAAAAGTCGGGTTGTTTATCCTACCCAATTCACACAGTCAAGTTCCAGCAGAAGAATACATAATCAAAGATTTAAAAACAAGAGAAAAGAATCAAAAATTCGACAGGAGTATAATCAACAGAGGAAAAAAGTCGCAGAAACAAGTAACTAAAGAATCAAGAGAAAAAATTTGAAAGTCGTCGAATAAAATAATTCAAACCAAAAACGTAAGCCTCCAAAAGATCCAATCCACTGAAATCTAATCCCAACCCAGAAACAAAAACACACAATTCATCTTGAAAAACATAAAAATTGAACAAAAATCAAAATTTTACACGCACCGGAGAATCAAAAGAACAGAGAAGCACACCGATCAAAGCAGAAAAATGAGAAGTCGAAGATGGAGAGAGACTACGACATCGTTTTAGAACCCCAGGTTCAAACAATAAAAACGGGCAATAACAACAGATCCATGTCTGTGGGTCATGCGTCAAAGGCTTTGGATTTTTTGTTTTGTTTTTTCTTTTTTAAGTTTTAATAATAAAAAATCAACTTTGAAAATGAGTTTTGAAATGAAAAGGATGCCTTTTTTCTGTTTTGTTTAATAGGATATGAAAGGGTTTGAAAAAGACAATTCACATGATCCTATACCTATAGTTTAAGTTGAGAGGGGACGTTTGCTTCTGCTTGTCATTTGTTTGATTGTTTGTTTTTATTTTTATTTTTTATTTTTATTTTTTATTTTTAAATTCAGTAGAAAAATTTGCTTGTTTGAATTTTTAGTTTCTATTTTTTGGTTTCGGTTTTGATTTCTTCTGGTTTTCAAAAATTATAAAAACTATAAAAATTAGTTTTTGTTCCCTATTTTTGTTTTTTTCATAATCTGACTTATTATCATTTAAATATATATTATTTAATTATTAATAAAATTATGAATATTTTAATTCAAGATTATATATTTAATAAATTAAAATTAATTATCAAAATATATGAATTATTTAATTTTATTTAATTTTCATAATTAAATTATATGTAATTAAATTTTAATAATTAATATTGGAAATTGAGTTGTAAGGTTATAAAAGTTTGATCACTTAATTTAAAATTTTTAAAACTGAATAATGAATTAAAAATTTTTAGTAGAATGGATACTTTAAAATATATTATCTATTAAATAAATATCATCATCTCGTTCAATTACAAAAGTATCTTTTCATTAGAGAATTTTTCTGTTTCATTTATCAAAGTTAAAATTTATTATTTGGAAGTCATTAAAATACAAATTGCCTTTTAAAAATCAAACATATGCATTAATTAAATTTAGGGTTAATTATAAAAAATTTTCAACTTTACTCAATTTTAGCCCGAACATTAAAAAAGGCAATTAAATACTTAAATTTTCAATTTTAATCTGACGTTAATATTTTTATTAAATTTAATGGCGTAATTTGTCACATATTTCAAAAATTTTAAACACTTATATGCATCAGACTTAATTAAACTAAATTATGTCGTTTAGTTAAACTAATTGAATAAACATACGTAAATTATGTCGTTTTAAGACTGTTATCTATTCTTCACCATTTATTCCGCCGTGTATATTGCGATAATCCTCCCTAGAGCTTCGTCGTGATACCTATTGGCGCATCAACCACGATCAAGTCCCAATTTGTACCATAAACTTCTTTAGGAAACCCTTAATGAGCACTCCTCTACGTCGCATCTTTTCATGAGCTTATCGGCTTGGTGTACTTTGGGGTGTCGTATGTCACGTGGTAGGACTCTAAAGCTGGGGGCTTTTCTTTGATCTAATTAATCCAACTCATGTCTTCTTTGAAGAATATTGTTCTTCCATTGTATTTCTGAGATACCAACATCAAGCTATCATGGCTTACGCTAAAGAACAGGAAGTTCAGGGATGACTGATATTTCTTTAAAGGGTGATGTTCATTGTTGCGTATCGGATGAGAGTGTGAGCCAGAGAAGGTGGAGTTTTGGTGCATGTTAGGTGTTGAAGGAAGTGAGGGACATGAGAATGTTAACGATGAGGATTATGATTGAATTTGAGACTCATGGTTTGATTTATGAATTTCCAAAATAACATAATTTAGCTATATTTAATCAAATAGTTTAATTAAGTCTAACGTATCATGCATGTAAGTGTTTTGGATTTTTAGAGCATGTTGAAAGTCACGTCAGAAAACTTAACAGAAATATTAAAATCAGGTTATAATTTTAAAAAATTAAAAGTTTAAGTACTTAATTATCACTTTTTAAAGTTCGACTATAATTATAAAATTGAACAATATTTGAGATTTTTTTACAATTAACCCTTACATAAGACCAAGTGATGGTAGATTCGGGTAAGGATAGCAATGGGTCAAATAGGAGCTGATCATTTTTAAAAAATTTAAAGTACAAAATAATGTCATTTTGTTTCAAAGGGTCGAGTCTTAGGCTATAAAGACTGAGCCTAAACCGGACCCAAGGCCTAACCTAAGATTTGATCAACTTTTGCTCGCCCCTTGACTTAGTGTCAAGCTCCTTTGCTATCCCTAGACTCGGGTCCAAAGGTTTGGAATTTTATAATTCTCATCTCTTATTTTGGGATAAAAATTTTATTAATGTAAAAGTAAGAAGCCGCATCAACATTATAGTCTCATTTAGAGGTGAGTACGGTTCGGTTCGGTCAGTTTTTGCCTATTGAACCGCACCGAACCGAATAATCGATTTTATGGCACAAAAAAACCGAACCAAACCGAATGTTAGATGGAACCAAATTTTCGATTTGCCTTGCAGTTTAGTTCGGTTCAGTCACTTTAATCGGTTTGGGCCTTAATCTTGGGCTTTAAAATTTGGGTCAATTTTAGTACATATCTAATATTTTTATTTCATTTTAGGACCTATTGGATGATTGTCATACTTGTAAAGTTGCAAACTTACCTTATATACTTAGAGTTAAAAGTATAAAAAAATACAAACTTTTTTATTTTTACTTGATCAGTTTAGTTCGGGTTGTTTTGATAAAAAAATTTGCCTACACCGCACCGAAACTAATATAGTTAGTTTTTCAATATCCAAAACTGAACCGACTATCTATCACTCTCCATGCGGTTCGATTTAGCTCTGTTTCTTTGATTTTACAGGTCGTTTAGTTTTTTCCGATTTTTTGCCCACTCCTCCCATCTATTTAAGTTTTGTTATTTTTCTCTTAAGCACGACTTAGACACAAATTTTGTATCTTTCTCACATATCTCCAGGAGCCCTTGGCCTTCGCTTTTAAGAAATCCTTAGACTTTGGCGTCCACCTCCAAGATTTATATTTAGTTATTGCTGGACACTCATTACGTGGTTATAGGATATGCTAGTAAAAAAACTTTAAGTCCAATTTAGCTTGACTTAAAATTAATGAAGTTGATTTAAGTTAATTGATTTTAAAATTAAAATAAAGATTTTAAAACTTCGAATTAGGTTTAAATTCGAATTTTACGATTTAGTCTAATTTAAAATATAATTTTTGTTCCAATTGTCTTCTTCCTACATTGGCTACTACTTACTCACAATTTCTGTTCTTTTACTGTAAGTTGTTTAAATCCTTTGATGTCTACTGTAATTCTCTTTACAGATTTATATGCATACTAAATCAACAAATGTAGTCACAAGTTTCCTCTGGTGGAGTTCAACCCTGGAAGCACTTAAAGCTCTCTTTATATTGGAGCACAAAAGAGAGAACAAGCTTTTTAACTTGCGCATTATTTTCCTTTTGGAATATTTTGACAGCTTCGAGGAGAGAAAGGTCGATGTTATTATCTCTGATATTGTTGAATTCCAAATAGATAGAGTCGTCTTGTATGCATTTGGTGGCCTTATGACAGTGACGTTGGAAAAGATCGGAGAAGTGACGGAGAAGAACAGAGACATTTACGTATCCATTGTCTTCTTAAATCGGATTGAATTGTCAAATTTCCCCTTATATAATCTTTTGATAATGCTGCTGTACAAAATGTGAAAGTAAAAGTTGCAGAGGAACTATCAAGTAAAAGAAATATAAATATAAATTATATTTTAAATAAATATGGTTAAATAGTTAAAATGCAAAAATGAAGAAGTAAAAATAAAAACATAACAATGCAAACTTTGAGTCGGTTAGGTAAGTGTTTCCTATAACGTAGTTCTACGAGGCTCGAACTTGCGAACTTCGGCTCATAAGAAAATATTTAAATAAAGCTTATATTACAAAATAAATTTCATGAAAATCAAAAAGCAATCAATTAATTGTCTCCACGAACTCCTGTCCGGTCAAACTGTGGAGCTGCAGGATAGTTAGTTGGAATCTTTAGCCACCTGCAAAACCATCCCATAAGCATTGTTGTACTTGGAACTAAAACTTTTGTCCTTTCCTATTCGTTGTTATCTAGTATTTATGCATCAAACCCTTTTACGGGAATGTGATGTCTCAGTAAATTGACAGATAATAAAATATTGAAAATAAAAATAAAGTGATGACCGTATTAACCCATTGTTATGAATTCCGTTTTGTACCCGCCTAAAATTAGTAAAAAATTTTAAATTTTGGTACTAATTTTAAATATCAATCGGCATCGACCGATTTTGGCTGTACAGGCTGGTATGTAAAATACCGATCAAATACTAATCAGTACTGAAAATTTTAAAAATTTGGGAGACTTTTTTGTAAAATTTTTAAAAATTTTTAAAATCTTCCTCTCTCCCTCCTATCTCTCCTTCCCCATTTTTTTTCAAAGTTTTTAAAATAATAAATATTTTATTACTAATAATAATTATAAATTAAATAAAACTTAAAAATAAAATATTTTTATTACTAATAAATTATTTTTATTTAAATTTATTTTAATATTTTACAAAAATATTTATTAACAAAGTATTAATAAAAATATTTTATTTTTTAAAATAAATGATTTAAAAATTATTAATTATAAACTAATATTTATTTTATATATTCTTTATTATTAAATCAAAATTTATTTGAAATGTATATATTTTTAAAATATATTTTAAATTTAATTATATTTATTAATAATTATTAAATTAATTTTATATATTAAATTAAATTTGTGTTTATGTCTAATTAAATATAAAATGAAATGGAATATGAAAAATAACAATTCTAAAAAAATAATTCAAAATTTCGATAAAATTCAAAATTTTGAATTATTTTTATTATTTTACAATAAATTATTATAGTTAGATAATTATTATATATAGATAATTATTATATATATAGAAATAATTAGAATATAATAAAGATATATATAAACTAAAATCGATAAGATATAAAAAAAGCTATATTAAATAAACTACAACTATATAATATGATAATGAACTATTTTGTAATTTTAAAAATTTAGGAACTATTTCATAAATTTAAAAAATTACCCGAAATGATACTCGGTGTTAATCAGTACCGATATAATACTATACTAAAATTCAATTCGGTACCAAATTCAGCACGACATTATATTAACTAACTCCAGCTGCCCTTTTTAAGTGCCATCACGCACCTACTTTGTGTTAGGTAAAGGCATCATAAGTTCAATCAAAGACCAGCATTAACCAATTCAGTCTTCCCGTAACTAACTCCATAAACTGGACGACTTTTATATACACAATACCACAACTCCATAATGTCTATCCAAATGAAAATAACAACTGCCCCTTTTTCTTAGCTGGTCTAAAATTGTCAGATCAAGCCTAAAGCAAAACCTTTTTTTTTATGATTTAATCACTTTCTTTATCAAACTATTAAACCTATCTCAATTGTTATTTTATAACAATTATTACAAGAAAATTAATAATTAGTGGAAAAAATTACCGATAAAAATAAAACCATAACAAATTATTAACAGAAAATCAGGTTCTGTCAGTAAAACTGTCAAGAAAATTTTTATTTTTCAACGAAAAAAATATTCGTTGATAAATACGAAAGAAAATTATTCCAATAAATTTTTCTATGGAATATAACATGGGTAGAAAATTCTCATTGGTATTGATCGCCATTCTTTCAGTGCCTACCGAAGCCCCGCCATCCTCGTCCTCGACATCTCAGCGTCCTCGTCTTTGTCGCTACTAAAGTCCTCCGCCTCCATCTCTCGTGTTACCGTGCGTCCTCGTTGTCCTCGTCGCATCTGCTTCAAGTACTGCTACTGAATTTTATCTAGCTACTGCATATTGCTTCCTTTTGCTTCCATGTTTTGGACTTTTTTTCGGCTACTGATTTCTTATGCGTTGCTACGTCGTTTTTACTTGGTTTGCTCTCCTCCGCTATGCGTATTATCTCTTTGGTTGATGGCGTTTTGGTCTTGCTTCTTTCGGTGTGTGTTGGGTTTTCTAGCTGCTTGGATTGCGTTGGTTTTGAAGGCTCAACATATATTTTTCTTCATTGTTTTTAATAAAACATATTTTGATGATCAGTCCTTTACTTTCATTTTCCACAAGCTTAATCTTTTGGTCCTTCCTCAGCCTTGTTAATCTTAACCTTTTTGTGGGGTGGGGCAAGGCATATAAGAATGTCAATCTGCTGCAACTCGTTCCGTTGTTTAGTTGTCAGTTCTAGGTTGGAATTATGATATAATTAATACGTTCCTTTTGGTTTTATGGTGGTTGATGTCAAGGTCTCCAACTAGATGTCAATTCCTTGTGGTTAATCTGTGGTAGTAGTAGGCATAATGTGCACATGTTTTTTCATTTTAATTCATTAGAATGGAAATATTGTCATAATGGATGTTAAGTTTTATTTTTTATTAAATACATAAAAAATTGATGGCTTCTGAATTTAAATTCACCTTATATATTAATTTTTTTTATAAAAGAACATATGACACCTGTCTTAGTACAATTTAACTTAAATTTGTCCCATTAAATTTGATCGCCTTGCAAATAAAATAAGAAGACCATGAATATATCACAATTATTCAACAAACCTATATAATCACTCGTTAAAGCACTGGCTTTCTCATTATACGTAAAAAATAATAATAACAACTTTCTGCCTAACAAATTCAATTCAATCTTTAAAAGGCAATTATTTTCTTTTTATAAAACTTTCATCTTTATTCGTAAAAAGGCTATGGCACTTAAAGAGATGAGCTTTCACATGGGACAGTTGTTATTAGAATCAGTGCCTATTACACCTCTAAATTAGCTATGATTGTTCTAAAACTTTTAAGTGAATTATGATTATTCCAATATTGATTTTATTTCATTCTAGATCTTCTACAAAATTTTTGCACTTTATGTTAGCTTTCAAATGACTCAAGAATCACCTCAATCAGAAAACTATAGAGAAAATTATGCTCAATTTCATGTTTCTTTCATATAATCCTCACTACAAGATAATGGCCAAATATAGGAAAATATGATATAATTATATATGAATTTTACCATAAAAATACTAAATCACAAGTAACTTAGCTTTTAAAAAATGCAAAATATAGACCTTTAACTATTTATTGATCATATCGTATCTAGAACGTTGGACCCTTAATTAACTAATAAAAAGTTTTGATATACCTCTATAAACCTATCTATCTTGTAACAATGTTTCGTGTATGACTTTGGTTGTTACTTGGCATGGAAAATGGCATTAATAATCTAGGTTCATGGGTACCCAAAGAGTTCTCATACCCTACAATTACATGTTTTATTTATTGTACTTAGGTTATTCTTTTTTAGCTTCTTCTTCACTTTTAGTTCAATGTTCTCTTTCCATTTCTTTTCTTGCTCTTCAATCGTAATTATATCTTAATTATTATAGTTGCTGGAACCCCTCCCCGGGCTGGCCCACGGGCCCGACGTCCTATGTGACATCTGGACCCGTGGCCCACGGGGGAGG
>JANZXR010000007.1:17802203-17817386 GCA_027575705.1 Erythroxylum echinodendron
GTAGCCTCCTTCATCACCAAAGGCGAAAAATTACCCTTGGAGGAAGAGGCAACCCTCAGAGCCTCATACGCAATGAAATAGACGAGTGTAGGAGTGGGATGTTCATCCGAGAAGCACCATCGAACAATAGAGAAGAAAACAGGGAGGCGGGTAGACTTGTTTGGCAAGTGCATTTTTTCAGTTTTTTTTAAAGCCACATTTTATTAAATTAATTTTTTATTAGTTTAATTAAGATTAAATTAGTTTAAATTTCTAATAGATCTATAAAGATGTTTTCTAATATATTGAAAGTTATTTTCAAAAGGAAAATTTTGTTAGGAATACTTAGGAATTTAGTTTAATTTTCAAGAATTGAGTTATTAAATTAAATTAGTAATTAGATCAAGCATTAGAATCAAATAAAATTTTAAAAGATTATCTTTCATAACTAAATTATATTAGATATAATTATTATAATTAGATTATAATAATTTTGATGAGAACTAAAATTTTAAATGCCTAAATTAAATATTGAATGCACGTTTATAATTTGATGATTGCTTTCCATTATTTAAGAATAAAATTATATCTCAATTTATTGTAAAGCTTATTAAGAAAACTTAAAGTCCCCTTTAACCTAAATATGTTTTATCTTAAACTAGTGAGTCTTACTTAACTAAATTTGTGTGATTTAGATTAACAAACTAATAACTGTATAAACTTGAAGTAGGGTTAGGAATAACATATAAGATATATTTTGACAACAAGTGGTTACAAGAATAGATCTAGGAATCATGTATGATGTGATTGATAAGGTTGTTATATGCCTAAATTAAATTTAGTTGATTTATTGAGTAGACTTAAGATCAACTTAGTTTGAATAAGATCTTAGACTACTAAGAAATTATTTGATAATTTATTGATTTAATAGTAAAGGTTATTATTTTATTTAAAATAGTGGGAGTAACCAAATATTTATATAAGTCCTTATCTTATTATACTTACTCTTATATGTCTTTTTGGTTGTTAGATAAAATGAGTCGTCGTATGTCTCTAAAGAGCATTATAGATGCAAAAAAGCTTATTATACCTATTTTATTGGACTAGTTTCACATCTTGAGAAATGGTCTCAGGCAAGAGAAGAAATTATATGCTCTTGACACTATAATCCACCGAAGTCCAATGCAGATGCAACTAATGAAGTATGGGAGAGATATCAATGTCATATTAACATCTTGAGCAAGCTACATATGTAATGTTAGCTAGTATGTCTCCTAAACTTCAAAGGCAGTATGAGAACATTTATGTTCTTGTTATGGATGTTTTTGTTATAATTTTGTGTCCCAAGGAGTTGTTTGGTACAAAAAGTAGGGTAAAGAGATATCAGATTTCTAAAGCACTATATATTGCAAGATGGTAGAAGGATCTTCAATGGAGTTACAATACTAAACATGATTCTGTATATTCAAAAATTAGGCCAAAACATATTTTGTTATAGACTCTAAGTTAAGAATTGATCTAGTGCTTTGATTTCTTATTCCAAACTTTTCATAGTTTATTATAAACTTCCATATGAATCAAAAGGATATGTCATTACCTTAACCATTGAATATGCTCAAGATTAGAAAGGGATGACTTAAGAAGGAACTCAATAAAGCTCTTGTTATGGATTCTGTTAAGTGAAAAAAAGGCTTTTAAATAGATAAGAACAAAAAAAAATGATAAGATTATATTAAAATAGTAAAATCATAAGTTCTCTATTGACTATATATTTACTCCCTAATGCCTGGCGGTTAATATTATATTGTCCTTAAGATACTTATTTGGTTCATATTTTGTTTTAAGTACAAGTTGGAGGAACAGGATCCAAGATGAGCTAAAAACATATCCTTGGAGTTGTTATATCAATGTTTGGTCTTTTTTGCCTTCGTGGAAGTAAGAAGGAGATGAATTAAGGTGAATTTATGACAAAGAATGTGTAACTTACTAGAAGCATGTAGGAGCTCAAAGACAACATTTCAGCTCCTTTTGCAATATACACATTCGTTTATAGACTTACATGGCTATTTAAGTATGCTACATAGTGGTGCAAGTGGCTATATAGCTCATTGTGAATGTGTAAGTTTACAATTCTTGTAATGTTCACATACATAGTTTCCTACACATTTGTGTAACTGACTATGTATTATGACAAAACCCTAATTTTTACTATAAAAGGGAATTTAAGAGGACAATTAAGGCATGCAAACTTTAGAGACACGAAAGGGGAAGATTCCTTACCCTTTGGAGAGCTGTGAGGAGCTAAACTTCATTCTTCCAATTTAAATGGAATATCGAGGCCAACGAATATTTTTATGCATTAATTAATCTACTGATGTTGTTTTCACTCTCTTTTGGAATTGATTATGTTATTATAGGATTAATGTTTTGGGATTTATGTATGAATAATTTAGACACTCCAAATAGATTATTCATGTTGGAACCCATTTCCAGAATCTAGATTACAATTTGTAATCATTGTAACTTTGATTCACGTGTGATAAACTAATGGTCGCACATCATTAGGATAACATAGCATAGGTTAAATGACCTGAACTTATATGGTTGTTGCTTATATTAACATTTTTTTTCTATTACATAATGCAATTGTTACACTAAATCTAGAGAACTTATTCTAGATTTTCTGATAGTTAGACTTAACTAAAGAGCTTATTTTAATTACATACAACTTTAGGAAAAATTGGGATTAATAGAACTTTTTTTAATCTATGGTTAATAATTTCAAAGAGAGGTACGAGAATAACATGACGATTAGTTATGCTCATTTGTGTGAAGGTTGAGATTGAACCATGAACTGGATTTGAAATCCATTAGTTAATTTATCACTTATGTACTATTTGATTTGATTTACCTTTAATAATTTAGTTTTACTTTATTTTATTAATCGAATATTCGTTACAAAAGCTAGACACACACTTTTTATGGATACGATCCTTGCTCATCACTACTACAAATTTAGTTGTGCAGGGTTAGGTTTTTTTTCTAGTGTATTCGATAAACATCAAGAATTTTGGTGTCGTTGTCAGGGAGTTAAGTGATTTAGTTTTTGTTTTTGATATTAATTGGTGTTTTGTATATATATTTGTTTATTATTGATTTCCACAATTGTTTCTTGATCTTTCTATGGTTGTTAGTGTTTGTGCATGGTAATGACCAGATCTCCTCATCAAGAACTTGCACAATTTGATCTAAAGATTGAAAGGACACTACAAAGGTTACGAATGAAAACCAAAACAACTCCAAAAGTATAACAAGTAATTGAATTTGAAAAAGTGATGGCCAATCTAGAACTCTAAGAGAGTTGGCTGCACTAAATTTAACTCAAAAACCTTTATGTATTGCTTTTCCAAATTTCACTGAACATATTACTTTTGAGCTTAATTCTAGCTTAATCCATCTTTTGCCTAATTTTCATGGTCCTGTAAGTGAGTATGCTCATAAGCATCTTAAAGAGCTCGATATGGTCTGTGTAAGGTCCTAAATTATACCCTATTTGAAATGTTACATATGCATGAAAATATAGGTACTAGAAATTGTGATATGATTGTAAATTGCATAAGTCTTAAATTTTAGTTAATGGATCATACTTAATGAGTTGGGATTAATTAATACCATTAGAGAATTGAGATATTAAAATGGACATTTGGAGTAGGAAAATTGTCAAATGGCAAGACAAGTTGGTGTATGAAAATTAGTATGACTAAGCCTACACTTTGAATGACATTTGACTTCATTGGTTGATGGACAAATGGACCAATGATTATGGGACAAGTGGACCAATTTTGGAGAGATATATGGACTGATTTGTAGGTGAAAAATGGCAGCATAATCGAGTGTTACATGGCATGACATGTTAGTTGACAAATGTTTAAAGAGTTTGATGACACCTAGCATCCAAAGGTGGCAAATTTTCTACTGGAATTTTCTTCACTCTCTTCCTTGCTCTTCTCCACCAAAACCACTCACTCCCTCTTAACTTCTAGAATTTTGCTTGATTTTAGATCATCTTCACTTGGATCTTTGTAAGTTACTGCATCAAGAAGTAGGACCTGTTATTTTCGGTGCTATTTTCTTGTTAGTGCTAAAATTTACACCTTGATCTTAGGTGTGTGTAGGTGGCTTAGAAGTATTGGAAAAATAATTCTAGTTTGAAAAATGCAATGTTGTTTCAATTTGTGTTGTATTAGCTGATTCTTTGAAGTAAGAATTTGCAGTTAAATAGGTAAGAGAATGCTAAACTTGATTTCAGGTTATAATATGAAATGTTTGATACTTGAATTGATTAGAACATGTGTTAAGATGATGAGAATTGAATGTTGGAAAAATAATACTTGTATGACAATTTTTAGTTTGTTATTGTTAAAGATTTATCGAGCAGAACAAAGAGGTCGCTCCTTGTTTCAATATTATTCAGAAGTAAAACAAGCTTTTGAAGAAAAGCGTGCCATGTTTCCAATTGTTGCCGACATAAAACAAATGTAAGAATAAGAGAAACAAATTATGGTCCAGTGTTTCCTAGCAAGGTTGAGTTCTGAATATGAAGTGACATATACACAATTGTTAAATAGTGAGACACTTCCTTCCTTTACAGAAGTATATGCCCGTTTGCTTCGAGTTTGTAAAGACGGAGATGTGACTTCTGATATGGTGACCAATGACTCATTGGCATTAGTGAGCAATGTTTCAAATAATAATCGAGGTAGCAACGGTGTGAACAACGGTGGTTCTATTACTGGGAACAGTAGCACCCCTCGCACCTGTAATTACTGTGGAGTTGAAGGACATATCAGGAAGAATTGTTAGAAACTACATGGTAAGCCTCCCAAATACTCGGGTAAGTATAATAACAGAAAATTTGCAAATGTGGCTGCTCAGGATGGCATCCTACCTCTTCCTCAGTCATACTCGCCTTCTATCAGGATTTCGATAGATGAGTATGCCTGTTTAACCAATGCCTATCAACAAATTTCGACCACTCATGATTCACAACATCCATCTACTGCAACATCAGCTTTGGCTAATACAGGTAACCCTGCTTCCTATCTCTGAACCTCATCTCGTAGTTGGGTTATTGACTCAGGGGCTACTGATCATATGGCTGGCAACACAGGTATTCTCTTCGATTTCAAATCTACTACTGATTTTCCTTGTGTTACTTTATCCAATGGATCTAGAGCTTCTGTCATTAGGCGTGGGACAGCACACCCAACAAATTATCTTCCATTATCCTCTGTTTTATGTTTATCACAATTCCCTTTTAACCTATTATCTGTCAGCCAACTCACTCAAAGTCTCAACTGTTGTGTTGTTTTCTATCCCAATTATTGTCTTTTTCAGGATCTTGGGATGAAGCAGATTATTGGTAAGGGAAGTCTGGAGAATGGCCTGTATGTTCTTAATTCAACTTTTAAGATAGTATCTCGATTACTTGCACAAGCTCATCTTCCCTTTTGCAACTTCATTGTCGTTTTGGCCATTCGTCTATCTCAGTTTTACGAAAGTTATGTCCTAGTCTGAAACAAGAATCTGTCTTGGAGTGTGAAGCTTGTCAATTTACTAAACATCATAGGGTTTCTTATTCTCCTAGACTAAATAAACGAGTTAAGTTTTCCGTTTACTTGGTGCATACTAATGTATGGGGAACTTGTCCTATTCCATCTAAATCTGGTTTTTGTTATTTTGTGACATTTATTGACGATTATTCTAGAGTTACTTGGCTTTATCCTATGAAATCTCGATCAGAATTGTTTACTATATTTTATGCCTTTCATGCTAAAATTAAGACTCAATTCTACAAATCCATCGGCATTTTAAGAAGTGATAATGCTAAAGAATATGTTTCCCATACTTTTCATTCTTATCTCTCTCAGCATGGTATTATTCATTAGTTATCGTGTGTTGTTACCCCTCAACAAAATGGTGTCGCAGAGCAGAGAACTGTCACTTGTTAGAAATTGCACGGGCACTAATGTTCCATATGCAGGTCCCAAAAGTTTTCTGGGTCGATGTAGTTTCTACTGCTTATTTCCTAATCAACCGAATGCCTTCTTCTGTTCTTGACTGTCAGACTCCATATTCCCTTCTCTTTTCCCCATCTACATTGTTCCCTCTAGCTCCTCGAATTTTTAGGTGTACTTGCTTTGTTCAAGATATGCGACCTCAGGTCTCGAAATTGGATCCTAAATCGCTCAAGTGTGTCTTTCTAGGATATTCTCATGCGCAAAAAGGATATCGTTGTTACTCACCTTTATTGGGCCGTTACTTGGTCTCTGCTGATGTTACCTTTTTCGAGAATACTCCCTTCTTTGGATCTCTTATGTCTTCTTCTTCTTCTTCTTCGCATTCTAGCAATTCAGGGGGACGATTTTCTTATTTATATTGTCAGTAAATACGGAGTTTCTCCTTTCTCTCGACTTGTTATTCGTCAGGTTTATTCTCGACGTGTGCAGCAGTCTATTGAGGCACCTCTCATCAGCCAAAACATAGACCCGACCCATTCTACTTCGTCTCCAGATTCCTCACCACTACCTGATGCTAGCCTTTATCTTCCTATTGCTCATCGTAAAGGTAAACGAGCATGTACCTACCCTGTTTCTTCTTTTGTATCTTATTATACTTTATCTCCCTTGTCCAAGTCTTTTGTAGCCTCCTTAAACTCTGTTGCTGTCCCAACGTCCGTTGCGAAAGCACTAGCTCATGATGGTTGGAAAGCTGCAATGAAGGAAGAAATGATGGCCTTAGAGAAGAATCATACTTAGGATCTTGTGCCCCTTCCTTCAGAAAAATGGGCTATTGGCTGTAAGTAGGTGTTCACTGTTAAAATGAATCCTGATGGTTCTGTTGCTCGATTAAAAGCTCGGTTAGTTGCTAAAGGATATGCTTAGACATATGGGGGGGATTATTCTGAGACTTTTTCTCCAGTTGCAAAACTTTCTTCTGTCCTCCTGTTTATCTCCTTAGCTACCACTTACAATTGGGCACTTCACTAACTTGATGTGAAGAATGTTTTCTTGCACGAGGATTTATCTGAAGAGGTTTATATGGAGCAACCACCTGGATTTGTTGCTCAGGGGGAGTCAGGGAAAGTGTGCAAATTACGAAAGTCTTTGTATGGTATGAAGCAATTACCTCGTTCCTGGTTTGGAAGGTTTAGTACTGTAATGATTGAGTTTGGCTTGCAAAGAAGTGCATATGATCACTCAGTGTTCTTTGCATCATCTAGTTCTGGGTGCATTTTATTGGTTGTATATGTGGATGATATTGTGATCACTAGAAGTGATGAAGCAGGATCACAAAGTTAAAAGCATTCCTTGGGACTCGTTTTTAGACAAAAGATTTAGGATCATTGAAATACTTCTTAGGAATTGAAGTTTCTCGCAGTTATAAGGGGATCTATCTATCCCAAAGAAAATATTGTTTGGATTTATTAGATGATGCTGGTTTTATTGAGGCAAAGACATGTGATGCGCCTATGATACAAAATGTGAAATTAAAAGTTGAAGATGGAGACTTACTTGAGAATCCTGAAAAATATAGGAAAATTGTGGGAAAATTGAACTATCTAACTATCACTCATCCTGATATTACCTTTCCAGTAAGTGTTGTAAGTTAGTTCATGTCATCTCCTAGAACCTCACATTGGGATGCTGTTATTCATATTTTAAGATATCGAAAAGATGCGCCAGGATGTGGCATCTTATATCAAAATAATGGTCACCATATTATAGAAGGATTCACAGATACTGACTATGTAGGAGATCTTTCAGACAGGAGTTCTACCACAGGTTACTGCGATTTTATTAGAGGCAATCTTGTTTCTTAGAAGAGCAAGAAACAGAGTGTTGTATCCCGATCAAGTGCAGAATCCAAATATAGGGCTATGGCACAGACTACATGTGAACTCATATGGTTGCATAATGTACATGGTGAGATTGGGTTTGTTCAATCTAAACCAATGAACTTATGGTGTGACAATGAAGCAGTAGTCTATATTGCAAATAATCCTGTGTTTCATGAGAGAACCAAACATATAGAAGTCGATTGTCATTTTAGCCGGGAAAAGCTAGAAGATGGATCAATCTCAACTCAACATGTTAGAACAGGGAGTCAATTAGCTGATGTGTTCGCCAAAGCATTACTAGGAAATCGGGTTAATTCTATTTATAACAAGCTGGGCATGATCATTATCTATGCTCCAGCTTGAGGGGGAGTGTTACAGAATATAACAATTATGTAATCAGAGGGATTATGTAGTTAATGTAAATATCATAGTTATAGGGATTTAGCATGATTATAGGGATTACTTTCCATTTTAAACCTATGTATTCATGTATAAATTCCTGTAGTATCATTCTAAGCAATATATAGAAAACTTCTTCTCATTCTACAGTTTTGATGTGTGAAAGATATTGATTTTTAGTTATTTATTGAATGATTTTTGAATTGGTTCTGGACATGAAATTGATGTGGAATTGAGGCATGGATAAGGTGGAATAGAAGTGGAATTGATGAACTATGGTGAAGGGTGTTGAAGGTGTAAGACGTGAGTGTTTTTAGTAATGGTTCCACTGAATAGACCTCGATATTTTGGTCATAACTTGACCTATAGATATCCAAAATGGGGGTGATTTCAAATGTAGATTAATTTAAATACATATGTATATAATTTTTATGAAGGAATGGAATTTTAGTTCTATCTCTAAAGGTTTTGAAATTTGGCTTGAAGTTAAGTTTTGGTTACTGTCTCTAGGAGTAATGAACCAAATTGTCTTAACCTTAGTTCATTAGAAAATTAAGACATAGAGAAACAGTTTTTTAGAATAACATATTACCTAGAAACCTCAGTTTTTACGTCAAAATGGCCATACAAAACTGACCCAAAACTTATCTTGAGAAAATCTAGAAAAAATGCTAAACTTGGTTTTGTGCAATTGTTGACATATATAAAGTTAGGACTTTTAACAATGGTTTAATTAAAATTAATTGAGATTAAAAATGAACCTAGATGATGTTAGATTAATGGAGTAAAAGGTAATTGAGTTATGGTTTATTAATGGAGGTAAATACTTAGAGAATGTAAGGTTAGTTAATAATGCGCCTAATGTTGAAAAGAATGATATGTTTAAAGATGAATGTGTTCTTATGAATAAGGATATGTTTCAAAAGGTTTATGTGATGTGAATATGATTGTTTACAAATTGGAACTTTATGTCATGATATAGAATGTGTAAATACATAATGCCTTTAATGGTACATTATTACAAATGTTTATGCTTATAAGGTATGATTAGTTAGATGTGTATATATATATTCAATTTGAGGAAAGTGGAATAAAGACATAACATCTTTTGCTTGTGATTGTGAAATATGAAATGGATTGTTTTAAAACTGTCAAGTCCTATTCGTGGGTAAATAGGCATGCCTAAAAAGGTCTACAGCTGCTCCTATGATACTAAGGTGTCGACACTTCGGTGTCTCCTAATAAGGACACTTCGATGTTGAGACATAAGCCTCTCATGCTTTGTGATACCAATAGGTATCTCGTGTTCTGGTCCCGTTACCCACTTCTGTAAAAAAGATTAGCAGGCTAACTTGTTTTGTCTTCTGATATGTTCAATTTCGATATAAGTTCAGTTCTTATACAACTAAATGTTGTTCTGATATAAACAAGATTTATTCAGATACTTGAAGGTTCTTTTTTGTGATTATGATATTATGTTTGGATTTGTGTAAGTTTGAAGCAAGTATATTTTATATTTTGTTCTAATATGTTATATTTTGTTCTGATGCAAATGATATTAGAATGTTCAATAATTTGAACAATGGAAACAATCGTCTAGCATTCATTTGCAATGAATCATATCAAATCACAGACAACCTTTAACAATCGTCGTATTATATGTGTTTAGTTATTCCCCACTAAGCTATATGCTTAGCACGGTGGTTTTGCCTCCATGTAGGTTCTGATAAAAAGACCTGAGACTAGGACAAAAACAATCGCAGTGGCCAAGAAGATTGTGTTTTGTTCTAGAAATGTTCAGTTTGTTTTTGAGTTGTTTTTTTCAATGTAATAGGACGTGTCGGATTTTATGTTTTGTTTAATAGTTTGTAATAACATTAATAAAGTTTAGATTTGGATTTAAGGCTTGTATGTAATAAGTACTATGTGTATGTTATATTCTGAATATGACCCAACCATTGATGAATGAAATGTATGTTCCTTGAGTTTCTAGAAATGCTTTAGTATGTATTGGATTATTTTGGTTATGTTTTGTGAAGCATCTGCATATCCTCCTAGGGGATGTGGGGGCGTTACAGTCTATCTTAGTGAAACCTCTGGGGGTGATGGATGAGCAAATTATATTGAGAGCCTTTCCATTTTCACTTAAGGATGCTACAAAAGATTGGCTCTTTGATTTGCCAGCAAGGAGTGTGAACATATGGATTGAAATGAAGAGGCTACTTTTGGTGAAGTACTTTCTAGCATCAAAGATAACCAATATAAGGAAAGATATCTATAAGATAAAGTAACATTATAGAGAATCCCTTTTTCGAGTATTGGAAGCACTTCAAGAAGTTGTGTGCCAACTGCCTCATCACAATATCACAAAACAACTCCTTATCCAATACTTCTACAAAGGATTATTGCCTACGGATAGGAGCTTTGTTGATGCAACAAGTGGTGGAGCACCGTGTGAAAAGACTTCTGTAAAGGCCAGAACTTTAATTAAGTGCATCATAGCAAACACTCCAGAATTTGGCATTCTCAACTATGTTTATAGAGTAAATAAGGTAAATAGTTCATCCATAGAACATTGTTTAGATAAACTAACATTCTTTGTTGAAAAAATTATTATAAGGCAAACACAGGTGAAAACTTGTAGTATATGTGCAAATACGAACCATTTAATAGATGGGTATCTAACTTTGCAGGATGGAAATATAGAGCATGTCAATATTGTAGGGAAAATTTTTTCCAACAATACAACCCATATTCCCATTCCTATAATCTAGATTAAAGAGATTACTCGAACTTAAATTATGGAGGAAATAGGCAGTGGAAATACTTCCTACATAAGTCGCAGGGTGAAAAACAATTTTAAAATATACAACAAGCCTCCTCGTCTATCTCAAGTACATCATCAAAAGATATAGTTAAGTCTTTTGCAACTAACACTTTACGATTCCAACAGGATATGTAGTAGTTTCAATAGGAAACTAAATCTAAATTTCAGGAGATGAAGTTTAGCATTCAGAATTTAGAGAAATAGTGAGTTAAATTACAGTTGCTATCAATCATCTAAAAGCCCAATGAGGAGGAAAATTACCATTACAACATGAGATAAATATGAGGAATATTTATGCAATCACCTTGAGGAGTGGTTCTTGAGAGGGTTACCCAAAGGATGGATAGTGAAGAAAAAAATTAAAAAGGAGCTTGAAGGAGATAGGATATATCTTCTAGTTAAAAAGTAAATGTTAAATTCTAGCATATTGTTAAGACAAACCCTCCACCTTTCCCTAGCAGGTTGGCAAAGTTAAGCAAGGAGGATAAAGATGAGGAGATCTGAGAAAATTTTTGGAACGTTGAGGTGAATATACCACTATTAGATGTGATCAAGTAAGAATTATATACTTATAAGCGAAATTTAAGAGGTAATGAAATGATTAGGATAGGTGAATCGATTTTTACGATCTTTAAATGGAAAATACCTCCTACGTGTAAGGACTTAGGCATGTTTACCATTCTTTATAAAATTGGTAACATTATGATTAAACATGCTATTTTAGATTTAGGTGCATCAATTAACGTTATGTCTTGTTCCATGTATACTTCTTTAAATGTAGGCCTGTTAAAAAAATAGTATTATTATAGAGTTGGCTGATCATACTAATGCTTATCTAGATGAGGTGATTAATAATGTGCTTGTGTAAGTGAATGAACTAATATTTCTTATTGTGTAAGTGAATGAACTAATATTTCTTACTTTTTTTTCTGTGGTATATATGAATGATGAAACTTCCTATAATCTAGTACCTATCTTACAAGGTGATCATTTCTTAACCCAACTCAAATTAAAATAGATGTTTATGAGGGTACCCTCAAGCTGTAATTTAACAGGGAAGTTACTTATTTCAATTTTTTTTATGTCAATAAACACCTCCAAAATGACTATTCGAGTTTTGTGATTAATGTGATTGACCCTTTAGTACAGGAAGATTATGAATGAAAGTGTACATATAAACTGGAAGCAGTTTCAACTAAGGAGAAAACCAAATCTTTCAATGTCTCGAGGAAAAGCTTTATTATTGGTCAAAAGGTTTTTCTTTATTGATTTAGATATAAATGATTTCTATATAAATTACATCCTTATTGGGTCGATCCTTTTACAGTTACTAATGTCTCTCCCTATGTTGTAGTAGATATTAATAGTTTAAGAATAGGGAAGACATTGAATGTGAGTGGTCATCGACTCAAGTCTTGTCCTAAAATAAAAGATGTAGAAGTTTATGCAATCACCTTGAGTAGTGGGTGTGGGGCAATGTTTGTTTTAAGTTCTTTTTGGATGCTTTAAAGTTCTTTTGCATGTTAAAAAAATCATTCTCTCTTTTTTTGTTGCTTTTAAGACTAGGTAGTTATAATTAGAGAGTAGAATTAACTAGAAAAATTCACAAAAATTTGGGCATATATATTTACTCTTGTAATTTGTCAATGTACATTTTCTTTAGAAGAGTAGTGACTAGTGGGTAAACATAAGTTAGTGAGATTTTGAGTTTTCTAGGACACATCCATATCAGTCTCTTTGTCTTTTATTCATGTGTGGCCTTCATGACATGTACACTCTGATTTTGCCTTGATTTTCTATTTGAGACCATATTTTTATCACATGCATTAATATGAAAATGATATAGGCATTATTTTATTTTATGAGCTACATTAGCCAAATAGCCTACTTAATAATATGAATTTTCATTTTGTTAAACCCTTTTGAGCTTTATTAACCTTTTTTGTGCTAAACAGATTATAAGCCTTTAATCTAACCAAATGTCTTGCCCAGGTCTTAAAGCTAGTGGAGCATATATGAGTTTTTTTTTATGCACAAGAGTACAAGTGCGGGTGTGTGTAGATATGTCAATTGGTTATAATTGATGGAATGCGATTTTTATCTCTTATCAATGAATTCAATCGTGGATGTAGTTTCTTTTAATGTTTTTATAAAAAAAAGAAAACAAATAAAAAAGAATAAAAGTTATCGAGGAGGAAAATCAATTGCTTTATAAAGTAAATCATGTTAGTCTTTCCTCCTAAAGTTATATGAAATGAATGAATTGATTGTGAAGTATATAAGGGAGAAGCTGTTGTGAAGGCTCATTCCTTATGGCTATAATGTATTATTCATCATTGGCTTTATATGTGATTCCTTCTAATTCCTTGGGCTTCATGTGTTTTGTGGTATGAAGGCTTGAATCTAATTTGTAAAATGGAGATTTTGCATTCATCATAGCTGGCAGTACTTATTTTTGAGTAGATGTTAAATTTTGCATCTAATATTCCATTGAGTGTTTTTCCTACTTCACTAGTTTTTGTGGCTTGAACTACATAACCCAAATACTTCTTAGCCTAACCTTTAGCCCCATTACAACTTTGAAAAGTCCTATGATTAATGATTATGCATGTGAATCTTTAGTGGTAGAGAATTGAAATAATATGCAAAGTTATGGAATGTCTTGATCATGAACGGTGTTTGAATGTACCTATAGATCTATCTTATTTTTAAACACAACTTATCAAAGTGTACCCTTAGATTGCTCAATATTTGAAGGGAATAGTTATCGATTGATCATGGTAAAAACATTGAATATTTAATTCTTGTTATGGTTTTGAAAGTATTTGTCTTTTCTTATAACTATCTATTCTTAGGAAATATGGACAGGGGAAGTATTTTAGACTTAGATTTTTATTTTGATTTTGATTTTTAATTTTACTAGAGGATGGTCAAAAGCTAAGTGTGGGGGAACTTGATAAGTGCTCGATTGAGTATATATTTACTCCCTAATTCCCAATGATTAATGTTATATTGTGTTTAACATACTTATTTTGGTTTATATTTTATTTGAGGTATAAGTTAGAGGAACAAGAACCAAAATGAGCTAAAAACATATCCTTAGAGCGATTTTATCAATGTTTGATCTTATTTGCTTTCATGGAAGCAAGAAAGAAATGAAGTAGAGTGAAGATGGGATAAAGAATGCAAAAAATGAAATTATTGCAACTTATATGGTCGTATATGAGACCGTATAACTCACTAGAAGTTTGTAGAAGCTCGAAGGCAAAATTTCAACCACTTTTGCAACTACACGACTGTTTGTGGGCTTATACGACCATGTAAGTGAGATAAATGGCTGTGTAAGTGGCAGTGTAGCTTATTATGATTATATAACTTCACAATTCTTATAATTTTCACACATCGTCACCTTTATGCCTATGTAGCTAACTGTGTATTGTTAAAGAACCCTAATTTTCACTATAAAAGGGCATTTAAGAGGTCAAATGAGGCATGAATACTTTAGAGACACCAAAGGGGTTGGATTCCTTACCCTTTGGAGAGCAATCAAGAGTTAAACTTCATCCTTCTTGTTCAAAGGGGATATAGAGACTGATAAACATGTTTTGGCATTGATTAATCTAGTTATTTTTTTATCACTCTCTTTTGAAATTGATTATGTTGTTCCAGGATTAATGTTTTGGGATTTACGTATGAATGATTTAGACACTCCAAATAGATTATTCATGCATGAACCCATTGTCAGAATCTAGATTACAATACGTAATCATTGCAACTCTGATTCACTTATGGTAAAATAATGGTTGCACATCATTAAGGATAGCATAGCATAGGTTAAATGACCTGAGCTTACATGGTTGTTGCTTATATTAACATATTTTCCTATTATATATTACAGTTATCACTCTAAATCTAGAGAGCTTATTCTAGATTGTATAATAGCGAGACCTAATTAAAGAGCTTGTTTTAATTAGATACAACCTAAGGGTAAGGATGGTAATGGACCGGGCGGGGCCTATGCCCCGCGCAGGCCTGGATTGGCCTACCCGTGGCCAGGCCCATCGACGGGCTGACCGGC
>JANZXR010000007.1:17820846-17843805 GCA_027575705.1 Erythroxylum echinodendron
GCTTATTCTCTTGGGCCTAATTTATTAGGCACTGAATAAATATATGTGGATATATTTATTGGGCTAGATTGAATTAAATTATTGGGATTTTATTATATAAGATATAATATGAGCCGAAACTTATTGGGCTTTCATAATCCTAATAGATTTAGGATTATGATATTCATATTCCTAATAGGAATAAGGATTAGGATTTCTCTATAAATAGAGAACCTATGTCTTATTAGATGAGAGACGAAAACCCTAGCCACCAGCCATTTGTTTTTTAGAGAAAAATTATGCGGCGTTCAAAAAGGTGTTTTGGAATGTGCTAGCACACATTAGCCGCTGCCTGGATCGTTCATCCTCGTGTAGATACCAGTAGAGGACGTTCGCGCAACGTAGCGTCTACAAATCTGGAAAACAAATACCAATCCGTGTCAAAAGGTAAATCCGTACTTGTTGTGTGTTTTCGGTTATACTTTTGTTGTATAATATGGCCTATTTCGCTGCGTATTATGAATACACGGGCTATAGGCGATCCAACATGCTCGTGGTGGGTAATAAGTCCTCCTGTATGTACGGGAAGACTCTCTCCTCCGGTTCCCCATTTCTGTTGGTAGAATTACGCTTTGAAATGGACATTGTCTCAAGTGGTGTCCAATACTGTTGCCATCAATTCTATATTTTTTCATAAATATAAGGAGGTCATGTGCCAGTCTTGTCTATCGCACCAACAAAGTATCTATAACGTATACGGGCTCATCTCTCCCATACTTTATAAATAACTTTGTCAAATTTAGAATCCCAAAAAAATTATTTCTAAAGAAAAAGGAAAAACATACGATAAGTACTCATAACCTACAATATTTATCTAATTAATGTATAAAATTAATTACAAAAAATATTTTTTTACCTCAAACTCTTAATAATAAAAATCATTTGTCACCTGAGAGATATTCTTCCATATATAACCCTCAAGATGATCAGTCTTCCTTAAACTTGGATGTGATGTTTCTAGAGTACGATCCAGATGGAATCAACCTAATATAAAAACAATTTTATAGTAATTTTAAATTTAAACCTATAACTTAATTATAAACCTATGGTGTTTCAATTATAAACATATGATGTTTCATATATTTTCATTTACAGATTATTGTTAATAGTGATGTAAGTTCTTCCATCAATTCCCTCATCTCTAGACTAGAGGCCACCTTATTTATCCATATTGTTTACCCCTGATATCTCTGTCGATATAGGGGTAGTGGATGGTGTAGCAGTAGGTGCAAAAGATGATGCCTCATCTGCAAGTGTAGTAGCTAGAGGTACAACATCTGATTATGATACAGTCGCAAAATGTGATGCCTAACCTAGAAAGTAACTGGCTTCAAATCGTGATCTGAACCTTGCTCGTATCATATCCTGTTTTCTCTTTGGTGGCATATTTTAATCTGAAATTCATATTTCATTGAATATTCCAAAAATATAACAATTTCAATTCAATATATAACAACATATTGTTATTTCAATAATTGATGTATTGAATATAATATTCTATTACAAACACAAATTAATCGCTATCAGCACTTAATTGTAAATCAAAATCATCATCTTCTTTTTCTGAAGAATTAGAATCAAACTCAGGCTCCTCTTCATATCTCTCGCCCTCCTCATCCTCTCTAGATGAAATTTAAACATATTCATTATTTGGATCATTCAAAGGTTCATTCTCATCATATGTAATATATGCATTTAATTCATAAACATCTTCCTGAAACGCTTCACTTTCAATTCTCTATTCTCCTTTTCCATGTGATTCAAAAACATCTATAGGTTTAACTTTGCAAACGACCAACCAATCTGACATATCTCCTCGTAAGTTGAAAAAGGGACATAATACACCTAGATCGCTTGCATCATTAACACGAAAGGTTTAAATTGTCTAAATCTTCTTCACTGGCTGATTTCAACTAAATTGCATCGACTGTGCGCTTTTATACCAACATTAGGAGTTGGATTAAACCAATCACACTTAAATATCACACTCTGCTTTATTGGCAATGCAGGGTACTTAATTTCAAGTATCTCAATAATTTTACTATAGTAATCCATCAATTCTCCCTGTATGCTAACCCCACTATTTACTGTTGCCATGTTATGACCATGATGTTCTGTATGATATTTGTATCCATTAATGAAATACACCTGATACAATTTAAAAATTGACAAGGGTCTTTTCGCAAGATCATAAATGAACTTATTCTCTATTAGATTTTCTAAGGCCTACATAAAATAAATTATCATATTAAATAGTATAATGTCATTTGAACACTTTAATCTTATAATTCAATCATTTCAATAATTGTAAGTGAAAAGTTACATATTTCTTAAGTAACCATTCCTCGTCTAATTTAGAAACATTATTATGTATTTCATTTATGAATAACATTAAATTTCAAAACTCAAATAATCAATTTCAAAATTGACTTCAACTTGCTACACGAAAGGTTGAACCTCTTGAATAAAATGTAACCATTGGCAGCCTCTATTTCTTCCTCTGTTAACATTCTACTTGTTGAACATCCATAGGTTCTTCTAGGATATGTGAAAATAGATAAGTTACCATCAGTATCACCCATTTCTCTCTCATCGTCATTATGAGGAATTTGCTTTCTTTTGTGTGCACATACAGTTCAAAATAATGCCAACAAAATGTACTTGCTTCCTCCACTAAATAAGTATTACATATTGAACCTTCAACTCTAGCTTTGTTTTTGACATTTTTCTTCAAGTGATGCAAACACCTACATTAGCGAATAAAGTTATTACAATTCTCTTATTAAAACATGTTATTACTTCAATTTAAATATTTACTATAATTACCTCTAAAATGGATACATCCATCGATATTGAACTGGACCAACAAGTTTAGTCTCATGTGCTAAATGCACAGGTAGATACTCCATACAGTCAAAGAAGCTTGGAGGAAAAATCCCTTCTAATTTGCACAAAATTACTAGAATTTTCTTTTCTAGTTTTTCCATTTCAGCCAACTTTATTTCAAATGATGTTAAGCTTTTGAAAAACAATCTTTATTTTGTTTTAAATTCCCAAACCTTATTCGGTAGCAACTCCCAAAATGCAATTAGAATTAGCCTTTGCATAAACACATGACAATCATGACTTTTCATCCCAAATAATTTGTATTTCCTCATTTCCACACACCTTGCCAAGTTGGAAATATAACCATTGGAAAACTTTAGAATTTTCGACCATTCACTTAAAATTTTCTTTCATTTTTTGTCCATAGTGTAACATGCTTTCAGATATTTACCTGTACAAAGATCTTTTTCTAACTTATTCCTTCTACAAAAAAAGTTTCAAATCAACTCGTGATTTTGCATTGTTTTTTGTCCTCCCTTCAATGTTCATTATAGTATTGAATAAATTGTCAAAAATATTTTTTTCAATATGCATCACATCTAGATTTTGACGTATCAAATTAGTTTTCCAATATGGTAAATCCCAAAAGATGTTTCGTTTTCTCCAACCAAAGTTTTTAACATTACGAGGACAAATGAACCAATTGTTGCACAGGTAACAAACAAATAAAAGGAAGCAGCCCCACATCTAGCAACCACTATCAGAAGAAGAAACATTCATACCTTACAATCATATACCCAAGCCTATACTTTTTAACTACCATCATGAGGAACCTCATTAACATTTTGTAATCCTATGCCTCAAATACATTTATCTCAAGCCTCAACATCAACAAAGACAAAATCCACATTCTAGTCTCAATAAGACCAAATCCGTAAGCTTAATGGCTCTCCACTATCTATAGTTTGAAGATAAAAAATCTCTCATTCATATATGTATGAATTTCTATCTCAACCAAAAGACCAACATATGATGATTTTTAAGCCTTGTTTGATATGTTTCATAGGAGAATTGGTCACTAGTGTAATAAAAACTTAACTTATGCAAGGGGATATAATTAATCAAATCTATAATAAACAATCTACATATCTACTGGATATTGCATATAATATTACCAAAGAACCTCACAAACAACATTTGATAGAATGATGAGAAACTTTCTATGGACTACGGATGCTTATAAAAAAACCTTATGTCAAAGTCATTAGACTAATATTAGAGTGCTTAAAATAAGAAGCTGGACTAGGTGTCTGGCCAATACAAATCACCAATAAAGTGTTCAAGACTCCTCATAAATAAGCAAACTATTTAGGTGTGATGAGTTCACTCACACTACTAAGAGAATCAATGCCTATAGGAAAATCAAGTTGAGGTTTGACTCTTTTTGGACCATGATGTAAATATTCAAGCTAAGGAAAAAAGCTATTTTGGAAAATTAAGCATAAAATTAGCAATGGATGAATCATAGGATTTTAGTTCGATAATTAAAGTGAAAAAGTTCCTTTGTACCTATTCCCTGAAGCATTTCACCTAAGGCACATGCTAAACCTTAAAGCTAAGATCAAAGAACTTATACAAGGTAATGAATTATATATTAAGTTCCAAGGCTTATCCATTATTCAAGAAAATCTGTCTAGAAATAACCTAAACTAATAAATAAAGGACAACATTAAGTGGCAAAGACATGCATGTGGACTATTCACTGGTAATTCTTTCTACTAAGAGTTTAGGAATCAAACAACTAGGTGAAATGGAGTAAGCTAATGTGGTTTAAGAAAATTACCTTAAGATATAAAACAAAGTAAATGGAGTAAGCTAATGTGGTTCAAGAAAATTCCCCTAAGATATAAAATAAAGTAAATGGAGTAAACTAATATGGTTTAAGCAAATTCAAGCAAATGGAGTAAGCTAATGTACTTTTATTAAACTAGATTTACACAACCTTGTAATGTCTCCTTTGTTTCCTTTCAAAGCTTATCAATGAAGAAAATCCCCTAAGATATCCTTTATCATATAACTTTCCATCTGAAATAGGCTAAGCACTTTAAATAGAATCAGAGGTTTTTAAAGCACAAATCCAATATACAAGTTATGTAATATAACTGCATAAAAAGGTTATGGCTAAGAATTTAAAAATCGTGTAACCACTAATACAGTGAAGAGGATTATGAGAAAATAGCACCATCCAAAAGACATCATCCAAAAGAAGAGGATTACAATATTTTTAAGATTACCTTTGGATTTGATACCTATGATGGCATGCACAGACATTTTAATTATGTGCATTGTCATAAGGAACTTTTTGACAATCAATGGCGCATCTAATTTTGTAAAATGAAAAGAATTTTCTTCCACGTTAACTTACTTTCACAATTTATTTCCTACGTTAATAAATACTTTCTAATAACTAGTTTCAAGGTTCGTATGGAATTTTCCAACAATAGACACAGACTCAAGACTCAACAGTACCTAAAGCATATTCGACGACAACGACGAGGACACGTAGTGGAACGAGAGACAGAGGAGGGGCTTCGGTAGCGACAGAGATGAGGACACTGAGACACCGAGGATGATGGCACAATGAGGATGTGTGGTGGAATGGTAAGAACTGGTCGACAAACGACAAGCAAGGCAACGACAGAAGAAAGAAGAAAAATTAGCTGCAATGGAGGAGGACGGAATGGTTTAGGTTAAAAGAAAATGATGTCGATTGGTGTTAAACCAAATGACGTCATTTTATTTTATTAAAAACATTGAAGCTGAAGCAATTGACGACATTTAGTCTAAAATTTACCAATGAAATTTACCGACGGACATGTACTTCGTTGGTAAACCTAAAACTTATTTATTCCGCCAAACATTCTAGCCTTCTTTACCGACAAGAATTTCCTGTCATCGCTATATTCTATCGGAAAATTTGCTGGGATAATTTCCCTTCATATTTACCAACTAATATTTTTTCCATTGCAAAATGAAATTTTTCTTGAAAATTTTACCAACGAAACATGATTTTCCATCGGTAATTTTCTACGGTTTTGTTTCCATCGGTAATTTTCTATCTCTAATTACTAATTTTCTTGTAGTGTTTATGAGATGTAGTACGTTCTATAATGAGTCATGCATTCTTTTCGGTTACCCTTTGGGGATATTCCTTTGAAATTATTAGTTATTTTTTTCTATCTAAATCAGTTGACAAGGCGCTATATGAGATATAAACTAGTAGTAGATCGAAGTTTTCACATTTAAAGATCTAGGGGTGTGATGCTTATATGAAGAATGCAACATCTGATAAGTTTCAAATTAAGTCAGATAAATGCAAATTTATGGGGTTTTAAAAAGAGAGTATCAGATATCAATTTTACCATAATCTTGAGCAAAAGTTGCTTGTCTTAAGATATGTTACATTCCTAAAAAGAAAATGTGTTCATAAAAAAAGTAATGGGAG
Organism: Erythroxylum echinodendron; assembly: GCA_027575705.1. Taxonomy (NCBI): domain Eukaryota; kingdom Viridiplantae; phylum Streptophyta; class Magnoliopsida; order Malpighiales; family Erythroxylaceae; genus Erythroxylum; species Erythroxylum echinodendron. The sequence goes on from JANZXR010000007.1 coordinate 17,827,217, forward strand.
TAAGGTAGAATTTAGAGAAGTTTAAGAATCGCATGTTCACATCTAGATGGAATAAGAATATTAAATTGATACATATAATGTACAACCAAGAGTTTAAGAGACATAATTTGTGATGCACGAGTAGGATATGTCATCCCCTTATTAGATTAGATCTATGTATCAAAAAGTGGAAAGACAATGTATCACTCGTGAATGATGAGCTTACTACTTTTAAGGAAGCAACATTTGAAATTATTTATTTAAAATGGCATGAAGCCATGAGATCTGAAATGGAATCTATATATATAACCAAGTATGGACTTTGGTGAATGCTCCGGGTGGAATTGTACCTATTGTTTACAAGTGGGTTTTTTAAAACAAAAGTTGACATAGATGGTAATGTACACATTTATAAAGTAAGGATAACGACTAAAGGTTACGATTAAAAACAATGAGTTGATTTTGATAAAAACCTTTTCGATAATAGCTATGCTTAATTTGCTATGCAATCTAAAGAATTGAAGAAAAAAGGTCTTTGAAATATAAGTATATAGATCATAATTGAGTTTGATTGTTAACAAAGATAGGAACAAGGAAAGGGATACTAAAAATAGGAGTATTTCACAATCTAAATGAAAGGCTAAAAGTGTTTTACACTTGAACTGTAAAAAAAATCACTTTAAAAAGGACTATCCACAACAAATGAAAGGAAACAAGAAAAAATATTTAAAAAAAACAAATGTTGTAATAAAAAGGATGGAAGTGGCAATGATGTTTTGACTGTAAGTAATTATGACTTTGCAAATTGGTGGGTAATAAAAACTAGTATATCTTATCATATAACTTTCAATAAGAACGGATTATGCTCAATTAAAAAATGAAATAGTGTTATCATATTGGGCTATGATGGAGAGCATGTTGTCAAAGACAATGGTTCAGTGTTTATCTAAATGCATAATGGAATTATTGGAAAATTAGATGCCTAGTATGTTCAAGAGTTGGAAAAAAATAATGTATATAGGTGCTCTTGATAGTCAATAGTATAAGTTTTTGTGGCAGTGGGCAGCCCAAGATGTTAAAGGGTGCCGATATAACATATTTGTCTTAATGGGAAAGACAATAATAGGATCGTAGGTTGTCTCTTAACCCTTAGGCCAAAATGATGATAGTATCATGATATGGCATATAAACCTAGGTCACTTCAATAACCTAGTATCATGATGTTAGTGATCTTAGGCTTATATGAAAATATAATTTCATTGACCTTTGGAATTGATGAAAATATAGTTTCATTGTCCTTAAACTTATTTCCTATAACTTTAATCTATAAACATTTTGATAAAGGTTGTGTAAGTTAATTAGAGATGTACTTGATCAATGCTGTACACATTTTGCAATGCAATCATTTGTTCCACTATATCACTTCATTACATAAACTAGGTACTCTTCCCTTCTATCACAGAGACCCAAAAAAGGAAATAAGAAGGAAAGATAAGAAAAAAAAAAATAAAAGAGAAATGACAGAGAGAGACGTCATATCACACCAGCCCCAGCTGAACCTCACCTACATATGAACAACTTATATAGATGATACCATCTGAAAAAACAAAAAGAATTGAGAGAAATAACCCCCACCACTGAATTCATGACATCCTCATACCCTCCAAACCAAATTCCGCCTTCTGTTATGTCTTCCTGCTCTCAAGACCTTGATCCAGGAGGGTACTCGCTTCGCTCTGTGTCAGAATTCTCCTTTTGAGACTCGATCTCCATGCTACCTCCATGAGTTCTTCTATGCCTACGATCCTGAATATTGTGGAACACGAACTCATACTCAATGGAACTAACCCAGAATGTACGAAACAACTAAATCTAAAGCATCATTGATAAGGCAGTCCAATGAGAGAAGAAGGATGACAGAAAAATATATAAGCAAGAATTAAATAAATCTCCTCTTCCTTTAACGAGATCCATGCAAATTCCTTTAGTATGCACCACCATGTTCCAGTTTGAAGATCAGCAACTAACCTCTCTAGGAATAGGATATTCCTCGGACTCGAGCATCCGGACGACTTGGCCCATCCTAGGCCTTTTTTCAGAATCTGGATCAACGCACCTCAGAGCAGTCAATAGGGCACGCTTCAGAGATCTTGTTGATGGTCTTACCTCAATGTTTGGATCAACCACTTCTTCAGATCGCCTGCTTCCAACCATTGTTTTCAGCCAATCTACAAGATTAACCTGCAAACATGCAATTTTATGATTAAGAAGCTGTCATGATTCAGGTAAGGTGTACACGATTTGAAATGAACAATGATGCTGAACAAGAAATCTCGAAAACAACTAAAACAAACTGAAAGGAGAAAAGGAACGTGAGGGAATTCCATAAGTCTAGGAATAAACTTATCAGACTACAAAAGCTGTAGCTAAATTCATAGAAAAATCAGGTAAATTCTGAATAATTTATGTTATCCTGAACAAACAACTGCAGAACAAGTTATTGCTTAATAAGTGAGCAATGTCGAAAACTAATAAATGTGGACTGTAATTCTATAAGTACCTCCTGGGCAGGACGACCATAGTCTACAGGATCTCTCCCAGTTATTGCTTCCAACAGCACAACTCCAAAGCTATAAACATCACTCTTTTCATTCAAAAGTCCAGTATTTGCATATTCAGGAGCGACGTATCTGTAAAATATTAATTTTTTAAAAGAAATGGATGCTTTCAGAAGTGTATTGTAGCCCACAATTATAAGTTAGTATACACAACAAAGGACAAAAGAGTTCAGGCCTAAGAGTTATAAAGTTAGTACTCATGAATTTGGGATAAACCTTACCCAAATGTTCCCATGACTCTAGTAGTGACATGGCTTTTACCAGCTCCCAGTAGCTTTGCCAGGCCAAAATCAGAAACCTTAGCATTAAAATCATCATCAATCAATATATTACTCGACTTAATGTCCCGGTGCACCACTTTTGGCTCAATTGCCTCATGCAAATATGCCAGACTGCAAAAAGATACACCAAATCATGTTGGAAGCAAAATGTCCAAAAAGGAAATGCTGATAAGCTGACTTACGCCTTAGCCGTGCCAAGGAGAACCTTCATGCGGGCCTCCCAAGTAAGATATCCATGCTGACGCAAAGCTCCATGAAGCCATTGTTCCAAGTTTCCGTTGTTGACATACTCATAAACCAACATCCTGAAACGATTGTCACAAATGAGGTCATTAGATAAATTTGCATCACTTAGGTGCATAGCTGAAGTAAGCTAGCACTCAGATTATTGAACCATGAAAAAAAAAATCTTTCTGCTGGATTTTGAATGTGGTTCGTCTGTCGTGAATTGATTCTAAGCCGAATTATCAGGTATACTGTTCGAGATAATAATACCTGTGCGTCCCTTCTATACAATACCCCAGAAGACGAACCAAATTCTTGTGGCGCACATGACCAATAGCATCAACTTCCACCCTGAACTCTTTCTCCGCTTGGCCCCTGAATTAAAATATAGCGTTTCAAGTTTAAGACCCCAGGAATGGAAACAAGAAAATCATAATACAGAACTGACAGCTAAATTTGAGACTCACAAGTTGTTCAGGATCTTTTTGACTGCCACCGGGGTACCATTTATTAGATGTCCCCGATAAACAACTCCATATCCACCCTCTCCAAGGACATTTTCCTTGGAAAACCTATTTGTTGCCAGCTCAAGATCCCTCAATGTAAACCAGTGACCCCAACCCAAGTGAGAAAATTCAGGCAGGCCACTTAGAGGAGAAGGAGCAGTAATGGGGTACGAAGAAGAAGGTTTGTACACAGTTACAGTGCCAGAACTCCCTTCTTCGCCTGACTGGGATCCACAGTCTTTGTCTATATGATGAAAAGAGCCTGATTGACTGCTATTGCCTCCATTTTTTACCTTTCCCATGCCTAGATGGACCAGTACCTTATCTGAATCTTTATCACTGGACTTGTCATGAATGGTAAGAAGAATCCCTTCACGAGGAACAAATTCATTTGTTGATATTTGTTCCACCCGAACTTCCTTAATTTCCTTTGAAACTGCTGGGATTTGGCTAAGGGGAAGTTTGTTTCCATCTTTTTTCGACTTCTTTCGATAAGTTAAACAAAAAGACAGTAGAGAAAGGATAATTATGATAAACAGAGCGACACAAATCCCAATTACTTCCCAGACCTTGAGACCAAAAATGGCTGTCGTTTTGGAGAGTTCCGTGTTTAGATCACCGGCCATTTTCTCGATGTCAAAATTCCTGCAAGATAAGACAAAGAAAAACATTTAAACATTTTCATCAGTGCAAAGTCGCGTATGAACAATGTGGTGGATTACTTTACTACCACAACGTAACCCTTCAACAAATTCAAACTTCCCCTTACTATTTCCAGCAAAAGCTAAGAACCCAGAAGAGAACTTGCAACAGGAAGAAAAACCATACCAATTAGAAATCGAAACAAGAAGCCATTATCAGATGTAGTAGCTCAATGGGAAACGATCAGATCAGATGAAGTTAATTTAATAAGAAAGTCCCAATAAACAGAGAATTAAAAGTCTCCATTTCCAATGGAATTAGTAACAGTCATAGGAGATGTAAAATCACAAATATCAAGAAAAAATAAATAGCCAAAAATTGACTAAGATGCAAATGAAAAGGCAAAGCAACATTCTATATTATCTCACCTCTCTGAACAGAATTTCAGAAGAGCAGTCCTCAAAATCTAGATCTTTGAAACCTCTCAACTATTCCCACCCCTTAGAGGGTAGATCTTAGAACAAACAAACTGAATCACATATTTCCAAAGTACTCATTTTCAAGAGAAGTAAATGAACCCAGATGTTAAAAGATGCAGCTTTATGGACCCAAAAGAGTAGATATCCCTTAAGGGTCTTCTGTAGGGAGGCAATGTGAGACGGAATCTAAGTTGGGGTGGAGCTTTCTGTGTACCCAAAGCCAAAAATGACAAGAAGAAAAGGTCTTTGGAGGTGTTGTGAGTTGTAACAAAGAGTAGAAGAACAAAAAGGACATGGAAAATTGGAGGAAAGGAGTGGGTGAAATTGTGGAGTGGTGGGGAAGAGATAATAAGGGAAGAAGTGATGGAGTTATCAGTGGTAGGTGTTGAGTTTTAGATGCCTTAAATTACAACACATTACACACACACACACACACATATACAGTAAAAGAGAAGCTAAATGGAAATGTGCAAGTCTCCTTTGGATTTTTGATTTGCTGTTATGTTATGAACATTGACTCATTATCTGTTTTTTTTTTCTTCACCTCCTACCCCTTGCTTTCTATTTGGTTGTCTATCCATGTCTTCTGGAGAGTTGGGTGTTGGTGCTGGGTTCTGTCATTAATGAAAGAATATTAGCAGGTGTAAGTTAGTCTTTAGACTTTAGAGGAGGAATTACATGGTGTAATTAAATAATATAAGTTATTGGTCAAACATCACAATTAAGATGGAGAAGTGATGACGGATGATGGTGAAGTAAAGGGATGAGTGGGATTTTAGAATCTGAAATGAAAACCCATCTGCTGCTAGCTGTTTGAACGGTCAAATTAAACCCCATCACAAATATAATACAAGGTATTTATCAAAACATTATTATAATTTTAATTTCTTAACAATAATTACTGGGGAATAATATTACAAAAAGCATCTACCAGGCAGACAGACATCACAGGATCTAACAACAGTTGACAGTTTGGAGCCATTTGTAATCCAATGATTGAACAAAAACACCATCTTCATCAAGAAAAAAATTTCATATTGTAAATAAGTTTGCAAGGCCTTAATTCCAAGTAGTGTGGATAGTATGAGAGGTAGGAGATAGTTACTTGGGAATCTTATCAGGATACCGAACGATCCTCTCCTTTCCTATCCTGAAATCTAGTGTTGGATGATGTTGATCTGATCTCAAAGGTTTTCTGCATGTATTGCAGGTGTAACTTGACATAAATGGCAATCTTGCTGACTATAGTAGCCTAGCCTAGGTACATTACATACCATACAAAAGAGAATAAGAGAATACTCTTTGGAATCACAAACACATGGCCTCTTTCAATTTATGATCAATTGCCTGCCCATCTTTGGCACTGTTAATTAGGCATCGGGTGACAGTGTTAGTCGCCTAACGCAATCAATTTCGGCCTTTTCCCTCTGTTTCATATGATATGCCCTGTAACCTTGCATTTGCCTACCCAGAATAAATGTCCTTTCCTCTTAACTTGGACTTTATGTTCATTAATAGCAGAATAGGGTAAGATGGAGTTCAATTATATTTCTTCCAGGGGGTTAGATTAATATATTAACCATTTTTTTAAGTAATTTTAATGCATTAGAATTATGTTAAATATCGAGATCTCAAGTCTCAGCGAGAGTTCGATTGAGTATCGATGACAAGGACGATGACGATAACAAACAATTATATTCAAATAATTGCAAAAACTCTTATCACCTTAATAAAATTAATTAGAATAAATTATAAAATTTTTAATAGCTTTATTATTACAAAATAATAAAAAATAAAGTGAATAAGTTTGGTCCATCTGGTATAAATAAAATTCTGCAAGAATAAGATTAATTTACAACTTCATTGACTTTTCCAAAACTATGAAAACGCTACAAAAGCAACTGTCCAGAATGTGATACCTAGTAGAAGCTGGCCATTCCTTTAAAACTATTTTACTAGTATGACCTTTTGATCGATCTTGGTTTGATTAAACAATCCTTCATACCGTTGATGAAGGTGGCATCATGACGTGTTAGTATCAATGATTCTTTCATCATGTTCTTAACAGTAAGTTAATAGTATATTATGGAACTATGGTTTGGTGATGTTATTATTATACGAATCAAGAAACCAAACACAATTTGGCGGGGGAATGAAATGACATTGATATCCTTTCTGAAATCAATCACTTGTTTCATCGTTGAATTTACTCAAATTCGTAGACTTTAAACAAAGTTACGTTTTTAACCATGAAACGATAATTATAAGTGATACAAATGTTATTTATAACGTGAAATTAAAAAAATTCCAATCCAAGACCTCAAATATTAGAACTTGCAAACTCTACGCACAAGTCTTCCTATTTTGCGAAAAATCTTTAATTGTATGCAGCCTTTTATTTTTCTGTAGTTTATAAAAAAATTATTTCTGTTATTTAAATATGTGACTTTCGAGTCATAAAGAAATAATCTTATCGATTGTTTCAAGACTCACTTTTAAAATTTAATTTAGAAGATAAATAGGTCATCAAAATGTCCCGTTGAAATCGAATACATAAAAAAATAGTGTCTTACATTTTAAACAAAGAGAGTTAGAAGACAGAAAATGTGTGAATGAGATGAGACGAAACATTGTTAAAATTGGTTTAAGGAAACGGAGGATCTCTTTCCTTATAAGACAACCTGGTGCAGTGCCCCTCTAAAGTTTTATAACATAAGAAAAGCATTGTAGCCAACTTTTATTTTCATTTGACTAATTTAATTCAGTGTTCATCCATCCAGACCAGAATATGCAGCACTCACCAGTGGTCCTTGTTTATTAGAGAAAACCATAAGCTTTATTTCTTGTATCAAGCTTAGCCAGAGCCAGTGGTAGTGATTTAATCTGTTGTTACGTTCCAATTATTGTTGTAGATGAGCAGTTCCTTGGTAGTCTGCTTTAATAAATCTTGTGGGCTCATGTTGTATTATGCATGAAAACGTCTGATTACAAAACCCAACTAACCATAAAATCAAGCTGAACCTGCTAAATCAGATGACAGGACATGGCCGACCTAAATTTAAGGCATTATCTTCAGTGCATTAAGTATATAATTTGAAGGCAACTTTAAGCAGGATTCGATCCAAAGTTTGGCAGTATCTCTTTCGTCAATAAGTTGGATAGGACCCACTTTTGTTTTTGTAATTTCTTGTATAATGGAAAGATGTCTTGTCTCAACGTTTTTATCCAAGTTAAGATATTCCTTATTGGATTTGCTTTGCTTCATTAAGTAATGATACACAACAAATAAAAGCAATTATAGAATCAAATTGTAAATTTTCAAAGATATTAGCATTCTTTTGAAATTTTTTTAATTATAAGATCTAAAATAGAGTTACCATTTTTGTAATAATGAAAAAATTGGTAAGTTTTTTTTGTAATCATAAGGTCACAGGTTCAATCAAATAAACAACTTCTTTGCAAAAATATAAAAGAAGGTTGTGTATATTATGACTCTACCTAAATTCTGACACAATGAAGAGTCTTTTTAAAAATAATTTTGATAAAACCTTTAAATATTAAGATATTTAAAATAATATTAACTATAAAATAGATAAGAATCCTATTAGCAGTTTACAAAAGATACCGATTGCTTATTTTATAACTTTTGTAACAGTTATTTACCCTAACAGAGGATTAAAGGGTGCAAAATGGATTGTTCAATGTGATCACAAAACAGAGAAAATGCAGATAAAAAGTTTTCTCTACCATTCTTTCTCACGTGAAACAAACCATCAAGACTTTAAATATGAGATGTGAATTGACGATGACTCTAATAGCTAATTATAAAACGTGAACTAATAAATAACAAATCCATCTTCTGCCCTAAGTTCAGTCATTATAATTCTACAAATCCCACTGACTTAATTCCATTCCCCATCTCCAGGAGATAAGTCCGGAAAGTATATGAACCCATCAACCACCAGTTGCTAGCTAGGGCATATCTAAGACGTAGATGGCTTCATTCTCCACATCTTCACTGTCGATTTCTCATGGGCAAAGAGAGAGATAAGCGTGATATGCATGCATTGCATCCACTTTAAGTTTAATCAAAGAAAAAAAGAGAACTTAGAAGTCTTTGTTTCCTTTCCTTTACTTGACATCACGACGAAAGGCTTAATGCTGTATATTTTTTAATTTTCGTATATAAATGTAAAATCTTTATTTTTTAAAACATAATTCACCAATAAAAATAAAATGATATAAAAATTAAAGAGGAGAGCGCACTCATTTAAAACTGGTCTTGTTTTATTTATCACAACATCTTAAAATAAAAATTTAAATTAATAAATTATATTTTATTATATTAATAAATCAAAAAAGATTTAGCACTTGACAACTCCTTATCCTAACTTGCTTGCATGCATTACAGTTAGCTCTGGTCACATCTCCTTTCATTAAGTATGTAGTTTGTTATACTTATCCTCTGCTAAAAATCCAGAAAAGAAAGTAGAACAAGAAAAGAGTTTATCTAATTAAAACAGAAGGCAGCATTTTGCGTCTGTTTGATCATTGGAAGTTGGTTAGTCTCCTTCTTAATTTGTCAATGAAAGTATGAAAATGAAGCTTGAACCAACTAATCTTTGATTTGAAAGATGTCACCATGCCGACTGCATTATGTATTAAACATGATTGCCCTCCACATAACTAATATTTACAATTATAATCTCGATCATAATCAAAATCCAATTAGATTTGAGGGTGTTCACTGTGTATGCAAATTCGGTTTTAAATTAACATAAAATACGAGTTTAGAAATAAGTTAACTAAACTGTATGTCTACCTTTTGGTCACCAACCACTAAAGTATGAACATAGACCGAAATCTTTAGCGGCCAAGAGATCCATGCAAAAATCTAGTTCAAGGGGCAGGCAAGGCAATAGCTGCATGTATCTCTCGAATGTCATATTGAAATGATGACTTTATGTAATGAATGGAAACAAGAAATCAACGTCAAACAAGTCTTTGATTTTGACATGGGATAACTTGTGGGGACGTACCAAACCTGTAAAGGTTTCGGATTTTAATTTGTTAAATACATTACTAAGACAAACAGGCAACTATTTAGTTCTCATTGAAATGTACGTTGATAACCGATACGGCGTTTATTTATGTTAGTGTATTTATTTTTTAGTGTACTGTCAATCCTCCCCTTTGTGATAAGATCTGAATGAAAATTTAATTTAATCTATTATAAACTTTAACATATTTTAATTTTCCAAAAATTTTCTTTAGGGTTTTACGAAAATGCGAACTATAATCTCTTTAATTAATTTTTTTTAAAAAAATTGTTGAAGACTTTGGTTTTGTCTTATCTTACCTGACTTTGTTTCATGATATAAGCTTCTTTGTGATCAAGAGTTTGGTAGAAAACATAGGGCTAATTATTAAAAAAAATATTTAATTTTATAATATTAGGTTAAATTTAAAAAGTTGGTATTAAAATATCTTAATTTTTGTTTCTTATAAAATTAGTCTAACGTTAATTTTTTCGTTGACTAATCACATTAGTCGGATGTTTTTGATCTGTGACTACTGTTATAAAGGTTTTCCTTGAAGCACGAACTCGTCCCATAAGATGTGCCAATTTTTTTGCACGACAATCTCACTTAGCTCCGTTAAAACAAGATTCAACTTTGTCTCGTGATCGTTGACTAACCTACTTATTCTCGAATGTCTCAAGACCCTCACAGTGTTTCACTTTCACACCCTTGTAAGAAAACTACGAAAGAACTAAATAATTATTGCAACAAGAAGAACATGAGAAAGAGATATAACAAATGTCAACCTTTATTACTTCCCTCAAAGTATACAAAGGAATACTCTCTCAATCTCTAAGTATCTCCGACACTCATCATCTTTGAGTGTCTCTGACTCTCGCACTCTCTTTGAGAAGAGCAAAACTCAAATGAGCTATTTATAGGTACCTTTAGATGACTAAGTTAGAATCCTAATAAAACTTTATTAGCTAAAATCACAATCTTATCATAACTTATCCTTATCAAATTATATTATACTAATCAATAGATGACATCCCATCCAATTAAGACTCTATCTAATAGGATTAAGTTATATCACAATAACAAGATAAAAGATTACATCTATCTATGAATGACCTATCCATATCCACGAAGATCTTCTCTATCTTCAGATGATCCGTCCACATTATCTTTATCTCTTAGAGTTGATGTTTATCCACCGTGATCTTATCTCTCACATATTGCAAGATTTCCTCGTCTCTATCTGTTGATGATGAGTCATTCAAGCCAATAACACACTGGTCCATCCAATGCTTACTCATGCTAACTCTATTAGCCATGATCCGTCCATTTGAGCACACACTAAGTCCGTGGTTCATTAAGAATTTAGTCTTAGCCAATTTAGCCTGTACAAGGTCTAAAAATCTACCAAAACTCATACCATCCTTGATCTACTTGCTAAGTCACCTTAGTCATGTGTGTCATCTAGCTAATCTTCCACCTGATGTCTGCCTCAAGCCTTCTTTTGATCTTATATCCGAATCTTGTGTCTCATCGAAGATTTCTGCTAATGTGCACCAATGCATACCAACACTTGACATTGCCCCTTTTCCTCCTTGCCTATTCACAAGTCTTTGTCTTGTTCCATTGTTCCGGGTGTCGAGCACTGGTCAAAGCTGTCTAATGCCCGTATGATTGTACTATCGCGATTTAGGGGTCTAACAGCTACCATATATTAACTTTTTCTCATCTAATCATTTTCTTATTTAATAAAACTAGAACATTAAAAACCCTAATTTTGTTGGTAGACTCATCTTTGCGTATCTCTTCTTCTATTTCTAAACTACATGGAAAATTCCTGAAGACAAGATCTTTGAATGTACTCACTGTTAGAAACACACAATTTTATGCAGATGTGGGATGCCCAAAAACTTACAAGTTCTTTTTCTTCTTATTTCGCATATTAAAAATGGGTTTGCTAAAGGATAAGACCTTGTGGTGATTGTCATGTCTACAATGGGGGACGAGTAAATTTGTGCCTTGAAGGACATTGGTCTCAAAATTTAAATGTGATGATGTCGTAGCTTTAGCTGTAACTGATGGCAAAACAGTCTTTTCATGTCACTAAAAATAAATTTTGAATATGTACAACCAACTATTTTTTAGACTAATTTTAGGATTGTAATGTTGGAGATGGAGGGAGAAAGTTAGCAGTTGATCTCTTTATATATATATATTTTTTTTTTGATTCTTAAAACTATTATTTAAACCAATATTTTAAAAACCAGAACAAAAGTTAAATCAATAAGAGAAAAAGTTTAAGATTTAAAAGATTTAACTGAAATTAGATTATCATAAAACCGGATAAAGATTAAATAAAATTAAAGAATTGAAATATGATTGAAAGAGATTATCCTTATATATCGAAGAATTTAAAGTTTAATTAAAAAAGATATATTGTTAAATGAAATTAATTAATTATTTTGATTTATAAGAACTTATTAATTTACAAAAATTGATCGTTTAATTAATAAATTGATCTGTTTTAACAATAAAAGTTATTAAAGTACATTAAATTGAAAAGTTGAAAATCGAATTGAAAAGTTATATGGTTCAAGATTTTACAATTGAATCGGCTGAACCGGTTGAATTTTTTAATTATTGATTTAAACACAAATGACTTCTTAAAGTGATCAACCCAAATGAGCACTTTTCATATGCACAAAATTATGTATATATAACAGTAAATGTATTAAAAGATTTTATCGTCGAGAATTTTTTGTATAGTGTGAAATGAAAGATGAGACATCAAGAGATGAATTAAATAACAAAATTAGATTTTTTCTTTTTCATTTTAAATTTTATTAAATAATAAAATAATTATGTAGAAAAAAGAGAATATGTGGCATCCAAGTGTCAAAAACATCCGGTTGATATGGCTAATCACGTCAGATTAACAAAAAAGTTAATATCAGGTTATTCTATAAAAAATTACAAGTTAGGATTTTTTATCTTCCTTTTTAAAGTTCGAGTTAGTAATACAAAATTAAGCAAACTTAAATTTATTTTTACAATTATTCGTAATAAGGTTGTTAAAATTTTGTGATTTGGTCTAGTCTAACTTCAAATTAATGGGTTTGATTAGAATTGATTGATTCAGGTCAAATTCAAATTAAAAAAAAAGCTTTAAGCTCGAGTTTTACAGCGTAGCCTAGTCTTACAGACTCTCTCTCTCTCTCTCTTTATATATATATATATATAGCTTCTTTTCTCTCTTCTTCACTACCAACAGTCTATCGCTCCTTTATCCTCTCTTTTTCTTCATCATTTTGTCAACCTTATTTTTTTCCTTTTTTAACTGTCACTCTAATTAGTCACTTATTTATTCTCAGTTTCCATTCTCACTAATCTTTTTTTAATTTCTCCTCATAGATGGGTGTTTTTATCTTTAATCTAGAACAACTGAACAAGCGGGATCTGGATTTCCACTGTCCATCTTTGTCTTACAAATACGTGATTTGTTGTTATGAACCATAACTTATGATTGTAGTTGACAACATATTTTATTATGATTGTTTTCACTTGAGATCTCCATTTCCATTTTTTTTGTTGTGATTGTTATTGATTATTATCGACTTGTTGATGATGACGACAAAATATGATGAAGGTTAGAGAGATGTCAAAGTTGACAACGATGTCATAAAACTTGAAATTTCCAATTAGTTGATTGTAGTTTTTATGAAATAATTATTTAAAGACATTTTTAATTATGTACATTCGATTAAGTAATTGATGTATAAGATAACGTCCATAAAATAAATGTATAGTGTAAATAAAATTATAAGATTTATATTACATTTAGGTACTATCTCTAAATTATTAATAGTTATGATTCTGTTGACACTAGACATTAGTAGAGCGCAAAAAACTAACACATATTATATTTTTTCTTTACGAAGGAAGAAGTACCTAACCTTATAGAAAGTATAAAAATATTTAAATAAACATTTAGGTACTTGTTAAAAAACAAGTTCACTTAAATATTAGGTATGAGAATTCCAATTGAAATATTACTTGTATATCTACGCAAATTTTTATTGTGATGATTGTATAAGTGATCATTTGACTTAAAATTTACAAATTATTTTATATAGGGATTGTTATGTTTTGATACTATTCATGACCTATCCTTATCAATGATAACTTAATCAACAGTCATTGAATATAGCATAAACTATATGAAAATAGTTGAGTGATCAATATAAGATTTATCAATCTAAAGTGATTAAAGAGGATATTGTGTTATTCTAGATTAGTATTGCGTTTTGTTATTGTAGATTGATATTGATTTGAGAAATCACGGGGTAAGGTGTAATGATACTTTAAAGGTAGTTTTCAAATGCCATTAATATAATTGATTGTTGATGGTGGAAAACTAATATGTCTGGACTTAAATAAAGTAGATATTAATTGCATACTTTATGTTTAATTGAAATATTGTTTGATAAAAAGATTAAATTATACAAAAAATTTCATGTATGAAAAAATTAGTCAAAATTACTTTAACATTCTTAATATTTGAATTATTATGACATATTGCTAGACGCCAATCTTAATTTATGAATATTAATTGTTTAACTATAGAATTAAAGATAAACTAAAGGAGTTTAATTTATTTGATGTTAAATATGATTTAAGTCAAAGGTGTGCTTTGCTTCTCAAAGTTTAAAAAAAGATCTCTAGTACCACTTCGCATCTTAACACTACTAAAGTAATACTTAATGCACCCTAAATAAAGGCAAAAGTGGTAACAGAGATAACAATAGGGGCTTATTTGAACCTTTTGTAAAATGTTAAGATGAAAATCTCACCTTTAATCAATGTTTAAAGAAATCGTTTTAAAGATTGCATCAACATCTGATTAGTTTACATTGCTTAGTTATGACACCATATAGGCTAAATTGATGACTTATATACTAAAAACTGGTAAAAAATTAATTTTTAAGGATTTAAGGTGCTATTAGTATCATTTTAAAAACATTAAAATGTAATGTGATAGTATATGAACTTTTTAGGAAATGTTAGTGGTAATTCGTACCTTTTGCCTTTAAGGTTATAATTTATATCCAATTTCAATATATTTATGAACCTAATGAATCATATGCAAAGAGTGATTGGAGAGAGAAAAAAGTTTTTAATTAAGTTAAACTCGATTGTAAAGTTTGAGAAACTTTAGAACTAAAAATGAGATATTTAATAAATAAGGACTAATGTGAGATATTAAATCTTATTTAAGCTTAATTGAAATTTAATTAGAATTAATTATAATTATAATTTAATTTAAAATTATATTTTAATTAAATTACTAAAAAGTCTAAACCTTATCATAAATAACTTAGGCTTTAATAGAGGTAAGACTTCTTGCCTACCCATCTCTACAGCCCTCATAAGGTTTTCTCAACTAGTTTATATGGACATTATCAAAGGCCAGACATGTGTACGACTATGGTAGTTATGATGGATAAATTTTAAAAATGATTCAAGGGAGTTACACGAAAAAGGATAAAGCATTACAAAAAGCTACAAATTTATGATTCCTAATTAATTCTGTTTTAAGCATTAAAAGTTATAGAAAATAAAGTGATATTAAATTTCAAGAAATTAAATAAAAAAGTTTTGTTTTTATTTCGTTGTGTGCAGGATCAACTTCCATTCTCAATTTTTCAGTTGAGGAAAGGGACCAAAATATATATAAGGAATAAGTAAATGCTAATGGAAGCAATGAATAACCATAACCTTTCCTTGAGTTATGTTATCAAATAGTTAGTCAACAATAACCAAAATCACAACAATAATAAGAAAAATAAAATCAAACCAAAATAGAAGGAGACAAATATTTACATGAAAACCCCAATTTGGGAAAAAACCGTATGACTATTCATAAACAGTAATAAAACTTCTCATAACTAACAAGAAATAAGTAGTTACAATAAATTGTTCTTTCTTACCAACACTAGAGGCAAACGAAATCATTAAGGATGAATCTTGAAACAGTAATTTTGAATAATTATCATATAAGGGGTAATAAATACAAAATTTGTATATAAGGTATAATATCCCGTTTCCATACTAAGGGTTAGGATGTAATATCTAAAACTAGGATATGTGAGAAATAACATAGAGAATACGTGAAATGCATTGCATTTACATGCATATCACTAGCATAAGCATACACATATGCGATTATTGATTTTTGTATACATTACAAAGACTGTACATGCACTAAGTTGACATATTCCAGGTATAAATGATTTTAAATGATTATGATGTGAATTGTTATTTAATTATGTCTTGAATTTTTGATTTGGTGAATTATAATTATTAATTTACAATTTTTGGTGAAAGTTAGGAGATTTCTGAAATTTTGTATATTTTTGGACTAAGAGAAATGTCAAGTGGCAAGACAAATTGACAAATAGTAATAGAAATAAGAGACAAATGACAATAGAAATAATTGACGAGTGACATTAGGATTTATTGACAATTGACATAAAAAATCGGAAGACAAATAGATTAGAGATTAAATGGTATTGGGTACAAAAATAAGAAGACATTTGTTAGCATTATTAATTAAGTGGTATTTGTCATGACATTTACCAAGCCTTTTAACCTTGCTTGTTAAACCCATACAAAACTCACTATTGAAAGACCATCTTTCCATTCACTACAAGAAAATAGTGAATTACATACGGCAATTACCGACAGAAAAAGACAATATTCCGTCGGTAAATATATTTACCGACGGAATAAACCGACGGAAGAAAACGTCGGTGATTCGGCC
>JANZXR010000007.1:17846970-17864357 GCA_027575705.1 Erythroxylum echinodendron
TTCTTTCTATAATTACTCATAAAACTACTAACAACCCCAACAATATGAGCAATATCCAACCTAATGCATATTTTTTTTAAAAAAATCCAACCTAGTGCATATGAAGACAAACATCAAGCTTCCTATGATAGATGCATAAGGTGACTTATTCATCTCTTTCTTTCCTTCATTATTTGTAGGATTTTGACCAGAACTTAATTTCACATGGCCTATAAATATAGAACTCACAAGTTTGGCCTTATTTATGTTGAATTTTTACAACATTTTTTGTATGTATCATTCTAGTGATAGTTATAACTTCTTGTTCTTCTTATCTTGGGAAATTTCTATCCCCAAAATTTTCTTTATATTGCCAAAGTCCTTCATTGTGAAGGACTTATTTAATACACTCTTCAAGTTAGTGTCTTATTAGTGTTATGAATCACAATCAACATGTCATTATTATATAACAAGAGAATGATAAAATCATCCTTATGTAGTTTTTCACAAATACATAAAGAGTTTTATGTGTTAAAAAATTTATAGCCCAACATAAAATACTTAAAACTTCTTGTACCATTACTTATATGATTGATTCAATCCAGTTTTTCTTTAAGCGATAAACAAACATCTTACTTTATTTGGCCTCAAGACCTTCAAGTCATTCTATATAAATTATCTCTTACAATAAAGGAATGCCTTCTTTGTATTAAGTTGTTTTATTTTCAAGCTCATACTAATAGTTAAGTCAAAACAACTATAATTAAAGAGATATTCATAATTAGAGAGAAAATCTCATTATTAAAGAGAAAATCTCATTAAAGTCAATGCGTTTCTTCTAGTTTAAGCCTTTTACAACAATCATTACCTTGTACGTAAGTGGTGAACCAACTTCTATAGTCTTCAATTTGAGCACCCATTTGTTCGAGAATGCTCTTTTGCCTTTAGGCAACTTCACCATGTCATAAGTGTTGTTCTCGTGAGAGAACTTTATCTCTTCTTGCATGACATTGAACCACACCTTATTGTGTCTATCTAACATAGCCTTTTCATTAGCTCTATGGCTCTCCCTTATCACTTAATAGACTCTTGTAATGGTGGTTCTTCATTTTCATCATCATCATCATTGTCATCATGACCATTTTCTTGGACATTTTCTTATTGTTCTCTTTAAACAACCTCTAAAAAATGGATTTTAGTTGAATGTGGTAGGTAGAGAAGACTTTAATTGTTATATCTTCTCCTATTTCTAGTGGTCTTGTCTTTTATAAATACAACATCTTAACTTTTAACCATTTCTTGCCAATATCCCATAACTTATATCCAATTTCATCTTTTAAGTACCCAAGGAAGAAGTATGGGTTTGAACTTCAATTAAGCTTAGACCTCATATCTTTATTAATATGAACATATGCAAAATATCTAAATACTCTCACGTATAGGAATGAAAATAGGCTAGCTAGGGCCTAAATCGAAGCTTGATTAGGCTTGAGAGATTTGATTTGGGCTCTAGCTTGATTGAGCTTTAGGTAACCTGAAGCCTAATTGGGCCTAAGCACTCCTAATCAAGCTTTAATTGAAATAAAGTCTATTTGGGCCGAGTCAAATCCCATTAGCAGTCCAATCCTTTTAAAGAAATATTAAATAATCTAAAGTCCATTTAGGCTTGGTAAAGCCTAAAATTAAACTCCTTTAGAAAAATATTAATTATGCCAAAGTTCAATTAGGACAAGTTAAACCCAAAAACATAACTCTTAGGAAGTTTTGAAATTGAGAAAAAGACTTAAATGCCTTATTTATGCTATCACCTTCATCCTCTTTGTTTTTTTTTTTTTGCTTTCCTATTGAAAATGAAAAAACAAGGAGGAGGAATGTAATTATATAAATAAAGCATTTGAATCTTTGTCTCAATCACAAAACTTTCTAAGAGTTGGACTGTTAGGCTTAACTTACCCCAAAGGGGCTTTAGATTCAATCTTAGAATTCCTTGTTATTAAAGGAATGATATAGGTATGTTAAAAAATAAAATTAATTGATTTTAAACATAATTTACTTAGTTTTTGGGTTGGATCGAGTTGTAGAACTCAAGCTTAAAGTATAAAAGTTTTTATAAATAAAAAATTTAGTCTAACTTGAAACTTGATAATTTTAAACCAAATTATCAATTCTGGGACAAGCTGGGATGGCAAGGTTGGGCCCAAATTGTTTTCCCATCCTTACTTAGGTGCTTGCAGGAATCTTCTTTGTTAGTCTATACTCACTCTAGAACATCTCCATCAAATGGAATTGAAGGAGACTAGTTGGTAATGTATACTATTATATGCATTGGCTCTACCTAATAGGACTTTGGTATTTATGCATGAGAGAGTATACGTCAAATTCTTTCTTCAATGGTTTGGTTCATTCTCTCGGCTAGCTTGTTCAACTAAAGTATGTTTGAAGGTGTCTTCTCAAGACGGTTTTCCTGGCCTTACAATATGCCTCAAATGGACCTATGTATTCTCCACCATTATCAACTTTGACATAATTAAGCTTCTAACCTGTTTCTCTCTCAACTTTGGCCTAGAACTCCTTGAATGTTGATAATACCTGGTCTTTAATTCTCAACACAAAATCCCATAATTTTCTAGAAAATTCATTAATCAAAGTAAAAAATATAGTGTACCAAAATTTGACTTGGTATCCATAACACAAACATCAGTAGGCACAATAACTAATGTATGATTTATTCTAGAATGGGGATAAGAACAAAATGATACCCTATATTATTTTCAGCTAAACAATCAACATGAGGTCTTAGATGCATTTCTTGTACATTAGGAAGGAATTGTTTCTTGGTAAGGACTTGCATACCTCTTTTACTCATATTAAGAAGTCTTTTGTGTCATAATTCTATGGTGAAATCTTCAATCATATTGGTATCTCCTCAACATAATTTAGCTTGTGTATGGATCCTTACTTAGTTGCTCAGGCTATTATTGAACTCACTTTTATAAGTTTTCATTTTTTTTCCTACTTAAATTTGATGAAGCATTTATCATCATCACACATATGTTGAAATCAAATTCATTAGGAACATGTCTAACATCTCTCAACACCAACTGACAGCCAATGGATGATTCTAAGTAGATGATAACCATGCCACATTCTTAGATGAGTCATTACTCCCCATCCTCACATAACTATAATCATTACTAATGTAAAATAATGAGTACTCCTAGTCTAAAGTGAATTGATATGTGGTACCTAAATCAATTACTAAAATGCAATTATCACAATCAATTTTCAAGTAACCTTGTCACCAATGAAAAATAATTCTTTTTATTTCTTCTCCTTAACCAAATCATTTTTCTCTTTCTGCATCATCTTTTAATATGGTCTAACTTGTCATGTTAATAATAGATGATCTTGTTTTTATATTTGAATCTCTCCCTAGACTTGTCTTTGTTGCAAGGTTTTCAACTTTTGCTTTTAACCCTGTTAGATTCTTAGGCTTCATTAGCTTATGATTAATGGGAGGTACCTATCTCTTTTCTTCTAGTCATTTCATTTAGTACACTATTTTTGATAATCTCC
This sequence comes from Erythroxylum echinodendron, assembly GCA_027575705.1. NCBI lineage: Eukaryota > Viridiplantae > Streptophyta > Magnoliopsida > Malpighiales > Erythroxylaceae > Erythroxylum > Erythroxylum echinodendron. The sequence goes on from JANZXR010000007.1 coordinate 17,850,526, forward strand.
ATTATTAACTTGCTATCTAGAATGAAATTGTTGAGCAACATAATAAGAGTGCTCCAACTTTTTAACAACGAACAAAATAGCAACAAAGCCTGTAATTTATCATTAAGAGACATTTTTGTGGCAAACAACTGAATAATTAAGTTATGAAAATCATTCAAAGGTACTACTATGCTATCACCACCTTTATATTCTAACTTTACAAGTTTTTTTATCAAAGATGATTTGCTCAAGGCATTCTTTATTTTAAACACAGTCTTAAGTTTCACCTACAATTCATAAGCATTTATGTTATTGGTAATTTGTTAGAGTACACTTCTTATGATTATTTGGTTTTTACAAAATTCACATGTTTTAATATTATAAAAAAAGTTTCATCGACACATATCTTTTTGTTATTTTTCCGTTGAAAATTTTAAGAAAAATGGTCTTTGGGCCTGTAATTAGAAATTGATTTACATTGTGTTTTGGGCTTCTAACTGATGGGAGCGATGATTACTTACTTTTTTCCAAGTCCCATGTGTCACCGTTTCGAAGGAAATGGACCAAAAAAAAAAAAAAAGAACAACTGGGACCTTCTCCTTCTACTCTTAACCGCCCGCTTCGCAGTTTAAACTTGAAACCATACACGCACACAGACAAAACACTCCTTTTCAGAGAGTACAGATTCCAGATCAAATCGAGCGCTTGTATTTTCACAGTTTCTTCCTCGTAGTATTATTAGAAAGAGATTAAGATGGCTTCCAGTCTCACAGCGGGTATTTTGAGACTAAGAAACAACACATGCTTTCAAATTATTTGCAAATCATTTTTGGTGAATGTTTGTATCTTTATGGCAGATTCATTGTGGTCAGAGATCATGGAGGATGAGGAGGGAGTAGAGGATCATGGTTCTAATCAGCAACACCACCCACAAGCTATTTACCTGCGGAGAAGACCTCCTAAAGGAATTTCTAATGTTTCCCCGGCTACTACTAATTTCATCTACCCGTAGTACACATTCTCACTCTCCATCTTTTATCATGTTTTTTATTTGTTGTTGTGTGTTAATATAAGATAATCTTTGTATAACAGGAACACGAAGCAATCCGATTCTAGTGACGAGAATAATCGTGTGAGTTTGGGCAATCCCAAGCGTATCAGTTGGAATCGTTCCCTTTCCATCAGGTTCTTTTTTGATAACTACTTGTTTTCCTGGGTGGCTGATTATTCATTTCAACTGGTAATGGATTAATTGACATTCACAAAACAACCAAATCATGCAAACGTCCTCACTTTCTTGATCCTTCACCTTCCATTTGTCAATGCTTTCGGTGTGTTTTCTTTCGTTTCTGTTTTCTGAATGATCTGAGTCTGTCTGGTGATTGCAATAGAGGGAGGGTAAGTATAGCTGTATCGGTTTGTGTGGATGTCCGACCTCAACAAAAGCAGGTCAAAAGAAAAGGCAAACCCCCTGTTCCTAAAGTATGCCTTCATCTCCTCTTGTATTCAAAGATTCTTTTTTGTTATATTTTCGTTGTTGTAGTTACCCGCTATTCTATCAATTTTTCTTCAGTCATTAAATTATTCTTTCAACCTGAACCTCTTCTTGATACCTTTCATCTGCTTTTACCTCACCAGCCAATGTCTTTCTTCCATTATGCTTTCGACAGGGAAAATCTGTACAGCCTCCCAATTTTGAGACAGAAAGGCAGTATTTCCAAGAGGTGGATGCATTCGAGTTGATGGAGGAGAGCCCATCACCTAAAAATTTTAATACATGGGCCACGGGAAATCAAACTGGTGATGTGCCTATACCACATTTGTCTTCAAGATTAGAGAGATGGCTAATTACAAAGAAGTTGAACTGCAGTTGTGAGCCTTCTACTACACTGTCAAAGATTTTGGAAACTCCAACCTTGCCTTTCGGACTTGAGTGTAGTGATGATTACAGCTCCATAAGTCTGAAAACTCCAGTCGATTCTTCTTCCATGACCAATTCAGCCCTGCATTCTGTCCAAACTAGAATCAGCAGATATATACTTAGTAAGGATGCAGTTGAAATCAATTCTAGAAAGAGCAGTAGTATATTGGCAAGTTTGCTCGATGAAAACTGTGAACAAATTGAAGCTGCAACTAAGAAACTATCTTTAGTTTCAAGTACAGCTTCATTGGATAATGATTATGTGGATCCATTTGCCTCCTTATTGGCAGTCTGCGGACAGTCAGTTCCTTCAACGTTATTGGACGTATTCTCTAAATACTGGTTTGTCCTTTTCACGCTCGTGCCTTCTGGCTCTCTTTCTGCATTTAAAACATTTATCCAATTGTTATGGAAATGTTATTGACATGTCAATGAAGAAATTTTATGCATCAAAACTTTCTTCACTTTTCTTCCATACTTGTGCCATTTATTTTAACACGTATGCAAACCATCTGGTAGTTTGGTATGACCTTCCAGCTAGTGTTCTGATTACATGAGATAAGTTTTTATGTGGATACTGTCTATTACTGCTTACTTGGTAGCTGTTTAACACTTATGATTCTCATTTGGAAGGATGTAATTTTGCTTCAGTGTTGATAATAAGAAAAACTTTTTTGATCCAGCGACCCTAAAAGCATTACAAAAGTGGGTGAAGGTACATATGGAGAAGCCTTTAAAGCTGGAAACACTGTATGTAAAATAGTCCCTATTGATGGAGATTTACGAGTGAACGGGGAAGTACAAAAGGTTCGAATTCTATAATGACTGACTTGTAACTTTTATGACTATATTTGCTAAATATAGGAGCTCCCTCTATTTACTTTACTAAACGAGTTTGGCTTTACCTTTGAAACTTTTTGTTTTGCTATTCTCCATCCAGAGATCAGAAGAATTGCTCGAGGAGGTGATACTTTCACGAACACTTAATCGTCTAAGGGCGCTTGACAGTGATGCATACAATATGTGCACTACTTTTATTGAAACACTAGAGTACGTGAAATATAATCCCACTCCAAATAAGCTGCAGTTTGATATTTACAAGAGTCCACATTTCTAATTAGATTGTCTGCAGTTTACGAGTATGCCAAGGTCCTTATGACCTTGCGCTGATTAAAGCATGGGAAGATTGGGATGAGAAGCATGGCTCTGAAAATGATCACCCCAAAGAGTTTCCAGCAAAACAGGTTTGTTAACTGTTTTTGTTGAAATTCTATGTTTCACCTCTTCCTTCCATGTTTCATCTACTAGCATCCAGAATATATAGCAGTTACATTTTTTAATCCTATTTTTCCTGAAGTGCAACCACTGGATATGCTTATTTTTCCTGAAGTGCAACCACTGGATATGCTTAACTTGTTCTATTCCGTCTCTCTCTTTCCTTAATCCTTTATCTTGCCATGTGGAAGAAGGTGTCATCATATGAAATAAGCTTACCTCCTTGTCCATGACATTGGCCAAAATTGTCAAAGAATAGATCAACCACTTGAAATCTGCTAGTTTTGCTAACTAGAAGATTGTTTTGATGAGTGTGCAGTGCTATGTTGTGTTTGTATTACAACATGGTGGGAAGGACCTTGAAAGTTTTGTGCTCCTAAATTTTGATGAAGCGAGAAGTTTATTGGTCCAGGTCAATCACTGAGCGCTATTGGGCATTGTTTTCAGCTCTTTTCTAAAAGCTGTTACTACAACTTTGTGTCCTCTTGCATTACAGGTTACAGCTGCCTTAGCTGTTGCAGAAGCTGCTTATGAATTTGAACACCGGGACCTGCACTGGTATGATCGTTTACAAAGTATATTATGTACTGTTGTACAGCCAGTAGGGATGCTGATTGAGGGCTCCTTTTATTTGTTACAGGGGAAACATTCTTTTAAGTCGAAATGAATGTGCTACAGTGCATTTTGCTCTGGAGGGAAAGAAAATCTATATGAAAACCTTTGGATTAGCTATATCAATAATTGATTTCACTTTGTCTAGGATCAATACTGGTAATAATTCTTTGGTTGATGATGTGCTTTTGCCCTGTTCAAGGTCAAACTATATCCTTCCTACAACTAGCAACATTAATGTAATGCAGGTGAAGATATACTCTATCTTGACCTATCCTCAGATCCTTATCTCTTCAAAGGTCCTAAGGGAGATAAACAAGTAAGAAGAGTAACTCACATTTGATGATAACCTTTGTCTGATTCACTTCCATGATTTATTCTCAATCTTATATACAGGCAGAGACATATAGAAAGATGAAAGAGTTAACAGAAGATTTCTGGGAAGGAAGGTAATCACGTTGATGCATATAAGTTTTTCTTAAAAATGTGGAATGGATTAGCTTAGTATTTAGTTCTAATGCTGCAAGTCAGTTATGTTGTGAAGAACTTAAGACTAATTATACTGGAAAGTATAGAGAAAAGATGTTCTATCTTTCACAACGTTTCTTGACCCTCGCCTCGTCTATAATTTGCGAACGTCTATCTTTAATAGTTATCAACTTTTTTAGGTTACTAGCAGATGCTTGATTTAGTAATGTCAATTGTCTTCATTCAAAGTTGAAGAGGGACAATTTTTCTGTACTATGCAGTGTTTTTGCATTCATTTGGTAAGAATTAGAATCGGTTAGAAAGGGGGTTTTATGCAAAAAGATTCCAGGAAACAGAGTTCCTGGCATTCCTAAGCATTTAATTCGTTAATTTGAGGAACCTGAAAAGTGATGCCCATTCCTTAGCAGAATTGTTTTGGTATCTCAAACTAGAATAAAATTCATGAATCACCTGAAGGGGTTAGAGAAAACGAAAAGAAGAAAGGAAGATGTTTCATCACTTCCTAGCTCGAGAGTTTCTGTTTGTTTCGCATGTAATTACTTATACCTCTATCTATTGGTTTCGATTTAAACCATGTTGATTTTTTGCAGTTTCCCAAGGACAAATGTGCTCTGGCTGCTATACTTGGTCGATATATTACTCCTGAAGAAATCATTTGTAAGTTTTATATGCCCCTTATCTCTTGCTGATGAAATTATCTAAGCATTTTGTGAGTAATTTATGTTCATAATCTGTAGACAATATAGAACGTGAAAGTATCACTTAAATATCCATATCAAAAGATTAATTGCCAACATTTCTTTGTTGAATTGCTTACCCCTAACCAAATACGGTTTCTGTGGTTTAGGATCGATCTTCGAAGCATGAGAGAGATCTGCGCTCATTGAAGAAGCGTTTGGATAAGTACAATTCAGCCAAAGAGGCAATACATGATCCATTCTTCACTGAATTGTTTGTCTTGTCATGTGAATGATATGAACAGCAAGAGAAACTATAGATGCTGTTGAAAAGAAAGAGAGAAGCTTTTAATATTTACAGTTATCAGGCTAGGCTATGAAATTGTAGACAACAAGGTTTTATGATTGCTGATGCAAGCTGTAATATCTGTGTAATTATTAATAGATGACTGTCGTATTTCAGGGTCAGGAACTTGGGTGGTAAGCTGATCCACTTTCTTTAACTTCTTTTGGTAATTCCAAACTGCCTGAAATCAGCCTTATTTTTAGGCAAAGTAACTAAACAAAACAACCAAAAAATAGAAGTCTTTCACATGTTAAGCCTGCTTGTAATTGTGTTTTCACATCAAAATGTTGACGCAATTGTGCTCTCCAAAATGATAATGATGCTAACAAAAAGGTGCGGCCACTTTCCCTTGCCTCATCTCTAATTTTATGACATTGTAATTGCTTTCGGCTGTTACCTAGTCAGACAAGGGTGCTTTTTGAGATTAGCCACATGGGTTGTCTCCGCTACCTGTAAATTGTAATATAATATGTTATATCCCAAGGGAAACAAATTGCCACTAATAATGTATATAGGACACCGAAGGTAATACAGAAGTCGAGGCTTTTTCTACTCTCAAAACGACCTTATTAAGGATACCAAGAACTTAGAAGGTGGATCTACAATTTCATTTATTTTTTAAAAATTCTTTTCTATTTTAAATTATTTTAAAATACTTTATGATCTTTAAAATCAACTTTTTATTGAACCAATTTCACTTATTTTAAATTATCCAAAAATATTGTATTAAAGTAATTTAAAATATTTTTAATGAATTTCTATCAAATTAATTTAATATAAACTATTATGTAATTAATTATTAAACATGCATTTAGAGTTTAGCTAATTGTTATGACATGATTTTAATATCACAAGATATTATTATAAAAATATAATTTTACCCTTTTATTAAACTTATGGGATGATGGTTTGGCCTTCGGACGGAGGGGAGAAAGAGGTTACTGAGTGATGACTACGTTATTATGCGGATTAATTAATTAGTTACCTGCTTAATGTCTAAGTTAATTGCTTTATTATCCATAATCCAATCAAAATAACATCTTTTACTTGAAGCAGCTGTTGATAATACAATATTCATTCATTAAAGGTGAGCCTTACTTGCTCGTGCAACTTGCGGGCTCTGCCTCCATTTAGCTTTAGAAAGTAAAGTGGACAAAGTGTAGGAGTAGGATAGTGATTCTGCTTTAGACTGTGCGGGAGTGTTTTGTCATTTGAGAATGAGGAAAAATCCTTACTCACAAAGTAACGTTATCTTTTCTTTTCGTCCCTCTACTTTCCCATTTCCTTCAACTTTCTCTCTTCCATGTTAATACTACTGTGTCCAATTTCTTTTGAATGAATCTCCTTCAAATTCCAGTTGGTTTCCCTTCCTCAAAACTAGACAACGCCTTCTCCCTGCTATGGCCAAACCATCCACCATTTCCCTCTTCTTATTCTGCTTGTCTCTGTTCACTGTTTTCACTTCTGGTAAGAAACTCTCACTACTACTTCCTCCTACTGTTTTTCATGGAGCATAGATTCACTTTGTGTATGCGTTCATATCATATTTCACAGAAACAAAAATACTTGTTTCTTTCTATATAATTTACACATTTAGGGCACCTAATGATGCAGCTGCATACCTTCCGATTATTGCCAGGCAACTGTAGTCATATAGAAAAGCTTTGCCACTAAAATTGTTCACAAAACTTCCGAGTTTCTTATACCGGATCATTTTCTGCTATGTTTCAGGCACTCTGGTTGGTTTCTTATATGATGCAGGAGGAGATGCTTCAGCTTCGTCACTTGGCAGAACATTGTCATTCCTCAAAATAAACAAAGCTTTGCCATCTCATGTCGGAGTTGTCATTGCAGATCACAGGGTTTTGAATAGATTTCTCCGCTCTGGTTTGTCAGCGGATCTTTATTTACTAGAAGATCAAGGTTGGAATTTGATAGAATCTGAAAACTCTGCTGTTTCTTGGCTTAAAACCCATGGAGCGCCCTTTTTACCCTATTTGAGGACCATCATAGTAACTGGAAACAGTGACTTGTCAAAACTTTTGTCCACATTGAAGGTAATTCATTCAGCCCTCACCAATCTTCATCTTGACAATGAAATTAACGTCTCAGTAACTTCTTTACCGTTGTTGAAGAATTTGAGTAAAGCGCAACAAACTGATCTTCACAGAATCCTTCAGTTTCTCAAGAGCACTAGATCCTTTGTCGTTATACAAGCCAGCAGTGGTGACGTTGATCTTCTTCAATCTGTGATCCAAAAAGTTACAGCTTGCAGTGACACTCACATTGTTATGGTTGTAAAGGGACTCGCTGTTTCCACTGCAAAAGAAGCTTATGATTTCGCTGACAATGTTTTGAAATCCTTACAGAATTCTCAGTTCTCAGGGACGGTGGCTGGACTATATGCAGAAGTATCTCTTGTGGGAGAGTTTGCAAATGAACGTAAGATGCAAACTAAACAGACGTCTGCTTCTTCCCGTAGAAGACTGGTCAACAATTTTAAAACTACATTAAATGATGCGATCGATCCACCAACAACAGTGTTTCCCACAACTCCTGTAACAACACCAGCTGTAAGTCTCCCTTCAAACAATCCAACCCCAACAGTAATCACTGTTCCTGCCACAAATCCTGTAACCATAACACCCACCAATCCAGCAGCCGCACCAGTATCAATCCCCTCCGCCACTCCGGTCACTATTCCTTCCACCAATCCTACTGTTAATCCACCTCCATCAATCACCAATCCAGTCACAACACCACCAATAACTAATCCTGTCACTACGTATCCCCCTCCGACAGGCAATGTTCCTGTGACAACACCCGTAACGAATCCTGTCGCACCTCCTGGAACAACAAATGCTCCAGCAGTTCCGGGACAGACCTGGTGTGTGGCAAAGAGTGGAGCTTTACAAACTGCACTTCAAAGTGCTCTGGATTATGCTTGTGGCATGGGAGGTGCTGATTGCTCGCAGATACAGCAGGGTGGGAGCTGTTATAATCCTAGTACTCTTCAAAATCATGCCTCGTATGCCTTCAACAGCTATTATCAGAAGAATCCGATGGCAACTAGCTGTGATTTTGGAGGGACTGCAAACATAGTTAATGTCAATCCAAGTAAGAAATTCACTTTACTAGGTAATGCATTTCAGTAGTCATAGAATCTATACATCTGGTTCTCATTGTCACGACAATTCAACAGGTAGCGGTTCATGTATTTATCCAACTTCATCATCTTCAACTTCATCATTGCCAACACCATCCACTTCCAGCGGGAACCCAGTAACAACACCACCTACAAACCCAGTAACAACATCGCCATTACCAGGGTCTGGGGAATCAAGGTAAAGTGATTGCCTTTATGGATTTCGAGCCCTTAAATTCCAGTTTGGTGACCGAAAGATGTAACCTTACATACTTTTTGTAGCACTGGAACTCCACCATCAGTGTTAAACTCAAGTGCTCCAGGCTCAGGCACCACAACAGTGTTTGGATACGGTGCCCCGCCTGGTTTCAACACATCTACATCTAAAGCAACTGATACGCACACGAGAAACAGAGTTTAAGGACGAAGAGAAAGGAAATTTGAGAGAATAGAATTCAAGGAAACTTCTTTTTTTTTTATGCCTCGTAGGCTTTCATTCGATTTCATTTATAGGTTCACAGATTACATGGCCGTTGTAACCGTTTCCCTATTTCACGCTAAATATTCCTTCAAATATTCTGGCTTCCTGCAAATTCGTTTGTCTCTTCCAGTCTTGTTAGTTGTCTGCAGCACCTGTGATTCCTTTGTAACCGATTCTGGCGTTGGTTTGTTATGTGACGATGCACCTGCTTTGTTTGCCATGGGCCTTGGGCTGGTTGTGGTATCATTATTCCCATCCCCTAATGTAGCCTTGTCCTCAAGGCTGAACTTAGGAAATTCCCGTTGGAACTCGTGCGTGTCCTCCCATGTTGCTTCTTCTGGGGTTTGGGACGACCACTGGACTAGTACTTGGTTGACGAAATGGCCCAAACGTTGGATCTGTCGGTGATTTAGGATTTTAATTGGGCGGAACAGGGGTTGATCTGTCAGATAGGCTGGGGGTAGATTGGTACTGCTAGGCGGGTCCCCGATGCACTTCTTTAATAGGGACACATGAAAAACGTCATGGATTTTGGCAGTTGGGGGAAGATCCAATTGGTATGCTACTGCACCAATCTTCCTCAAAATCACAAATGGGCCGTAAAATCGTTTAGCCAATTTGTGTGATTTTCTTAATGCCACTGAGTCTTGTCGGTATTGGTGTAGACGGACGAAAACTTTCTCCCCTGGTGAAAATGATGCCTCTGTTCTCCTTTGGTCAGCCTTGTTTTTCATCCGAAGCTGGGCCCTTTCAATGTTCTTCCTGAGTGCAGTTACCAAGTCAGCTCGTGCCACCAATTGTTCTTCCAAACCTTGTATAGTTGTTTCCCCCAGTTTGTAGCCGTTCAACTGTGTTGGTGCCCTTCCATACACGGCCTCAAAAGGGCTCATTTTGATAGTAGAGTGCCATGCCGTATTATAAGAGAACTCTGCCCAGTGCAAATATTTTGCCCACATCTTTGGTTGCTCTGACGTGTAACACCGTAAGTAGTCTTCAATGCATCTGTTGACCACCTCAGTCTGACCATCGGATTGAGGGTGGTAGGCGCTACTGGTGGAAAGATTGGTACCCTGCAGACGAAATAGTTCTTGCCAAAAGCCACTCATAAAAATGGGGTCTCTATCGGAGACTATGTCAGAGGGAAACCCATGTAAGCGTACCACCTCCTTGATGAATACATCTGCTACCGAAACGGCAGTAAAGTGTGGCCCAAGAGCTATAAAGTGTGCAAATTTTGAAAAGCGATCGACTATAACGAAAATAGTAGTTTTTCCAAATGAAGGTGGCAAATGTGTAATAAAATCAATGGAGATGGAGTCCCATATTATCGTGGGAATGGCCAGAGGCTGTAATAATCCGTGTGGCCCTGTGTGAGCTGATTTAACTTGCTGACAAGTAGGGCACGCCGCTACGTAGTCTTTAATATCCTTTCTCGCTGTTGGCCACCAGAAGGTAGCGGAAAGGCGAGCCATTGTCCTTTGCACACCCGCGTGGCCTCCCACTAACGTGTCATGAAACTCTGAAATAATTAAGTCTTGAAGTGCAGACTCCTTGGGCACCCAAACTCGCCCTTTAAATAAAATCAGCTCGTTTTTGACAGAGTAATTAGTGTGCAGGTCGGGAGTGTTCTGGATGGCTTCGCGAAATGTGCGTGTGTCCGGATTGAAAGCAATAAATTTTTTTATTGTCTCGATCACATGTGATATGGGCCGAGAACAGCCCTGCATCGCCTGATATGCTGGCGCCTCTTCTGCGACACGTGAGAGCGCATCGGCGGGCAAATTCTCTCTCCCTGGTTTATAACGAATATCGAAATCATATCCAAGCAGTTTGGATAACCACCTTTGTTGCTCCGGAGTCTGTATGGTCTGAGAAAGCATAGCTTTTAGTGGTTGATGATCTGTTTCGATGATGAAACGGTGCCCCAGCAAATACTGTCTCCAACGCTTTACCGCTAGGATAATAGCGTTCATCTCCCGGGCATATGTTGACTCTAGTCGCCCACTGGCTGGCAATTGTTTGCTGTAAAAGGCCACAGGTCTGCCTTCTTGTGACAATACCGCCCCTACTGCACTGCCTGAGGCATCTGTCTGCAAGAGAAAAGGTTTGTTAAAATTGGGCAAAGCTAGAACGGGAGTAGTTGATAAGGCATTTTTCAAGGCTGCAAAAGCCTCCGCTGCCTGTCTATTCCAAATGAAGGAGTTTTTTCGTAAGAGAGCTGTCAAGGGCGCGGCGATTCTTGCAAAATTAGCAACAAACCGGCGATAATAACCAGCGAGTCCGAGGAAGCCACGTAGTTGTTTTATTGTTTTTGGAATGGGCCAGGACTGAATGGCCGAAATTTTGTGGGAATCCACGTGTACGCCGACTGCTGTGATGACATGGCCAAGGTACTCTATTGATGGTGTGCTAAACACGCATTTTGCCAGATTTACCCGAAACTCCTGCTGCGATAATATCTCAAATACTGCTGTCAAGTGTGAGATATGTAATTCCCAAGAAGAGCTGTATACTAAAATGTCATCAAAAAAAATCAAGACACATCTCCGTAAAAGTTGTTTAAAGTGTGTATTCATCTCCGCCTGAAAACTGGATGGAGCATTAGACAAGCCAAAGGGTAATACCAGAAACTCATAATGACCCTCATGAGTTCGAAATGCAGTTTTTTCTGTGTCGTCTGGATGCACTCGTAGCTGGTGATATCCGGCCTTTAGATCCAGTTTGGAAAAAATCGTAGCACCATGTAACTCATCAAATAACTCATCTGCTGTGGGAATAGGAAATCTGTCTTTAATGGTGATGGCGTTGAGTGCCCTGTAATCCACACAGAAGCGCCACGTGCCATCTTTTTTTCTAACAAGTAACACCGGCGAAGAATACGGGCTTACACTCGGTTGGATTATGCCTTCTTCAAGCATCTTCGCGATTTGCTTCTCTATTTCAGCCTTTTGGAAATGTGGGTATCTGTATGGTTTGACATTAATAGGTGTGGCTCCAGGCAGAGTGGTGATGCGGTGAGGAGACTGACGGAAAGGTGGAAGCCCTTGAGGTGCTTGAAAGATGTGAGCGTAACACTCCAAAAGATCATCAAGTGCCTTTTTTGCTTCGGGAACTTGTGGAGACACGAGCCTGGGTGACGTGGACAAGACAAGCTGAAAATATTCAGCCACCCCTTCAGTCGAAGTGTCCCGTCGCAGCTGGCTGACTGAAATGGCACTCAAATCTCCATTTTGCATCCCGTGCAAAGTAATTTGCTCCTCCTGCAAGTTAAACTTCATCCAAAGCTCACGGTAATTAAATATAACAGGACCAATTTGTGCCATCCATTGGACTCCCAAGAATACATCCGCTCCAAAAATAGGTAGGACAAACAAGTCAATATTGAAAGTATGCTTATCTATGGATACGGGAACAGCCTCACATAATCCAGCACAGTCAAGTGTGGCACCATTACCTACTGTCACGTTCACATATCTGGACTTGAGGATTGGCAATTTTAGGAAGTTGGCCACCCGATTCTGAACGAAGTTGTGTGTGGAGCCACCATCAATCAATATTGTCACCGGATGACCCGATATTTTTCCTTCTATGCGAAGCGTTGAGGGCTTGGTGAACCCTTCCAAGGCATGAAGGGAAATAGTTGGTAAGGATGGGTCCGCTATCTCAGCTATCTGCACTTGGGACGTGGACGGTTGAACAGGGTCACAAGGTGATAGTGGTCGTGTACTATAATCAGCAATGACACACTCCTCAGGTTCGTCAGCGACTAAACAGTGAAACTGTACTTTCTTGCATTTATGCCCTGTAAAAAATTTTTCGTCGCAGTTAAAGCATAAACCTTTTGCTCTTCTGGCTTCCATTTCAGCAGGGGTTAATCGTTTGACAGGAATTTTGGAAGGGGAAAAACTAGATATAGGCTCGGCTGAAATGACAGGTGATGTGTGAGGTGAGTTGGTGAGGGCCAAAGGTGGACGGGCTGGAAGCGCATGCCCATAAGAAGGTAGTATCATTGATTCCACGACCTTGGCCATATCCATGGCTTCAGCTATTGTCGTGGGCTTGAGCAAAGAAAGTTGTTGTTTAATGTGCTCCTTAAGGCCTGAGACAAAACAATTTAGTAATTGTTCCGAGGTGAGCCCATGTGTGCGGTTTGATAGGGTCTCAAATTCTCGGATATAGGACCCGACTGAGAATTTCTGCTGGAGTTTAAAGAGAAGACCCTGGTAGTTAACGTAACTCGACGGACCAAACCGGCTTTGTAGCACTCGTACAAAGGGCTCCCAAGTGGTCAACTGGTCAGTATTGTGCAACCATTGATACCACTGAAGGGCTTCACCTGTCATGTAAAAGGCAGCAATTGTGAGTTTCTGGTCTGGTGGGGTGCGATGGAAAATGAAGAAGCGTTCAATCTGGAATAACCATCCCATGACGTTGTCTCCAGTGAAAAAAGGAATTTCGAGTTTGGGAATGCGAATTTGGGGTGGGTTTTGTGTGTCTGGGATCGATGTTTGAGGTGTGTGTTGGGAGGTAGATGATGGGACTTGGTGAGGTGTGGGTAGTAGGGGCCCCTGTTGAAAAGCTAGTGCCGCTGAGGTCTGCTGCTCTATCCTGGATAGGGTCTTCATTAAGGCTTCATGTGATTGACGTAGCCAGTCAGTCGTTGCTACATGGCGGGCCAGCTCTTCAGACTGGATGTCCATTTTTGCTGCGAGGGCATCTAAGTCTTTGACTACTTTCTGATACGCCTCCTCTATAGCCTTGTAGCGAGTAGTTGTTCCTTCCGCCATAGTGACTGTGACTGGGTGGAAAGGTTCAATGAAAGCACCAAAATGATACGCACACGAGAAACAGAGTTTAAGGACGAAGAGAAAGGAAATTTGAGAGAATAGAATTCAAGGAAACTTCTT
>JANZXR010000007.1:17864457-17877607 GCA_027575705.1 Erythroxylum echinodendron
CCGATTCTGGCGTTGGTTTGTTATGTGACGATGCACCTGCTTTGTTTGCCATGGGCCTTGGGCTGGTTGTGGTATCAGCAACTATCCTGCTTCCATTTATCAGAGATGTTTTAATTTTCACTTCACTTGTTACGGGATTAGTTGTTTTGGACATATAGAAGAAGGCATATGAACGTGTTCATTAATGGATTGGAAGTTGTCGAATCCCCAGAAGAGAAGAGTAAGGCCAAGAAGCAATCTAAATTTTTGTACAGAAGTATGCTTGCAGGAAAAGAAACGAAAGGTAAGTTCCTCAAAGAAACGAAAGGTAAGTTCCTGCCATGCCTCTTTGTAGCTGAAGATAGTGGTTTTAGGTCGTTCGAGTTGTTATTAGTGATACGTGAAGATATATGAATTAAGATGGTACGTCTTACGCTATTGATTTTGGTCTAGTTTATGTTCGGAAGTTTCAGATTTTCGGCGTCGTCTATGTCTAGTGATAGCTTGCATTGTACAAACTCAAAGTTCATGGTAGAAAATGTAAGAAAATGTTTCTCAAAGCATGTCTATTGTCCTGTCTAGGCATGTGCAACTCTGAATGCTTCCCGTTTAAAGTAGTGAACACAAGCCAGCCCACTTATTTAGCACGTTATGCTTATGTACATCTTATTTAGACTTTATAATATTTAAAGAAGCAAGACGTTAAAACATATGTTCCCCTCACTTGGAACTTCGGTAAGACAAAGTTGGGCGGTGAGAGGGAAATTTTCAATTTACCATCTCATCTTTTTGGCTATGTCAATTGTCAAAATCATGTTGAAAAACCCCATCTCAAGCAATCATTCAGTTTGTATGCTCTACAGGATTGCAGTTTGGATCAATATCACAGAAAATGCTAATTTAGGAGGCAGTTTAGTCCAAAAAGTTTTATTATGAGACACTGAACTTAAGTTAGTCAAAAGGTATGTTATACTAAAAATGGTTACGACGAAATAAGAGTCGTAAAAGACAGCACTGCATTAAATGCATAGGATGGTAGAAACGACTTTAATTTAAAAGGCCAGCAAAGGTGCACCAAACATTCCGACAGTAAGGACAACCCATCAGGCATCATTCACAAACATACAATTTAGATCTTATGTTGGCATCATTACCTCTTCACTTTGTACTACATGCGTTGCTAGTTGTAACTTTGCTGTACTACACGTGATGCTAGTTGTAACCATGGACTAGTGTATAACAGGAGCCACTAGAGAATATAACTTCATTATCATTTCTACTCAATTAATTTACGTCGCATGTTGGGCACATATGACTATCAATACTGATGACCTTACTTAAGATTGAAAGAACGCACACGCAGATATATATATATATATATACCGCTATTACTACAGATTTCTCACCACCCTACGTGGCAGCTCCAAAGCATGATGCTGTCCTCAGATGATGAGATTGTCACATCATTTCTCTCTACTTATTTTCCTTCTAATCAAAGACCTTACATCAGCGTCATTTTCTGACTGGCACCGGCTTTCCACACTTCAATTCTCATTACACTACTATTGTAGTTTCCTTTCGATCAAGCCACCGGATTACAAAGTTTTTGCAGGTCCAAATTCTATTAACTACGATTTCTAATTCTAACAATGTAGTTCTAGTAGAGAGAACAAGAAGAAAGGCAATTCTAAGGCTACATCACGATATCCTTCTCCGAGCATTTCTACTGGCAAAATTGCCTACTAGGATAAATATACACAAGTGGATGATATAATGGTCATATCACCGCTTGGAGAACGCCACCAAGATCAACATTGACATAGAAACTACGACCTTGAAGCCTGAACTTTCCCAGAAGTTTCGCTTCTCATTGTTGACAACTGTGGCCTGTTTTGCTGATAACTGCTCCCGAAGTTCTTTCAGGGCTTTATCTCTGCGTTCTCCCATCTGTTCCAAATGACAAACATGAGACAAAAGAGCACTGATGTTAATTGAATACAGATGGAACTTTGTAGATGTGAGCTGTAACAGATACGTTTGGTATCTGTTACATGAGTGTAGGCACAAAGAAAGTTACTATAGCATTTGATCACACAATTTCAGCAGCTGAATAGCAAATCAGGCTCGTCCACAGCAGAATGTTTTAGAGAGCTATTAACTAACTCGGTTCACTATGGCGTGGAGAGTCAGAAATGCATCGATTGCATGTCACGGTAAGGACTTAAAACCAGCACATACAAATTCCATCCAAGCAACAATGGCAGCAAATAAGATTGAACCTACCCTTTGAAGCTTCCGTGTCTGAGCACGAGCTTCATGAAGACAAAATTCCAGCTTCAGCACCCTCTTTTTCAGGTCTTGATCAGTCCTTCGCTGCTTTTCTAACTGTCAGCAAACATGATGAATCACATGAATGCAGAATTCTATAAAGCTTGCAGGGAAGTTCAACAATAAAGGCATGCAATTAAAAGACATAGATTATGAAGAAGGCCACAGATGGATAGACCTGTGATTCCAATTCCTTAGTTTTGAGCTTCCAGTGAGCAGACATAATTCTTATTTCATCTTTGAGTTTGGCTATTTCATCATCCTTGGCAACTAAGAGCTTATTTATCTTCTCAAAATTTTTAGGAGATATCTCATCCAACAATTTTCGCAATTCACAATCTTTGTTACTTCCAGCAATAGTAATAGCTTGCATAATGTCGTGCTCAACTCTCATAACTTCATCTTTCAATTGCTTTTGAGAGGATTCTCTTGCTTGAAGATCATTCTGTAATTTATCTAATTGCTCCCCTAGCCTGGTTACGCGAGCCTCATGCTCCTTTAGTGACATGTTCTTCTCATCTAATTCCTTTAAGAGGACCAAGCACTGGAGCTGTGCTGATTGAGCTGAGGCAGCACTAGCATCAGCAGTTGCTCTCGTTGTTGCAAGCTGTGATCGAAGTCCATCCAATTCCTGTAAATACTGTGCCACAAAAAAAAAAAAAAAATCAGAATGAGTGGACATAAAGGTAAGGAGGACAATTATTTAAACACAATGAAGCTTCAAGTCATATGCTTCAACTAAGCCTTCAAGCATATCTTCCATTCATATATACTGCATAAGGAAATGGAAATATAATCTGATGGGACAATAAACTATATATTTCCTTTTTCATTTCTTGGTTCAAAAAGTGGTGCCATATATGACTTGTAAATTAGGTCCCAACACAATCGTACAGTAGCAAGACAGAAATTTCTAATGGTGGGTCAATAAGATTATAAAAGCATGAACTCAGTTTGTACGTTATAATTAGCCAATGTATCAGCAGAGCATCGGCCTGTCTTCTTAGTTGTTGGATCTTTATCTCCCAGTTTTATCTATTTGACTTGGTATCGTAATAATGCCACCATTTCCATCAACAATCTATCTTTGTTCTCTTTCCTCTTTTGTGGGTCATATTATAGTAACGCCGAAAATTTGGCTTACCCTTTTTGAGAAATGACATCGTATAAAAGGCAACCTTAGTTCATTGCTCATACAAAATTAAATTGAAATGTGAATCAGGCCACAAAACAAGAACAAGCATTCAAGCAACAAATAAATGTGCACCAAAGTATGATAGTAGGCTTAGCCTTGAGGTCTATGTTCAAGTTCTGACGTGTTTACGTATTCCTATGTTTCCCTCAAAGATGAGAGATACCATTCTGAAAGGAAAAGATACTTTAAAGCAGCAAATTTCACACCAATATGTTCAAACATAACCAGTTCTTAAAATTTCATGGAAGCGGGTTGGGAAGCCAAAGGGGATAGTCAGTTTTATGTCATTTGGCTGATAAATGAGCTCTTATAAATCTTCCAGCAAAATATCATTGATCTCAACCATTATCATCATCCCTTCTACTAGTGGTTGAAATAAGGTTGAGGTGTAAAGATTTCCCAAGGTTCATTGAGAAAAATCAGCATACTTATAAGAGACATCTGATTGAAATTTAATATAGAATTATAATAGTC
The DNA here is from genome assembly GCA_027575705.1 of Erythroxylum echinodendron. Lineage (NCBI taxonomy): Eukaryota > Viridiplantae > Streptophyta > Magnoliopsida > Malpighiales > Erythroxylaceae > Erythroxylum > Erythroxylum echinodendron. The sequence goes on from JANZXR010000007.1 coordinate 17,868,434, forward strand.
AAATCTCTAACTAGAAATTAAATGGACATGAATTTGAAACTAATGACTGCATGATGTGAAGAGAGTATCTCCAAAAACACGAAATTGTCATTTTGCGAGTATGTAAATTAAAAACGAAATGAAGTACTCAACCTTCACAACGATACATACTTCTAAATATAAGGGCCATTGAGAAGTTCTAAAACATTGATGCTCAGCCACATCAACTTGGGAGCCGAAAGGTTTCATTGAATCTAATAAGTAAATCATAAATTCTAGAGGATCTTATAGATAGCAGCAAAATTTGTTCGGTGGATTGGTGAAATAACTTTGCCCAAATTCCTTACAAGACCGTGACGGTCTTCATGCAACCTGAAAAACATAAGCTGGCCAGGCAGAAAAATACATGATCTATATTTTTCCCAAGGGATCATCGAATAAAAAGTAAAATAACAGAAAGTTACAGTTCCTAAAAGTCATCGGAAGACAGATGTTTTCTTAAACTGTTTGAGTCTTCTATTGAGGGGACAACGGTACAACTTAAATATACTTTCTAACCCTTTCCATTCATGGGCTCCGCCAAAATGACAAACAAAACCGATAAAGGTTTAGATACAGCCTAAATAACAAAGATGTGTATGATAAGATGAGTAAAGGAACATAATTACAGACCAGATCATCAGCAAATAATTGCACTATTAGTAGAACATAAAGGGAAATCTTAGATCGTCAAAAGACAATTCAAAATTGAAAAGCGTGCAAGGAAAATAAAGAGAAAAACAGGGATATCCAAAGGACCTTATCCGCAGTTGAAGCTGAAGCCTCAAGCTGACAATTCTTCTCCTCCAAAGTCTTCTGCAGTCTACAAACAGCCTCCTCCATTGTTTTAGCTTTACTCTCTGCTTCCTGTCAAGTCAAAAGCAACAAAAAACCTTATTACAAGTTTCTGTTTGGATTAAAATCTTTATGTAGCAAATTTGACCCCACAATCAGAAAGAACCCGAAAAGGAGAAACGAGAAAGACAATGGTCGAATTCCAAGCACTAAAAGAGAAAGCAAGCTAAAACCCACGAATCACATGCCTGTCTGATTATTGATTCTTTAACAAAAGACTGCTCTTGAGATGCAAGGCGGCTGCGAACTTCCTTTAAATCCGCAGCTAAAGAAACGACATTTCGCCTAAAGCTCAGCTTCTTCTCGTTCAAGTCCTTCAATAAAGGATCAACCTCTCTAACCGGAAGAATCGGCGAGGGTGAAGTCGACGAATTTGACGTCGAGTTCTCCGCCACAGACATCATAAACAGATGTATGACAATAACTTAAAAAGCTTTTGTTAAGCACTTGCAGTGAAGGCATAGGGTGTTAGATGCATCTGCATGCGAAAATGGTATCTGTGAATTTAACTTTTGATGGCATCAAACAAGTCTATCAACACCGTAAGTTATTTGGCAAAATACAAGTTTAAAATGACGAAAAGATTATAACTTTAAGAAGTACACTAGTCATATGTCCTACAATTGAGGATCTGAAACTCAAATGACAAGGCTTGAAAGTCAAAATCTTTAGAACATGGCAATAATTTTTTCCACAGATAGAAAAAGAATAAAGAAATTGGAGATGAACTTATTTAATATATATGGCCTCAATTAGAGAAAGAGAAAGGAACACGTAAAGGGTCTGTCGCTTTCAATGAATAAATGAATTGAGAAAGAAACATACCGGTTGTCTTAGAGAGAGAGGGAGTTCGCTAAATAGATTCAAACATAGTAGAAACTAGAAAGAAACAAACGCTTTCACATAACGCTACTGTAACGTATAATAGTTTTGATTTCATGTGGACAAAAAGAGACAAAGATGGATGGCAAGAAAGATGTGAAAGAGAAACACAAAAAAGAAATCGCAGCTCAAGCAAGAGAGAACAAACCAGAGAAGTGCGAAGAGAGAGTCCAAGCGGAAGAAGGAATCAGACAGAAGTGGGTTGTCCAAGTATAGGATTTCAGCTGAGCTCACAACAGTTTCTCTGCGGACTTCTGTCTTCTATTTCTTCTTCTTCTTATAGTTATTATTATCACTAACCGTGTCTGGCTTATGAAGCTCAGTGTTGCTTTCGTTTGTTCAACAATAATAATAATTACTTATTATTCCTATTCAGCACAGAGAGAGCGAGATAAGAGTAAGACACAGGTGGAGCATTCACATTTTAGTCGTAGGTTCGGGAGTATCCGAGCCTCGGGCTTAAACAAATTGACAAAACCCGAAGCTGGCTCGGTGCGAAGCGCGGGCAAATCCAAATTTTCGCAAACCAACCGATCAAGAACTGCCACGTGGTTAATATACAACCATACGATTTGTTCGTTGCGTTAGGTCTTTTAACTCTTGTCTTTTCTCTACAAAATGAATTGGGCCTTTTGTTTCCACGGCCTAGCCCATCCTGACATTCCATGGCTACATTTTGTTTATGTAATTGCCATCATTAACGCCAAATGTGATTATTAACAAATGGGCATTAATTAAATAAGGTATCTTCAGTTCTACATATCTTCCAACATTAATGTCCATTATGGTAAATAAAAATAGTATTACTTTAAAAAATAAAAAATAAATTATATAATTATAGGCAAGATATATTTTAAATAGGACAATTAAAGTTCAATTATAAACTTTTTTTCAAAAAAGATTCTAATTATTTCTAATTAGACTAAAAAAAATTAATTTATAAGATTAAACTTGTGGTACTTCTTGATCTAAAAAGTAAAGATAAAAAGTATATTTTTTATTTTAAAATTTTTACTAAAATACAAGTTAGACTTTGAAGCTTTAGAGTGTTTAAACTAAACCTTAACTTTTGTAAACCGGTTGAATTAAATTTTGAGTGGATAAAAATTTGGAAGGAGTTAACTTTCTATCATTTTATATTTGATGTGGTATAAATTTATTATTTTTTATTAATAGCACGGGTCTTATTATTCATGTGACGCAGTGCAACTTTTTTTAAAGGGCAAAAGAAAAATAATCTTATATTTAGGAAAATTAAAAAAACATATATCATTTGGAATTATAAAAAAAAAGTCCTTATCTTGTTCTCCAGCTTTTTCTTCATCTTTCTTCAATTTTTCTATCTCCATTCATCATCAAACACGTTAAACATCCCCTAAAGCATACAATTAAGATCACATTATTGCCCTTATCAACAACAATCAAACAAAACACTATAAGAACATAAATCTAAATCCTAAACATACGATTATCACCCAAGAAAACAGCTAAAAACACACTCTAAAGCTAAGAAAATACACTATATGTCAATCAACTAAATATCAATAAGAGATTAATCATATAACGGCCTTTATAAAAAAATTATTATCAACCAAAACTAATTTTTCTTTAATTGAACAAGATTTATCCTTATTCAAAAGTTTATAAAAATAATAACCAAATTTATCCTAATCTAGTGACCTTATTTTGTATATAGTTTCTAATTCTAGATACCAAAGTTCACACTTTAAAAACATCTTATTCATAATTCAAATCCAAATAATCATCACCAATGATTTACATTCAAATTGACACATAAATGCAAGAAATCACATATTTCTAAATTATTAACTAATAAATACCTTTTGTTGAACATTATTTATGAGAGATTTGATGAAGTTTCTTCTTGAATTCTTAATCCATTAGTGGCATCTCATCCTTTTTCTTTCTAAAATGATTTAACATTTTGACAACTCTTAATGGTGAATTTTAAGGGCTAAGTTCTCCATATCATACAATAACATCTTCAAGACTTTCTTAGATGCAAGCAAGCTAGATTCATCAAGATAAAATGAATAAATTCCTTAGTAATACTACAATCTCTACTACATACCATGTGCTCTTAATTTTTTCAATAGCCTGATAAATCAAGGTATTCAATATGTTTTAGGAACCCAGATAATCTTGGTTCCTTCTTCTTTTTAACCTACACATACAAAGGTTTGCTTGAAATTCTTTGTTTAAGAAAAGAAAATCTATCAGCATGTCTATACTTACCACAAAAGTGACATGTCATGTTATATAAATGATGATGATAAATATATGCATTTTGATGTATGTATGCATAATGAGTAAACTTTCTTTGGACATTAAAATTGTTGAATGTTCTCTTAACGTAGTGAAATGTCCTATGATTATATATGTGATGCTTACTATGAATAAAACCATGACATATGTTTCTTTGAGGCCTAAAAGGCTGTGAGTTGTTTTGTATGTAATTATAAAAGTTATATCTAACTTTATGTCTATATTGTGAACCATATATAAAAGCATGACATTTGCTACTTGGTTTAGCCCTAGTGAATGTGTAATATGTGAAAATCTTGTTTCACAAGAATTTTAATTCAGTGACTGTTGTTTCTAGCACAAATAAAAATAAAAAATTAAACGCAAAATAACACAAATCAATACCCAAGATTTGGTAACACAGTTCGGCACATCTTGCCTACATCTGCGGGGCCTTCACCCAACTTAATTACTTTCACTTGACGACAATAGTTTTATACCAGGCTTTACTAAGCCAACTTACTCAACCTTTGACACTAGCCCTCTTCTTCATATCCCATGAAAGTAAATCATTCCTAATAACACGACCACCTTGTGCTAAACTCCATAGAGGATTTTCACATTAATGTTTGATAATAAAAATGATAATTAGACAACTCAAGTAATTAAACGAATAAAGACATATACAAATAAAAACACTTGAGATAAAAACACCCCCTAAATATGTAGCTTTATCAGCCGAAAGTGTGGGAAGTGGTAGAACAATATCTACTGTCAACTATTGAGAAGAATCACGATCAGTTCACGCACAATAGCACCAAAATAACATCAATCGAATAAACGTTTCATCACCGAAATGTCACCAAAATACAGCTGTAGCACCACGCCTATACTGGACATTTTTCATACTAAAACAATATCTGGACATCTCCTAATATTCAATCAAACTAGCAGCACCAAATCAACAAAAACACAACCATGAAAACTCAATAAAATAACAAACGTTTCATCACTCAAACGTTAAACCAATGGAGCTGCAACTCCCACGAAAACTACTGGAGTTTTTCACATAAATAACACTGCAAAGAATCACACTGATGGACAGAAAAATGCAACTACAAATATGGAATTTTTGCACACCATAACACACAAAACAACAGCCTCAATAAATGTTCAAAAATTAGAGAATACCCAGCTGCAGAAAATCACGCAATCATGAAGAGAAACACGGCTGCCATGTTCGACTCTGTTTCCGGAGTCTAACTCCTTACTCTGATACCAAACAGATGTTAGACCCCATTTCCGGAGCCCAATGTTCGAAGTCATGACACGTGAGCACAACTCTATGAAGCGTTCTTATATCATCCCAAATATCCATAATTGAATATTTGATAAATGACAATTCATTCTTATGTTCATATCCTCACTCGACACCTAAACACATCACTCAAATTATCTCTTATTTTCATAACCAACTAAGTACCTTTCAAGTTCTATTCAAGCTTAAATGTACCAAAGATAAGCAATGATGAGCCCACATGTACATGGTTTGGGACATAAAGCGTAACTTCCACAAAGTGGTGTACCACACTAGTTAATCACCAAAATCATCAATCCTCTGCAGTAATGATCTTTACTTAATGACTTCAAGATGTTTAAGACAATTGACAATGTCAAATTTGGTTCAGATGTAATTGATAGTCGACTAGTCGGTGTATAGTCGACTAATACTAACAATTTCTATGAAACTTTCAGCTCTGTTCTTCGATTAGTAGATTAATATGATGATAGTCGACTAGCACTAACATTTTACATGAAACTTTCAGCTCTGCTCTTCGAATAGTCAACTAATATGATAATAGTCGACTAGTCCATTTATCCAACTAACAGGCCTGATTGTTAATAGTCGACTAATATGATGATAGTCGACTAGCCCATTTATGTAACTGACAGTTCTGATTGTTAATAGTTGACTAATATGATGATAGTAGACTAGTCTATTACTCTAACTATTAGATCTGATTGTTAATAGTAGACTTACAACATGATAGTTGACTTATTCAATACTTCAACTAACAGATCTTACAAAATCTCAAATCTTTATTTAAATTCTTCATACCAGATCTTCTCAGGGAATACACGTTGTTCAATTCAAACACTCATTTTCCTCATCATTTTCACTTCCATTCCAATTCAAAACCATTTACAATCAATTCATCATCCATGTTTGGTCATCATCCTAAAAAGACAACCATTCGACTATACACATTTATCATGAAAGTCTACACATGTTCAACCCCATTTATCATCTTCATTTCATCTCCAACTCATCACACTAGTTCAAGAAACCATAGTACTTATGACACTTCTTCTTCCCATTTCAAGATACCACATTCTCTCATTCTATTAGATCAAAAATAGCAAAGCTGTAAAATGTCCTGCATACATTCTACACAGCATCACTAACTTGTAACAATCGTAACTTTCAAGTCCGATCTCCAAAATTTACAAACTTCATATTGTTAGAAATATAAAAGCATGAACTATAACTTCCAAGAAGATAACCTAGTTCAAATCAACCTAGATCAGTACAGTTTTTCCCTTGAAGTCAAAACACAGATTTCTACCTCTATGAATGCTTGAAATTTACAATGTACATCCTGGAAAGTCATGAGTATAACACAATCATATATCATTAACATCAAAAGAAAAGAGTTTTACAAACTCCAATGGGCATTTTGAGCCATAATACAATGTTTCACAAAATCTCAAAATACATAAAATGCTTGAACTATAACTGCTCAACATACAACTATAGCCTTGTTTTACATAAATCATTCCAAAACAGAACAAAGCATGCAAATCTGGGGTAGTGTCTTGACTCTTTTTCATTCTTTCTCTTGCATATCACCTAGAGATGGGACGAAGAGGGTGTGAGCTTAAAAACTTGTGGGTAACAAGCTTATAACCGAGAAATAAGCAAAAACCTTGGAAACTATTTTACTTGTCAAAATTTACAATATTTCAAATTATGTATGCGTTCATCATGTCAAACATATCAAAATGCAATGCACAACATATGGCTTGAGAGTTATGTGGAACGAAACAGCGAAACCGAAGTTTACACCTTGAAACGAAACGAGTTCGATTTCTCAGGATCTCGTGGCCAAAAGCGGGCAGCCCGGAGAAGGCTATAGGTCATCGTGCACGAGACTAACGAAACGAACACATATTCATGCTCAAATCAATCATGGTTTCATATTCTGATGCTTCTTATGCTTTTCCAAATGTACAGAATGCCATGACATTTTCAAGGCATAACATAAACTGTTTCGATGCATTGCCATCTTTATTTTGAAATTCATCAACAAAATTCATATACCGAACATGTAGAAATTTTGCAAATCATTCAAAAGAAATAAAAACAACATTTATGAAGGAATTGAAATCATTTTATTTTCTTGATTTGAAAGAAAACATTTATGGCTCATTACTTAATTATAAGCATGAAACCCACCTTATTTCACTTGCTTGAAAACCTTGCTCAAAATCCTCTACTCTTGCTCCTCTTTCCTCTCTTGATTTTCTTGAATCTTTACCAATCAAAGAGTTTCTTGGCTGTAATGAGAGCTCTTCTCTTCCTCTACCTTTTCTCTTCTTGAATAACCTCAAAATCTCTCTTGAAAGCTAGAAAATGATGAAACCCTAACTTGCCTTCTCTCTTTTTCTCTCCTTTCTCCACCGAACTCTCTTCTTTCTTCTTTCTCTTTGTTTCTTCTCTCAATTTCGTTCTTACTTCTTCTTTAAAGAAAGACATACTTTTCCTTTTCCAATTTTGCCCTTAACGAATGCAAAAAGTCATCTTTACCTTTTCTTATAAGCTTAGGTTCTTTTAACCTCAAGTGGTCTTCCAAAAATGCCCTTTATGAAATCTTACCACTTTAACACTATAGTTCAATTAACCTATGTCATAAAATCTTACTCACCTTAACATAATAATTAACTCCACAAAAACAGAATAATTAATCTATCAAGACCTCAAAATTTATTTAAGTCATTGCCTAACTTCTTCCAAAAATCAAGACCTTTTTTTGATCATGTAATTGAAGGAGTTAGATAACACTTCCTTCAGAAAATGTTCCTCACTATCTAAATTTTCTAATGACACCAAAATCATTCAATTTGGTTTAGAAATTTGAAAGTTATATCCTAACACTTCTGAACTAGTCTTATACTTAAGAATCACCTCAATTGGATAGCTAGAGAAAAAGTTATGGCTAAAACACCAAAGCATACTCAGTGAATATGTTCCAACTACATTTTTCAGCTTACTACTTCCAACATTTCACATATAATAGTTCTAACTTCCAAAAAAAGTTTTGGGGTCCAACATGCCAAGACTTCCAATCAACAATAAAGACAACCCACAATAATCATTCAAAAACTGGAGAAAACGTAGCAGCCAAAACACACAACTCACAAAAATCACACCAAAATAATAGAAAAACGCAGCAACAATATAAATCAATAATTAACGTAAAATTGGTTGCTAAAGGTTATACTTAATGGACCTAAAAACCCTGTTGCCAAGTCACACAAAACCCATCGTTTTTCAACCCTAAAAATGACCTTATCTTTAGCCCACAACACACGTAAATCCCAACCACACTATAACTACAGTGATCATGCAAATATCTAAAAATTATGCTTCCTTATATAGTCATTATTCTCAAAATTTGTTGGACATAAAATTTCATCTTGATTAGGATTTTAAACTTAATCAACCTTATCATGAAAGAGTCCCAATTAAGTCCAATTTCAAATAATTCCCAAAATTAAATAATAAGATATCATAACAATCTCTAAAGAGGATTTTGACATTATTTGTCACATATTGAAACTCCCTCTAAAGAAGATAATTGGACGCATAATCATCAAGTTCACAAATATCACATGGGAACTCCCCCTTAATTGAACATGAGGTTCCAAATAACTTCCAAATAAGCACTTGGCAAATATCTCAATAAAAAATAACCTGAAGTTGACAAAAATAACCGAAAGATTGGCAAGTGACAGTTAGGGGTCGTCCAGTAGGAAAATTTGTTGTCCAATGGCAATGGAAACTTAGACTTATGAAATTAAGAAATTTTGAAT
>JANZXR010000007.1:17877707-17891183 GCA_027575705.1 Erythroxylum echinodendron
TGTCAAAACACTTTAAATAATCCTAACCCATTCCAAAATGACCAAAATACCCTTCCCATAAGTGAGGGGATGTTACACTTTGTATAGCTCCTAGCTTTGATCCACCTTCAAAAGTTGTTAATCTACTCAAAGTACTCCCTTTTTGTGTAACTACTTATTCGTTTTCTACTCTTGCTGATTATTTGTAGGTTACTACTCATCTGCTGGCATTTTTTTCTCCGTGGCCACTGTCATTTTGATTCCTTTTTCTCCTAGCTACTGTATATTTGTGTTTAGCTCTAGGTTGTTGTGTTGTCATTTCTTTCCTCTGGGATATCCTGTTTATTTTCTTCTTTAAGTTGCATCAAATCTAAAAAATAGTTAATATAATTTAATCCCTTTTTTGATAAAATATGAGACTAAACATGTTTGAATTATTAACAATAAAATACAACATTATTCTCCCAAATATGCTATATAAATGATTTAAAAAAATATCAAATTTAGGTGTAAAATACCTTATAATTCCCACTTATCATCAAGTTTAGTTACTCAGTAGTTTTTGACGATGGAAAATGCATGGTGAAAATAAAACCACTAGTAAAGTACTTGCTTATGCTCATATGTCCTCTAACAGAATGTATGCACTTGATTTTTCTAAAGAAACAAAAACAACGTTGGTGAGCAAAGCTCTTATGGAAAGCAAGTTGTGGCATCAACATTACGGTCACCTTAACATCAAGGGATTTCAGTTGTGTTTAAGTGTAACTGTGTAACATAATCTACTCATTTTATGCCCAAAACTGCAAGTGAACAGGTTATAACTTATAGCTTAAAAGAGCAAATATCGATCCTATAGGGATTGATGCCCAGACACCACTTAATTTAGATAAAACTTTGTTTAAGAAATTAAATTGTTTAATAAAAATAATCTGGAAAATTAGATTAAAAATAAAATACTAACACAAAGCAATAGACAATACCAACGTGCAGAATAGTCAGAATTTAAGAATCTAAAGACTAGAGATTACTTTTTTTCCTATTTTGTCTCCTTCGTATTTTATTAGTTAAATTGTGTCTCACCTTAGATTTCCAAATGTATTAGCTACCCTCTCTCAAGGTGTAATTAATTGTCCCTAATCGAATTAAATGGAATCAATTGGACGATCTCTTAACCTACCCAATGACTATACCGATTCAACTAGTTATTAAACTGTCCTATGGGTGATCAATTGACTAGCCGAGATATCTCTTCTAACTATTCAATTAACGTGATGATTGCTAGTATATAGATCACCAACTCTCGTTCTACATTTCCTACACAAATTTATCTTACTCACTCTCTCGATTTGTTATAAGATAACGAATAAAATCAACAATCATAAAAGACAACTTCATTCAATTCAATAAAATAGGAGTTCTAACAAAATAGTTCAAAAGCAATCCCTAAAACTAAATCAACCTAACATGGTCTCCATAACATCATCAAAATTTAAATAAACCATTTTACAAAGAATAGAAGAATTAAAATTGATAGAAAATTGAAAATGAACTCCTTCTCTTCTTTGCCAAAATCTGGAAATTCTGGTGTTGATGTGCTATTTCCCTAATCTTGATGATGATTATTAACTTCAATCCTTCCTCAAGGCTCTAAACATGTGTTGTTCACTCAAGGATGGTGTTTCTACAGAAGGGTTTTGTCTCCCCTTAAGATGGAGGTTTAATTCTCCTTTAATAGTCCAAAAACCCGAAGTTTAATGAAGCCCTGCGTATTATCTTGAATTGTAATTCCAACAATCGTGGAAATTTACAATAGATGAACTCCTCTTTTCTTCTTCTCTTTGATCTCTAGTTTAACCTCAAAGTTGCTCCATCTTCCTTCCTACATAAAAATAGTCAATTCTTACCGTAAAATAACATCAAACACAAAAGAAAAACAATGGAAATCAAACTAAACAAAAATATACAAAATGAATCCTAAACTACAACAATAATCGACATGTATGTAAGAAAACACATGCCAATTATATAGAACATAAACTAATGCACAACTATCAACATCCCCACACTTGAATCTTTGCTTGTCCTTAAGCAAAATGAATACAACCACTCAATTCTATCATTTTATCTTTACAAAGATCAAAGCATACAATCTCTCAAATTTAGACTAACTCAAATATTAAGTTAACACACATATTATGACTACTTTTTCATTAGTGTACATAAGCAAACTCAACAATTGACACCATCACTCAAACATAAGTAAAGATGAAACATGAATTTTTTTTCACAGTTTTCACTCATTTCTCTTAAGTGTTTAATGGTTAGTGTCTTGCTCAAACTTTCTATGAGAAACTACACTACCATAGGCTTGCTAATACACCAATTCTCCTCTACAATTATTGCATGCATAAATAGATCGAAAGGACTTATTTAGGGTAGTAATATGGTAAGGGTTAAGGTCTGTAAAGAGAGAAAAAAAGGTTAAGCACAAGCATTAGTAAAGTAAAAATGTGGGAATAAAGGGATTACAAACCATAACTCTGAGATATACAATTATAAATATATTCTACACTTATTGATGCTACTCACTTGTTCTTCTTTTTTTCTTTTTTCTTTCTTTTTCTTTCTTTCTTTTTTTTCTTTTTCTTCATACATGGAAGAATTATGACTCAAAATATCACTATGTACAATGTATCTTATAAGCAGAAGTATACTCAACTCATTTCGATAACAAAAAATTTCACAACGAACCCAACTAATGTATTACTTAATACTCTACTAAGCTTGTGAATGGGTAGGATAAAAAGGTTTAAAGTTTTAAAATTTTGGGAGTTTTCAAGAAATAAAAGGTTAAGGCTTAACGGGGGTAGCAAAGGATAATATAAAAGGTAGGTCGTTTAAGCCAAAGTTAAAACAAGAAAAAGGGCTTAAATCTTCTCTGTTAAGCAAAGCAAGTTCTAAAGGTAGTAACCTAAGGAAGTAACACTCAACAAAGAAATAGAATGAATATGAATGGAATCACATGGCTCAATCCTCAGTTTGGCTCAAATGAAAACTCATTATTCATCTCCACACTACCTCATTGTTCAAATGTCAATTTGTGACTAAGTTAACCAACTATTTTTCATCACTCTATATGGTTCACTTTCTACTCAAGTAGCCTAATCTGAGTTCAAGCATGTATTCAATCTAATTCCAACTAGCATGATAGAATTTCATGGTAATATTTATCAGAGTGATGCAAATGTAGTTCTATTATTGACACAAAGCACTTAATATGCCTAACCATGCATCCTATTTAACAATGCAAACAATGCAATTGAGAAATTCAATGTCACCTCCCCACACTTAAAGTTCACATTGTCCTCAATATGACAAGTTAACCACCAAATAAGGGAAAATGAAAACAAAAGAAATTGAAACACACAAATGACATGAAACCAAACAAAAATGATAGCAAACCAAACAAAAGAAAATGTCATGAAACCATACAAAAGAAGATGACATGAAACCAAACAAAAGATGAAATTGAACCAAACAAAAGAAACAACAAATTTTAAAAGTAAAAGGGTAAGAAAAGCTTATTCAGATGATGGTGGTGATGCTGTTGGTGTAGGAGCTTCAAAATTTTTCCTCTGAAAAAGGTTGAGGAACCTCTTCTTCAAACTACACCTTGTGGACTCACCACATTTAGGTGCCAAGCTTATTTATTTGGGATGTCATATGATGTTGCTTGGAGGCCATCTGGTCAAGAATTTGTTGACATTGGTAGACCTCCACTGGTGCACTTGGTTCTACTTCTACTCCTCTGGCTCTGGAGCTATGTGGGATGTGGACGATCAGTTTGCGACTGTACTGGTGCCCCTCCTGCTCCTCCCTGCAGTGCGCATCTGAGGATTTCGTAGTTCCATAGAATAGAACTCTAAAATCTCATAACATCTCAAATACGATATGTCAAACATATCATGTGGAGTTGTACTCATATTCTCCATATTAACATTATAAAACACACCCAAAGCAGAAGCAATATGAGACATCCCAAAAGATGAACTCTTTTTATTAACCACACTCACTATTGATCAAAAATCCTATAAGGTGTGTTGATTTTAATTTTTCGATCCATGTACCATAAAAAGAAAAGTTCTTTGGCCGAGCATTTGTTGCTTTCTGTTTTATTAAACACAGTCAGACACATAAATTTATGCAAAAGTAGATGCTCAACACTCCGGATTAAAGAATTTGGTACATTATGTGAGTCAAAATGTTCTTCACCCATGACAGTGTTCCAATAAGAATCAACACCAAAATCAGCATGACCATCTAGAATTTTGGCATTTGACAAATTGAAAATTTCACGCATGATAGGATAATTAAGTTTAAAAACATTTCCAGCTAATCTAAACCAAAAGGCATCCATTTTTGGGTTATACCGAACTGTTGTGAAAAACTCTAAAGTTATAGTAGCATAAATAGGTACATCGCATCGAACAAACCTATTCCACCCTACCTTTACAGCTAATTGATGAAGTTGTCGTCTCACTCCTATGTTTTCTAACAATTCAAAATCAAAATACCTAGGAATGATTATTTTTCTATTCCTAAGTTCATGGAAATATGTACCTTCTTCTTTCGAATAAACTGGGAAGGGAGATCGGTAAGTCGCTGCTAAATCGTGCTTGCCTTCATCGAAAAATTCATAGTGTAACTCATCGATCGGTTCAGTCGGTCTCTAAGCCATCGTATTCCTTGGTGCCATTGTAAGAGGAAAATCGACAAAAATGATAGAAAAATGGAATTTGAGTTTTAGAGAGAGAGCAAAATCTTACCCAAATCCTTGTGTTTTTGAATGATTAATGCATGAAAAGATGAAAGGATTGTCAGATTAATGAAAGAGTTAAAGAAAATATCAAGAATCTAGAGAAAAATTGAAGAGTTTTGGAGAGTGAGAGGAGAGAATTTCGTGGGTTAGAGAGAGAGGGAGTGAAATTTTGAAGAATGGGTGAGAGAAGAAAAGTGGAGGGAAACTTAAGTTTCCCTTCTGATAGAATTGCCACAATCATGGGAATTCTCACAATTCCGATGATCATAGGAAATCTACCTAGAAAGTTTCTAGAGAGAAAACCCACTATCGTGGGAAATCTCTCTAAAAAGTTTCTGGAGAGAAATCCCACGATCGTGGGAATTGGTAATTCTTATGATTCCAAACCTTCTTCCAAGCTTGATATTAGTTCTCTCTAATCTCACAACCTACAAACAAACCAAATTAATATCATCATTAAGAATTTATAAAAGAAAACAAGTTAAAATTAAAACAAAAACCAAATTGAACATCAATCAAACTCAATTCAAGCATACTCATAACTAAATAAATCAATCAAGCAAAGAAACAAAGACAATTAAAAGAAAAAAATTTCATGGGTTACCTCCTATGCAATGCTTTTGTTAACATCGGTAGCTTGATGCTCTTCCTTGGAAACTCAGCCAAGATCAATTATAAGCCGCTTGCTTCCACCTTTTTGATTCAATATTGGTTTTGTAGCTTGTAAGGAAGCTACAAATTGTAAAATAATCAAAAGGAAAATATAGATAGTATTATGAAAACTTATTAAGCTCAATAATATCTGTTTTCCAAGTGAACTATCAACGTAACAAGGAATAACAAAACTCCCTGAATCTTTCATTGAATCCAACAGTTTGTCCTGTACGAAGGTGAGTTGCTCTCTTTCTTCCTTAATCACCTTTGTCTCCTCTGCTTCTTCCACTCCCCTAATAGAGACTTTCATAACTTCTTCAAACTCAATGTCTGTTGTCATATGTTCTTCGTCCTTTTGTTCTTCAGAAGATTCAAACACACCAATTATCTTGAATGAGTTACTATCCTTCGGATTCTTAAATACATTAGCCATGTTCACTTGATCATCATCAATCCAAAAGATAAAGTTCTTTCCATGAGCATCTACCCAAGATTTTTCATTGTTTGCATATGGTATATCATGAATTGGTGAATAATAGGGAAGGTTTTCATCCTTTTCTTTATCCTCTTTCTTGATTGTTTGTTCTTCTATAAATTAAGGTTCAGTATGGTCTTCCACTAGTTCTTCTTATTCTTCCCCATTTCTAAGTATAATAGCCTCATATTTCTCTCATTGATATAATTCCATATTTCTCAAAGAGTCTTCCACACTTGTCTTACAAAATTCACGGGAAAG
Source organism: Erythroxylum echinodendron (assembly GCA_027575705.1). Classification (NCBI taxonomy): domain Eukaryota; kingdom Viridiplantae; phylum Streptophyta; class Magnoliopsida; order Malpighiales; family Erythroxylaceae; genus Erythroxylum; species Erythroxylum echinodendron. Next base: position 17,883,899 of record JANZXR010000007.1, read on the forward strand.
TTGTCTTATTTGAATCTCCAAGTTGTGAATAGAAGCAATATGGTTTTCGAAAATTTGATCCATATTTCTCAAAGAGTCTTTTACACTTCTCTTACAAAATTCACAGGAAGCTGTCTTACTTGGATCTCCAAGTTGTGAATAGAAGCAACATGGTTTTTGAAAATTTGATCGAATTTCTTTTCCAGTCTCTTCTGACTTTCCTGCTAGTTGAAAAACATCTTCTTCTAGTTCTCTTCCATTTCTGTTAAATTCTCCATAATTTTGTTGAATTTAGAATCCCATGAACTGAACTCATCTTACTGAAATTCAAATAAGTTTTGATGTCCCATGTGAGTACTTGCATTATTGAACTAATAAGATTTTGGGTGGTTTTGCCACTCCGAAGTATACGTCTTCCAATAAGGATCGGTACTTCCTCAACCATACTGCACCTCATTTTAATTTGCAAAAGTTTCTTGCCCTCTATAATATCTATCTTCCATCATTGTTCTTTCTATTTCTTCTTGGCATCTAGCTCTTTAGATGTCTCATTCCTCATTCTAAGATGTTTTGATGTGTTACCAAATTTTGTTGATCTTCCAATGTTCCTTATGTTCATACACCTGCAAATGCACAAGGAAAAGTATCAAAAACTATTAAATCAAAGTAATTTAAATTAAATAAGATGTTAAACAATCAATCCCTGGAAACGACGTCAAAAACTTGTTTGAGTGTAATTATGTAACAGAATCTACTGGTTTTATGCTCAAAACTGCAAGTGAACGGGTCGTGACTTGTAGCTTAAAAGAGCAGATATCGATCCCAAAAGGATTGATTCCCAAACACCAATTCATTTAGATAAAACTTTGTTTAAGGAAAGAAATTGTTTAATAAAAATAATCTGGAAAATTAGATTAAAAATAAAATACTAACACAAAGCAATAGACAATAACAACGTGCAGAATAATCAGAATTCAAGAATCTAAAGACTAGAGATTACTTTTTTTTCCTATTTTTTCTCCCTCCTATTTTATTGATTGAATTATGTCTCACCCCAGATTTTTGAATGTATTAACTACCATCTCTCAAGATGTAATTGATTATCCCTAGTCAAATTAAACAGAATCAATTGGATGATCCCTCAACCTACCCAATGACTCTATCGATTCAACTAGTTATTAAACTATCTTATAGGTGATCAGTTGACTAGCCGAGATCTCTCTTCTAACTATTCAATTAATGTGATGATTGCTGGTATATAGGTTTCCAACCCTTATTGTACAATCCTACACAAATTTATCTTACTCACTCTCTCGATTTGTTGCAAGGTAACCAATAAAATCAAATCATCAAAGATAACTTCATCCAATTCAATGAAATAGGAGTTCTAATAAAATAGTTCAAAGTAATCCCTAAAACTAAATCAACCTAACATGGTCTCCATAACATCGCCAACATTCAAATAAACCATTTTACAAAGATTAAAAGAATTAAAATTGATAGAAAATTGAATAAAACAACTCCTCTTCTTTGCCAAAATCTGGAATTTGGTGTTAATGTGCTATTTTCCCTAATCTTAATAATGATCCTTGACTTCAATCCTTCCTTAAGGCTCCAAACATGTGTTCTTCACCCAAGGATGGTGTTTCTATAAAAGGGTTTCATCTCCCCTTTAGATGGAGACTTAATTCTCATTTAATAGTCCACAAATTCTAAGTTTAATGATTCCTGGCGTATAGTCTCGGATTGTAATTCCCACGATCGTGGGAATTTGCAACAGATGAACTCTTCTTTTCTTCTCCCCTTTGATCTCTAGTTCAACCTCCAAGTTGCTCCATCTTCTTTCCTACATAAAAACAATCAATTCTTACCCTAAATTAACATCAAACATAAAAGAACAACAATGGAAATCAAACTAAACAAAAATATACAAAATGAATCCTAAACTACAACAATAATCAACAAGTATGCAAGAAAACACATGTCAATTACATAGAAAAACATAAAATAATGCACACCTAACAATTTGCTAAAAGATAAACAAATGGCAAGTGATTTGCCCATTATCTTATGATTAGAAAAGCTTTGCTAAGGATACATGGTAGGGGAGCAAGCAAAGTAGGTAGTTCCAGCAAGAAAATCGAAGAGGGTCGAATCTATTCTTGATTTTGATCATGCTGACTTGTGCAGTCCAATTAGAATAGAGTCATTGGCCGAAAGCCAATACTTCCTGTTATTTATAGACGATTACAGTAAAATGAGCTGGGTGTATTTTCTGAAGCACAAGTCAGAAACATTTGAGCACTTCAAGAAATTCAAAGAACTTGTAGAGAATCCAATTGAAAGAAATATCAAGGTACTTTATACAGATCGTGGTGGTAAGTTTCTTTCTAAGGAATTTGATGATTTTTGTGATGAACAGTGAATTAAGAGACAATTCATGGCTTTATATACCCTTAAGAAAAATGGAGTAGTCGAGCATAAGAACCTCAACATTATCGAGATGGCTAGATCCATGCTAAAAAAAAAGGGAATTCCATATTCTTTTCGAGCTGAAGGGGTTGCTATAGTAGTTCACATCCTCATCATTTCGCCTACTAAAGTCGTCAAGATATGAAGTATGGCATGGCTATAAACCTTCCATGAGCCATTACAAGTGTTCGAATGTATCTGTTACGTCCTATTAATAGGTGCAAGGCATAAACTAGGTGAAAAGTCTTAAAAGCATGCATTTATTGATCACTGTAATCAGTCAAAAGAATATTGACTTTATGAGCCTATAAATGGAAAAATAATGATACAGTGTGTGATAAATAGGCTTGCTAAAATTAAGGTGTAAAAAATAACAAGAAAAATTCACAAATGAAGGTTGAGAATGAAGATTCTCCTATAACATTGAATAAAGAAACTCCAACGAGAACTCCCACAAACTCCCTGCAGTGTTCACCAACTACTAGTAACAATGAATCGAATCGAATGGAGTTGGCTCAGCTATGTAGAAGTGAGCATGATAGAATTCCTTGACACCATTTTGAAATTGAAGGAGAGAAACTGGCGATCTTATTAATGGGTGAAGTTTGGAAAAGAGCAATGGAAGAAAAGACAGTTTCTATCCAACATAACAAAACTTAGGAGCTTACTGATTTACCCAGAGATAAATATGCAATTAGATTAAAGGGGATCTTCACAACCAAATATCATACAAATGGAAGCATTCAAAACTATAAAGCTAGGCTAGTGGTTAGAGGATATGCTCAACAATAGGGAGTTGACTATGAAGAAACTTTCGCAGCAATGGCTCATTGTGAAATAATGCGAATAATTTTAGTAATTACAGCATAAAAGCAATAGAAGATGCATCATTTCGACGTTAAATATGATTTTTTAATTGGAGAATTGAAAGAAGAGGTTTATGTGACTCAAGCACTAGAATTTGAAAGCACAACTAAAGGTGAGAAGGTTTTTCAGCTGCAAAAGGCTCTTTATAGGCTTAAGCAAGCACCACATACTTGGTATAGGAAGATTGACAGCTTCTTTCAAAAAAATGGCTTAGAGAGGAGCTTACATAAATCGACCCTTTATGTGAAATAACAAGGTACGACTAATTTTATAATTGTAAGCCTTTATGTTAATGATACGATCTACATTAGTTCATCTCCACAACTTTTACTTGAGTGTCAAGAATCTATGAAAAAAATGTTTAGTATGATTGACTTGGGAGAGCTAAGATATTTTATGGGACTTGAGGTGATTCAAACAAATGATGGAATATTTATAGAATAAAGGAAGTATGTGGAAGACACTTTGAAGACATTACATATGGATGGTTGCAAGGTTACTGTAACGCCAATGAAAATCAATAAAAAACTCATATTAGATGATGACACAAGGTTGATAGATATAAGTATATATCAAAGTTTGATTGGGAGACTAATTTATGTCACCCATGTCTAGATGTGGCTTTTATTGTTGATGTTTTGTCTCGATTTATGCATAAACCAACAAAACATCATTTTAGAGCAACAAAACTAGTACTGTGATATAGGCTGGAACTAAAAATGGTGGTATTTGATTTTATAAGACAAAGGATTTAAGTTTGAAAGGCTTTAACAATAATGATTGGATTGGATGTATAGAGGATAGGTGAAGCACATCTGACCATTGTTTTATCCTAAGTTCAGCAACAGTGTCCTGAAGTTAAAAAAAAAAGAAGCAACTGCAGTTATCCTCTATAGAAGTCGAATACGTAGCAATAATAACAGTTGTATGCTAAGTAGTATAGCCGTGGAGAATTCTTGGTGATCTAGGGCAACTGGAGACCGAAACTACTAGCGTTCCGTGTGACAACAAATCAACTGTAATGCTAGTTAAAAATCCTGTGCACCATGGAAGAACAAAACATATTGAATTAAGCAACATTTCATAGGGAAGCTGATGGCTACGGAAGAAATAAACCTAGAGCGTTGTAGAACTGAAGAATAAGTTATTGATCTTGAAAATTCCAAAGGATATAGTTTCACAAAAAATTATAGTTCAGCCATAGTTGTTTTTAGCATAAATGAAAATAGAAAAATTAAACATAAAATAAACAAAGCAACACCTGAGATATGGTAACGCAGTTTGGCACACCTTGTCTAAGTTTGCGAGGCCCTCACCCAGCTTAATTACTTTCACCTGTGATACAACAATAGTTTTACTCAAGGCATTACAGAGTTGACTCACCCAACCTTTAACACTATCCCTCGTCCTCACTATCCGTGAAAGTAAATCACACCCAATAGTTGATCACCTCGTACTAACCTCAACAGAGGATTTTCTTAATAGTATTTGATAATAAAGGATGAAAATAAATTAACTTAAGAGATTAAAATAACAACAAACATAAACAAATATAGTTGAGAAAGAAAACAACTTCTCTAATAATGTAGCTTTGTCAACAAAAGAATGAGAACTTGTCTATCAAAAGAATCTATTGTGAAGCTTCAATATTATTACTGGAACGTCTCAAGCAAAGTAGCTGAAAAGTCACCAACGAAACAAACGTTTTTCCACTGAAAACATTACAAACTAAGAAGCTGTAAAAACACAAGACTGCTGGAAGTTTTTCACATAAAAACTACTATCGTTGACAGCCCAAAAATTCCCTCATAATAGACAAAAAACACAGCCCCCCAATTTGAAAAATTACTAATAAAATAAATGTTTATTCACTAAAACATTGCAAACAATGGAGCTATAAAATCCACGACACCTGCTAGTATTTTATGGACACCATCATCATTATCGATAGCCACCAGAAACACACATGATCAACTCCCAATCAGCCTAACAAAAATCACCCAAACGATCAAGAATAGAAGCTACTAATATCACAAAAACATCTGGAGTTTTTGTACACCACAAATCACAAAAGATAGCCACACAATTAACACTCCATCGACAATCAATAGCCACACAGAATGATGCCCCAAAATCCAGAAAAGAAATCAGCTCTAAAGTTACGCAAGACAACCCTCAATTATCGGTGAAAATTTGAAGAATACCTAACCGTTAAAAAATCACACAATCCATTAAAACACAACTCGTAATCACATATCACCTAGTCAAATCATGTAAAAACCAAGAGAAAAATTCTAGCTGCAAAAACACCAAATCAATGACAAGAAACCAAAGAAAACGCAACACCAAAATAATTCAACCCAGGTGACATGATTGTCATAAAAGTTTGCAATAGACAGATGTTTATGTTCACACAATCAGCTCATAAAACATATCCGCATTTACCCTATAAATCCTAGCCACCAAATCCTAGCTACCAAGTCATACAGAACTCCTTTCCAAAATTGACAATATTCAGTCCAATAGACACATGAAACCCAGTTATATTACAACTGTGATAATCAATTCAAATTTCAAAAAATTTGCTTCCTTAGATAGTTATTATCCCAAAATAGGTTATATATTTGAATCTCATCTTAATTAGGATTTTAAACATTATCAACTTATCTTGCAAGAGTCTCACATAAACAGAACTAAGTCCAATTATTAAATAATGACCAAAATTAAATAATATGTTATAACTTATATCTTAACAATCTCCCCCTTTTTGGCATTATTTGTCACATAGTTGAAACTCCCCTTAAAGAGTATAATTGGACCCATAGCATCAAATTCACAAACCATATGGAAAGTTCCCCTTAATCAAACAACATCCAAGCATAATCAAATATCCAAATATCCAAAGTCAGAAACATTCTCCCCCATAGGACAAAACAATGCCAAAACGAAGAACGCCTTTAATACGATCAATCTTAGCGAATAAAGAAGCATAACAATCAGCAATAGGTGCAGCAGAAGAATCATAAGCACGTAGTGCTGTAATAGAAGGCCAAGATGAAAACTTACCACTAGTCAAAACACTAGCTAACATATTATTACTCACACTAAAGTCATCTGTATATGACTGATTAAATTCAGAAACCCCAAAAATGCCTTCAACGAATCATAATCAAACTTAATCAATCTTCTCCTCACATAAACCGTATGAACACATATTGCCCAAATTCATAAAGCCCACGATATATATAGAAACCAAGATAAAACTTTAGAAACCCAAATCATAAAAAACTCGAATCTTCCTATAGGTCTCCAACCAAGCAATAACATTTTCTCGATATAGCTCCATAAATTAAAATACAAAAATAAAACTCTCAAATCATCAAGCAAAGCCTCATTAAGTAAAAGCTAGACATACACCAATCAACTGAACCTTAGAAAACCAATAAATAAAAACTCAAAAGGTCAACATTTTAACTCCTTCGAACTCCCTTTTTTAAAAAAACAACTACAAACTATACAATACTTTAAAAATGTAAAGCACATAATCCTTATACCCCCTCAACGAAATTCAAACTTAGCCTTATTCCTCATCATATCATCTTTGTCATCAGATGTCTAGTTGTTGGAGTAATGTAAATATAGTGCCTTAGAAAGAAAGTGTATTTACTTATAATGTAATTTTCTTCCAGTTGCTTTTGTAATGAAAATATTTATTATTAATAAAACAAAAGAGTTTGGTTTTTTTGTGCATTATATATCTATTCATAAGGTACTGAGATTCTTTTGTAAGTAATATACATATATATAGAGATGTATGGGAAACATATATATTATTAGAATCTAAATTAATTAATTCACAGTTGAATAATTAAGTTGGTCACTTGATTATGGTTTAGACTATAGTGTTGCGATTTATCTCTATGTAAGTAAAGGAGTTTACTTTAAGGGAATGATGAGTTTCATATCA
>JANZXR010000007.1:17891283-17916106 GCA_027575705.1 Erythroxylum echinodendron
GTTCTACTGATCTTTGCTTAATGTATGAGAAAGGTAAAGATTTCAGGTTAATTGGCTATTGTGATGCTGATTACGCTAGAGACAAGATTGATAGGAAGAGTACAAGTGAAGGCTGTCACTTTCTTGGCCATAATCTAGTTTCATAGTCTAGTAAGAGGCAAAGCTCAATTGCTTTATCTATTACAGAAGCTGAATACATGTTAACTGCACGATGTTGCTCACAGACGTTATGGATGAAGTATCAGTTAGAATATTATTCAATACAAGAAGAACAAAGCCCAATCTTCTGTGACAACACAAGTGCTATCAACTTATCGAAGAATCCAATACAACACTCAAGGGTAAAGCATATCAAAGTTAGGTATTATTTTCTGCGAGACTATGTACAGAGGGGAATCGTTAATCTACAATTTGTTGAGATAAATCATCAATGGGCAGATATATTCACTAAGCCCTTAAATGAAGAAAGATTCAAAGAAATTAGACGAAACTTAAATATGGTAGTGTTGAGTGACCAATCGTCTGACATGTCATGACCCAAAAGATTTTACGGAAGGAAGATAAAAAGTCAAAAGTCTTCAAGAGCATAATAACTGTAAGTTACAGTTGGTAACTTTTGATAATGTAGTATAAAGGGAAATCCTCTCAAAAGGTTCAGAACATCACCGAATCTAGAATACTCTTGAAATCCTCTAAAATCAACTTTTACAGAAGCTCTCAAAACAAAAACATTTCATTACTTTATTCTTGATTTTAAGCCCTTTCATTTACACTCTCATCTTCAGAGATTAATATCATCACGTTGAGAAAGTTCCTACTGTCTAAAGATCATAATGGAGCAAGCTATGATTTACTTTCACAGTTTCGTATCCATGAACTTTATCATATTCACTTCGGCTTAAAGCACAACACAAAAAGAACTTGGCCTTTGAATTTAGTTGAAATCTAGCTTTGTGATCAGCTGATCATCTGTTACGAGGAATGGTATTTCCTTCATCATCTATTGGTACGTATGGTCCATTCTCGATGATTTCCTAAAGATTAATGTGTGTGGATTCTATGAAGAGCCGCATCTTGTCCTTCCAATAATGATAATCTTCACCATTGAATGCAGGAGGTCTTGTGACGGAGGCACCTTCAACTATAAAAATATATGATTCAGCCATGGATCTATGTCCTCACTTTGTAAAGGTGGTTCTTGGAAACCGAGCTCTGATATCAATTGAAATAAATCACACGTTAATATAGAATTCACATATAATATATGATATATATAAGAAGGGGGTTGAATTGTGTGTTCTTTTCGTGAATACAAAACCTTTAATATTTCTTGTTAAGAACTTCTCTAACTTATTAAAAGAATACCACAAAAGTTATACGAAATTAGTTATGTAGTTAAATCGAAAATAACTCCTATATACTTGTCTAAAAACAAATTAGAATAAGTTGAAGGATAGAAGATAGACGTTGCGATTTTTATACTGGTTCACCCCAAATTGTGGGCTACACCCAGTCCTTAAAGTTTGTCTGAGTTTTCACTATACTTCGACAAATTTACAAGTATTCTTTCTTCCCTTCTAGAGCCTCTTTAGGTCTCTTACACCAAGTATTCTTTCTGCTATCTTAGCCTCTCCAGGCTCTTAGCCTTTTCTTTCTCTCACTAGAAAGATATTGTGAGCTTTTGTTACAATAGGTTTAGCTCTCTTAGTATCGCACTACAAAATTTTTCTTTTCTAAGTAAACACTTGAAAGCTCAAAAGATCAATAGTTCAAAAGGTTTTCGAAAAAATTGTTCAATCTTCGACTACGACTAGTATTTATAGTCTAAGTCTCTAAGTGCTTCTTGAATCTTGATAACCGCTTCTTGAATCTTGATAACTGCTTGAATCTTGATAACCGCTATTTAGTTGAGTTCTGTAACTAACTCCAACTAACTAACTGTTCGACGTACTAGCATATCTTCTTCTTTGTATCATCTGTGTTTTCTTCTTCTATGTTTTCACTTCTTCTGTATCTTCTGCTTCTTCTACGTTTTTACTTCTTCTGTATCTTCTTCTTCTTCTGTGTTTTTTTTACTTTCTTCTATGTTTTGCTTCCTTCTGTGTTTTCCACTTCTTCTGTGTTTTTCTTCTGTGTTCTCCACTTCTTTTGTGTTTTGCTTCCTTCTAGGTTCTCCACTTCTTCTGTGCTTTTCTTCTGTGTTCTCCACTTCTTCTGTGTTTTGCTTCCTTCTGTGTTCTCCACTTCTTCTGTGCTTTTCTTCTGAGTTCTTTACTTCTTCTGTGTTTTGCTTCCTTTTGTGTTCTCCACTTCTTCTGTGCTTTTCTTCTGTGTTATGTACTTCTTCTGTGTTTTGCTTCCTTCTCTGTTCTCCACTTCTTTTGTGCTTTTCTTCTGTGTTCTCCACTTCTTCTGTGTTTGGCTTCCTTCTGTGTTTTGTACTTCTGCACACTTAAGACACTCATCAAACTAGTTCATTTATTTCTAATATTATTATTATTTGATTGTCATTAAAATTAATCATCGTAAAGTCCTCTTGACTTAACACTGACGAGGTCATTATCTAGGGTCATGACACTCTTGGCGACCATAATCTGGACTTATCACAGATGAAAGTCGAGCCAACATTAGGAATCAGTGGGTGTGCACACTAGTTTGGCCGACATGTGTTGACACACATAACTATTTTGGCCTATTATGAGATTTGGCTTCCTAACAAGATTTGATTTTACACGTGATGCGTTACAGCTCTTGTGTGCTGGAACTAGAACCTATGTTCACTAGATGAGTAATTAATAGGCTAAGCCTATGTGGTTCCTAGCCAGTATAGGTTGAGTCATAGACTAGGCCTATGTGTTTCTATGTCATGTATGTTTACTTCATAGGTGGTTTTATGCATGTTAGATGCGTAAAATCATCCTTAGGTTATTTAGACCGTCTTGGTATGTACCACATTTTGTTTGTGATATATATTTTTCCTACTCATTGAGTACATAGTGTACTCACCCCCTCCGCTTTCCAACCGTGCAGGTTAATTTGGTGAGCTTGAAGCTCTGAGTGGATCGTGCAGTTTTTTGACATTTTCGGGCACTACCACACGTGGGTAGTCTCTGTTTTGTACTTTTGTTGTATAGTGGCTCATGATTATGTTGATATACTTTATAATTTTGTAAATTAACTCTTGACTATCTTGTGGTCTGTAAATGACCTTATCTATGAATCTTTTGTACTGTTATTGAGATTGCTCTTGAGTAGACTTAAAAGTCCAGTACTTGTGGTAGACTTTTAATGTGACTATAGGAGTAAGTTTAAAATTGATTTACATGTGTTTTAATTGAGTTTTGGGATTTTCAAAATACACCGTTATATTGTCCAAATGTTTTTTAAAGATATTCAGTTAGCCTTGTATAGTTGGATTAAGGGTACCATGAGTATCTTTACCTTGGGTGTGCGACGGTTATCATGTGCCCGATGTGGTTCCAAGACAATTAAATTGGTATTAGAGTAGGTTTTTATGTTTTCAAAAGTGTTATTACCATTTTCAAAAGGTTCATGAGCCTTAGGAGTTGATGTTTGGGTGTCGAAAGTCTTTGATCGAAAAGTTGAGTCTCAGATCGTTATTAAACAATGCCTTGTTCTTTGATTTTATAATGATAGCATGGATGGACGAGGAAGGAGAAGTCGTCGCAAGGTTAGACCTTTACGACCTAAGCCAAAGGAACACAGTGTTGAAGCAGTCGCAGAACCAGCGGTTGCTAACTCTTCGGCTCATAGGCAGCCTCACACTCTAGCACTGCCAATGGTAGCATAGCCTGGTTTGCCACTAGTGTCGAGGGAGGCTTTGCAGTAGTTGATAACATGGTGGGCACAGTACACTACACAACAGCAGCCTGGGATTGGAGCATCACAGATGCCACCACATGTATCGTCGCCGTAGCAGCCAATAGTGGTACCTAGTCCTACGCAGAGCAACATCTGATGCTTGAAATCTTGGGGTATATTAGGGAGGCAAGGAACCTCGAGTTTGGTACCTTTGATGGACGCGGTGATGTTACCAAGGCCAAAACTTGGATGAGACAGGTTGTAGAGACATTCCACAATATGAGGTTATTTGACGAGATGAAGCTGAAGGTAGTTGTTCGATTGTTGAAGGGTGATGCTAAAGTCTGGTGGGAAAATGTCTGGGGACGTTACCATAATCAAATTAACTGGGTGGATTTTATTAACGAATTCAATGAACAATAATATACCAGATTTAATATAAAATTGAAGAAAACTACCTTCTTTGCGCTGACACAGGGGAATAGGTTGGTGCACGAGTTTGAGACAGAGTTAAGAGAGTTTGCCACCTATTTCCCGGAATACGTGACAAATGAAGAGATCGATTTGAGACTAGATTGTATTTTGCGATCCAGGAGAGGATGACGTTTACCCTCACTACCAAGTTCAAGGAGATGGTACAGTCAGCCAAGAGAGCTGAGAGGTTGGTGAAAAAGTGCTGGAGACAGCGGGAGGAAAAGAACTAGAAAAGGAAGGGAGGAGGTTCCTCCAACCAACAGCCTAAGAGGAGCTATGGTAGTTCAACTTTGGGAAGTACTGGAGGCACTGCATTATCAGCTGTCAATTTACGGTCATCACGACTAGAAGGGCAGAGCACTGCCCCTACTACCAACTTAGCTTCTCGAGCTCGACCATCTCGGTCCAAACAAAGTAGAAACTGCGAAAAGGTACATTCAGGCAAGTGTATGGAGCCAAGAAAGTGTTTTCCGTGTGGAGAGACAGGGCACTTGAGGAGAGATTGTCCACAGCTGGTTTGGACATTAACCCGAGAAGGAGATAACTCGATGCAACCAGTGAGATACTGAGGGGAGACATCCAGGGCAGGTGCTCAATCTTCTAAATCTACACAGCGGACTGGAGTGGGTAGTAGTATGCCTCCAGTAGGTCAGCGGGGTTCTTCTCTGTAAGCTCAAGCACGAGTTCATGTAATGACGGAGGAAGACGTCCAAGCCAATCCGGACATGATTATAGGTATTTTTAGGATGAAAATTTTTATGTTGTTGTATTACTATATTGTGATGTATGTTCTGTATGGTACCGGTAAACTCTTAAATAGTATGAGTTGCTAACACATAGTGTTATAAGGTCTTATGTGTGTTCTCAATAGAGACACTAAAGTGTTAATTGACACTGGCGCGCAAAGTTCCTTTGTCAGTATGACCTTCGTTGAGGACATTAGTCATCCCCTGAAGCCGTTAGATCCCCCTCTCATTATAGTCACTCCTTTTAGAGAGCAAGTGACTTGTGATGAAGCATATACGGCCTGTGAGATAAAGGTCAGTAATGTTGTGTTAGAGGCAAATCTCATTCCCCTTGATCTCTAAGATTTCGATTTGATATTAGGGATTGACTGGTTAGAGAAGCATCATGCTAGGGTTGATTGTTATAAGAAAGAAGTGGAGTTTGACAATCAAAGTAGAGCCCCAATTAAATTTACTGGTGACCAACAGATGTTCCCGAGTTGTTTGATATAGGTGGTCAAGCTTAAGAGATTGATTTATCAGGGATGCAAGGCATACCTCGCACATGTGATTGACACTTCGACTCAGAGGCACAAACTTAGAGATGGTCTTATTATATGCGAGTTCCCCGATGTCTTCCCGGAGGAGTTACCTAGATTGCCACCAGATTGGGAGTTTGATTTTGCTATTGACTTGGTCCTGGGAAAAACATCAATATTTATACTGCCGTATCGCATGGTACCAGTAGAATTGAAAGAGCTAAAGGTTCAGTTGCAAGACTTAATGGACAAAGGTTTCATCAAAAAAAGTCATTTATCGTGGGGAGCACCAATATTATTTTTCAAGAAGAAGGATGGGACCTTTTGCTTATGTGTTGATTATCGACAGTTAAACAGGGTTACCATCAATAATAAATATCCACTCCCCAATGTCAATGACTTATTTGATCAGTTGAGAGGAGCTACAATATTCTCAAAGATAGATATGAGGTTTGGGTACCATCAGTTGAAGATTGATGAAAGCAATGAGCACAAGACTGCTTTCCGGACGAGATATGGACACTATGAATTTTTGGTGATGTCGTTCAGATTGACAAATGCACCTGCAGCATTTATGGATCTCATGAACAGAGTATTCCATCCTTATTTAGATCAGTTTGTCATAGTCTTCATCGATGACCTTCTGATTTATTCTAAAGATGGGGAGGAGCATGCTAGACATTTCGGATTGTATTGCAAATACTTTGTGAAAGACAGTCATACGCGAAGTTTTCAAAGTGTGAATTTTTGTTAAAGGAGATAGGATTCCTTAGGCATGTAGTATCAAGAGAAGATATTTTTGTGGACTAAAAAAAAGTGGAAGCCCAAGAATGTGATAGAAGTTCATAGCTTTCTAGGGTTAGCTGGTTATTATCGGACATTTCTTAAGGGTTTCTCAGTACTTATAGCTCGTTTATCTAGGCTTACCCAGAAGGGGGTAAAATTCAGTGGGATGACAAATGCAAAGCAAGTTTCTAGAAGCTAAAGAGGCGATTGACTTCTGCGCTAGTACTTGCTCTACCTACCCAAGGGGTTGGGTATGAGGTGTACAGTGATGCCAGTCGCCAGGGACTTGGCTGTGTGCTTATGCAGGCTGGGCGAGTGATCGCGTATGATTCTAGACAACTAAAGAAGCAAGATCTAAATTATCCTACATATGATTTGGAGCTTGTAGCGGTGGTGTTTGCACTCAAGATTTGGAGACACTATCTTTATGGGGAGACTAGCCATATATATACCGACCACAAGCGCCTGAAGTACCTAATGACACAAAAGGAGCTAAACCTCAGAAAAAGGAGATTGTTGGAGTTGATTAAGGATTATGACTTCGTGATTGAATATCACCCAGGAAAATTAATCATGGTATCCGATGCACTAAGTCGTAAGTCCTGCTCAGTAGTAATTGTCAGGCAAAATCCTTATATGACTCATTTGATGAGTATACGGAGCCTTGGGGTTAGATTCTCAGTGGCTGAGGATGACGGAATGTTGCTAACACAGTTTAAAGTTTAGCCAACACTATTTGATGAGATCAGGAGATCACAGGCTGATGATCTCGAGTTAAAGGTCATTCGAGAAAAATTACCATCCAAAGAGGATGAGGGGTTTCGATTGAGAGAAGACGAGTTGTTAGTCTTTAGAGACAAAGTCTGTATGCCAGATGACCAAGATCTTAGGCGATCTATCTTGGAAGAAGCTCACAGTTTGGCTTATGCCATGCATCCTGATAGCACCAAGATGTATCGAACTCTTAGAGAGAGCTATTGTTGTCTAAGGATGAAGAGATAGAGTGAAATTTGTGGCCAAATGCCTTTCCTGTCAACAGATAAAGGCAGAGCATCAGAAGCCAATGGGTATGTTACAGTGTTTGCCTATTCCGGAATGGAAGTGGGAGCATGTTACAATAGATGTTGTAGTTGGATTACCTCATACATTGAAGGGTCATGATGCTATTTAGGTTATAGTGAATAGATTGATCAAGTCTACTCATTTTCTGCCGATTCACACAACCTACTCGTTGGAGAGGATGGCAAAGTTGTATATCGATGAGATTGTGAAGCTGCACGGGGTGCCAATTTCTATAATATCATATAGGGATCCAAGATTCACCTCCCGATTTTGGCCAAAATTTCAAAAATCTTTGGGGACTAAACTAAACTTTATTACTGCCTTCCACCCCCAGATTGATGGTCAGTCGAACCATTCAGACATTGGAGGACTTGTTGAGAGCATATGTGATGGAGTTCCAAAGGAGCTGGGATCGGTACTTGCCTTTGATAGAATTTACTTATAACAATAGTTATCAAACAACAAGTATCGATATGCCACCATATGAAACACTTCATTGGAGAAAGTGCAAGACACCTCTATGTTGGGATGAGGTGGGTATAACCAAAGTCGAAAAAACCGAATTGATAGAAGTTACTACTCAAAAAGTAAAAGTCATTCGGGGAGAAAATGAAAGTTGCCCAGGATCGTCAAAAGAGTTATGCGGATAAGAGGGGAAAACCATTAAAGTTTGCAGTTGGTGATATGATTTTCCTTCGGATATCACCATGGAAAGGTATTGTCCAATTTCAGAGTCAAGAGAAGTTGAACCCTCGATATATCGGACCTTTCTGTATCTTGGAGCATGTCGGGATTATGACGTATCGGTTCGAATTGCCACCAGATTTAGATAGGATTTATAATGTGTTCCATGTCTTAATGCTTAAGAAGTATATATCAAACTCATCTCATATTTTGGATACACATCCAGTAGAGCTGAGAGAAGACCTGAGTTTTAAGGTGAAACTAGTCCAGCTTCTAGATCGGCAGATAAAGAGGTTGTGCAGTAAGGAAGTTCCCACGGTCAAAGTTTTTTAGAGGAGTGACAAGGTGGAGGAAATGACATGGGAGCCTAAGGATGCTATGAGACACCAGTATCCCCATTTATTTGTATCCTTGATTTAGGAGTTTCGAGGACGAAACTCTTTTGAGGGGAGAAGGACTTATACGTCGGACTCTCTGAGCCCTTTTGTATCGGTCTGTACTTGAGGATACTACTGTATATTGATATATACACATGGTTGTATATGAGTTCAAAATTGTATTTGAATCCTTTCGATATATATATTCTAATAAGATATAATGTTCTATGCCTTTACATGAACTTAGAGTTCATCGATATGCGAAATCTTGGAGATTTCTGACATATAAACTTCTAAGTGTGTAAAACTGAGTCCATTAGATGGATATGGACATGGCGGCCTAGTTAAATGTGTTCTAATACTTTAGAGATGATTAGACATGATTTAGAGACTTATTGGACACTTAGAAAGCTTAATCGGAAAAGTTGATGTACATAAGGGATTTAAAAGTAAATTTTCAATTCTTAGAGGACCAATATGTAATTTTATAAAGTTAAGGGGCTTAATTATAATTTTCAAAATTTCGGAACCAAAATAAAAATAAAAGTTTTGGTCATTTCCAAATTTTGGTCTTAATTGCTAATTTAGGAAAAGTTTGAAAGGTATAATGGTAATTTCACATAAGCTAAGAGCAAAAAGGTAAAGTCACTATGTTTGGTCAAAGAAAAGTCAATATTCTAGACCCTTCTTCCTTATGTGTGGCCATGCATCCCGCCATTTAGCATTAAAACACTTTGTTTTAATCAAAAGAAAAGAGAAGAGAGGAGAAGAAGAACACTTTCGGTCATCACCCAATTGTTATTCTCCAACCCAAACCAAGGTGTTCTAAGTTAATTTGGGATCAAAGAACTCAAATTTATTATTAGATTTGAGAAATTCTCAAAGGATTTTAAGATATCACCAGAGGAAAGTTTAGGTAAATTTTGTCTCATTTCGCTCTACATTATGATTTTGAGTTTGGTGTTAAGATATATTATTCTCCATGCTTGAATATGCACGAAACATAGTTTAGATGAATGAAATGAGTTATAGAGAAGTCTCCTTAAGCCAAAATTGAGATTCCATCTCTTTGGTGAAAGTTTGTGAAATTTTGAATATCTTTTGAAATTGATGGTTTAAATGAATTTTATGGTATTAATTGTGTATGTATAATGTGAATTGATGATGAAAATGTAAATTAGAAAGAGGCTTTCAAGTTCATGACTTTAGGTGTTTGATAAAATACCTAAGTGAACTTGGCCTAAGATTTAGGGATTGTAATGGTGTGCATTGGAGAAAGGTTTTCATGTAGTGCCTAATGTGTTTGGATAAAAATGTGCTTAATTATGTTTTGAAATGTGTAAGTATTGGAACTAAAGGCACTAAATGCCTTAGAAAAAAAAGGCTTATGCGAATAATAAGGGAAGTAACCATGTGACAAGCTAAATGGTCGAATCCTATAGCTTAAAGATTGTGATATTGTGTTTTATACACTTATGCATGGTGTATAAATATAAAAAACATGTTTGAGTAGCAAATATATTGTATATTTGTATATATAAAGGCTCGGGAGCTATGGATCAAGGAGCTCATATCGAGGATTGTTGAAGTCAAGGGAGAGTACACCTTCTTTTGAGATGATTTGGGGAAAACATATCTCTCAAATGGGATTAGGACATCTCAAGACATGCATAATGACTTGTATATAAATTTTGAACTTAGATAATGCATACTATAATTGAATCTCAAAAAGATGCTAGTATACTTATGTATTTAATAAACGACATTGTTTTGAACAACTTTGCACTTGGAGTGTAAAAGATGACTTTTATTACATGAAATAATATTTTGGAACTTATATGTGCATAACCAAGTTATGTATATTGCGTATATGTGTTCTCTTTTGGCTTAGACCTATAGCAAGGTTCCATTTTATCGGTTGGACTGATAAATAAAGGTATGATACCTTACTTGATTTTAGTACTAAATATTTGTATATGATTTTTTGTGATTGGTGAGGTAACGATTAGCCATTCGTGTGCTAGGCACAACATATTAAGTGCCCCTATACCCTTAATGCTGGTACATAAAAGTCGAGTTCTCGTATCAACAACTTTCTACGGGACTTGTGGGTGATTTCACACCTAGAGGAATGGTCACTGACGAGGTCATCACCTATGGTCATGAAAATCTTGTCGATCGTAGTCCAGACTCACCACAGATGAAAGTCGAGCCAACATCGGGAATCGGTAGGTATGCACACTAGTTTGGCCAACTAGTGGTGACACAAATAACTATTTTGGCCTATTATAAGATTTGGATTCCTAACGAGATTTGATTTTACATATGATGCTTTTTTGATCTTGTGTAATGGAATTAGAACATATGTTCACTGGATGAGTGATTAATAGGCTAGGCCTATGTGGTTCCTAACCCATATAGGTTGCGTCATATACTAGGCCTATGTATTTCTATGTCATGTATATTCACTTCATAGGTGGTTAGATGCATGTTAGGTCCATAAAATTGTCCTTAGGTTATTTAGACCGTCTTGGTGCATACTGGGTTTTGTTTGCTATATATCTTTTTCCTGCTCATTGAATACATAGTGTACTCACCCCTCTCCTTTCCAACTATGCAAGTTAACTTAGTGAGCTTGAAGCTCTGAGTGGATCAAGCGATCTTTTGATATTTTCGAGGCACTACCGCATATGAGTAGTCTCTGTTTTGTATTTTTATTGGATAATGGCTCATGATTATGTTGATATGCTTTATAATTTTGTAAATTAACTCTTGACTGTCTTGTAGTATGTAAATGACCTTATGTATGAACCTTTGTACTGTCGTTAAGATTGCCCTTGAGTAGATTTAAAAGTCTAGTAGTTACGATATAGTTTTAATGTGAATATAGGAGTGTGTTTAAAATTGATTTACAGGTGTTTTAATTAAGTTTTGAGATTTTCAAAATATAGCCGTTGTGCTGTCTAATTTTTTTTTAAATATATTTAGTTAGCCTTGCATAGTAGGTTTAAGGGTACTGTGAGTATCCTTAGCCTGGGTGTGCGACGGTTGTCATATGCTCGATGTAGTTCTAGGTCGTGACAAATACAAGAGTTTATGGGATTCGAGTAGCTTATTCAACGGTAGAACATAAGGGTATGTAGGGTGGAGAAGGAGAAAATGAAGCTACCACTTTAAAACATGACCTTAACATAGTGGCGTATAGGTATCATGTTCTACAATTCTTCACTTCTTCTATAGTTACTTTAAATTGATCTAATTCTTCTCTAAATTCGTTCCCTTTTACTTTAAGAGGAAAAAATAATACTTGAAATAAAATATATCTCATTCTAACTATTAAATCCTCTAGAATTGTCCAAAAACAAGCAATATGCTATAAAAATTATGCTAAAAGTAACGTATGCTCAACATACATAAATGATCATATGCATACATACCAAACATCATAGTACAATAAATAGTGCAAATTTTGAAACTTTATTAATTTTGTTAGTATCGTAATAAATTTAAAATAACAATCACAAATTTTTAGTAAATCAAAATATCAAATCTACAAGCATCAGAGTCTTAGTCATTATGTCAATAAACATAAATATGGTGACAATGTACTTGTAAAATTACATTATCGTCATTAACCCATTCTTATAGCTTAAAGTACTTAAGCTCAACATCTTTTTCATAATTAATTATTTTTGTATTCTTGTTAAATAGTTTGAAAAAAAATTGTTACAATAAATCTTCATAGACTTAGAAACTAAACCAATAATTATAAGGCCCCAAATGAAGTTCTTTAACCATTTGGCATATGCTCATGCCTCAAATCAAGATGTAATCTCATTTTCCATTGTTGAAGTAGCTACAACATATTGCTTAAAGCTTTTCTAAGAGTTATCTCCTTCAACTAACATAAGAATGTAACATTTAGTAGACTTCTTATAATTAGAATATATATCAAGTTTGGCATCAATATATCTTATGATCTTTATAGTATTTATATGCTTGTAAACCAACATATAATATTTGGTCTTGCATATATAGCACAACATTTTCTTTGTTATGGCCCAATACTCCTAACTAGGATTTCTCAAATACTTGTTAAGGACACTAATTGCAAAAGCAATGTTAAGTTTAGTTACATCCCTTTGAATACAAGAATCTCAAATGAATTACTATAAGGAATATTATTATTCACCTATACTTTCTCACCCTCATTATAGCAATATCAGATATTAGGACCATTAGGTCCTAGTTAATTAGACAATCATCTTATCAAAATTTTAAAACATGAAACCATTAAGGGGAAAAAACATAAGAACATGCTTAAAGCAACTAAAAAGTGCAGGAATTGGTGACAAACACGTTATAAAAACTGATTAATAACCTACTTTGGTGCAATTGTCAACCAATTTCACAACTTAATCACAATAAACATTAATCAAAATTGCGGTTTCCACATATAACCAGATTGGGGATTTTCCAAACCATAAAATCTTTAATCTAGGTTTTGTAATTTGAAAATTTAACCTATTTAATTAATTAAGAGTTATATAATGTATTAAATGTTCTAATACCTCATATTAGAAACTAAATGTCAAACGAAAGCAATTTTAGGATTATTTAATAATATTATATGCACCTTAATTATACCATTTCAAGAATAAGGATTACGTTATTAAGAATACATGGATTATAAGACATTATTTCATATTTTTGAAAAGCTTGCATAATCACCTTTTAAAACATCTATAAAATGGACTAAATGACATAAATTATTTTCTTACTTTTCCTTCTGGTTTTTGTTAAATTGTTGATGATACAAACATAATCCCTTAAAATGTAATGTATAAGAGCGAAAGGTGGAAAGAGAGACTTATAATTGTTAAGAAAAGGATTAAGACTTATCATCAAGGTTTCCCTGTACTATAAGTCATCAAGATTTCCTAGTAGCCTATATAATAACTATACTATATACAATAAATTTGTTAATAAGATTAAGTTTAAAATAGGATCTCAAACATAATTATGAGCTTACAAATTGCTACTAACCCATTTTAAAAGTAAAAGATTGACAATTGTTGTTCATATAAAAAATTATTATTTAACATTTTTGTCAAGAAAATTTGTTTCCATTATACAATTTTTAGAAGTAATTATTAAGTTAAATAACATTGCTATCTAACTTTTGAAAACTAATATGCTTTTCTTATTCTTTTTATTGTTTATATTGAATATAAAATTGTTAATTTTGCTTATTTATAGCTTATGTCTTTTGATTGTTTAAGTTTCTTTGTTATGTCCGAATTTAAATAGACACTTTGTCTTAATGTCGGTGGACTAATAAGAGAACATGAGTTTTGATTAAGCAATCATGGGCTTGAACAAAACTTGTCTTGGACAGGTCGAGCCTAAAATACCAATAGATTTTGAGATAATATAAATTTCCTATAAGATTGGGCAAAAATAGAGCTTAACCAAATTTCCAATTGGATATGAATTTTATTAATGGTCTAAAAAATGTCGAATTATGATAAACCATTGTTAATTCAAAATTTTTTAAACTAAATGTGAAAATATATTAGTTTATGGGATCTAGCATAGTGCAAGAACCCTTGTTTAAAGGATGATGAAAAGCTTTATAAAGAGATGATTTAAGATGATTTGACATCTACTAGTAACAATGATCTTTATACTATATCGTACTAGCTGAAAAATAGTATGGTAATTAACAATATTGTATCAGTATAAAGTACCGATCTATACCAACCTTTTCGCTTGGTAAAAAACTATCAGCTAACAGCATAACCTTTACCTAACCCTAGCTGCCACCCCTTCCTTCCCTCTCTTCTTCTCTCTGCCTCAGTCACTCTCCCAAGTCTCATTGTCTCTCACTGCTCCAGCTTATAAGGCTGTTTGGAAACCAATAAATTGGATTCAATTCATACGTTTGGAATGTTAAAAAAGAGATTACTTGAATTTAACCATATAATTGAATCTCATTTTCTTTATGAATTCAATTTACATCTCAAATGATGTGAATTGAATTCTGAATTGAAGAGCCAATTTTTTCAAAACATTAAAAATTCTTTTCCAAATATACACATCATAAATATACAAATTACTACAAAATACACACACATTGATTACATACTATTTTTAGTTAAGGATAAAAAATTCATATAAAGTAGTTGAGTTCATTTTTATTGTGTTCCAAACAATGTAATTGAATTCAATTCTAATATTTATATATTTATTACAAACCATGTAAATTGAATTTAATTCAATCCCACAAATGTAATTGAATCCAATTCGTCAATAAATCAAATTCGAAAGTTTCCAAACGGCCTGTATGTCTTTGCTTCAGGTTCCAACTCTGTCTATTGCTCTAGCTCCCTTGTCATTTTAGATCTGTCATCAATCATCACATAGCTCAAATCTAAGTTGTGCTCACTCAATGCTAACCTTCAATGCTCCAGTTGCCTACCAATGGCCACCAGTCAGTTCACTCGTCAGTTGCCAGTTGCCAGTCTCCAGTCCATTCAGCGCTTTGCGCTCACTCGCTGCTAGGCACCAAACTCCAATGCTCCAGTCACTCGCCATTTGCCACCAGTTGGTCCAGTTTAGTTACCACTCGTAATTATCCAACTCTAATGGTCATGACTTGATTTTCCAATTGCTATAAAAATTTACCTTAGGCTTTAATAAATGGACTGAATTTTGTATTTATGTTTTAGGCTTTTAGCTTTAATAAATGTATTGAGTTTTGTGTTTATGTTTTTCATATTTTTTTAATTTGTAGAATTTCTAACATTACACTTATTATAGAATTCAAAATGATTGAATCTTATTCATGTAAATTTTTAGAATTACACCTAATGTTATTATAGCATTTAATTGAACAAGTGGATTCGATTTGTACGGATTTCTAATATTACATCTACTTTTATTGTAGCATTCAACTAGATGATTGAATCCTAACTTGTATTTAATATTATAGTCTTATTATTATTACATAATTGGATTAGATTTTGAATAATTAAATTGGAGTGGAATATACAATGTATAAAAGGATAAACAAGTTACATCAATGTGTTAATATTTTGTTTCCAAACCAGTTAACATATATCATTAGGTTTTAGAATATGATAATGTTGCTTCATCTATTAGGTGTATTCATCTTGTTACAAGTTAATAAATATGTCAATAAGAAGATTTAGATTTATTAATTGTGGTCAAAATGTTTAACGTAAATTTACTTTCATATACAATGGACTAAATTTTGTGCTTGTGTTTTTCATATTTTTGTAGTTTGTAGAATTTATGATATTACACTTATTATAGCATTCAAAATGATTGAATTTGATTTGCGTAAATTTTTAGCATTACACCTAATTTTATTATAGCATTCAATTGAATATGATTTGAATGGATTTTTAAAATTACATCTATTTACTATAACATTCAATTGGATGATTGAATCCTAACTTGTATATAATATGATGGTTTTATTAGCATTACAGAGTTAGATTGGATTGGATTTGGAATAATTAATTAGGTACTACTTAAATGGATTGAAGTTTGAATAATTGAATTGGATTGGAATGTACATTGTACAAAAGGAAAAATAAGCCAGATCAATGTGTTATATTTTGTTTACAAACCAATTAACATTTATCACAAGGTTTCAAAATATAATAATGTTGCTTCATATATTAGGTACAATCGTCTTGTTACAAGTTAATAAATATGTCAATGAGAAGATTTAGATTTATTAGCTATGGTTAATGAGTTTTTGAGTAAATTTACTTTCATATACAATAATTTTTATTTTTGGAATATGTAAATTGTAAATTGACATATATCTTTATTTATTTTTACAAATAAATAGAGGGAAGTTCAAGTACTCTTAATAATGTAGCTGTTTCAGGATAATTCGATGATCTAGCTTAGGCTCATGCTAGATTGGTCTCTAGAATGAAGAATCATACCATTTGTTTGTATAGTAACAAATATTTGAAAAGTGGTGAAAATCATTAGATTAAAGAATCATTTAGCTGAGATCAAAGGAGATGTGGAGCTTTGTAAGAAAGTGAACAATGATGTAAAATGACAAATGAAGACTTTGCTTGAAGAGTATCAGCGTAAAAAAGATAGAAAACAAAGACTAAATTATGAAATTGGTGGTGGAAGTTCCTTTTGTAGTGGTCAGGAAGATATTGGGGATGTTGAAGGTGATATTTTCTATCCAACAAAAAGAAAATGTTACACTTGATGTGAGAAAAAGAAAAAGACCTGTGTCTAAATTTTTTGCACCACGAATAACTCTTAGAGCTCAGCTTTCAATATGTAGTGCCTTATAATATAAAGAAGTTGTTTATAATGTTGACATGGTAATGGCTAGATAGTGGTATGATTCAATTATATCATTCAATGTTTCCTAGTCTTATTATTATCAGCCTATGGTGGATGTTGTTGCCTCTTATAGTCCAAGATATAAAGTTCATCAATTGATAACTATAGAGGCAAACTTTTGAGTAGCTCTCTTTATGAAATAAACAATTATTTGGATTAAAAAAGAATGAATTGGGATACTTATGGGTATTCAATCATGTGTGATGGTTAGACAAATAGAAGACAGGATCCTATTGTCAATTTTTTGGTTTATTTTGCAAAGAGGATAATATTTTTGAAGTCTATTGTTACATCTAACATTGTTAGCAGTGTTGATAATCTGTTTTAGATATTTGATGAAGTTGTAAGTTAAGTTAGGCTAAAGAATATTGTTCAGTTCATTACTGAAAATGATTCTACTTACAAAGCATATAAAAGAAGATTACAAAGCAGGTGTAATTCTTTTTATT
The DNA here is from genome assembly GCA_027575705.1 of Erythroxylum echinodendron. Classification (NCBI taxonomy): domain Eukaryota; kingdom Viridiplantae; phylum Streptophyta; class Magnoliopsida; order Malpighiales; family Erythroxylaceae; genus Erythroxylum; species Erythroxylum echinodendron. The sequence goes on from JANZXR010000007.1 coordinate 17,908,611, forward strand.
GGACACCTTGTATTGCACTTTGCATTAAACTGATGTTGAAAAATATAGGAGATGCTAGATATTTTCTTATCATTTATGAGACTATACAGAAAGTAAAAAGTGTGACTAAGTTCATCTAAAATCGTACATGAGTCCTAAATTTAATGAGAAAGTATTTCACCAATGGTAGGAATTTGCGTCGTTATGCTATTATAAGATTTGCAGCTAATTTCTTATCATTTTAATGTTTTGTTCTAATAAAGAAGGAGTTTAGCCAAATGTTTACAAGTGATAATTAAGTTGCATCTTAGCATGTTAGGTTTAATACTAGATTGGAGGCTTATAGAATTATACTGGAGGATTATTAATTTTGATCATAATGTCAATTTCTTATTTGAGTTTGAGCCTTTGATGAGGGTACTTCATATAGATGATAGTGATGAGAAGGCAACAATGGGTCATTTTGATGATGTCATAGAGAAGGCGAGGAAAGCAATCAAGGCCAATCGAAAAATTAGATCTTCTTTGTATACACCTTTTCTTGTAATTATCAATGAAAGATGAAATATGCAACTTTATTCTTTATTGTTTATAACTAGGGAATTTTTTAATCTTAGTGTTTATTTCATACCAAGTTTTACAAATAAAATTTAAGTTAATAGAGAAATGATATTAATTATTACAACAATTGTAGCTCATAAAATGATGTAAGATCTCCTAAGCTCATAAATGGAAGTTTATAAGGATGTTTCTGTTCATTTTAGGATGCTCATTATTATTCGTCAAAGAGACAAACTTAATCTAAGTATATGTTTTTTTCATTTTTGAAAATTAATCATCACTTTATTTTGTTAATAATGTTACTTTTATTGTTTTACAATTGCTTGCTCGAATCAGTTGGAAGTGGTGTTTCAGAATTACAAAAGTTTGAAATTCAAATTCTAAGTCAATGCGTGAGTGCGATGGGGTGTAAAAAGAATTGGAGCACATTTGAATTCATTTATTCTAAAAAAAAGGAATAGATTGGAATGCAAAAGATTGAACGACTTGGTCTTTGTTTGATATAATTTAAAGCTTCAAAAAAGGCATGTTATTATCATTATTAAGTTGAAAATTATTTTTATATAATTTCTTCATAGTTTAATTTTTTTTTTCTAACACTCTTAATAGACTAAGTAGTTTTATATATTTACTTTGAATTGACCATATAGATCTTTTAGCGGATTGAATTTTTGAAGAACGGATTTTACTAGATGAAAGTAACTTGGAAGATAATCTTTGATAGAAAATTATTGACATGTTATTTGATGTAATTAATTTGAATGATGGTGATGATGAGACTCCTCTTAATGATTAGAATTTTGTACTAAATAAGAATTGAAGTTAATACAATATGAGTGAATATTTGATTAAATAAACTTTCAAATTTTTTACTCTTCTTTTCTTTTAACTTCACTTGTATTTAATGCATATGTTGAATTTTATATATGCAATACAAATATAGCTACAAATATTTTTGTTTTAAGTTTCACTTCTAATAAGTGATTTCCTCAACATGAACTCTTATTATAATACTTAAAGAGTCATAAAATTTTATTATTCTTTTTATTTAATGTTTTGATGTAATTATTATTTATTGTATGATGAAATTTTAACATGTTAAGTACTTTGTATTATGCTTAATTATATTCGTTTGATGATTAAATGATTTTTGATATTAATTATGATTATTGTTTATACGTAAAAAATACTATTAATAGAAATAAATAGAATGTTATTATTTTAAATCTATATTGTTATAATTTTTTAAGACATGATTGATGTAAAATTATAAATTGTATAGTATAACATATTCAAAAACTATTTTGCAATTTTAAAAAAATTCAAAAAATATTTTATAGTTTTTTTTTAAAAACACCCAGAATAGTATATGATATTAAAGTATTTATAACATTGGGTAGCACTATTTCCATGGATCATGTAAATGGACTTTGTGATGCTATCAAAATCTTGGAAGATTATTTCAATAAGAAAAAAAAGATCTTGAAAGATTATTAGGTTCAATAGCAAGGTTAGTCCGACCACGTCTATCGGGGGAAAAGATCTTAGTGGCATTCCTGTCTCAACATTGAGGATGCACTCATGATGCCAAAGCATATTGCATTCTGATACAAAACTTGGTTTCCCAGAATCAATTAAGGTATGCTGGGTTAGTTAAATCATTTTTGCCATACTATATAACTCGTTAAAACTGTTCACGACATACATCAGGATATTTTTGATTTGATTAATCATTTTAATTTATTCAATGAAGGACTTTAGTTCTTCCGAATTATCATCGCGAGTAATGAGGTCCACATGAGAAGCTACTACTCACAATGTTCATCCCGACGTCTTCAGCTGCCTCATCTTCATTACTAAATCCTTGTTACCACCAAAAATTGAAAAGAAACGAAAAGAAAAGCTCCAAATGCTGCAAACGAGCAACAATCATTTGACTACCAGAACTGCAGTCCAGACGATCACCGTCCTGGGTTTGATATCACTTCTGTTCAAGTGTCTCTAAGTGCAGCTTGTGGCATAGAAATATGAACTATGCAAATGGTCAGTAACTGACCACCAGGCATAAAACATAAAAACAAGAGCTGTATACTAACATAAAAACTAACATACAAGACATAAAAACTAACATAAAACCTTGACAAAATTGTAACAAGAGCTGTATACTAGAAAGAAAATTCTCCCCAATCAGAGAGAACTTTCAATGAGGAAGGTAGTCAGGTCGCATTTCTATAGTCAGTTAACCCACATTCATAAATCTGAAAACACATAATCTAGAAATGCATTTTCTTTGATAGATACAAAACAGGATCCTCAACAGAAGGCGAAAACATAGGGTAAAGAAACTCAGATTACAATGAAAACCAGAGTCTACTACTACTAGATACAAAGGTACAAGAAGGGTGGTCGGTCTTGACCGGTCAGAGAGCAAACACTATAATGAATGTTGAGAATTGTAAAATTGAGAACAAAATGATATGAATTATGGCGGAGAGAAATTAGAATCAGCCTGGGCAGAAACAATAGTGCATAGCCGTCCAAGTCAGGTCCAATCTAATCTGCACAATTTTGTATAGTTTTCCAAATTCAAGCAAACAAATTCAGAGACATTGTATCAACAACATTAACTAAATTCCAAGAAAAACAAAGGTAATAAGCATACCACTTTGTTACTGAGGCATCATGTTTAAGATTGTCGGAAACATTGTCGTTGACCACTCCCCCATTAGTCAGAGGGGAAACTTGGGCAACCGAATCCTTCTTCTTGAATTTGTTGTTGGTATTATTAATATTATTATGATTATTATTGTTGAAGAGGAAGGTGAGGTGTTCCAAAGCCTCTTTAGCTCTCTTCCGACAGAGCGCAGCCTCCCGAACTCGCCTCTCGGCTTCTGCTCTCGCCACAACGACCGCTTTCGCCATGGAAGCGGACGCGATTCTGGCTGCGCAGAGAAGGGTCACCGCCATCTTCTGGTCGATCACCTTCTGGGCACTGTGCGTGAAGAAGGAGAAATTTTGGGACGAACATGGAGGGCAGAGAAAAGGCGTCGAAGAGGGAGGAGGAGAACAACAGTGGGAGTGAGTGAAAGATGAGCAATTGGAGCATGTGATGCGTTTGGAGGGAGGAGGCGGCGTTGTCTCGTAGAATGAGAAGCAGTAAGGGCAAAACAACGTGGGATGAAGCCGGAGGACGCACGACGTGCACAGCCGCCGGTAGATGCCGCGTAGCCGCACGTGGTGGATTATGGTTGCGTCTTTGGCGTTGCAGTTCCCACATCCGACCATGGTAGTCTGATCTGTGGCTGTAATGGTGGAAATGGCCGAATTGGGTTTGGAATTGGGGTTCATGTGTGGCAATTTGGAATTCTAGGGTTTTTGCAAGACGAGGAGAGGAAAGGGGTTTATAGATTTGGTCCTGTTTAGTCTTATACGCCTGTACTGCTGGCTTCACAAAATTGGAACCAATCTCGTTTTTGTTTTGATTAATGAGATATAGTCATTTTTATTTTTTATTTTTTATTTTTTATTTTTTTGATTTTGTTTTTAATTCAAAAAAAATTGTTGTTTGAGTTTTTATTTTCTGTTTTTAGTTTTGATTTTTTCAAGATTTTAAAATCGGACCAAACCAATCGGTCCGATTGGAAAAAAGTTTAAACTGACCAATGGTTTGTTTCGGTTTCATCTAATAACCTCTATGTATTAACACCGGCCAGTTTATCAACGAGTCGGCCAGTTTTTTGTCTAACTGGTCCAACCGGTCTTCACTATACCAAATTGCAAATATACCTAAAGGCTACTTTCTTGTTCATTTCATCGAATCCTCTCGAGCTTCTCCTCTCCTCTTCACCATCTCTCATTACCTCTATAGATATAGAAATCGAGCTCTTCTTTTCAAACTTCAGATTTCATTTCATCGAACCCTCTCCTTCCCATTTCACTATCTTCTCTTCACCATCTCTCACCGCCTCCACAGATGAAGAAATTAAGCTCTTCTCTCTTCTCAAATCAAAATTCAGATTTCACAAATCAAACTCTCCTCGCCTCCACCATTTTTTCTTTTCTCAGATCTCATTTCTAATCCCTTTTGCCTACTTATTTCAACGAATTGCAGAGGCAAGCTACGAAGGACGTTGGCGTTATTCCAGAGGTTTGGAATAAACTTTCGCCAAGACCCCTCGAGTTGGGAAGATGGCGCATGAACTACCTCTACTACAGGGGAGACGATTAGTGGTCGAGTTGGGGAACTCCTGAGGACTTCTCTAGAAAGAGGGGGAAACTCCTCTTTGGAGAGGGAAGATTCTCCCCTCTCTATAATCGACAGAGGTGGACCCTCCACAGGGACTGCAATTCCAGCCACCATATTTCAAGATAAGAAGATGAGGCACACGTAGGAATCAATTTTCCTAAAGAAGAAAAAACAGGAGTTAGAGGTGTAAGTTTGTAGCGAGAAGTCAGAGCAAAAGGAGGAGAGAGTAAATAGCAAAAGAAATACCTAAGAACCAGAGAGCAATTGGGATCAAAGAAGAAGGATTGGAGGCACCGAAGATATAACGACAGAGAAGAAGAAGATAGAACCAGTGATAACTGATACAATTTCGCAATGTTTTCAAAATCTGGCAGACTCGAGGTTTATGAATTCCAATTTGTTATGTAGAAAAAGCGATAAGGATAAGGCAGTTGAATTATGAGCTTTTATTTTCGTTTATACTTCTTAATTAATTAGTTTTTTGTAACACTTAGAACTCTATTTTATTTCAAATTTTGATAGTTGTGTTATATATACCTGTTGAAGTATTGAATTTATTGATCTAAAACACTATTTTGGGCTACTTTATCGGGGCCTCTTTTATAGTAATTAGCTACCTCTCTTCCAAGACTTGAATCAGTAAGAGCTTTTCTATAAGTGAGTACCATTTTGTTGTGTTTCTACTCTTGGTTTGTATCTGTTATGGTCACCATTCGACTGTTGGTTTGTTTATGCTCTTGGTTTGTTTTTATTATCGTCACCAGTCAGCTCTTGATTTGTTTAAGCTCTTGGTTTGTTTCTGTTATGGTCACCATTTTGCTGTTGGTTTCTATGGATATGTATGGTTTGTGATAGTTTCCGTTTGACTTTTTCTTTTTTCAAATTGATTCTTATTTCTTGATGTTCTTGGATTTGATCCATTATTCCTTATATGTTCACAAAATCAAATGTGAGTTGATAACTTAAATTTAAGGAGTGAAATGGTGATTTAGTTGTCAAGTTGCTATAGAGTTCCAATTTGTCCTGTAGATAAGGGGATAAGGATAAGGTAGTAATTAGTTTTCTATAACAATTATAAATACTTGGTTTAAGTTTTTTTTTGTAATATTTAGAATTCTATTTAATATTACTTTCTGGTTTTGATAGTTTTGTTATATATACTCTTTCAACTATTCAATTTGTTGATCTAAAATTCCAAAATTGAAAACTAGCAATAGTTTGTTTAGGCTATTTGAAGTGGAGCAATTACTAAAGCAAGGTTTAATAAGTAACTTCTGTTGGTCTTTTTTAATCTATTCTGCTGTTGTTGGTCTTCTTTATTACAATTGATAAATGTGAATTATTTGAGTTGTATACTTTTGCCCTGATTGGTAATAATATTCTTTTTGTTTATAATGTTTTATAGATGGGTGGAAGTTAATTTTAAGTGTTTGCACTAACTCAAGCTTTTTAAAATACAAATACTCAAGCAACAACAATAACCAGGAGGAGATTCAAAGAGCCAAAAAATCAACTTCAACAAAATCTCAACTTGATGATGGTGAATTAACATCAAAGTGAATCGAGCTTGAACCTTTTGTTTGATTTGGATATGTATATGAACTATATATTGTGATATGGATATGTATTTGAACTTTGTTTTATATCATCCTCTACTTGTGGTAAGTTTGATCCAACATGGAATTATTTTTCTTCTTTTTAAGCATCTGATGAGAATATCCAATATAACTGTATGTTTTGCGGTAGAATATTTAGAGGGGGAGGAATTTTTAGAATGAAAGAACATCTTATTGGTGTTAAGGTAATATTGCTTCTTGTAAAAAAGTACCACTTGATGTGCGTGATATGATTGGAAAATATTTGCAGCAACAAGTAACAAAAAAAAGAAAATAAAAGGCTCATGATATATCTTTTGGAGATGATGAAACACCACAAGTATTAGATAAAGGAAAAAGAAAAGACACTATTGTCCTAGATTCTTATTTTTCTCCAAGAACTACCCCTGGTTCTTAACCTAGTCTAAAAAGTCTTATGGTTGATAAGGATGTTGTTTTACGATATAAAAGAGCATGGGGTAGATGGTTCTATCATTCATGTATTCCTTTAAATGCTTTAAATTCACCATATTTTCAAGAAACAATTGATGACACAACAACAATAGGTCCAGGATTTAAGGTATCATCTTATTATAAGTTACGTGTGCCTTTGCTTCAAGATTTAAAGAATGAATGTTAGTTAATTGTGGATACATATAAATCTAATTGGGAATCAACAAGATGCACTATTATGACAGATGGATGGACTTATTAAAGACAAAGAATCTTGATTAATTTCTTAGTTTATTATAACATTAGAACAACTTTTATCAAGTCTGTTGATGCTTCTGATATGGTAAAAAGTGTTGGAGATTATTAATTTAAAATACCGATGAGTGTTGGAGATTATTCGGTTACAGTGTTCCAATATTGAGAAAACTCACTATGAGGTTACTCAGTCAAATAGCTTCTACATCTAGTTTTGAACGTAATTGGAGTGTTTTTGAACGTATTCATACAAAGAAATGAAATCGTTTGGAACATCAAAGACTTAATGACGTTATTTACGTTACTTATAATCTGAGAATGAAGAACAGATATTTTATAGTTTTGTTTTTATTTCAATAATTTTATTTTTATTATTGACTTTATAATTTCTCTATTATGTGTTCAGA
>JANZXR010000007.1:17916206-17933557 GCA_027575705.1 Erythroxylum echinodendron
ATTAATTATAATCTTATATTATTTTAATAAATCTCCCTTATAAAATTTGCCTACTATATTCAAAATTTCTATTATTCGATATCTATTCTTTCCTTACATTATAATTCACTAAATTAACTGCGCATTATTATTGCGCGTCGCGCAATAATACTCTGCTAGTAATGATATAAAAGACGAGAACGAGAGTGTTGGTATGGTTTTGTTTCAGTTGAACATAATTGTTATATAGATTTAACATTGATTCATTCCTCAATCTATCTAACTCTTCCCTTCGTACGTGCCTATTTGACATTTGCATGCTCTTTTTCAAACTACTACCAACTTACACACTATGAATACTGAAATTATATTATATTAAATACATACCAGACCATCGCAGGGTGTTTATTTTCCATTTATCTTTAGGTTTCCTTGAAAATAATGGTCAAATAGACCTTCTCCTCATTTTTATCTTAATAAAGTCTCTATAATTGGCCTAAAATATGAAACTATTCTTAATTTTTTTAAAGCTTATAAATTAAAAATTAGCATTAAGATCAGATCATAAATAAAATTTTAATAAAAATTAATAATATTATTATAACTAATAATTTTTTGAGAGTTTAATTATACAATAATAAAAAATAACTCTTTCAATTTTGAACTTAAAATTCTTTCTTATCCATTAAAACAAATTCAATTAAAGAATAATATTAAATAAATATACTTACATAAACAATAATATTTCCTTTGAATGACGATGATAAAATTTAGTTAGATTGGACTTGTAATTCTACTTTTGAAATTGTTGATTCAATTAGAATTTTTCATTATCACATTTAATACATTATATTATAAATATTTGAAACTCGGTCATTTCATTTAACTATTAGGTATATATATATAAAAGAATGATATATATATATATATCATTCTTTTTGTAATTGCTACGAGAAAGCATATTTTTAAGAAAAGGAAAATAGAATTAATAGAAAAGAACAGTTAGTTGCAAAAGATCATGTTTATAGATTACGTGCAACTAGACTCCCTAGATAAAGTTGAACCAAGCTAAAATTCTACCTTTTTAAGAGTATGAAATAATTAAAAGAAGTGAAAAAACCAAATAACATGAAAAAGAATAGGGAATCAAGGTACTTAGAGTAAAGGGATTTGATCAAAAAGACAAAAACATTCCATATTTGTGTAAGAGACTCACTACTCACTCACTCTGCCTTAGATATTGTGAGTAAGGATGAATTATCTCATCTAATTGGTGATATTAACTAACATAGTATTAATATCCTATGATTTCCCTCAGAAGATTTCTAAATTTCTTTCTCTCTTTAAGTAAGTGTACCAATCTAAAACTTGTTTAAATAACTTTAGATCTTCTAGAGGAGTAAATATGATATTCCCTACCTAAGTCAAGAACTTAGATCAAGACTGAGCATGACAGAAAGCTCAATATATGGATAAAAGTTAGGATCAAAGGGAGACGGAGTAAGGATAGGAGAATAATATGTAACTGATAGATATAGGGGCAACTATGTAAAGGACGAATTGGTTGTTTTGAATCTTAGTTCCTTTCAATCTATCTAGGTATGCGGCTTATTCTTGATTGAAAGCAAGAAGATGAAAAAGGCTTTTAGCGAATTGCTTTTAAACTAAACAAATCTCCACTAAGAAGGTTTAAGATAAAGTCTTCTTGGAATGTTGAGACATAATTTGTTTGTAAAATTGTTTGAATTATGTTCCAACTAGACCACTTTATCCTTAGCATCTGTATGCAAAATAATAGTTTGGTACATTTTTCATAATATGGTTGAAACCTCTGAGATTATAACTCCATTGTTCATGTATTAGGATTGAGCTAGCTTTGGCTTTAATAGGGATTTAGAGACTATGGTTGCTATGCCCTTGGAATGGGTACGTGGCACTTAAATTGTTCGAGTTATCAAACTAAAAGTGATTATGCTTCCTATTTCTAACTATGGTTTTCACAAAGGGTGAAGGAAGTCTTTCAACTTTAGTAATTGATTGAAAGTCCATGGATTCTCCTTATTAAGATGGATTAACTAGAAATAATTATCTTTGATAATATAAGAATGGACCTATTTGATCTAAATTAATTTCTTTTCACTTTATAACTTCCGTAATCTTTTTCCCAGTAACATAAGATTTGTAAGTTTGAAAGAATAGATAGTTAGGCCTCCCTCTTTATTTAAAGTACATATAACTTTTGCTCCTTTTGCATTTTTAGTACTTATAGTGGTAACAAATACATAGTTATTTGTTAGGAATTAAATTATTTAAAATTATTGTTCTTAATACTTAGGTTAAAAATTGAAATCCTATAATATAAAATATAAGGAAACTTTAAATTTTAATTATCAATAAATTCGAGTCACTAGGGTCTTAAGAGACAAAATAAATACATAACTATTTAATTCAAAATATGCTAATTATTGAGATTTACGATTATATCTTGTCATTATATCTTGTATATTCTAGATATACATTATAGTTGGTTCTTCTCATTTGATAAAAAATTTTAAAGATAGGATTTTCCTTTATCTTGGTAAGAAAATTATTACATTGTATTATATAATTGTAAAATTTGTAATATGTTTATGGTGAATGAGTGAAAACTTCTTCCTCAAAACTTCTCTGTTCTCCAAATTTCACATGGTAGAGAAGATAGAAAGGGTTGAAATCTTAAGGAAACAAATTGACCAATTATCCCTATTTTTCTTCCATCCATCGGATAGTTTAGGAGTTATCTTTATGTCATATCTATTAAAAGACTCAATTTCTGACATATGGGAGAAGGCAATGAGAAGTGCCCTAGTAGTGAAAAATAAGTTTAGGTTTAATGCATAAAACCTTGAAGAAGCCAGATGATGGATTATAGGAAGTGATTTTATGGGAGTCCGAAAATTGCATGCTCACATTATGGATTTTTAATTCAATCGATAAATTACCATAATATAGCATTATGTACCTGAAGATAGAAAAAAATGTATGTGACAATTCGAAGGATAGGTTTAGCATTATATAGATCTATCAATTGAAAATTGAGGCACCTGAGGCAATAAGGAATGGGCATGGTTGACTACTACACCAAGTTAAAAGGAATATAAGATGATCTATAAAGTTATTGTAAGGTTCCAACTTGTACATACGATTCAGTAAAGGAGATTATCAGGGAGAAATAAAAGGAGAAGGTATTCCAATCACTTATAGGGTTGGATGACTTACCTTTGACCTTTGGAATAATTTAGCAACCTATTAACTTTGTATCAATAAAAAGGTCAAAGTTAAAGAGTAGTGGTAGTAATCATTTGAGATAGTGACTTAATTGGATAACCGGAGGTATTTATGATAAGGTGTTAACTCTTTTTTCAAAAGGCTAAGTGACTTTTGCTCCTATATTGTTTAAATTTAATGTTTTGTTTTTAATAAGGTATGCAAAAATATTTAAAGATTTTAGCATCTTTCTTGTGCATGTTCACTTTATACATTAAATGGAATGGTGTGAATTTATTTGAAATTTAAATAATTGTATAATGAATTGGATTGATTCATAATTTGATGCAAATAACTATGCTTAACAATCAATAAACTTTGCAATTAAATAAATAATAGACAATCTTGATGGATATCTTTGATTCGTTTAGTGCTTTCCAGAGGTTGTTTCTTATTAAGTTGAAAGTTCTAAAATTGATTTGCTTAAGAACAAGCAATTGCTTAATTGTGGTGGATTTTGATAAAAGCTTAATAGAATATTTTTCTAATCTCATGTTTAGTGCATTTCAGTTGTTTATTTGAGAGTTTTTTCAATAGTTTTTGGTACTTAATTCATTCCTATTATGTTTTAAGGTCTTAATTACCTTCATAAGTCAAAAGAAGTATAAATTGGATGGAATCGAAGTAGAAAATTGAAAGATTAAATGTTTCCTTAAGGGATACCACCATGTGGAGTGGACAAAGTTGTTTCCATGACCATGCACCTTTCTAGGATCATATTTTTTGCAGTTTTTATAAAATTAAGGGATATAATCACGCATATGGTTGTATAGGAAACTATGTCCATTGTAAAAACCCTATTTTTTGAGTTATAAAAAGGAAAAAAAAATGAAGGAAGGTCCAGTGTGATTTGTAAGAGGTTCATATAAGGCTTAGGGAAGGCTCTGGAAACATAAATTGCAACCTAAAATGATAGAGAGAATGAAGAACAAATAAGAAAACATATTTTGAATGAATTTCCATCAATATAAAGTGGATTTCATAAAGATTAAAAGGGATCTCATCACAGTTCTTTTAATTCTTTCTTTTTCGTTTTATCTTAATACCATGATTATGAACTAAACTTTTGTTGTTACTTGGATTAGATAAATCCTGGGATAGACCTTGTTATGATTTTATTTTAATTTAATTTATTCATTAGTTTCATTAAGATTCAATTGTGTGTTATTAATTATTATTGAATTAATATTGCTAGCATATAATTTCAATTATAATTTCTTGCAAATGAGATCGATAAATCTTTTTGTATGAAAAGGCCTACCATAACTGAAAGGTGTTATATGAAAATCTAAAGATAGGTCGACATAAATCCTCTAGATTAGAGTTAAACCTAATAATAAAATTCATGAGTTGATTAATACAATCTTAGGGGTTTTAACTAGAAAGATATTTTAATTAATCAACCAAGGGTTAGGTGTTAATAATTTAAACCAAAGATATTAACAAAAGATAGGAATTTTATGGTCTAATAAACTGTAAAGTAAAATTGACTAATGAAATCATGATTGCATGAGAAGTCCTAAACGGATTTAAAATCTAGGTACCACTATTTGCTTTGATTATTTCTTAACGTAATCTTCATTCTAGTTAGTCAATTGTGTTGATTTCTTTTAGTTCAATTGTGTTGATTTCTTTTAGTTTATTATTTTAATTTTGAATTTGATTAATTATCATCACCATAATTTGTTAAACTAGATAATAGAAAGACGGTGGGATCAACTCATACTCGTCAATGCTAGCTATAGCTACATTGTATGTTTGCGAGAAAGCATATCAATTACTTTGCTACGCAAGGCCTGCCATATGTGTAGATGGTTATCACTTGAAGGGTAAGTATAAACATAATTACTATTGGTCATTAATCGATATGTAAATAACAATATGTTTCAGATTGTGTAGGTTTTAGTTATAATTAAGAATCAATTATCATGGAAATGGTTTCTCTAATGTTTACAACAAGACATCAAAAACTATAAAGATCATAACTAGGCTTCATTTTTTATAAGAAAAACATTAAAAAGTTTCTTCTACGATGTTTCATTTTATATCTTCTCCTATTAACTGCCATACATTCTTTTAAAGGCATTCACTAATTGTAAAAACACCTCAATATGATTTCTTTGTATAATGTGGAACAAATTTATTGTGTTAGACATATCTATGTTAAAACTTTAAAGCAAATTTAAGAAAATAAAAGCTATAAATGATATAGTATGGAATGTAACAAGATCATAGAGCTTTAATGATTTTGATAGGTTTATGATCATTTTATTTTACTATATAAATTTGATAATGGACCAAATAATAGCTCAAGGCATGCTAAATTTAATTTTTTTTACTTAAACAAGTATATGAAAAACTTAGCAGGTACTAAAAAAATGGTCAATGACTTATAGGATAAAGAACTAATGACCAGATGGTGTAAACACATTTATAGTGTTGGACCAAAATTTGACACATCATTAAACATCTATTATGAAAGCTTTGATGTATACATAAAGGAGGATAGAAAAAAGTAAATTATCACAATGCTTAGGATGACTGTAAGAGCAATAATAAAGAGATTTAATAAGAAAATAAACATAATGGGTCATTTTTCCTAGGATCTAATAAAGCTCGAAGTATAAACAACTTGTTAATAAATTAGATTCCACACTTTAGTAGTGGGAGACTATTTGAAGAATATGAATTTTCAACATTTTATTAATTTAGGCTATAAGAATTGCAAGTGTAAGAAATGAGATTTGAATGAAACTCCTTGTCAACATGTTTATGCTCCAATTAGACACGATGGCGGCAAACTAGAAGACTATATATAAGTCATACATAACAAAGAAAAAATTAAACAAAATTATGTATGTCAATTTTTCCAATTCCTAATGAAGATTTAGGTCAATCCTTAACTGTGGCTCTAAAATCCATTCACCATTATATAAGAGAAGATCAAGAAGCACTAAAATGAAAATGTAAAATTTATCATAAATTGAACATATTTATATAATCACCTTCTTGATTTGAACATAATCTAAGAAGTTCTTATTGGTGTTAGCGATCTGCAATTACGATAATGTAAACGCCCTTCAGTGATGATGATTGTGTTAACTAGAACAGTTCTTTGTACGTCAAAACAAAGGAATTATATTAAACACATCAATTAAAGGGCAACTCTTCTCCTATTCTAAACCTCTTTGATTCGTTCTTTAGAATGTGTTGACTTACAAACTAGTTGGTTTATACTGAACAGAAATGGAACTAGCTATTCAAATAGAAATATCGGCCTCGCATCTTCTCAGAATTGATAGACTAGAACACATGGAGTTCAATTTGTACAATACAAAATATAAAACATGGTAACATATGGTCTCAAAGATTCTCTCTTCAAAGCTGTCTCTTCATAGTTCATGCTACACTTGTTTGTGTCTCATACCTATCTCGTGATGCAGTTGGACTACATAAATGCTTATATAAGATTCTTCCATGGTGCAGACCATATACAGAACGAGATGCAAATGTTGTAGCATAGGAAATAGGTTTTTCAAAACCCCCACAACCAAAACATAAGAATTTTCGAAATATGGAAGTCTATAGAAGAATTACATACCCAGAAACAACTTATTTTTGGACTCAAGATGAGAAATTTCTTCAAAAGATTCAATTCTTTTGTGGGAAGAAAAAGATATGTATGCGAGAAAGAACGCTTTAATTTGTGGATAAAGATTGAGGTTGGCAACCATGACATCAGCGAAGAAATTTCCTGGAAATTTCGCATGCAATTAGATGAACCCCTTTGTATTTTTATCTCCAATGTCATCATTGCTTGCCTGTCATTTCATTGCATTAAAATTAACAGAAGACTAAATCGTGATAATTAACGTAACGGCACCGAATAAAATGAAACAGAAGAAAACAGTCTAAAATGAAATAAAATATAATATAATAAAAAATTATAATATAATATAATAAAATATTATTTAAATAATGAATTGAATGTAACGTAATATATAATAAATAATTATTATATTTTAAATATTAAAATAATTGATGTAAGAAATAAAACATTATAATTTTTTAAAAAATTATGTCTAAGTAAAAAGTTAGGCATAAACTATTATATTTTAAATTAAAATAATTGTTGCAAGAAGTAAAACATCATAATTTTTTTTAAAAATCATGTCTAAGTAAAAAATTACGTATTTTATTATATATGATTTATATTTAAAAATTATTTATTTATGTAGAGATATATATAAAAAATTAAAGAATGATTTATATATTTTTTTATTTTCAGTAATATAAATTTTATTAAAAAATTTTATTTTTATATACAATTTTTTATTAATAATATAAAAATATTATTATTAGGATAAAAAGAAATAATATAAAAATATTATTAATTGTATAAAGAGAGTTAAGGTTAGAAGAAAAAGAAATAATTGGTATTAAAAAAAATTATTAAAGGTGTATTAAATAGTATGTATTTATTTATTTAGGTTTCCTCCTAAAACTTTCAAATCGAAAGTTTCTTATTTTTATTGTTTAGAACAGAATGGAACGTAACATAAAACTCTCTATTGTTCATCTCATTATAAAACTTTCAATCAATTAATAAAAATTTGTTATATTTTATCCCCTTTTATTACTAACCTTTCAATTAAAAAAAAACCTAAAAATAGGTTAGAAACAACTCTCATCTCGTCATCTAAGACATTAACGCTTTGTTGGTACTTGCATCTTAGTATTCGGACAATTTAGCAGCCTCGAAATTTCCTGTGGTCCACATGTGATCATTTCTGCAAAACAAAGGAGATATTTTTGTACCTTTATGTATTCATATGGATGCAGACAAACAACACAGGACTCGAGTTTACAGTTTTCGTTTTGGTATAATTATCAAGAATAACGCCTTCTTCGCTGTTCTATTTCCTTCAGTCACTTGAGCACAGGTTTTTACTACTTCCCAAATCCATCATCATCATCATGTGGAAGTAGAATCTTCTCACTTCGAAGCAATCAACCACATATTTGAGCTAACTTCTTTGTGTTCTCAGATGTCTTTTGTGCTAATCTGTCCTGTCTTTTTATGATCTTTTGTGGTAATTATAGTTTAAGAAACAGTCCGAGACTATGTTATGCCACATGTCCCAATCTACCCATTTTAGTTGTTTAGCAGCTTCTTTACGACAGTTCGCAGAAATTTCGTATAGAAACAGTCCTCAAGTTAAGCGCATACTATTGTTGTTGCTCGATACTAGTTCTTTTACAGCTGGAAGATAGTAGCTCTATGTTACTGACTGCATGTGAATCTAGTTCCTCTAAGATCGTTCACCTGTTCTAGTTCAATTATAAGTAGAACTTTGGTTTCTGATTCCGCCACATGACAGTTTTAGCTATCCATATAACACCTTGTTTCATGTCCTTGTGGCAGGATCTCATTCCAACATGGCAATCAGGATTCCGCAGGAGACTTTCTGTTTATGCGTTTTGACATGTTTGCTTATTTCCACCACTACTAATGGTCTGGTGAGAATAGGTCTGAAGAAACGTCCTCTGGATCTTCAACTGATTAAGAGTGCTAGAATCACAATTCACGAGGGAAGATATGGATTAGGTCCAGACGTCAAGCCTCATGATTCCAGGAGTTCAGATGTTGATATAGTACCACTTAAAAACTATTTGGATGCTCAATATTATGGAGAAATTGCTATTGGCTCACCCCCTCAAACATTTACTGTCATTTTTGACACTGGCAGTTCCAATCTTTGGGTCCCCTCTTCAAAATGCTACTTTTCAGTAAGCTCTGCTTGCTTTACTTCTTTTTAAGCCATCCTACAAAACAGAATCAGCTATTAATTCAAGTATTTGCAGATTGCATGTTATTTTCATTCTAGGTACAAGTCAAGCCGGTCCAGTACCTACGAGAAGATAGGTAATCAAGCGCTTCTTATTCTTGCAGTCTCTTGTCTGTTTGATTTAAAATCTGCTCGAGTTATCATCGATATTTATAAAAGTTCGGTAACTGAGTTGTAAAACTTGTAACTGCTGTTGTTTCTTGCTAATGGTAATCAGGAAAGTCTTGTGAAATAAATTATGGATCAGGATCGATATCTGGTTTCTTCAGTCAAGACAATGTTGAAGTTGGGAATCTTGTCGTCAAGAATCAAGTAGGTTCTCATTCCATTTTTATTTTTACCATGAATAATTTGTCTTTCAGTTTCCAGTAACGAGTTTCTGGATTTGTTGCCATCCAGACTTTCATCGAGGCTACACGAGAAGGAAGTCTTACATTTGTATTGGCAAAGTTTGATGGTATACTCGGGCTTGGGTTCCAGGAAATCTCTGTTGGAGATGCTGTTCCTGTGTGGTATGATATTAATCATATAGTCAGAAAAGTTGTCCAAAAATTTTCCTCTTGGTGAAAGATCAGTTTAGATCTTTACATTAGCAGTTCTTCGAGTCCTAGAATACTGAATTTGATAAGAATACAGGTACAATATGATGCAACAAGGTCTTGTGGAAGAGGAGATCTTTTCTTTCTGGCTCAACAGGAATGAAGAGTCCAAAGATGGTGGTGAGATTGTTTTTGGCGGTGTTGATGAAAACCATTACAAAGGGAAACATACCTATGTTCCAGTTTCAAGAAAAGGATATTGGCAGGTAAACATGAATCTTGTGAACAATCTCTATTACTTTCTTGTGTCTATTTAAAGAAGGGTGAAAAACCTGACTTCCAATCGTGTGTTCCATTTTCAGTTCAATATGGGAGATTTTTTCATTGGGAACCAATCAACTGGTAATCTTCATATAGCTTTAGAAGAATTTACATGCTATGCTGTTTAGACTTTAAATGCTTCATTCTTACTAAAACACCTTGTAATCATAGATGCTGACTAGATACTACTTTGACTTAGGTACACTCTGTAGAACATTATTCTAATAGTGAAGATTATGTTAGTTTTTCACCTGATAGTTCGATCTTGTGCACTCTGTAGAACATTATTCTAATAGTGAAGATTATGTTAGTTTTTCACCTGATAGTTCGATCTTGTGCAATTGAAAACTCTTCGTTCCTAATTTTTTCCAATACAACAAATTATGTAGAAAAGTCCATGTTCATTTAACATTTGAATAGCATCTACTGGAAACTGAAAATCGTGATTTATTCAGGTGTTTGTGAAGGCGGCTGTGCAGCAATTGTGGACTCAGGGACATCCTTGCTTGCTGGTCCAACAGTAAGTTCTTCCATGTGCTAGACAGTTTCTAACGGTTCCATTTGAAAAAATCTCACCCTTATTGATCATCTTTTAGTTTTTCCTTTCCTATTATATGGTTGCAAAGGTACTAATTTGGTAATGCTTTTAGCCTATTGTGACTGAAATCAACCATGCCATTGGAGCCCAAGGGGTTGTGAGTGCCGAGTGTAAGTTAATAGTTTCAGAGTATGGAGACATGATATGGGATCTTCTAATATCTGGGGTACGCTTCTTTTTAAAATTAACCTATCTTTCCATTTAGATCTATTTGAATAGCACTACTTTTGCATATAGCTTTAAATGCGTTTTGGTTTTCAGGTTCAACCTGACAGAGTATGTTCCCAGCTTGGTTTATGCATTTTCAATCGTGGCCAGTATGTGAGGTGAGGAAGTTCATGTGATATATCCAGTTTGTGCTTCCACCTTGTATACAAGCTACTTCAGAAAAAGATTCCAAGGGGGGCCTTTCCTCCCTTTTTAGTTAGTTATTAGATTTAAACAGAAGGCTTTTAAGTTTTTTTCAGTCTCCTGACAAGATATTTAGCCACAGAAAAGTTCCGAAGCTATCTTTATTCCCGGATGCTTGAAGCATTTGCAACTGATTTTTCGGATTATGTGCAGCACTGGGATCAAATCAGTTGTTGATAAGAATAACATGGAAAAATCATCGGTTCAGGATGATCTTCTATGCACTTCCTGTGAGATGCTTGTTATCTGGGTCCAAAATCAACTTAAGCAAAAGCAAGCCAAGGACTCAATACTCAACTATGTGAATGAGGTAACTTATCAGATAAATTATAGCTAAGCAAATCTTGTGTGTTTTACTAAAAAATTCTCGTTATTTTTGTCCTCAACAGCTTTGTGATAGTCTTCCAAGTCCTATGGGAGAGTCGATCATCGATTGCAACAGCATTTCAAGCATGCCAAACATTACGTTTACCATAGGAGATAAACCTTTCAGTCTCACCCCAGAGCAGGTTAGCTTTTCTTTGAAATGCTTTGTATTCTTCTCATTTCAGTATGGCTTCTTTCATGTGATATTTTATTGTAACGTGGCGAGGTGCCAGAATTCAGGAATTGAGCGAAAAGTTACCTTTGTGTGGTTCTATTAAATATATGGTCATGGTGATTAACTTCTATTATACAATTTCATGTCCTTTTAAGATCAATTACTACCTAGAACTTGCCTACCGGTGACTTGATGGACGGAATCTTCTAGTCTTCTTCACGGACCATAAAGGATCCTGTCAAAATCACAATGCTAATGTCATGTTAGCCGACAACATCAATTATTTAACGTATGCCTGTAATGCTGCATGTGAAGTATATTTAGTTAAATGTTCGTAATTCAGATGCCAGTGAAAACAAGAGTGTTTTGCAACTCATGATGAAATGTTAACTAGAAACCATATACGTCTCAAAGCATCTCTCTTTTCCTACTTTCAGTATATCCTCAAAACAGGAGAAGGCATTGCTTCAATTTGTATCAGTGGGTTTATGGCATTGGATGTTCCTCCTCCAAGGGGTCCTCTTTGGTATGCAACTTGAATCTTGTCTTTGTGTCCTTCAGACTTTCAAGAAGGGTTCTTTTTCATTTTCTTATTATGTTTTTCGGTTTTACTTAAATTGCAAAATTGGTGGATGTAGGATCCTTGGTGATGTTTTCATGGGAGTGTATCACACCATGTTTGATTACGGCAATCTGCAGATAGGATTTGCCGAGGCTGTATAATTAGCACCTTTATTACAACAGGGCGTTCTATTAATGTGTTGTGATTAGTTATATCAATACTTGGGGTATTCTAATGGCTATGAATGGCTGTAGTATTTGTCGACATAAACATTTCAGTTGTAAGTAAATAGGTACTTCTATGTCACACAGTCTATGAATGGGTGTAGTATTTATCGACATGAACATTTCAGTTTTAAGTAAATTATGTCACATATTACTTAGTTGAACAGAATCATGGAAGTACTTATTGTACTTGTGAAGCACAATAGTCGCAATACATGAAATAAATTCAGAAGAGTTATTAAAGTTTGAGTGAGCTCGAACAAGGCATAATAATTAGAAGGTTAATTGTTAAAAAAAAACTTAAATTTTTGTCAATTTTTTAATTATAGTCAGAATTTTAAAAAATAACAATAAATTTTTTAATTTTTCAATTTTTTTCAAAAAATAACAATAAAAATTTCATACTTTCAATTTTTTCCAATTTTATTTTTACGTTATTGTTTCTGTTAAGTTTGTTGATATGATTTGTCAAAGTGTTTCAAAAACTTTAATTATTAATACATGTTAATCAAAATTAACACAATAAATAAAAAATAATAAAACGTCTTTTAATCATATAATTCAAATAACATTTTTTAAAAATAACCTAAATCAAATTACATAATCCTGATAATTTTATGCTTTGATTTTATTTTTCCCTTTGTTTTTAATTTATTCTCTTAATACCTACTTTTTGATTTTTAGATTACACAACTCCGACACCTTAACACTAAAAACATCAAAAAAATGAACTAAAAAAGAACTTACTAATATATTACGATAAAATGTGAAAGTAGTTTGAGAAATTAAAAGAATAAACAGAAAATAAAAGGTTGAAAACAAAAAAAAACAACAAAAAAAGTCAAACTAGAATAAAAAAATTAAATATTTAAATATTTTATTGTCATGTTTTAAAATTTAGGCTAGAATTAAAAAAATTAAAAAATTAAAAAAATTAAACATTTTATTACTACTTTTTAAGTTTGGATTATAATTAAAAACTTGACAAAAGTTAAGAGTTTTTTTTTTGGGGGGTAATTAACTCTAATAATAATAAGCATTCAAATATACCAATCGCTACATGAAGATCCTCATATTTTCGCATCAGACAAAAATATTCATATTAACGCGAACCAATCATTCCAGAACTCCTGAAGAAATGACAGCTTGGGTCTGAGATTACATACTGTACATAAAATGAAGACAATGTCAAAAGTACATGAAAGTACATCGCATGCGGCTAGCTGAATTATCACGTCACTGTTCTTCCTCACTGTCATTGCCAAAAACAGAGGCTACAGCTGCTTTTTGCTTCTTTGAAGCATTGCCAGAACTCTGCGATATCAGTGAGGGTGAAAGATTGACAAACAAATTACGATAAATAGAAATCCACTGTGATACGACTTCACTGAGATCAAAATTTCGATATATCTATGCTCAAGGAGATGGAAGATAAATTCATGAATTACTTCATAGAACGCATTATTCATGTAGTTCTCCAAGAAAATATTCATCAGTTGATATCTAACGATAATTGACCGTCTCCATGATTAGACATCATTAGACCCAAATGACTCAGCCACAGCCAAAATTACATCTGAGAATGTAGACCCAAACACATACAAAGGGAGATAGCTTCTTATAGTACCAAATCACTTATGAAGACACGTAATAATTATATCATCACTAGAGTCCTAAAGCTAGAGCAGCTTCATACCTTGGAAGACACTCCCTTAGACGAAAAACCAAATTTCAATGTCTTTCGTTGATCCTGATCAGCTAGTGCAGTTGCACTTTTGACTGAAGTAGAAACCTGCGTGGAGACAGACTCTTGCTTCTGCTGTGGTTGATCTTCTTGTTGTTTACGAGCACCTGCCCTGTATAGCAGAAAGAAAAATAAAACAAAGAGAACGAGGACACATGGTCTAATTATGATAAAACATATGAAATGCTAAAAGACAAAATATATCTTCATCAACATAGTATCCATGTAGTGTTACATCTGAGCAAGCTTGGCCATCTCCCTCTCTTGTCGTTGCAATTCTCGTTTTTGCCTATCATCACGACTGCTTGAACCATGCATCTCTTTCATTTCCTTGAAACGCTGAAAGCCCATCCAAAAACATTGTTGAATCAGACAAAATTATAAGTAAGCATAATACCAACTATATTTGTTCCAAAAGAAAAAGAATTTGCGATAACCACTGCTGTTAGTAGTGCAGTGTTGAGTTCTAGGGATGGCAACTGGGCCCGGGCCACCCCGCCTTAACCTGGAGTCAACAGGCCTGGCCAGGTTTACCAGGCCTCCTTAAAAAAGTTGGGCCTCGGGCCGGGCCACCTTCCCAGCCCAAAGTAGTTTTGTTGCTTGGGCCCCCAGCCTGAGCCCGGCCGGCCCTATTGCCATCCTTAATGTTAACAACATATTCCCCAAGACTTGAGATTAAGGGTTGCATCTCCACCTTACCCCTTGTCCTAAGTGGCAATCTAACAAAAGAAAGTGAAACGGAAAAATACCTTTCTGTGATTGTGATCATATGAGCTCAAATGCGCTTCAAATTCAACTGCCAATTTGTATTGCTTGTTGCAGAGGTCACAAAAGAACACCTTCCTTATTTCTTTAACCTCAGTTTGAATTTTCTGCTCACGTTCTGCTAACACCTGAATTTTCATAATGTGCACGAAGCAGGCAGTAGAAGCCACCAGGTAATAAAAATTGCAGGAAATTCTCAAGAGCTTCCAAAGTTGATGTTCCCCTATGATATACCATTCCCGTCAAAAGACATGCATATATGCTATATGCAGCCTTCTGCTATTAGATGTGGGTTTAAGTATAAGATAAAACCATCAACTCCTTAGGATTGTTTCTATTTAGAACACTCTACAAGCTTATAGGCATACCTCCCGCTTCTTTGCGTGTTCCTCCGTTTCCTCCAACTCAATATCTAGTTTTCTTCGCTGGATATTTTCTTCCGCAGTAAAGAAATCATCTTCTTCTTGTTTCCCAATCCCTAATTTTGGATCTCTTATCCCAGATTTTATTGGTTCAGTTATTCCTGAACATTAAGCAGATAAAAAGGCATAAATGCTCAGCAAAACACTAGAACCAGCATCAAGAAGTAAGCATTTTCACTGATAGCCTCCAATATCTCTGGGTTAAAGAAGAAAACAAAATTCTAAATTGATTTCTACTAAGACACAAGAAATGAACACATTTAACATACAGCGCCAATCAATGTTCAAAAGTTTCAGGTTTCAAAATTTATCTGCTTTTCGCTGCATGCGGTTGGACATCAGCTTTCGGCCAGCAGAAGTCATTTATTTTTTTTCATGGCTCTGGCAGATCTCAGATCCAGCAACAATAAGAATTGCTATCAGAAAAGTTCGTAGAGTCATGATGATAATTTCCAACGTAATTAATATAGATTTGCAGAAGTCAAAACCAGGAAAATGAAAATCACCAATCACCATAGACTACAGAAGGATGCTGAAATGACTGCCTCATACTTTTGCATCGAAGGCATAAGAAGTTGGAAACTATGCAACCAAAATCCTGTCATTAAGCATCATATCAAAGGTTCAAGAATAGCACACCTTGTTCGTCCTTTCCAAGACCCTTTCCTTTCCATCCCATTTTTTGGAGAAGCCTAAACCCAACATTAGATGCTGTCAACTTTGTATCCAATGATGCTTGTTCAACATTATCCAAATCAACATTTTCTGTTGGTCTGTGGTCAATTGGCAGCTGAAAGTCTTCTGCCAAATCCTCAATTACAGAATCCTAACCACCAGAAAAGAAAAACGCAGAGATTAATACATTGAAGGAACACAATTCCCCAGTATTAATACACATGATAACAGCTAGGGATTTGCAACAACCACAATCCTTATGGTAAACACAAAACACAAACCCAAGTCCAGAAATGATTTTCCAAAGCAAGAAAATCCACAACGAAACAATTCAGACAACTCCCAGAAAGGAAACTTGCATTTCATACACAGATTACATGAAACAAAACCATACCTGCTCCATGTCCTGCAGGCGTTTATCACTCATACTTGCTTCCCGCTTATCATTGTACCATCCGTAGTCCATCTCTATGCAACCAAAGAGGAAAGTTTAAAAACAATGAATCACATAAGATTTCAACAAATTAGATTGATTGAACGATTCCTTCATTAGGTTCCAACCGTTTTTACTTTTATAAATTAACATAAAGAAGAAACTCGGACATACAAATACAGCTCCCCCGAATCAAATATGGATATGTAAAGTAAATCTGAGAACAAAAGTTCGGTGCAAAACCCTAATCCTAAGACTTATCTGCACAAAAGATCATTACTTCAAAGTAACCCACGCCCAAAAGCCCCCAAAACAAGGGGCAATAAAAGAAGTTCACAACTTTTCCGAAGCATATTTTACATTTTTTGCTTCGCGGGAAACAAAGATCGAAAACCAAAAACATATTTCATAATCAGATTTTTACATTAAAACGAAAAGAGCTATAATACGAACCAGCAATCAATTTGGTAGTCGAAGACGAAGAACGATCCAGCCAAAGATATGCCACTGAAGGATGTCTCTATATTTTGACTTTAACACTTGAAGAGACTCCAAAGAAGAGAGAGAGGCCTCTCGGATCTAGGATTGAAGAAATGATATTTATTTCTCTCCTATCATTTAGTCCTATGATGAAATTAGATTGGGCTTTCAGCCTATTACTCGGCGAGTAACTATTATGTGCCCAGTGGACAGTCACCCGACCCAAAATTGTGAATGTCGTACTAGATTTAATATCATATTAGATTCTAGTATGATATTATATTGATATTGGTTAATATCGAGTATCGTTTCAGATGAGTTTTTAAATTTATAAAATAGTTCTTAAGATTTTTTAAAATTTACAAAATAGTTCATTAGTATATTGTACAGTTATATACTATATATACGTTTACATCAACCTTATTTCTAAAAATTATAATAATAAATAATAATCACAATTAATAATTTAATATGAAATAACAATAATTTTTAAATATTTCAC
>JANZXR010000007.1:17933657-17964071 GCA_027575705.1 Erythroxylum echinodendron
AATAAGAATAATACAAAGTATTTAAAATATTACAATAATACAATTTCATCATTTTAATAAATAATAATTACATCAAAGCATCCAATAAAAAGAACAATAAATATTCTTAACTATTACAATTTCATCATGATAGGAAACAATTAAGTTGAAGCTAAACCTGAAACAAAAATATTTACAACTATATCACATATATAAAATTTAACATAAACTGATAAAAATCAAATATAAGTAAAATTAAAAGAAGAGGAAAAAAATTAATCTGAAACGAAATTCAATCGTCAGTAGGAGGATACCTTCTATAACTGCACTGACCCCATTTAACATTTGGTACAAAATCCTTATCATTGAGAAGAGCTCCATCATCATTATCATTCAAATTTAATGCACCAAATGACATGTCAATGCTTTACCCGCTATAACTGCACTGACCCCATTTAACATTTGGTACAAAATCTTCATCATTGAGAAGAGCTTCATCATCATTATTATTCAAATTTAATGCACCAAATGACATGTCAATGCTTTTCTATCCGAGATTATCTTCCAAGTCATTGACATCTACCAAATTCGATTCTTTTGAAACTCAATCTACCAAAAGATCGATGTTATCAATGGAAATTGAATTAGTACTTGTACTATTAAGCCTTATAGTAAACAATAAATTTTAATTATTAGAAAATTATAAAAAATTATATAGAAAATAATAATGATAATAACATATCTTTCCCGACAATTCCCAACAATTTTCATTTACAACAATCACAAAACATTCATAAAACAATTTCCAATTCTAATAATTCCCAACAATTGTCATTTCCAACAATCACAAAACATTCGTAAAACAATTTCTAATTCCAACAATTTTCAACAATTGTCATTTACAACAATCACAAAACATTCATAAAACAATTTCCAATTCCAACAATATAGAATAATTCTCATTTCCAACAATCATAAAACATTCATATAACAATTTCCATTTCCAACAATTCCCATTTAAAACAATCACAAAATATTTATAAAATAATTTACATTTCCAACAATTTTCAACAATCACAAAACATTCAAAAAAACAATTTCCATTTCTAATAATTTCCAACAATTCTCATTTCCAACAATCACAAAACATTCATAAAACAATTTCTATTTTCAACAATTTCCATCAATCACAAAACATTCATAAAAAATTTCTATTTCCAACAGTTCCCGTCAAATGCCATTTCCAACGATCATGACAAATCTTATTAAAAAATTTCTATTTCCAACAATTCTCATTTCCAACAATCACAAAACTTTCATATAATAATTTCCCAACAATTTTCATTTCTAACAATCACAAAAAGGGATATAATTTAATTATTACAAAATTATAAGAAATTATATCGAATTTAATAATGATAATAACATACCTTTCTCAAAGCTTTAAATTGTATCGAACAAAAACTAAGTTATTCAACCTCTTATCCTCCAATCTATTCCTTTTTTGGAGTGGGTAAATTCAAATGGGCTCCAGTTTCATTCACAGCCTATTGCACTCACACATTGACTTAAAATCTAAATTGCAAACCTTTTCAATTTTGAAACATCATTTCTGAATTGATCCCACCAAGAAACTGTAAATTATAAGATAGAACACCATTTCTAAATTGATCTCGCTAAGAAACTATAAATTATAAGATAACAAAAGTGATGTTATAAACAAAATAAAGTGATAATTAATTTTTAACAAATAAGAAAAAGGAAATAACTAATACATGGAGAAAGTTTTCTTCGTTGTCCAATTGCAATCAGTATTTTAAAAACCCCGTAAGACAACTTATAAAGCTCTATTTGTGAGCTTAATAGATCTTGCGTCGGGTCAATGTTAATAATTGTTGTAATAGTTAAAGGTATTCCTCTATTAACTTCAGCTTGCTTACTAAAATTCAGTCTAAAATAAATACTAGGATTAAAAAATGCCCCAGCTATAAATAACGGAGAAGAAAGTTGTCTTTCTCTTCTCTCATTAATGATTGAAAGATATGATGTGTACAAAGAAGGCCTATATTTCAGATTGGCCTTAATTGCTTCCGTCGCTTTCTTCATGGCATAAAAAATATAACCCATTGTTGGCTTTTCTTCACTATCAGCCAAGCGAAGTACCCTCACCAAAGGCTCACAAACTCGGATAACAGATTAACATTGAGACCAAAATTCTCTATCTTCCAGTATAATATTACAAACCTCCACTCCAACATTAGACCTACCATGCTGAAATGCAATCCACTTATCACTTGTAAACATTTGTCATAACTCTTTCTTCATCAAAACAAAAGATTGAAGTGATAAGAAATTTGTTGCAAATCTTGTCACAGTAGGACGACCCAAATTCTTACTATTGGTAAATTCCTTTCTCATCAAATTCAATACTCATGCACAATTATAAATAAACTTTTTCACCTTTTTAGCTTTCTGCATAGTCTCATTAATAACAGGAAAATACCTAGGATCTCCTATATTCTCTAGCATTAGGTCAATGCAATGTGCAACATAAGGAGTCCAAAAAAAGAATTATACATATTCTATAACCTTTTTCCTATCGCTTTATATGCGGAATCATTGTTAGTAATAAACTAAACAATATTTTCTGGCCCTACTTCATTCACAACTTCATCAAATATCCCAAACAAAGTCTCAATATTTCTAATAAGGCCAGATGCATCAATAGATTTCAAAAATATAGAGCCATTTGTAGAATAAACCAAAAAAAATTATAATAGACTCTTGTCTCCTATTTGTTCAACTATCACATATGATTGAACATCTATAAGTTGCCCAATTCACTCTTCTTTTAGCCAAATAACTTATAATTTCAAAAACAGAACAATTCAAAAGTTTACCTCTTAAGTCATCAATCGAAGGATCTTTGTATTCCAGACTATAAGAGGCTATTGCATCCATCATAGGTTGATAATAATAAGATTGAGAAGCATTGAATGATGAAACTGTATCATACCACCATCTAGATACTGCCATATCGACATTGTGAGCCTCATCTCTTGATTGCATTACACTACGAATTGAAGGTTGAGCTCTAGGAGTTGTTTGTGGTGCAAATAAACTAGTCACCTGCCTTCTTCTCTTCCTCACATCAGGTTCAGATACTTATTCTTAAGCCTGAGATGGAACACTACCAGTACCAGTACCAGTACCACTACCACCTTCAACATTTCCATAATCATCATGAAAACTAGAAAACGAACTTCCACAACCAATTTCAAAAATCAAACTTTACCTTCTATCTCTCTTATGTTGATATTCATTAAGCAATGTTTTCATTTACCACTTCACATCATGGCTTACTTTTTTATAGGATTCTACATCTCCTTATTCAATCGGGTGATTCCTCCACCTTTCAAATGTTTGTTACAAAACAAGCAAATTGTATGATTCTTCATATCTGGGACTAATGCAGCTGAGCCCAACCGGATTATTATACCTTCCTGAAGTAGTTTGATCAGGAGTAGTTGAATTTCCTTCCATTTATCTGTAAGAATATAACAAAAATATGAAGATATTAGTTTTGTAAG
Organism: Erythroxylum echinodendron; assembly: GCA_027575705.1. NCBI lineage: Eukaryota > Viridiplantae > Streptophyta > Magnoliopsida > Malpighiales > Erythroxylaceae > Erythroxylum > Erythroxylum echinodendron. The sequence continues at coordinate 17,937,227 of JANZXR010000007.1, forward strand.
AAATTAATCCTTTAATAATTTTATCAACAAAATTAACAATGATGTGTAACAAGAATATTAGGGATAATAAAATATTCCACTGTAAATTTGGATAAGATTCATGAACCAAACCAACAAATAGGTTTCCATTTCATATTTTCATTACCATTTGATTCTTTCACAATCCAAAATTACAAACCAACCATAAACAATCAACATACGGTTTTCATTTTTTTCGTTACCAAAACCAAAAACCCACCCAACCCATACATTACAACCTTCAAATTCAATCCAACATTCCAACTCCATCGATAGACAATCCAACATTTTCTCTAACCATCGACAGATAATCCACCAAACATTTCATCACAACATAAACAATCCTTGACAATTTCATCACAACACAAACAATTAACCATAATCATTGTAACAGAAATTGAATAAAAAAACATACCCAAAGACAAACCAACAGAATACAATCGGTGATGGGTCGGAGACTCGAGATTTGGGTATTATTCCTAGATCCAGATGCAAAGACGATGGTGGTTACATCGGAGACTGGAGAGGGACAAGCGATGTTGGCGGTTGGTCGCGGAGGAGTAGGATGGATGATGTTACGACATGTGACAACGACGGAGAGGGATAAGCGACAGGCGACGTTACGACTTGCGACAGAGAGAGGATCATTGGAGGAGCAGTGGAGGACCACCAGAGAGACCCGCTAGAGGCTAGAGCATGACTGTCTAACACCGCTGACGACAAGAGGAGAGGAGATTGGAGAGCGATAGAGAGAGGAGCAAAATAAAAAATGAGAAGATGCAGAAGAGTGGAGTCGGGGGTATTTAGGTTTTTGTTTCAATTTGGTCCTCTAACTTTTAGAATTTAATGATACCAGCCTAATATTTTTTAGTACTATGAGTACCGACCGATACCGGTACCACAATTAAGGATGCCATTTCGATTACCGGCCAGTACAGTACCGTCCAGTATGGAATGGTATTCGTATCTGTGATCCCATCCCATGTAATTTGACTCGGTCAACGTGACTGTAAAAATAGTCTGCAAATTAAGAAGTCAATGTCAGCCCCTTAACATAAAAAGGAACTTTACAATTAGCTAGAAACCAGTCATAGGTTAAATGTTGGTTGGATCATACACATAACGAGTTTCAAGATAACTTAACAAGTTAGATCAAGCATAGCGGAAGTTTTGTTAAGAGTTTTGGATCCTGTAGAGACTGACTTGGCTAAAGTTAAATTCTTGATGGACTAAGGATTTAGTATATGCTTAAATAAATGGATCATAATTAATGGACTTGACATGGGTAAGACTAGTATGTTATGAAAAGTTCTAGGCTTGGATGACTTATTATCAATAGATAGAGATTAAGAGAGCATTCATTTGTATACTTGGAAAGAATTAATAAAGGTTAGCATTTGATATATCTCTTTCGTGCTTCTATTGTTGCCTTTAATAGTTTGGTGCATTCTCAGAAATCTTATAAAAGTGTGAGAGTTAAACACTACGAAGGTTATGAGGTGTTTGAGAACAAGTTAGGTTGACAATCAAATAGTAAGGCCGAGTCTCGCTTAAACAAACTTAAATGAGATAGTCGTGCAAAAGAGTAGGCATAACTTGTGGTATAAGTTTGGTACTTTGAAGACCTTTGTAACAACTAGTATTAGAGCCACATTTCAATATGGCAGGAGGCAACAATTTAACATAGCATGTTAACAGAGAGGAGGCACTTATTGGGCCAATTCCTCAAGGAGAGGAAGAGGTCACTTATTACAATATTCAGTTCGAGATGTTGGAGGAGTAGATCCAACAGTTGTAACATTAAATAATATATTTGATGAAGGTACAAGAGGAGACTAGTTTCACGATGATAATCCTAAGGGGTGTTATTACGACACAGGATGTTGGACGTGTCGAGAGTATCATAGTGAAGCTGCATGAACCCAAAGTTTTCAAAGGTGTGTAGAATGTGATAAGATCTCATCTTGACTAATTATTTGATTTTATCTCCTTTGTTTTAAATTTATTTGTGCTTAAATGTTAAAATTAATGTTTGTTTTGTTTTAAGAGATCAAAAGTAAAGATTGCATCAAATTGGGACTCTATTGATGATAATGACAAATTTTGGATAAAGTGAAGAGATTGATATAGTGGACAAAGCTAATCACTTAAAGAGTTAAAATTCGACTAGAAGACTTCGCCTTATCCTTATTATGAAGGAGTTTGATTTTGAATTCATTTTAGATAAACAGATTTACAAGTTAGAATTAGATTAGGATTATATTAGAAAAGCCTATAAAGGGGACATTTCTCACAACATAAAAAGGTTCTCTCCTTTTACGCTTTTAGCAATTCCTTAGTCTATCTTTTATTTTTGTTATTGGAGCAAAAGCCATGTGTGGCTAAACTTATCGTTCTAATTCAAGGAGATTCAATACTCTGATTGTAACTTTATATGGTTTTGTATTTTGAACCTTTATTCACGTTTTAATTCAAATATTTCTCGTTTTGAGTTCTCATATTTCATGAATAATTAATATTCAATTAATTAGACAATTTAATTTAATATTGATTATTCTATCGTTATCTAGGAATTCAATGATCCGTAATTGTCATGAAGAATTGGTAAAAGTAGCAAATAGGTTATTTAGGAATTTCCATATTTAACTTATGATAAACAAGAAAACCAAATTGAATAGTTGCAGCTATTTTGATTATTTAATTTAGGGTTTACTCTTTTTTACGAAGTTTGTTGCTATCATTTATTTGATATGGAATCTTATCACCCCCAGTCAATAAATAGTAAGTTTTGGTCTAGATGTTAGGTGTGAACCAATTAATTTAGGAAAATTTGAGACTTATTACATTATCCTAATATGTTTTGTACTAACTGCTTAAATCGTGAAAATATTCTTTTTAAACCAATGATTAATGCTACAATTAGATGAGATCTTTTCCTGGAATCGAAGTTTAGTAATCTTGACTTTCTCAATTTTAAATTCAGTTTAATTTGATATTAATTTCAGTTAATCAATTATTTAATCAAACCCCCCATTTACTTTTATTACGTGAAATTAAGAAACTAATGTTTAGTTCTCTAAGGATTCAAATTAGTTCCGTAGCAACGGCGTCAAGTATTATTTGATATTATATCCTTTGTTTTGGATTTATTTTGATGCTTATATATGGATATTATCTCTAAAAAAGCATGCAATCCAGTCCCTTATAATGCAAACAACAACCCCACATAGCTAGCCCCAAGTAGTCTCTACACAGCACCATCCCTCTTCATCAACCCAAGAACGTTGAGGGAGTGAGCGACACTGAATTTGAATCAACAACCTTTATGCATTCAATTTCTAAATGTTGAGGTATATTTCAAATTGAAATCTAGTTTTATCCACTTACTGCCTATTTTTCATGTTCTTGCAGGTGTAGATTTACTTAAACACCTAACAGAATTTCATATTGTCTGTCCTGGAATGAAGCCACAAGGGGTGATAGAAGAATAAATTAATCTCATGGCCTTTTCGTTCTCTTTGAAAGATAAGGCAAATGATTGGCTATATTATCTTCTACCTGGCTCAGTAACAACATAGAAAGAGATGAAAAGAATGTTTCTGGAGAAGTTCTTTCCTACATCAAGAGCACCGAATATCAGAAAGGAGATATGTAGGATAAGACAAATTACAGGAGAAACATTATATGAATATTGGGAAAGGTTTGAAGAGCTATGTGTCAACTATCCACATCATCAAATTCTCGATCAACATCTAATTCAATACTTTTATGAAGGCCTATTACCAATAGATCGAAGTAAGGTCGATGCAGCTAGTAGCAGAACTCTAGTAAACAAAACATCTGAGATAGCCAGACAGTTGATACCAATTATGGCCAAAAATTCTCAACAATTTGGGACAAGGATGGACGGAGCTATTAAGCATGTAAATGAGGTAAGTAACACACACCTTGAGGATAAAATATTTGATTTAACCACTCTAGTTCTTCAAATAGCTATAGGTCAGTTGCAATCGGCAAGAGTGTGTGAAATATGCTCATCCCCTGGACATCCTATAGATATATGCCCTAAATTGCAACAAGACTCTCTTCAAGAAGCTAACGCAATGGGGCGCTTTCTTGGTGAACCTCAATGAAAGTATGATCCTTATTCTAATTATTACAATCCAAGATGGAGGGATCATCCAAAATTGAGCTATGGAAATCAAGGAGGCCAACAACGATGTCAACCTCACACTTTTAAACAACCTCAAGCTCCTACATATGCTCAACCTCAATCTTCAAGTTCAGGTATGTCCTTAGATGAAATTATTAAGGTGCTTGCTAATAATACTCAACAATTTCAATAGAAACAAGGGTAAGCCTTCAAAACTTGGGAAATTAGATCACTCAATTAGCCACCTTGGTAAGTAAATTGAAAGCGCGAGCATTGAGGAAATTACCTTTCCAAATAGTGGTGAATCATAAGGAGAAAGTGAGCGCAATGACTTTGAGAAGTGGTAAGGAAATTTAATCTGGGACTTCTTTACCAATGGAGGAAGAAAAGCACTATGATGGAGAAAAGAAGGAAGAACTTCCAACTAAAGAATCAACAAAGGTAAAAAAATGATTCATCTTCATCAATATCAATTAATGTTTTCCTAGCATGTTGGCTAAACTAAAAGATGATGAATATGGAAGAGAAATCTTAGAAACGTTCAAAAAGGTGAAAATCAATATACCACTTCTGGAAGCCATCAAGAAAGTTCCAAAATATGCAAAATTCTTAAAGGAGTTGTGCACAAATAAAAGGAAGCTAAAGGACAAGGAGAGAATAATTTTGGATAAGAATGTATTAGCTGTGATATATAGGAAATTAACAGAAAAATGCAAAGATCCAGGTATGTTTACACTTCCGTGTGTTATTGGTAATAGAAAAATTGAGCGTACCATACTAGACTTAGGTGCATCTATCAATGTCATGCCATACTCAATTTACCGAGCTTTGAATCTGAATTCTTTGCAAGAAACTAATGTGATAATCCAACTAGCTGATCATTTATATATACGTCCTATTAGAGTTATTGAGAATGTTTTAGTCCAAGTTAATGGTTTGGTATTTCTAGTGGATTTTTACATCTTGAAAATGGATAGAGGCAGTGTGGAATATTTGGCTTCAATTCAATTGGATAGGTCATTTATGAAGATGACCAAGATGAAAATTGATGTGGATGAGGTTACTCTTTCTTTAGAGTTTGATGGAGAGATAGTAAAGTTTGATATTTTAGAAGCAATAAAATACCCTAGTGATCTTCAATCTATTTATAATATGGATATTGTGGATTCATTTATGTAGGAAATGTTTAATGAAGAAAATATTGAAGATGAGATGAAGTTTAAGGCCAAATCAGAAGTGAATGAACAAATTGATGAAATTTGTGAAGTTGCAGAATCGTTATCAGCAATTGAAATAGATTTAAAAACTCTGAACTGAAGATCAAATTGAAAGCCCTACCTGATCAACTTAAATATGTCTATTTGGGTGATGAAGAGTCATTACCAGCGATCATTTCAAAAAGGTTGACTGAAGGGAAAGAGGAAAATTTGGTGGCACTACTTAAAGAATACAATATTGCAATTAGTTGGACTTTAGCAGACATAAAAGGCAGTAGCCCAGTGACTTGCATGCACAGGATTCTTTTAAATGAGAATGCTAAACCAAAACAGGAACCCCAAAGAAGACTTAATCTAACAGTGAAGGATATAGTAATGAAAGAAATTTTAAAACTTTTGGATGTAGGAATAATTTATCCAATCTCAGACAGCGAATGGGTAAGTCTGGTGCATGTTGTGCCTAAGAAAACTGGAATGACAGTGATACGAAACCAAAATGATGAATTGATACCAATGAGGGTACAAAATAGGTGGCGAATGTGCATCGACTTTAGGAAGCTTAATTTAACTACTAGAAAGGAACATTCCGTTACCTTTTGTGGATCAAATGTTAAAAAGACTTACTGGTAAATCATGTTTATGCTTTTTAAATGGTTTTTTAGGTTATTATCAAATAGCGATTGCTCAAGAGGATCAAGAAAAGACTATGTTCACGTGTCCCTTTAGAACGTATGCTTTTAGGCTAATGCCATTCGGTCTCTGTAATGCTCCAGGTACATTCCAAAGATATATGATGAGTATATTGAAAATCGCATTGAAGAATTCATGGATGACTTCACTGTTTATGGAGATTCATTTGATGATTGTTTAAATCATTTATCTAAGATTCTTAACAAATTTGGTCTTAAATTATGAAGAATGTCATTTTATGGTAGATCAAGGCATTATTTTAGGATATGTGATTTCATCTAGGGGCATAGAAGTTGATAAAGCTAAAGTGGATTTAACTGTGAACTTACCTTACCCTACAAATGTTAGGGAAATTCGATCTTTTCTTAGATATGTAGGATTTTATTGCAGGTTCATTAAAGATTTTTCCAAGATTGCAATACCTTTATCAAAGTTGCTATAAAAAGATGTTCCATTTGAATTTGGGAAAGACTGCAAGGAAGCTTTTGACAAACTCAAGGTACTACTAACAAGTATGCCTATTATTCAGCCACCAAATTGGGATCTGCCATTTGAGATCATATACGATACTAACAACTATGCAGTGGAAGCTGTTTTAGGCCAAAGGATTAAGAAATAAAGTCACGTTATCTTCTATGTTTTTAGGACATTGGATGCTATGCAGTGTAATTATTCTACAACTGAGAAAGAGCTTTTAACACTTTTTTTTCTTTAAATAGATTTAGATCTAATCTGCTTGGCTCTAAAGTTATTGTTTACTCTGATCATACAGCATTGAAATATCTTCTAGTAAAGAAGAAGTCCAAAATGAGTCTAATACAATGTATTTTACTACTTCAAAAGTTTGATTTGACAATAAAGGATCGAAAGGGTGCAGAAAATTTAGTAGCAGATCACTTAGGCAGACTAGTAAGAGATGAAGATATTTTACCTATTTTTCAAACTTTTCCTAATGAGCAATTGTTCCAAACGAAAGGTATGATTCTATGGTCCGCTGACTTGGTAAATTATTTAGTTACTGGAACTTTACCTTATTACATTAGTAAGTCTAGGAAGGAAAAGATAAGAAATGAGGCAAAATATTATGTGCAGGATGAACCATTCTTATGAAAGTTCAACTTTGATCAAATTATAAGGCATCGTGTGCCAGAAAATGAACAAAATTCTATCTTGGCTTTTTGTCACAAATATACATGTGGAGATCACTTTGGCCCCTAAAAAACTACTAGAAAAGTTTTAGATAGTGGTTATATTGGGAGACTTTGTTTAAAGATTCTTATGTGTTCTGTAAAAGTTGTGACATATGTCAAAAGACAGGTATGTTATCTCGTCGAAATGAAATGCCTTAAACCCCAATTCTTCTAGTTGAAATATTTGATGTATGGGGTATTGATTGTATAGGCCCTTCCCTTCATCTTGTGGATTTTCTCACATACTTTTGGCTATTGATTACGTTTCCAAATGAGTGGTAGCAAAAGCACCAAAATTGACGATTTTGCAACTATTGTGGGGTTCATAAAAACTAACATTTTAAATACATTTGGAATCCCACATGTCATCATTAGTGATCAAGGAAGTCATTTTTGTAATAAAGTTGTGGTAATGCTATTTAGAAAGTATGGAGTGCATCATCGAATAGCCACCACCTACTGTTTGCAAACGGACAAGCAAAAGTATCGAATAGAGAGGAGAAATCAATTTATAAAAGACTATAAATCCTAGTTAGAAGGATTGGAGTTTATGACTGGATGATGCTCTTTGGGCGTACCGTACAGCTTACAAGACACTGATAGAAATGTCTCCTTATTGATTAGTTTTTGGTAAAGCTTGACATTTACCGGTGGAAATGGAACATAGAGCTTATTGGGTGTTGTAACGTTACAACATGGATTTGGCGAAAACTGGAGAGGAAAGGAAGTTTCAACTACAAGAGCTAGAGGAAATAAGGTTGGATGTTTATGAAAATTTGAAAATTTACAAAGAGAAAACCAAGTTGTTCCATGATAATATGATCTTGAGGAAACAATTTCAGGTGAGACAGAAAGTTTTATGGTGTAATTCTCGATTAAAGCTCATGCCAGGTAAGTTACGTTCTAGATGGCTTGGTCCATTTGTTATTGTTAATATATTTTGTCATAGTGTAGTGGAAATAAAAAGTTTAAAGACCAGAAAGATTTTTAAAGTTAATGGACATAGGCTGAAACCATTCTATGAGGAGATGACAGTTTCCAGTGAGGTGAACATTGATTTAGAACTTCTTTTATATGAAGAAGTTTGAGAAGAACTAGCCCTGTCAAGCATAACGACGTTAAACAATTGCACTTTTCGTGAGGCAACACAAAATATGTTAGTTTTATTTTATTTTGTTTTAAGTTCTTTCTAAGATGAATCTGTTTGTTTTTGAAACATAGATTATTGGCAACAAAAAAAATTCCAAGGGTGAGATCTCACCTTATGTGATTTAGTATTCGAGAATGAAGATTTTAAAAATCTAGACTACTAAATCTAATAAGGCAAGACCTCCCTTTATGTGATTTAGTATTCTGGAATTCTAGATTACTAAATCTCATAAGGCAAGATCTCGATTATTTAATTTAGAGTTAGTCTTTTTCACAGAACTTATTGCTATCATTTATTTGATATGGAATCTATCATCCCCAGTCAATAGATAGTAAGTTTTGGTTGGATACTAGGTTTGAACCAATTAATTTTGGGAAAATTTGAGACTTATTACAACTATCCTAATATGTTTCGATCTAAAGCTTGAATCGTGAAAATATTCTTATTAAACCAATGATCAATGTTACAATTAGATAAGATCTTTCCCTTGAATCGGAGTTTAGTAATCTTGACTTTCTCACTTTTAAATTCAGTTGATTTAATTTCATTTTGTATTAATTTTAGTTAATTAATTATTTAATCAAACCCCTCATTTACTTTTATTACTTGAAATTAAGAAACTATTGTTCAGTTCTCTAGGGATTTGACCTAGTTTCCACAACTATTACAAAAGTTTAGAAAATCAGTATTATTTTGGGGGCTTCGATAACCTGACCAGAATGCAAAGGAGCTCGAGAACTTTTTGTAAGATATAGAGTAGTACTTTGAGTTTGCTAAGGTCCTCGATGTTGAAAAGGTCAATGTGATGACTATGTACTTGGATAGAGATGCCAAGCTTTGGTGGAGAATGAGGAACTCTGTCGAATTCAGTGTAGGTAGAGCTGCTATCAATATGTGGGAGAAAATGAAGAAGGATTTAAAGGATCAATTCCTTTCGATGAATGCTTCTTGGCTCGTAAGGGATGCCTTGAAGAAGTTGAAGAAAAAATGAGGACAAACTCTTCAACTTTTTATCCATGTTATAACCACAAGTGCAAAATGGAGTTGCAGAGGAAAAAATGTGAAAGATGTGGTTGGTGTAATTGCAACTGTTGATGCCTTGGTAGATATTTTGAGTGAAAAAAAGCTAAGACAGACTCCTCTACTTCTTCTAAGGGCAAATACCTAACCCAAAAGGAGAAGAGTGAGGGAAAAAAGAAGAAAGATTCCAAGAAGTTAGATTTTAAGAGGAAAGACAAGCAAAACGATGACTTTAAGGGTAGGGATATGTCCTTTAAGAATGGACAACTTTCTTGTTACCTATGCAGCGATCTACATTTTGCGAGAGAATGTCTAAGAAAGAAGCTAAACGTATTAATTACCGAACAAGAGAAAGAAGATTTGGAAGCGACAATGAATCCGTTCACATTATTAAATGTTATTAAAAGTGAATCGATTCCATTTGACAAGCTGATGTATATAAGGATACAAGCCTATAAGAAGGAAGTAACAATAATACTAGATATGGGCATGACGCACTCTTTCATGGTGAAAAAGATGGTGCATAAGTTGAGGCTTATGGTGTCAAAGACCTAAAAAAAGATGAAGACCCCTATGGTAAGGAACAATGATGGTAGGAACTACATACAACATCTCAGTGAGCATAGGGAGTTGGCATGCTAAGTTCAACTGTATGATTATATCACTTAAAGATATCAAGTTGATACTAGGGATCGACTTCTTGAAGGCAGCAAAGACAATACTATATCTAAGTTTGGAAAGTATGATGGACATGTATGAACAAAATTATTTATATGTTAACCGTTGTAGATTCAGTGGTGGAAACAATGGATGATATAATGAAGATAACATATGTGTCAGTTATAAGCATCAAGAAAGTGTTGAAGAAAGGTATAAAGACCTATCTCACTGTTATGTGAGAGAATTGATGAGGACTACATGATGGAAATCTTTGATGTAATTGCAAGCTTATTGAGGGAGTTTCAGGATATGATGTTGAAAGCGTTGCCAAAGACTCTTTCCCCTCATCGAGAGATTAATCATAGGATTGAAATCATTCCTGGAGTTGTCCCAGTTGCTCATGCTCCATATAGGATGTCTTTGTTGGAATCGAGGGAGCTTAAAAAATAACTTGATGAATTGTTTGAGGCAAGATTTGTCCAACCTTCTAAAGCCCCATACATTGCCCCAATACTATTATAAAAGAATCAAATGGGACACTTTAGATGTCTGTGGACTATCGAGCTTTGAACAAAGTAATAATTAAAAATAAGTATATTGTTCCTTTAGTTCAAGATTTAGTGGTTAGACTATCAAGTGCTGCAGTTTTCTTGAAGCTTGATCTTCGGAATGACTATTGGCAAGTGTTGATAGCTGAGGGCAATGAGTAAAAGATAATATGTGTGACTTAGTATATGTTATATAAATTCTAATCTTGTGGTTCAAATTGAAATTTTTTTATGTGAAATTTTGTAACCTAATGAACGATGTGTTGTATGGTTTCATTAATGAGTTTGTTATGATGTATCTTGAAAACATCTTGGTATACAACATTGATATGGCAACACATATGGAGCACTTAAGGAAAGTGCTTGAACGACTGAGGCAATATAAGATTTACATGAAGATGGAGAAGTGTGAGTTTGCACAGTCGAAGATCAAATTCTTAGGTCACTTGGTAAGCAAGAGATAGATTAGGATGCATTTGAAGAAAGTGAAAGCGATAGTTAAGTAGTAGATTCTCACGACAGTAAAAGAATTACAGAGTTTTCTTATATTGGCTAACTAATATAGGTGACTTATTAGTGGAGTACTCAAAGAAAGCAGCGCCATTGACAAACTTACTGAAGAAAAAGCAATATGTTAGTCAGATGCATGTAAAGAGGCATTCGAGAAACTTAAAGCCATTATCTCAAATAAACCTGTATTGAAGCAACTTGAGTTTGATCTTACAATTGAGGTATATACGAAAGCTTCTAACAAAGCCATTGGCGGAGTCTTAACTCAATAGTGTAGAGCAGAGGTACTCGACATAAGAGAAGGAGATTCTTGCAATGATGCATTACCTTAAGACATGACAAGTATATTTTTTAGGGGATCTGGTTCATTATTCGTATCAACAATGTTGCCAAAACCTTTTTTAGGACCCATAAGAAGTTATCCGTGAAGAAATCCTAATGGTAGGAGTTTCTTGACGAATATGACTTCATATAAGAGTATAAATTGGGGACAAACAATAATGTGATGAATGCCTTGACTCGAAATGAGGTGTTCGCAACCTTATATGTCATTACTAAGGTAGAGTTTAACCCGTTGGATCAAATTAAAGCTGCAACTTTATTGGACAACACAAACTGTAAGTTAATCTCACAAGTTAAGGAAGGTATTGTACGTAAGTTTTGACTCGATGATGATGATCTTTTAATGACTAAAAGTAGTCAGTGTAAATGTCAAGTTTTGGAGGATTATGGAAACAATTGTTGTAGTAGATGCATGACTCACAGTGAGCTGGTCACCCCAAAGTTCAAATGATGATGATGCTCTTGACTCATTTCTACTATTAGTCGAAGATGGAGAATGACATCGAGTTATATGTCAATACATACCTTATGTGTTAGTTGGATAAGCCAAAGAGTAAGAAAGAAGTTGGTCTGTTACAACCCTTATTCATCCCCGAAAAACCATAAATGTCAATTTTGATGGATTTCATTGGTGAATTTTCAAAGGTGGACAACATGGTGACAATCATGGTGATTGTAGGTTGATTCTCTAAATATGCAATCTTTTGTCAGCATCAGCATCTTGTCCCTTGGATATTGCAGCAGAGTTGTTTTATAAAAATATGGTAAAATACTTTAGAGTCTTTACAGACATTGCGAGTGACCAAGATACCGTATTTACGAGGCAATTCTATATGTCCTTTTTCCACATGATGGGTTGAAATTTAAAGCTTTTACAGAAAGATGGTCAAACTGAGAGGATCAACAGTTTATTGAAGGAATACTTAAGGCATTATGTAAATGCAAGTCAGTGTAGTTAGTTGAGTTTACTTGATACTGTACAATTTTGCTATAACTTGCATAAATCTTTTGCTATAAAGAAGAGTCCCTTTGAGATAGTCTTGGGATAAGAAATGCTCTCTTCATTCAAGATTGCACAACAAAAAACAAATGGCAAGTGCCGTATAATGTATACTTTTGCAATGGGGAAGCAAGAATTATTGGATGAGGTAAGGAATAATCTTTGAGAAGCTTCTTGATGGATGAAGAAGCAAACAAACTTACGAAGGAGACTACTAGAGTTCTCGTGGGAGATAAGTTACTGTTGAAACTTATATTGTAGATTTGAAGAAGATCTTAAATAAGCAATTATATCGAGGATTGGGACCTAAGTATGATTGACCATTTAAAGTGTTAAGGAAAGCATTGAATTTGGCATACAGATTAAAGTTGCTCGAGAGATTAAAGGTATACCATACTTTTCATGTTATTTTTCTTAAACTTTACTATGAGGATGCATTAGATCTAAATAAGAGTTAGGTGAAGAGAGCTCCACCAGTTATGAGAAAACGATTCAAGGATCAATTGGAGAAACTCTTGGATCATCGAAAGATAGGGCAATATAAGAAGAATAGGAGGATCAAATTCTTGATCCAATGAAAGGGAAAGATAATTACTAATGCTATGTAGGAGAAAGATACTACCCTGTGGCAATTCCAGGATCAAGTGAATGCCTACCTTCAGACTAGTTTGACGAGAACGTCAAATTCATCTAGTGGGAGTAGTTTGTTAGCTCTTAGCATGTGAAGGCACTTCACAGCTAACTGAAGATAGGCCTTCGATTAAAGTTTAGCTAGATCACAAGCATGATGGTGGCATGCGAGAGCTCTAAGGTAACTTAGCAAGTTAAATTAGGTATAGTGCAAGTTTTGTTAGAGTTTCAAACCTTGTATAGACTGACTTAGTGAAATGAATGGATTTTTGCTATATTTTTATATGTTATTTCATTTGAATTCATTCTTATTTTTGTGTTTAATTGCTCATTTTGTGTTCCTATTGATTTCACATGTAGATTTAATGATCGAATACAAATACAAGATTAAAGCATGGAGTTTTGAAGGCATTACGAGCTAGGAAGGATATCCATAATGTAGCCAACAAAGTAAAAAAAATTACTTGGAGAAGCATCAAAGAGGTTGTCCAAAACGACAGCTAAATGTGTTTAATAGAGAGCCAAAAACTTGTCCAAAACGACAGCCCTTAAAGCTTTCCTTGCACACCAAACGACAGCATCTTTAGAGGTCCTCCTTGCTTCAAAATGTAGCTCAATTAGCTTTTAAAATTCCAGCAATACAGCAACACCATCTATGTTTAAAAAACAGGTCATAAGGTTATAAACAAAAGATGAACAGTAGCGTGGTCGATACACATTAATTCATACCATCAATAGCACAGTAGAGTAGCGGTTTAGGAGTGAAGAGCTATGACTTGGAGGACTGGCAGCATAATGGGGTGAGTAGTGTGAAACAAAGAAGAGAGTGGTGATAGAAATAGAAGAGAACATAGAGAGCTTGGGGGAGACGTGAATAGTGGAGGTGGACCATCCATCTTTATTTGTCATATCATTAAATAGTATAGTGAATAGTGAGAAGAAGAGAGGTTACGCAGTGAAGAGATAGAAGGGAATTTGGTAGGGTTATCAATGGCAGTTGAAACATTTTTTGAGAGAGATCCATAGAGGGGTAACATCCCGACAATGGTTTGGAGGCTACATCGACACCGATGACCCGGTTAGAGTATTTTTTAATTATTTTGTTGTTTCTTTTTCTGATTAGGAATTAATTATGTTATCTTATGTGGATTGGTTGGGTATTTGAATGATGACGATTTTAATGCTCTATTGAATCATTTTTAATGAAAACCTATTGCTAGAATCGAATGCAATACGTAATTGTTGTATTTTTTATTCATGTGTAGCAACTAATGGTTCCGAATTATTAGAGATAACATAACATAGGTTAAATAATTTGAGCTTGTGTGATTATTACCTAGATTGGTCTATTTTTCTGAATCGTAATGCGATTGTGTGAATAAACTTAGAGAGCTTTTTCTAATTTTTCAGATAGCTAGGGTTAATTAACGAGCGCTTTGTAATTAACTAGGATCTAAGGAAAAATTGAAATTAACAGAGCTTGTTGTTAATCTATGACCAATAATTGGTAAGAGAGATTAAAAACAACAAATCAATGAATTATGCTTAATTAGAGTGTAGGCCGAGATTAGACCAAAAACTTGGATCCCTACTGAGTTCTCCAATTTTATCATTTTTTGCATGTTTTTTTAAGTTATTTTCATTAGGTTTATTTTATTTTATTTTCTTGTTAAATACAAAACCCCCTTTACCTAAATATCAATTAATTTCATTTCATAAGCTATCCGAATACTCTCTATGGGATTGATCTAGACTCACCACTGCTACAGTAGTAGTCTAGTTATTTTATTTTTACTAGCTTTATGACGCGTAGGTTACTCAGCTAAAGTTAAGTTCTTGATGGACTAAGAACTTATTGTGTGCTTAAATGAATGGGCTATGACTAATGGACTTAACATGAGTAAGCATTGGACTAGATAAGTATGCTATGAAAGGTTTTGGGCTTGGATGACTCATCATCAATAGATAGAGATTGAGAGAACATTCCTTTGTATACTTTGAGGAAAGAAATAAAGATTAACATTTGTCTGTTATTGCCTTTGAAAGTTTAGTGTTTCTCAATAATCTTACAAAAGAGTGAGAGTTAAACACTACAATTATCGTGAGACATTCAAGTTAGTTGGCCGACGATTACTTAAAAAGACCGAGTCTTGCTTAAACAGATCTAAGTAAGATTATAGTGCAAAAGAGTGGGGATAACTTGTGTTATAAGTTTGGTGCTTGAAAGAGCTTTGTAACGGCTAGTATAATAGGGTGAGGAGATATAAGGATAAAAAAATTGTGGGCAATAGTAACTCAATCAACAAACATGAATGCAAGAGAGAGATGATGTTAGTAACTCAAGTGGCTTGTATTATTGTCACAACTACTCAGAAGTCACTTCAATATAAATGGACAAAGTTATCAATCCATCTATAAAATTTTCAAATTAATTAATTTCTTTTCTTTTAGTTTATAAATTATTCCTTTTTTATTTCTAAGTGTTTATTGATATACCTTATTTAAACATTATGTAATGTCAACGTTAAAATTTTCATGTGAATATAAAAAAACTTAGGAATCTATTGTTTGAAATTTTTATGAATACTATAAGAATATATTTTTATAGTTATCTTGTCGAATGTCTCATTAAAACTTCTTTTATAGTTTAATTATGTCTAAATATATTTATTATTCTAAATTTCTCAATAACAATTCGTAATACTAAAAATAATTGTAAAATATTTTTATTTTGTATCAAATTAATATAATTGATTTGTAAATTTGCGATAGAGGTTACATAATTGATCTAATAAATAAATTTTATTAAAATAATTTGACATAAAATGATCATTTTAATCTCTTAAAATATTTTCTGAATAATTTGAAGCAAGATTAGAACCTTTAAATTGAAAAACATAACATGTTTGTACTTTTTATGCAAAGATTTGGTATTTTTAAAAAAAGAAATCAGCTAATTGAAATCTTCTTTTTTAGAACAATATTATTCAAAAGATTTTCTAAGACAAATTTACACAAACTACACGAAAATTGCTTGTAATAAATAGAGATGCATAACAATGAAATGAAGTATTTTATTTCTCAGATGATAAACCAAATTTTCTAGAAGCATGCTTTTTATTTAATTAATTTGTTGAGTGTATAATATAAGGTAAGGTTTCAACCAGTATTATGAAATCTGTACCGTATCAGTCAGTATCAACCAGTATCAGCCAGTATTATAAATATCGACCACATACCGGTCAGTATCAGAAATTTTGAAAAATATAAGAATTAAGTTGTAAAATTTTTAAAAAATTTTTAAATTCCCCCTTTTCTTTTTTCAAATATTTTTAAATTTTTTATTTAGTTAAAATTTTATTGTAATTTTTTAATTTTAATTTTTAAAATAAAATAAATATTTTATTACTAATAATAATTATTCATTAAACAAAAATTAAAAATAAAATTTTTAAATAATTTATATCATATTTATTAATAAAGTATTAATAAAAATATTTAATTTTTTGAAAAATAATTTAAAATTATTATTTATAAACTAATATTTATTTTATATGTTTTTCATTATTATATCAAATTTATTTGAAATATATATATATTTTAAAAATATTTTTAAATTTAATTATATTTATTAATAATTATAAATTAAATTTGCAAATTAAATGAAATTAAGATATTTATAATTTTAGTAATAATTAATTTTAATTAATCAAATATATAATATATTTAATTGATAATAAATTAAATAATATATGTTTTTATTTCATGTTTTAATTCTACTTGGTTGTTACCTTATCACGAATTCTTTTTGTAAATTATAATAATCTAAGAGTTAAGGATATTTATTATTCTTTTTATTAGATGTTTTGACGTAATTATTATTTATTATATAATGAAAATTGAAACTGTAATATTTTAAATACTTTATATTGTTCTTAATTTTATATTTGTACGATAATGATCGTCTTTTTTTATATAAATTGTAGTTATTATTTGTATGTGAAATATCTGAAAATTATTATTATTTCATATTAATTGTGATTATTATTTATTATTTTGATTTTTAAAGATAGGGTTAAAAATATATAGTAGAACTGTACAATATGATAATAGACTATTTTACAATTTTTAAAAAAATTTAAGGACTATTTTATAAATTTAAAAATTATCTAAAACGATATCTAGTATTAATCAATACCAACGTAATATCGTATTAGAACTCAATTCGGTATCAAATTTGGTACTACATTCGTAACATTCAATATACTTTTTAACTTTTAAGCACCAACGCACCAAATCCTAATCGCGCCTAAGTTTCCCGAACTCACTTAAAGGATTATTTTACCCATTTCTTTAATTAAACATATTTGATTATTTGAACCTAATATCCCCGCTTGGAAGATCATGATTCCTCCAAGACCAATGGCTTTCGGACTCAATCTTTTTACTTGCATTTAATATGATGAGTTAGCTGTTAGCTTCGGTTGCTTACAGCAAGAAGGCATTATCTATAAATCCAGGATTAACAACTTAAAGCGGAGAAAGAAAGAAAGAAAGAATAAAAGTTACATGCACTTTACTTGTTAGCTTACCTGCTCAAGGCACAAAGTATAACGAATGCCGAAGTCTTATCCTCCTAATTAAATTTGATCATTAAGCTTCAAATATGCCACCTTAAGCCTAGACATGCTTGCATTGCCATCGCATAATTAGAAACCTATTTCTGTTCAAAAATTAATGTGATTTTTACCTTAATCAAATTTATGTAAATTAAAGTAATCGTTTATAATGGATCAAAGCCTGTTATTTAGATTATATCTTTGTTAGATCAATTAGTTTATTCTGTATATCTTTGATTCCATGAAAAGGACCCAGTTAATCATCAACAAACTATAATTTTTTTATGCTTATGATTTAATTAAGGAAAGAGGAACTAGATACCTCAATTTTATAAACTGCATAAGCCTTAGCAACAAGAAGTTGATGAACTAGCTAGTCATGCATCTTTTTGACCATCTTCTTTAAAGATGAACGTATCTAATAAATATGTATATTTTTTATATTAGAGCAGGTGGATAGGATTTGAGATGAGCTGGTCACTTTATTTATAATCTAATATTTTGTTGTTTAGCAGATTATTAAATACAAATTGATAGGACTAAACAGCAGTAGACAGGATCATGTATAAAATGTGTCTTGTGCTTGCCAGTTTGATTACATGCTTTGTGGAATACACGCTAATCCACCGTATGGATGAGCTTAGTCTTCAATACCACGTGCTTCAGGGTTTTTTTAGTTGTAAACCAAAACTTCAATATCTTAAATGGTAAAGGAAGGACAATAGTACGAGGGAATATTACTCTCAGTTACGATTTATTTGTCTGCCTCTCATTTTCAGCTTGTAGTTACTTGCTGAATATAAATTTGTCATGACCAGCAGCTGTCCTGCACTCGTTTAGTTAAATATTATAATTAGAATTTAGAACTTCCGTTTAAGTACACCTATCTTTCTTTAAAACTATTTTCTATTTTAATATTGAAGAATAAGACAGTATGGTTCACTTAACAATTTGGAAGATGTAACTGATTATAAAATCCGAGAAAAAAATTTAGTTTTGCTTGCGATATTTTAAATTAATAAATATTTTATAAAAATAGGTCGAACTAATTGCATTAGGTCAAATAAAAATTTTATAAGTTAAAAGTACAAGTCAACTTTTAAATTTTTTATAAAAATTTAAAATAAATATGAAACGTTTTGATATTTATAAAGTATCTCTCTTAATGTTAATGAGGGTGGCTCTTGGAAGTTGCTCGTTGGTGACCACAAAGTTACAGGTGGAAACAACCTTTTTTTATGAAAACATAAAAGGAAGACTGCATACATTATGACCTCTTCAAACTCTCATAAAGTGAGAAACTTTGTGTATTGATTGCGTTGATTTTTTCTCTTAATATTAATAGTCTATTTAAACGAATTTGATAGAATGTTGAATTTTTCAAAATAAACAAATTTATATTGTCAAAAAATGATATACTAAAATTTAAACGTATTAAGAATTAATTTATGAGTATTTAATAATGATAAGATCCAATAAATTAAAATTATAATTTATCAGTTAAAAATTAAAATGTCAAATGACTTATCCATGCATTTTAGCAAGTTCTAAATTGCATTCAATAATTGCAACGGTAATTGTTATGTTATAACTTATGGGATCTTTGTAATCAATATATAAAATTATTTTAGCTTATTATAAGTGCAAAAGGTAATTAGATCGAGTCATGAAAATAATTTTTTTGAAAAAAATATAAAAGAAAGTCTACGTACATTTGATATCTTTTCCCCGACCCTCACAAAGCATCAACTGTTTGTTGTTTTCTATGAGTGTGATCATGTTCAAGTGAATATTTCTGAAGCTGTTGGAAACATTGAATCAATTATTTATAAGTTCATTGTTTAAACAAGGGACCAACAAGAAGGAATGGAAGGAAGTAAAATTATGAGACCAGTGACTTTAAAACAGAGGTTCAAAATGAAGGAGACGAAAAAGATAGCTGGAAGTGAGCAATCATTGATTAATAATCGCCCTTTCTTCAGGTGAATAACAAAACTTGCGGACTACAATACATGTGCTTTTGTCTAAAGTTTTACCAGCACCGCACCACCTACTGTTGCTTCTTAGACTATGCTTCTGATATTTTCATCACTGACTACTGACCATTCAGTTCAGTCTCCTCTCTCAAGATTCTCTGCCTAATGCTTAAAGTTGAAGAGATATCCGCCTACTACCAAAGGCTACCTAACTATCTCCTGCTATAAATTCAAACAGAAGTGGCCAGCCATGTTGAAACCCAGCAACACAAATTAAGTGAGAGAAGTGAGAAACCAACTTGCAGGCTTCTTTACAAGTAGTTAGGCTCGTCTTATAAACCTTACCTCTTCTCAACTCTTGAGCAAGAAAAAGAATGCCTTTCATGGGTGGCAACAGCAATAGCAGCAGACAAAAGAAGTCATTTTCATCCGGTTCTCTCTCTTTGTTCAACTTCATGAAATCTTCAAGGAGGCCTCGAAGAGGGGATGAAGCAGGTAATTGGGATGATGCAATGAGTGCGAGAAAAGTGTATCCAAGCGACGAAGATAAAGTTCGATGGGTTGCTGACCCTCGTATCAACACTAAAGCTTCTGCTTTTATTGCCCATTTCCATGCTACTCGCCTCTCCGAACCCGAACGTCAAGTTCTTCAGGCTGCAGGAAAGGCCTGAAAGTGACGTGCATGCATCTATCGCACTCATCAAATGTTTCATATGGCACTCATCAAATGTTTCGTGTTAAGTGTATTTTTTGCTCAAATGTTGTAATTAATCAAGTAGTTCGGTGAATCTTAATTTAAGATTTCAGAATAATAACAAGATTGTTTTTTCAAAATTACGCCCATAACCTGCAATATGCAACTGAAAAACTTACTAAATGCATCTTTAAGGACCATCTTCGTTCATGAGAACTCTGCAGTTTGATGATTTTTGTATCAAAAAGAAGATGGTTTTAGTATGTATACAGGAGATGATTTGCAGCAAAAATGCCTAGCCATGTTCTGGGTTTCGAGTGATATAATGCTATAATTCACCTTAAGCCAACAGCACTCAATAGATTAATCTAGTTCATATCGGCAAGTACAAGTAGTGGAGGATCATCATCAAGGTCTAATGCATTACTGAATTTAGAGCCTGAATTTAATAGTGTATGTCCACATCTCTCAGTATAAATAAATACAGTATAAATAAATACCAATTTTCTGCAGCTGTAAACTCAGCTGGAACTACAAATTAGCACACAGAGCATGCTAGCTTCATGAATCATGGGATAATTAAGTAATTATGGTATTAATTAATTGAAGATTCAGAAACTCATCATGGAGTTTGGCGTTATATACAGTTCTGCTATATATGTTGTCGTTGCATGGGAAGATGCTGAAAGAAACCAGGTGCTAGTATAGGACAATGTCGACTGTTGACATTTAATTCTGAGAATCCAACAAATTTCCCAAGAAGAGGGGTTGTGGTTTCAGTATCAGGACTTCCTATTGTACACAGGACGGCATCTTCTGTGTCTCATTCTTCTCCCGTTTCTTCTACTTAACGCCTTAATCATTCCAATTCCTCTGTTACATCAATGAGCGACGAATAAGACAAACGAACTCAACTTTTTTTTTTTAAATGTTTTTTAAATTTTATACCATTACAAAATTTACTCGCACATCTATTCTATTCGTTTTTCCTTGTGGAATTTGAACATAAAAACTTATTTTTTCACTTATAAAAATTAATATAGGGGGTGTGTATCTATTTAATAAATTATGATAATTTTTTTTAATTTTTGGAAACAGTTTTTCTACTAATTAATTAAAGTCGCGTCCTACTGACCTCTCTAGACCTCGCATTTAGCGGGATTTCTACTGAATGTTGTTCTTATTATTGTTGTTATTGTTACGATGATTTTTTAATTATTAAACTATAAACATTTTTCACAAATGGATAAAATTACAAAAGACAAATATATTCTATTATTTAATAATCTCTTTCTCAATTAACTCAAAATTAAGTTCTTTCACGACAAATATATATTTTTAAAGAACCTAAACTCACAATTCAATCTTAGGAAGAAAGAACATTTTTAAAACTTATTTTCTGAAAAATTAGAATTTATAAAATTTAAACCTTTATAATAATTATGTGACATAACAAGAATTGGAATCCTTTGATAATTTTAGAATAAAGCCTTAAAAATTTTTAGGACTTAAACTTTTTGTTGAAAAAGAATTTAGAAATTTGTTTAAAAAATAGTCATTCAAAAATTAGACCCTTTTAGTATATTTTAATTTATATAAAACACAATTAAAGTGGTTTGATAAGGAAGCAATTTGTTTAATGCTGCTGATCCCATGTGAGAATTTTGTCCGACAGTAATGAATCAAAGCTTGGTGTAAATAATCAGAAAACGATTGGAGCACAATTGTCTTGCGGTCTCCTGTTAGTCATCAATTTAACATTGATCATATACTCTTTCCAAAGTACCAATCTAGGTACGCTAATCAAAAGTAATGCGTTGGGCATCTTTTCACATCTACTGGAGACACTTCAGAATCCTGAATTCAAAAGTATTGATGTGAGGTCCCATCCTGCACTAGAGTTTTGGACTGATTCCCCTAACAGTAAATAATGCAGAAGATTTACGTTGCACTGTTACATGCAAGTACGTCTCAATCTCTTTGTTGAAGTACAACAAGCTTTTGACTTGTAAGGCAATGGCACGCTCGGTTGTCTTCTTTCTGTCCACCTTTAACTACCCCGGCCCTGTATGGAAAAAAGTGGCAGGTGCATGATTTACGCTTATGTGTTTAGGAAGTAATTGCCCAGAGCAACAAAATAAGTCAACCAAAGTTGGAAAATTAATTTTTAGGAAATACATATACCAAAAGAAAGTTGCTATCAATGCCAGCCTAAAAGCACGTACAAATGGGCATTAGTTGCCGACTTTATGTATAGCTGTAAGGAATGGTGGCCATCCATATAAGTGAAAAGCTTCGACCTTTTGCTAAGATCCTTTGATGACACCTTTTTCATGGTTCTTGGCATGTGCTTGTCTTCAACAACTATGATTGTAAACCCTCCATAGTTCCATATTCTTAATTTCTTTTTTAGGCCATGCTTATCTTTCTACCCCTTTCCCTTTCTCCTTTTCCTTTTTTTTTCCCCTCAAACTACTCTATTTCTTTTCGTTGTAACACAATAAACGCTTTAATTAAGTAAATTAAACAGTAAAAGATGTGTACTTTTCTTATAATTTTACTTATTTTTAAAATTACTTTATTGTTTCTAAATTGTTTAAAAATATTTTATAGTATAAAAATAATTTTAGAAAGATTTTTATTAATATATTATAGAGTTGCCTATTTGTTGAATATATAATAGTGTTTATATAATTGTTTTTTATTAACTTTAATAGAAAATTATATTAAAATAACTTATGTAGAACGGTTTTCTTAAATAGAGAAATTTATTATGAAATTGAATTCTCTAGCTAAATAGTTATTAAATTGATATTTTTATTTTTTATTTTTATAGTAGTGCTTTCCTCACTTACTTATAACCACAATGTTGAATCAATAAATAGCCCAGTTGTTATGACTGATATAATATTGCTTGACGTTGAATAATTTTTTAAAAATAGTCAAATCATCTCTAAACACTATCTCTATTTACTGTTCCATATCATCCTTAACGTTGATTAAATTTTTTTAAATAGTCAAATTGTCTTTCAGCACTATCTTTATTTACTGTGGTAAATATAACAACAACAATAATACTTAGTGTGAGTTCTGTTAATAAGCGAGATTTGGAGAGGTCCAATAATACGCAGCTTTATCCCTACTAGGTAGAAAGGTTGTTATGATAGACTTGGATGCGCGCACACACACACTCAGAAAGGTTGTTATGATAGACTTGGATGCGCGCACACACACACTCACACATACAGGGGTAACAGAGGGTATATAGGGGTGGCAGATACCAAGGTATGTGGTGTTGTTAGACCACATGATTCAAGAACGACTCTTCTCACTATAACTCCTAAACTCGTGAAATATTTCACAAATAAAACTCGTGAAATATTTCACAAATAAGCCTCAAGAGAGCTGTATCATAAGTTTGTGCCTATATACTAGTTGTTTGGCCTTGATTTTGACTAAAGGACAACACGTAGCCCTTTGTTTTAGTTTATGAGCATGCCAGAAATTTAAAGTATTTCCAAACTAAAGAAATAAGGAAAAAAGATTGCGACTCATAATCTGACTGAAATCAAAACGACTGTGGATTGTTAGAAAAGGGACAAAAATCTAACAGAAAGAACTTTGCTTTATTGATAAACAAATCGGTAAAACGCAATGACTAAGAAATTGAAAATTTGCTGAGAACAATTGAAAAGGTAAGGCTAATGCTAAGGAAAAATTAAAAGAATGCTGAGAAAGAAATAAGCTAAATAGGTTCAAAGATTTGCTGGGATGCCAGGCTTTTGATATGTGAGAGGTTGTATCCTTTTTTCTTCTTCAAAGCTCCTATTTATAGCCAAAGATGTTAAGTGTCCCAATCCAATTCAACTTGTAATCCTGATAAAATTTTATCTTTTTAGATAAAGATAAAATTTAGATAAAACTTTATCTTATCATATAGAGATAAGATACCAGATAGAGATAAAATTTGGATAAAACTTTATCCTTATCTCTTCATTATCTTAGACTTCAAGACTCCCACTCTAACTCCAATTCTACTACTTTCCTCTTTCTCTGCTGGACAGTGAAATCTAGTGGACCAAGGCCAGTGTCTGAACTTCGAACCATGAGCTTTCTTTGGGTTTCGAGTTTTCATCCAAAAATAGTAAAAATGAGCCAAACCCATTTTTCGGTGTAAACAATTGCCACCTGCACCATTAGGCTTGTAAGTATAAGCCTTATGGTAGTCTTTGAACATCTGGTTAGATCCTTCGGATACTTTGTCTCTCAAGGTTATACCCAAAAGTCCTCCACCTCTGATTGGTAATAACTCAAGTAACTCCTTGTACTGACCATCTGGATAGAAGTCATTGAATGGACACGGACATCGAAATTTCAAAAGGTTCTCTGACAGATACCGTGCCAAATAGCAACCTCGAGGTAGACCCATTCGATGTTACCTTTTAAAACATAACCTCCTGAGCTCTCAAAAGACTCTAGTACTGTCAATATATAAGGGCTACTCCTCGTTCTCTATTAACCACCCGAGAAGACGGTTTTCGAAAATTTCCCTAAAGCTTCTTCTCTTTCTCTCCTGGCACTCCCATCGTTCCGCTGTCAACATCGTCGCACAATCTCTCAGCACGACTTTCTAACATCGTTGAAGTCCAGTCATCTTAAAGAGTCCCATAGCCGTTGACTCCTGTCGGTAAGCCTGCGCTTCCTTCTCCTCTTTTCATTTCTACCACTTTCGTTAACTCTAACAAACAGCGTTCTTTTCTAGAAGCACTTCCTTCTTTCGACCGTCACAAGCTCTGCAAATCGCTCAATAGGATGTCAGGTACGAATCTTCTCGAACTCCATCATTTTGATTTTGGGGGACCATTGTACTTTCTGGTGACTACTATAGTTTCTGGTGACCTTGAGAGTTCCCAGTGACCTCTAAAGTTTTGGGTGTCTCTGAAATTTGAAATTTGGGAATTATTGCTTGGTTAATGTAATGAGTACTGAGGTGTGTTTTAGGAGTGTATTTACTTGCAGATAATTTTGGAAACTCCCATTTGCAGGGGAAATTCTGCTAGAATTTTCTTTGGACACTGACCCCCCATTTCTGTATTGTAGACTCGGAAACCCCTCTAGCTCTCTCTACCTCTGCAGCCTTGGTCGCCAAACAAGTATAGACCCCTTTTTTAGTATTTCTTTGTCCTTCAAAACATTCCTCCATTCTAAACACATCTATTTAGTACTTAGGGCGGCCTTCAACAATGTCTAACTGTTTCTCTGTCCTCCCCAACTCCTCCGGGCATGCCCTTTACGCTGCTTAAGGGGGAAACCCTTCTCCTCCATCGGGATTCCTTCACCGCTCCTGGTAAACAAAGAACGTGGATTCCTAATGTGTCGGAGTACAGAGCCTGAGTAGCCACTTTGCAGTCACACTTCGAAAGTCGTTGGAAGCAGGTGGGTATAGCTGACCTTATCAAGCTGTCCCTACACCAGCAGTATTTCGATAGGGACCTGATGATGGGAGCCCTGCGCTTCTGGAGCCACAGCTGCAACTCTTTCCTCTTTCCTCATGGTCCAACGTCGGTAATTTTGGGGGATGTTGTGGCGATTACTGGCCTCCATTTGCAGGGGAGGAGGCTGCATCCGCTGTTTTCCCAGAGGAAGACAGCTCTTTAGAGGAGGCGTTGGTTTCTCTGCCCACCGCCTCTTCTTTCAGTGGAGTGAGTGTCTCTTAACTTGGTTGCTGTCTACTTCTCCTCTGTTTTCCAGCATTCCTAACCACCCGTTTTCCTCTTTTGTAGGTAATAAGGCAAGCCAAGGATTTGGACCTGCCAAGTCAAAACCTGGCTCTGATGTGGTACTTAGTTGCCAAGTACATCACTTGTTCCCCAGCTAGCAGGCTTACTAAAGAGACCAAGAACTTAGCCCTTGCACTCCACCAGGGTCAGTAGGTCTCTCTAGCCAGCGTTTTCCTTAGTCGCTGTTACCGAGGACTATACGTGGCTGTCACTTCAGATCCTTTCAAGGAGCTACCACCATCGGCTTGGCTTCTCCAATTGTGGCTCCTTCTATACTTCCCAGCCCTACGCTCTTCGACTTTGCCTTGGAGGGATGAGGTTGCCTCTGGGATTGCAGCTTCTTACTGCCCCTGCCCCCTATCTCACACTACAAGAAAATAGTGAATTACATACGACAATTACTGACGGAAAAAGACAATATACCGTCGGTAAATATATTTACCGACGGAATAAACAGACGGAAGAAAACGTCGGTGATTCGGCCGAAGCTAAATTCACCGACGAAACACTTCTTACCGTCGGTAAAATTACCGACCGAATAGCATGTCCGTCGGTAAAATCAACGGAAACGTTGCCGACCGTCCAACTTATTCCGTCGCTAAATTTACCGACAGGTACAGTATAGCCGTATGTAAATTTGGCATCGTA
>JANZXR010000007.1:17968274-17986453 GCA_027575705.1 Erythroxylum echinodendron
ATAAAAGTTTCTGTTAATTTCATTGTGTTGTATCAAATGGTTATAAAATAAAGTGGAACGTTTTGGTTACTGATTTTCTGTACTTTATGTTGTGTGTTTAAAAAAATTTTTTATACCGACTTTTAATCTTTATCAAGAATCTTTAAAGGGAGTGGATTTTGACATGCTTGTTTTAAATGTTGAACAGTTTTAGTTTATTCTTTACTCTATAGTGGTGGAATCTTCTTGAACAATTTGGAAAACAGAGTGGTGTAATCATCCATATAGGGATGGAATCTCTGACGTAATTTACAATTTCAAGGAATTGTTCAATCTCTTTTGTGTTGAGATTTTCATCAAAAAAATGTAATAACTCATTAGTTATATGTGTACTAGGCTGATAAAAACCATTATGAAAATTCATACCTAAAAATTAAGATAAAAATGATCACAATAGAGTCTTATGATCTTCATAGGCCTTGGAGTATAAGAGGATGTCATTAATGTATATCAGGGTGCTGGAAAGAATGGGTTCGTAAATTTTTGTCATGACCTTTTGGAATAGTGATGGATCAAACTTGAGTCCAAATGACATTACGATCCATGCGTATTAAGCTTTGGGAAGGCAGATGGCTATCTTATATCTTTCTTATGGATCTATACCTAATTGTCATAATACTGCTTTCAAGTCAAAATTTGAAAAGCTTGTTGCTTCTTTGAGGAACAAGACTTAGAGTGTTGATTTTTGGTTGTGGGAATTTATCATCTTAAAGGAATGCATTTAAAGGTTTATAATTAATTATCAAACTCTTTTTTCCTCTCTTTTGTTCCTCTAGTTTCTTCACATAGAAAGCTTGGCATGCCCAATATGATTTTATGGGTTCTACTAATCCTTGCTAAAGTAAGATAGCAAACTCATCTTATGCTAACTTTAAATCATCAAGATTTATACCAGTGTAAGTAGCTTTGGTAGGATTGATATTTCATTCTTCTTGAATGGTAGATCAATATAGAATTGTGGATTTTTTGAAAAAGGATTGGGGTATGAGAACTGTGCATGAGTCTCATGACAATGCTCTAAAAATTGATCCCTTATTACATAATAGGGAGGAGGTACTTAGGTAAGTTCAAACACTTGCTTATGTTTGTGTAATCATTGAAATTGGCTCAAAATTTAATCCATTTGGATAGGATTTGCAATGGAGAGGCTTTATAATAGAAATCCATACCAATTAGGATATCTGGATTAGGTAGATGACTACCAAGAACTTTAGTCCATACAACACAATCAGAGAAAAATCTTGTCCATATTTTCCTTTTAGTTATAAGCCCAATTTTGAATGAATTACCATCAGCAGCAGTGAAATATTCATTATGTGATATCTATCTAGGCTTCAAGAGGTAAGACTTTGGGCTTCATGATACTTTAACAGGATCCAGTATCCATATATCTAATAGCTTTGATTGACTCATCATATTTATCTTGTTGTAATAACTGGATATGGACATTAGGACAAGGAACATTGATAGATTTTGAATCTATCTTCAAGCATTTTTTTCTATAGCATGTATAAGTAATCATCCTCATTATCTTCACTAATTAGGTCATCATAGGATTCAAACTCATCATCAGAAGAATTGACTGGAACAACAAATTTGTTTCCTCATTTTCACTGGATTATTTTTTAATAAAGTCTTCAATATTGCCATTATCATGGATAGGCATTATAGCCTCAATGGAGTTTAATAGTTTCAAATATCTTTTGATCTTATTAGAACATTGACAATCATAATGTCCTAATTTGCCACAAATAAAACATTAATATGCCTTTTTTGCTTATTGAGCTTGTATTTTAAAGAATCGGACAAATCGACGTCGTTTTTGTCTTTTTAGTGGCTTATGATAACCTTCATTTAAGATTTGTGATTTGTGAGACTTTCAATAGGAGAATTTCTTATGATGATACTTCTTTTAGTATAACATTCATATTTTTTTTCTCCTTGTAATTGATTTTCAAATAAGGTTTTTCACAAGCCATTTTGAGCAAAAGCCCTCCTTTGGTCAAGTTTCTAAAAAATGTTTCTTGGTCACATAGTTTATCAAAAGAAGCTAAAGCAAGTTGATATATTTCTCTAAGTTTTATTTCTCTTGTATCTCTTTGTAAAGTTGCTATAGTCCTTTGATGTTTAAGCTATAATGCTTCTGGAAGAGACAAGATGAACATATAATAGAGATTGACATTATTAAAACCATTAAGCAAATAATATCTTTCCATTATACGTTGAAATTTTTTTATATATCTCTTCTGTCGAATGAATGACGAGTATTCTTACCTAATCTATTTGTCAATGAGTTGAAAATCATTAATAAATTATTATGCATGACTTTAACAAGAATTCCTGTCGAGGTGACTTAAATATACTGAAGCATGAGGTAGTCATCTAGACTTTGCCACCATTATGGTAAAGTACTAGTAAAATAAGAAGTAAAATCGAGAAAAAATCTCATAAGAAGTAAGCTCGAGAAAAATAACTGATCAAAGCTCCAAATTCATGGAGACATTCTCTCTTTTTTTGGGCAGAATATCATCAAAAGTAAACCTGGGTCCTTAAGTAGGTCTGGTTAGTGGTACGTATGCTGGAAATGGTGAGGGCTTGAATGTTTCAGTTCCTATAGATTCAACTTCACTATTATCATGTTCAACTTTAGTTGATTCAGTTATAGTCATCATAATCTGAGCTAATTTAGATAAATCAACAAATTGCTCCAATTCTTCTAAAGATCGTTAAGACATTTCAGAGGATTGTTCAGATATGTCAGAATGCTCAGGTGTGTATTCTCCACATTTTTCTAGAATAGATGTTGGTGCAAGAGTTTTAATAAACTATTACTGAGGAGTTTTATCTTTTCTAATGGATGAAGAATGTTGGGTTTTTGGTGGTGAAGAAGGTGGGATTTTAATCTGCAAAGGTTTTGTCCATGAATTAACATGTTTGGTATATGAATATGATGGATCATAAGCTTTATCAGTTTTAGGCTTCGTAGCTATAGTAGGTTTAGGTTTGGGTTTGTTGTAGGAAGAATATGTTACCTAATTAAATAATAGCTTATTTTAAACATTTTCTCAAAGTCAGCAGGTTCAGGGTAGGTTGGGGATGAATAGATGGGTTGTACAACTAGAAAAGTTATAGGATGACCTCAACAAATAGACTTGTACTATTCTGTTCACATGTCAGCTTCCATTCTTTGAAGTAATTCTTTCACTCTTCGAAGTACCTATTCTTTTTTTGTGAAAATAGGTGCAAATATATTGTGTTTTAATATATCTTCTGAGATTTGAATCATGTTGATCCATCTAATCTTTCAAGGATTTGTATAGTTTTTGGATCTGAGAAGAGACTATTTTTACCCGTGTTGAGCAGCTTGAGTTTGTTGGTTAAGCCCATCAGACTTAGTATCAATTCGGCATTAGAAGTTTATTTTGGGCCATAACATTATCAATATTCCAGTTGAGTACTTCATCTACAGGATCAGATACAAAGGTACCATGAAAGGTGCTTATTGTAAAACAAATATAAGGGCTAGAGATAACCCTATTAGTATCATCGATACATCTTGTTAGGGGAGGAAATTCATCCTTATATTGTCTCATTATCATGTAAGGAATTGGAACTAGAGTAGTAACAGGAATGGGACAAATAACATGCAGAGTTTTGTTGGTTTGTTGAAAAATAAATATTCCTTTCTAACAACTTTAAGTAGCTCATGAAGAGTCTTAGGTCTGGGTTGTGAGTTTTTAAAATCTGGAACATGATCATCATGTCTAGAATGAGGGTCTTGCGAAGGTTAAACATGATAGATTTCTCTGGGTTTTTGCCTTCTTTTACTTCGAGATTTTGTATTCCTTTTTTAAACATAGATTTCATCGTCACTGTATATGTCATTATAGTATAATGGACATATTTTATAATCTGGTTCACATATAGATGGATCTACATCCCGTATGAAATGTCCTCGGTGATGACTAATGTTCACAATTTGTCTATCATATTTGATATAATGAATTAGAGGTCCATCTTTGCCTTCTTTATATGATAGCATTGGTTGAAGCATTAAAATAAGTCTATACGTACTTGAGGATCCATGCTGGTCTTCATTGGGCCTAGTGTAGATGGATTTAATAGATCTATCTCGTAGTTTCCTAAAAATAGGAAGAGTTGTTATGGGGAAAGATATCTGTGATAAGTATAGAACACCATCTAATAGTTAGTGATCCAATATATTGAGATCAAAATTTCAAGTTCCATTGGTGGTAACTATTTTGGAATTCAAATTATGGTATTTTGATCATGAGCTCTGCTACCATATACAGAGTATTATATGTGAATTTTGGAAAATTAAGATCTACAGCATGGTTCTGTAGGCAGTAGTTTATTTGTTGGTATAAACTAGACGTGATTGCTGTAGGATCTTATTCTGCTCCAGTAATCTAGATTTAGACTTAAAGTCTATCACATAAGGTAGGATTTTCCAATTTGATGTTGAAATCAGGTGTTATGGTGAGAATGACACTTCCATTATTGAAAGTTACTAATAGAGTACCAATTAATGCATTTTGGTAGGTAATGTAAGCAATATGAAGAAGAGAGATCCTAGCAGTGTCCAGAATTCCTTTTCGTCCATGAATAGTAAGAACAAGTGTGATGGCTGCAACATCGAGATGAGTATGATTATGATCTCTCCAAAGAGAGATGAGTTTTGTTGGAATCTCCAATTTGACATATTGTTCTGCTGTTGTTGCCTTTAAGCCATACTATTCTAAACGAGAACTTTAGATGATCTCTTTTATGTTTGGACAATTTATAGCATAGATGGTTCAAATACTTTTGGTCCAAGAATGATTACGGGAATATATACTATAAGGACTTAATGGGGGTAAAAGTTATCATAGATACGACCTTCCTCTAGGAGATGAATTCTTTTTACTAGATTTTCCATTTTATTGGAAAGAGTACATTTGACATTAGATGGATGACTTGCAATTGAAAGAGTTGAAGAGAGGTGAACAACAGGGTCACTAGTTGAAGAGTCACTTATGGCATATAGAGAGATCTCCTTACTCACTTTCATCAATAATAATAATGTAGGCACAGTTAATAACACTTCTGGCTCTGATACCATTTGGACTACCCTTGATCAGAGGGCATACGAGGATAACAGATGCTAAAGATACGTGGCATCGTTAGGCTACATAAATTGAGAATGAATCTTCTTGTTATGAATTTTAGGCTCATGAATCTTCATCCAGACTACCTTTAGTTAGAGGGTATACAGGGATAACAGATACAAAAGGCATATGGCTTTGTTAGACCACATAAATCGAGAATGGATCTTATGACACCTAGACTCATGAAATATTTCACTGATAAGCCTCAAAGGAGCTGCATCATGAGTTTCCAACGGTTGATAAAACAAATTTCCATAAGAGATCAGAGATAAACAAACATTGAATTTAGTTTAGATTTCAGATATGCTAGTCGAGAAACAAGTCTTTCTTCTCTATTTGGGCTTTAATTCTTAAGGTTTACCTTAATTCTTAAGGTTTGCCTTTTAGAAATATAAATTAGCCAATCTTTCCCTGTTTAGCTTCAAACTTCAAACAAGATTTATAATCTGAGACTTTTTGATACATAGGATCCTCATGAAGAGGTAAATGTAGACGATACTTGTATAAATAAAAAATAAAAAATATGTAATACAATACATAATACAATAAATATAGACCAAGGTAAAGAATAACAACAAAATATAAATAAGTAAATAAATACACAATTAAGAAAAAACACAAATATAAGAATAAATCAAACAGCCATTACTAAAAATTAATTAGGCTAACTAAGAAACTATTTAAGTTAAATAACAAGGAGGGAAGTACTACGTAATAAAAGTTTAGGCTAAATACAAGATATAAGACTAGAAGGAAAATGTTTAAAAGACCCAAGAGAATGAGAATGACCTCTCTATCTGAGATCCTTTATTCGTATCTTAGAATGTCAAAGTTTTCTATTTTGAGTCATGTCCTCGGTATATTCTAACATAGTCATATCATTCTTAATCATTTCCCCTCAGTTCTTCTTAGGCCTTCTGTTTTTTCCTCTTATAATCTTTAAGTACTATTTTCTTGCATCTTCTCACTAGAGCATTAAGATGTCTCCTTTTAACATGTTAGAACCACCTAAACCTTGTTTATCTTAATTTTTCATTGATGCTAGCCACCTTTAATTTGTGTTTTACCATTAAATTCTCAACCTTATCTCTTCTAGTAATGTTACACATCTAATGGAGTATTCTCATTTCCTCCATCATTAGCTTATGAATATATATTTGTTTAATAGTCTAACACTTTACCCCATATAATATGACTGGCCTAATTGCTAAATGATATAATTTACCTTTGAGCTTGAGTGATATCTTCTTGTCATATAAAACTCTTGAACCACTTCTCTATTTAAGCCACACTAATCTAATATGGTGAACTATGTCTTTATCACTTTCTCTATTGCTTTAGATGATAAATCCTAGATTCTTAAAAGAATCTTTTTGTGGTATAATTTTTGAACCAATCTTTATCTCCATATCAAAAGCCACCCTAGGGCTAAAAAAGTTATACTCTAAGTACTCAGTCTTAGTTAAGTACCCAGTCTTAGTTCTACTCATTTTAAGGCCATTCACTTTAACATACCCCTCCAACATTCTAGCTTAATATTAATACCATCTTTTGTCTAATCCATTAAGACAATTTCATCAACAAACAATATATACCAAAACACATCCCCTTGAATATTCTTGGTGATTTCATCCATCCCTACTATAAACAAAAAAGAGCTCAATTAGGAGCTTTGGTGTAGCATAATATCGATAGAAAAATCCTCTTATGTCCTCCTATCACCCTTCTCTAGTCTTTACCCTTCATACATATTCCTAATAACCTGTATATAGCTCATAAGAACTCCCTTAACCTCTAAACACATCCACATGATTTCCCTAGGTACCCTATCATATGCTTTCTCTAAATCAATAAAAATCATATGAGATCACGATGTTTTTCCTCTAATATTCCATTAATCTTCTAAAGAGATGTAAAGCTTTTGTCATAGACCTTCTTAGTATGAAGTCAAATTGGTTCTCCGAGATAGGAGCATCCTTTATCATTCCATTTTCAACCACCTTCTCTCATAACTTCATGATGTGACTAAGTAGTATGATGCCTCTATAGTTGTTACAATTTTGGATGTCCTATTTATTCTTGTATAGAGAAATTAATATACTAATTCTCCACTCATCTAGCATTTTGACAGACTTAAATATCACACTAAAAAGCTTGACTACCTAGGTTCTTCTACACCCCTATAGGTATCTAATCAGGCCTTACTGTCCTTCCACTCTTCACCCCTATAGTTTTTTTATAAGAAAAGTTAGAAACCTCTCAGATGTGCTGATATCACCTAAATAGATGTTGTCCTATATGCATTCATTAAAAAGGCTATAAAAGTACCTCTTTCATCTTTTTTTGATGTCATTTTCAACCACGAGAACTTGTCTTGCTTTATCTTTTATAGAACAAACTTGATCTGAGTTTCTCACGCAACTTAAAAAATTTCCTTTTCTCTATCTTTAGTTTCCAATCATTAGTACAATTTCTCATAAGCTTTGCTTTTAGCTACTGAGATTGTCTTCTTTGTATTTTTCTTTTTCTTTTTGAGTTTGTACCTTTCTCTATTAACTACTCTTTTTACCTTTATGGTGCTATTTAATAGATATTTGCACCTACCCTTCTTAATCTTAACCCTTTCTTGTATATCTTCATTTCACCATTAAGCTCCATCTTATTACCCCTAAGACCTTTAGAAACCCACAAGATCTCTTTAGTTGTATTCCTTAAAAGAGTTACTACTCTCCACTACATCTGGTTAGCATCTACTTCAAATTTTCATTCTTCTCCATATATTACTATATCCCTTAGTTGTTCCACCATATCCCTTTTCAAATTCCATCATTTAACTCTGGTGTACCTCCTAGGACTTCTCTTCTTCCTTCAACCCTTAATTATAAGATCTAAAACTAAAATTCTATACTAAGTTGACAAGCAATCATTCAGTATCACTTTACAATTCTTGCATTAGGTCGATCACTTCGCTTTACAAGGAAATAGTCAATTTGAGGTTTTTTAATTATGCTTTTATAAGTCACCAAGTGCTCCTTGTTTTTCTTAAAAAATAAGTAGTTACCATTAACTCAAATGCTAACATGAGATTTAACAAAGTGATCTAGCTATCATTCTTATCACCATACTTGAAACTCCTATAAGTTCATGAATACCCATTCGAGGCTGCCTATATGATTATTATAGTCTCCTCCTAGAATAACTCTCTTGTCAGGGGGAATCTACTGAATCACCTCATCTAACTCTTCCTATAATTGACATTTAAGTTGTTTGTCTAAACCTAATTGAGGTGCATAAACACACACCATATTGAAAACAACACTTTTATCACAAACACCCTGAATACCAAAGTTTAAAATATTTATCTCTTTCTCTTTAGCCCCCGCCCACTTTGTCTCCTAGATGCACGCTAAATGAATCTTATATTTTATTAAAATCTCCACTAATTTCAAAATACATAGCTTTTTTTCGTATAATTCTCATTCCATGTAGACTATGATGTAAAGAGCAATAGACTCTTATAATCTTTTAACTCTGTATAGATAAATGACTTATGTATGAAAAGCTACAGTGTATTACGTTTTATTAATGGAATGAAAAATGGATCTTTTGGATATATTATCTTTTATAAATGATGCCATAATTAGTGATTGTGACTGCTCTAGTGTGCCGTTTCCACTAGACATGTGCTTGAATGTCCTTGGATGTACGAACACGTGTTAGTGTAAGTGAGGTGCTACAATATACATGAGATGTATACACATCAAGAGTTGATAACCCAATGAGTGTGCTAAATCAATAGCTGATGGCGCAAGTTGATAGTTGTAAAACTGAATGCAATTGGTACGAATGATACCTATCAATTGACCTAAGGTGGCTTGTTGGGCAAATTTAAGGTCATTCTTGGTGATATTGGATATTGAACTATTAAGAAAACTTTAAGTTTTTTTGAATTCGTAGTGAGGGATACGGATTTGAATAAGAATAGTGGGACCCATAATTCATGTGATTAAAATCCTTATCGATATGCATTAGAGTACATTCTAAAACTTTCTTTCATTCTTCTAGGTTATTGAATCGCTATAATGTCTTTGACCAGTATGAACCTACGCTCTCTATTAGACTCCAAGAAACTCACAGCACCTAACTTCTTAGATTGGCTACAGAATTTAAGAAGTGTTCTCAAATATGAGAAACTAAGATATGTCCTAGATGAAACACTTCTCGATCCCCCTGCTACTAATGCATCTGATGAGGATCAAAAAGCTTACAAGAAGCTACTGGATGATAATGGGCTAGCTAGTTGTATAATGTTGACCTCTATGTCACCAGAACTGCAAAAGCAGCATGAGGCTATGGATGATCATAACATAGTCTGCCACCTAAGAGAACCGTTTGATGAGCAAGCTCAGTCTGAAAGGTTCGAGACCTCAAGGTTGCTCTTTCACTCTAAAATGGCCGAGGGATCATCTCCAGTGCAATATGCGCTAAAGATGTATGGATACATTGAGAGGTTAGCCAGTTTAGGTTTTGTAATGGATCATGAATTAAGTATAGACTTAATTCTGACCGATTTGACTGGTAGTTATTCATAGTTTGTGCTTAACTATCGGATAAACTAAATATCTACATCGATACCTGAGTTGATTAATTTATTCAAAACAGCTAAGTAAATTGTCCAAAAAACAATAAGGCTATGATTCTGGTGGACTCTCCTTCTAGTTCTCACAAGAAGAACCAAAAGAATAAGAAGAAGTCCAAGAAGCCAGTGGGAGGTATAGCCAAGAAGAAAGCAAAGGAGACAACATTAAAGGGGATATGCTTCCATGGCAACAAGGAAGGACACTAGAAGAGGAACTGTAAAGCTTATCTAGAGTGGTTGAAGAAGAAGAAGGAATTATATGCCCTATCGTCTACTTCTGGTATGTTATTCTTCTTTGAGGTTAATACTATTTCTGATCATAACATTTGGGTATTAGATACTGGATATGGCTCACATATATATGTTGATATGCAGGGTTTCAGGGATAGTAGACTGCTCAAGAAGGGAGAGATAGACCTACGTGTGGGAAATAGAGCAAGAGTTACTATATTAGTCATTGGAACATATGTTTTGTATCTTCTTAGTGAGCTAGAGCTAATTTTAGATAATTGCTATTATGTACCAGTTGTGACAAAAAACTTTGTATCTGTTTCATGTCTTAATAAAGCGGGATTTCATTTAATTTTTTCAAGCAATTGTTACATTTTGATCTTGGTGCTTTTAGCAAAAAGTCTACATGCAACCTCCCATGTATTTTGAAAGAACCAGGTTGAAAAGCCATTAGGTCCTAGTGCTTTTATGGATGTAAACTGAATAGCACTCTCTGAACATCTTGAGCTAAGAAAGGATAAAGTAAGGCATCATTTGACTAAGAGAGCACCCGAATACATTTTTGATATTGTAGTAAGGCTAAGGAGAAACTTTAGATCCCATTATTTTAATGAAGAAATTTTTTATTAGTGCTTGCAACTCAGTTTGTTCAATGTGAGTGATACACTTGTTGTCGACTAATTATGCAATTTTGTTAATGTTTCTTCTGGAGAGTAAATAAGGATGGAAAAATTTAGAATTGGAGTCCCCTTCATTGAGCCAATTTATTTTGGCTTTTTATCTAAGGACTGAATTATTTAGTGTTAAAGCCACCTGATACTCCTTTAATTTTTGCATTTCAACTAACTTGAAGTCAATGCTATGAGAAAATGTATAACAAGCCTCCCAAGCTTCTTGCAATATTTATTTAGTGATTCTAAAGCCTTTTGATTTGTCTTTAATAAAAGTCTCTAGTGTTGCCTTAGTTAATTTCAGCTTCTGCATTAATTGAAAGGATTTGTGGCCTTACACATACTGATTCTAGCATCTGTAAGTTAGTTCAAAGAATCCCTCCACTTGTGTGATCCCATTGAAAAATCTGAATGGAGCTCCACCTTTCCTTGATTCTTCCAGATTTTGTATAAGCATATATGAGTGATTAAACAACAAATTCTCACCAAAATGAACATAATATTAGGGAAAATGGTTTAACGAGGCTAGATTGATAAAAGATCTATCAAGTTTTTTCTAGATGAGCACGTTGCCTTCTTCAAGCTAAAAATTGAAATATTTACAGAATTTGAGTATACATATATTTAGAATATAATTACTTTTCCTTTAACAAGGTAAGAACTTGATTGGAATGAGGTATGGTTAAACATAATGGGTTTTAATGAGGCATCATAACACATCAATCTATGTTAAAAACAATTAAGGATTCATGCTTATGATCACCACAATTCTATTTCAAATAAACTTCATACTTTATAGTTCTATTACAAATAAACTTCATATTTTAGAGCTTTATTTATAACAAATTCTATGTTAGGTTGTTATTTTTCATTATAAATAGTTGTAAGATGGCAAAACTTATTAATTTTGTTTGTTTTCATTGTTTATATTAATAAATTTGTTCTCTTTTAAGGTTGTCTTCAAATATTGGATTAGATTTAGTGTGTTTTTTATTATGGGATTAGAATAGGTTGCTTCCATGTTGCATTAAGTGGTATTAGAAATTTAAAAATCTAAAACTTTTTCTCTGATAATGGCCTATAACACCAACGATGAAGTTTATAGGTTGCCTAAAGTTTGGAGAGTAATTGAAGAACAGAGGGACTCAAATTGCAAAATAGAATAGTAGCTGGCAGAGATAAGGGATTAGTAGTAAGCATTGTTACAAAGAGCTAATAATAAGAATTAAGGATCAATTTGATAGGGAAGATGGCAAAGGCAATGTAAGACATCTGCAAATTCAAAATCCTGCATTATGGAATTATAATAATAGTTCTAGTAATGACAAAGAAGTTGCTCATCAATTATGTGGTAGAGGAGAATATAAGTACAAACTAAAGGTAGATATCTTATCCTTTATTGGTGATTTAAATAAAGATGTATTTTTTTGATTGGTTAGTAAAGTTAGAGCACGTCTTTAAAGACACTGAAATTCTTAAAGAGAAAAATTCAAGTTGGTGGCTTATAAATTAAAAAAGGGGAGCATTAGTATTGTAGGAACAGTTAAAGGAGACCAGGAGAAGAGAGAGTAGAATTCTTGCTTATTTATGGATGAGGATGAAATAATTATTGAGGAAGAGATTTCAACTGATAAATTATGAATAATATATCTTTGATACTTATCAATAATATCGTCAAAGAAAAAGGAAAGTTTATCAGTATATCGAAGAGATTTATAGTTGGTAACCTACAGTAAATTATGTGAAATCTAACCTCAACTAGCTTCAAGCTACTTAAGGATCGAAACAAAGTATAAGGGATAAGAATGGGATCCAGATGGCGCTAATAGTTTAAGATGCCAAAAATTTAGTTATGAAGGTATAATATATGCCAAATAAAGAGTCAAGAAAGTTTAAGCAGTATAGGAATGAAAATCCATTCATTGAAAAAGGAAAAGAGGTTGTGAATGTAGCCCTTACAAGTGTTAAGGGTGGAAAAAGTAACACTAATAGTGGAAATTCAATCAATGTAGCTTTAAAGATATCTAAATCCATAAATCCTTATGCCAAACCACCTTTTTTAAGTAGTATAGATGCAATAAACCAGGACATAAATATGATGAATGCACGATGAGAAAAGCGATAAATATGGTGGAGCAATATGATGATGAGGAGGAGGAAATATGTGCACCTGAAGGAGATGATTAAGAGCAATAAGAGAAAGAGTATAATGATGCTTTTGTAAGAGTGATTAGAATGTTGATGATAATCCTGCAAGAAGCAAGATGTTTTATAAAGATATAAACTTTTTCAAACAAAGGTGTCTGGTATAAGGGAACTTATATGACATAGTTATTGATGGAAGCAGCAAATGAAATATTATAAGGCAATGGTAAAGAAATCGAAGTTGGCTATTAAACCACATCTAAAACCTTATAGAAATGGATGAAGGAGGTTAGAGAAATCTTTGTCAATGAACATTGTAAGGTACCATTCTCAATTGGTAAATATTGTGATGAGCATTATTATGATGATATTGATATAGATGTATGCCAAATACTTTTGGATAAACCATGGCATATGATATTATTGCAATGCATTGGGTAGGAAAAAATACTTACCAATTTATGAAAGAATAAGTGAAATATATCTTTGTACCTATAGATAAAGAAAGAGTGTGAAACCCAATAGAGAGAGTAAAAACCCTTTATTACAAGTATAAGATAATAAAAAAAAATTATTAGTGATAATAAAGGGAAGAGCTAAGTGAAAATAAGAAAGATGGAATTTCATAAAAATCCAACCAATTTTAGAGGAGTTTAGGGATGTATTTCCTGATGATTTACCTTATAAATTGCGTCCTATGCATGATACCCAATACCATATTAAACTTATTCCTAGAGCTAGTTTAACTAACTTGCCTCACCACTTCATGATTCCTAAAGAAAATGAAATATTAACAAAGAAGGTAAAAGAAATAATTAAGAAGGGTTATTTTAGGCAAGGCATCATTCAATGTGTTGTACCTATTTTACTTACACCAATGAAAGATGATAGTTGTGGGATATATATTGATAGTAGGGAAACCAATAAAATTGCTATTAGGTACAAGTTTCCTATCCAAAATTTAGATGATATGTTGGATTAATTGAGTGAAATACTTATTTTCTCCAAAATTGACCTTAGAAGTAGTTATCACAAAATAAGGATAAGGATTAGGGATGAATGGAAAACTATATTCAAAACAAGTGAAGGATTATATGAATGGTTAGTTATATGATTTGGGTTGAGCAATGCACCACGTCCCTTCATGTGCTTTATGAACTAAGTGCTTCAACATTTCATAAGTAAATTTGTTATGATTTATTTTGATGACATCCTTATCAAAAGCAAATTTGTTGACGAGTATGTTAAGCATCTTAGAAAGGTATTTTGAGACATTAAGGGCTAATAAATTGTATGCTAATTATTTAAAAATGTATGTTAATTTGAAAAGGTACATATTTATGACTGAAAATTTATTATTTCTTGGGTATACTGTGAGAAAAATGGTGTTATGGTGGATGAAGAGAAAAAAAAAACTATTAGGAAATGGCCTACACATAAGATTATTAGGGATGTGAGAAGTTTTCATAGGTTAACAACATTCATAGGAGGTTTAATGGCAACGTAACTCTTATAATTGAGTTCTTGAAAAAGTGTAAATTTAAATAGGAGGAGGAAAATTATATACATGTCCTATTTTAGTCTTACCTGATTCTGACAAATTATTTGAGGTGGGTTGTGATGCTAGTAGAGTTAGGATTAAGTTTGTTCTATCCTAAGAAAAGAGGCCAATAGCTTACTTTAACAAAAATTTGAGTGATACTAGACAAAAATCAGCTACTTATGATAAAGAATTATATGCTAATGTGAGGATGTTGAAAATGTTAGAACATTATTTAGTTAGGAAGGAATTTGTTCTCTACATTGATCATTAAGCCTTGAAATATTTAGGAAGTCAAAAATAATTGCGAACTAAAATGCTTGCTAAATGGTCAACTTTGTTGATAAATTTCCTTACAAGCTTATTCACGAGGCAAGGAAATGTAATGTGGTAGCTGATGAATTAAATAGAAGGGTGGCTAAGATTGTATGATCAATATGTTTAGTTAATGAATCACATTAGAATTATTATGTTATGATCGATCCTTTATGAAATGTACTTAGCTTTGCCTTCCACATATTTCTTTAAGATAGAAGGTAATTAAGGATTTGCATTGAAGAGGATTAGCTAGACATAAAATTCCTGAGGAGTTTTGTAATAAGTATTTTTGTCCCTAATTGAGGGAAGATGTGGTTTCTGTTGTTTTAAGGTGAGAAACTTGTCAAACTTATGAAAGACATACTTTTAATGCTAGTTTATGTATTCCATTACTTGTTCTTAATAATATTTGGGAGTATCCTTCTATAGACCAATGCTTCTACTCTAGTAAGTTAAAAAAATGCATTAAGGAGGATATTAGTTGCTAACAACTGAATATAAAAATATTTACAAACAATATCATGTAAGCTGATACATCACTTACAAATAGTCTTAATTAAATCTAATAGAACATTCCTAAATAATTATCATGGCACGGCACCAAAGTTGACGAAGTTCATATCCTTCAACCTTTCAATAAATAAGGTTTCAAATATAGTTACAAATATTATAATATCTTGTATATAATAAATATCACTCTTTGTAATCTTCTTCTTTCAGATATCGTATATTTTAGTGTTACTTTCACTTGTCAATTCACTATATAGCTCATGTATGTCATGGACAAACTTCAACCTTTTTTTTAGCTGTAAATTTACTTATAATAGATTTTAT
Organism: Erythroxylum echinodendron; assembly: GCA_027575705.1. Lineage (NCBI taxonomy): Eukaryota > Viridiplantae > Streptophyta > Magnoliopsida > Malpighiales > Erythroxylaceae > Erythroxylum > Erythroxylum echinodendron. The sequence goes on from JANZXR010000007.1 coordinate 17,983,860, forward strand.
CCTTTCGCCAAATTTTACACCCACTGATTTAAAAAATTACATATCCTTCCTATAACAATTTGTTAACAAATATCATTTAATTTCTAATAGAAAGCAATTTATAATCACTAACTAACTTACCTAATAATTACAATACACAAAAAAATTTCTTTATGGATTATCCTTAGTTTAAAAAGTCATCAAAGGGTTTCAACTTCCACATCGACAAAAAATCTTCTCGTTATATTACTTTTGGCCATGATTATGTCATATTGATTTGAAAATTTCATATTCTACTATGCTTAAAAAAAACCTATACCAATCAAATACTAAACATCACTATTTGTTTTTATGATTGTTACTAATGTCAAAGCTGCAACTATCAATTTGCTTATAACTACAAACATCACTTTTAAGGTAAGATCCAAAGTAGATTCTTTCCTCGAATCCTACAAGAAATCCATTAAACACGAGTAGGTGATTATATATCTCATTGGTGATTATGTATCTCATACTATGTTAAAGATTACTTTAGGGGAATTTGAATAATCCATGTATCTTACTCATATATCTAGAAATGATTACAAATTTGATAAAAAAGGAAATCAAAAAAAAATTTTAAATGTCTCATATTCACTTAACCTTTCTTAACTAAGGAAGGTACAAGGTGGAGAGACAAAAAGACGAAGATAGTGAGAGTTAAAGGAAATAAATACTTGGCTAACAAAAATGCACATAACCCAACATCATGTAGATGAATAACCATGACCAACAAAAAAGACCAAATATCAAACATAAAGATAAATAAAAGAAAATCAATTCACGTGTCAGAGAAAATTGATGAAGTAAAGAACTTAAGAAACTAAGTTGATAGGCAATAGGGAGTTTTATTACAAAAATCCTAATTTCTTTCTTTAACCTTTTGATTTAATATAAATTTTAGTGTCAGATTTTGTCACATACACAATTCAATTTTATCCAACACAGTTCACCAATAAGTCAAAAACCAACAATTCAAGACACAATTACACAATAAACATATACATTTTATATAATATAACTCATTTTGTATGATTACGTCATACACAATTCAATTCCATCCAACACAATTCACCTTAAGTCAAAAATCATCAATTCAAGTATTCAACAAACATAATAACACAATACAATTAATAGTCATCAACTTGAATATGGTTGAAGACAAATATAAAAAATTACATGCATGAAGTGAATTGAACTTAATAAATAAAGAAATTTTTAACTACATGATTTATGACTTAAATATGACATTAGTCATTCATTCTTTTTAACATAAATGAGTTTGGCCATTCACTTAACAAATATTTTAAGTAGTGAGGACTAAAAAATGCCAACTTATATCAAGCGAAAAAATTTTCTTCCCTTTGTCCAATTTACAAAACAAAGTCTAACTTTAAATTCTTTTTAAGATATTAGAGAAATACTTTGTTGAAGTTTAAGATTAAACTCTCAAACATTTAACTAATTCATTTTAATTTGATTCAATCCACCATAACAAGTATCATCAATGGTAAGTCTTTTTATGGAAGATGATTTAATGTATTAAGCAAAAATTAAACAAAACTTTATAAATTTCAAAAATTTTATAAAAATTTGATTAGAATTTAAAAATATATTAAAATCACATTTAATTTAATTTAATTAATAACAAGTACATAATTATTTAAAATTGTTTGTTCAACAACACTGAAAAACACCATTATGTTAAATTTGAATAATATCTTGCAAAATATAGATATATACAAACAATTACAACTTTCAAGTTTCAAACCTAAATTTTTTAATCCATTTATTTTCTTCGTAAATTGACAATGCCTAAATTATATTCAAATTGAACCAACTTAAATAAATATTTCTAACTTTCAAACTCAAATTTCTCAAATCTCAACTCACCCAAACAATTCCAACAATTACAATTTTCAAACCATTCACAAATTCCATATTACACGATATGACCAAAACACCATGCAAATTCAGGAGCAGGAAAAAAGCAATTCAAAACACACCCAAAAAAACATAATTACAATTGGGGTCAGTGGGTCGGGTGAATTTAGTGGTTCGGTCGAGTAAGAAAAACAAATCTGAAAATTTTGGTTTCAACTTCAGGCGAGCAACGACCAGTGATGGTGGAGGAAAGCAAGGACCAGGTGCGGCGCAAAAGAAGAGTAGTAGGTGGAGGAGGCGCGGTGGAGAGGGAGAGTAGAAGTCAGTAGATGCGATCGGCTGGGGGGTGGAGGGGGCGAGTTGGGAGGTTAGGGCGGGGCGCGTGAGCTAGATCAACGGGCACGGTGGAGAGTAGGTATCACGGTGGTGGTTAGAGGAAGAGTGAGGATAGACGACGACGACAGTGAGAGTTCAGAGGAGAACTGAGAATATTGAGAGGAGAGAGAGAAAATTTTGAGATTTTGTAAGAGAGAAAGAGTCTACCCCTGCGTTTGGTTGGTGTCCTCAGGGGTGAGGACAGTGGACAAGGACGCAAAAGTTCTGTCCTTCGTCCTATTTGCTTGCTGTCCTCACTCATTTTTGTTCCGTCTTCAGAGGACAAGGACAGAAATTTTTGTTCCTTTCAAAACTGA
>JANZXR010000007.1:17986553-18007629 GCA_027575705.1 Erythroxylum echinodendron
GCCTATTTTTCAAAATTCACATTTATTCACAATTATACCGGGAAAATGTCATGAATGCATGTACAGATGTTTTTCATATGCAAAAAAAAATCACTGTTCACAAATGCATGAGCATGAGATGTGTTTTCCTAATTTCTCCCATTGATCTCTCGTGTACCCGTTTCTATAATCTAGCCCTTTGTATGGAAACGGGATGTTACAAAAACCACCCATATCAAGGAAATATCTGTAATGTAAATATCAATGGGATTTTTAATCCCACTGAAAGGATCTATCCTATTTATGAGATAAAAATAATTAATTGTGTGAAGACTCCTTGATCACGTTAATGCCTATTCCATCTTGGTGCTGCAGTTTTTATTAATTAATTGTGTGAAGACTCCTTGGTGAAGTGGAGAACAAAAGTTGGATATGTCCTTAGTAATTCACGAAACATATGTTGATGTGTGTATGTATGCAGCAGTGAACTTCTCCATGAATTCCTTTTTGGGTGTGGCTCTAGCTGGGTTCAATTGAGAATTAATTTTGGGTGTGGTTAGAATCTCTCTTATAGCTATGTGATTATCAATTTTGGGTGATTTTGGCTACTATGTTTTCCTCTATTTTGAATGACCATTGAGAGCAATTGGGCAGCTAGTTATTTTAGGTATTGCTGAATTTTTCTACTAAAGGATCATGTAATTTTGTGGTTGTCATTTCTAGTGTTGATGTACAAAAATTTCAAAAGTTTTTGTGACTTTGTAGCTACTGTTTTTGTTTTTAGTTTGGTGTGAAAAACTTCGGTAGTTGTCTTAGTTGTTGCAGCTCTATTAGGTTAACATTTCGGTGATGAAACATTTGTTGATTTGAGACATTTTGTGGCTTCTGTACAAGGGATATATTAGTGACTGTATCGAAGATTCATAGAAGATTTCTTAGTTGACAACTTCCTGTTCTTTCGTTAATGAAGCAGCATATTTAGGGGAATAGCTCTTTATCTCAAGTGTTTTCTTTTAGATTGAATTTTGTTTAATCACTTGAGTTGTTTATTTTATTTCATTTTCATTAAACATTGTTTGAGAAAGTCCTCCGTTGAGGTTAGTATGAGGCAATCATACTATTGGGTTACTATAAGGTTAGTACGAAACAGTCGTACTATTTTTACAACTATCAATTATCTGTTGATAATATTTTGATTTATTTCTACATTTAATTTGTTAAAACAGAAAGTTTATTGATGATATAAAGTAAAAATTATCTTAATTGATAATAAAAATTATCTTAATTGTACAATAATAAGTATTTAACAACTATTCATTTGGTAACTACAGCTACGCTATTCATTTAGTGAATGCGAATGCTTTGACTTTTGCGATGAGGTGCTGCCCTTCCCTTTCAACTCATCCATCTCATTATGGAACTGGGCTATGTACTCCATCGACTGTTGCAATTGAGTTGTCAGTGCCTGTACTATGCTTCAAAGCTCATGGACTTCATTGGGTACGAACCACCTACTAGATGTTGCTGTACTGGACGTGAAGTATTATAAATAACATATGTTTGCAAATGAACCTAAACCGAATATCCTTCCACAATGGTCCCTACCACCTATTGTATAAAGATAAGCTTGGCTCTCATTAACATCTTCTGGCTGTTGAGATTGTTGCTAAATGCTTTCTTGTATTTGGTCCTATCAGAAGGCAATTTTTATGTTAATAAGTGTTAATTATTAAATATTAATATTAAAGTATAAATTTTACATAGATTTAGTTCTTTACATCGGGTGTTGGCAAAGGTCACATTATTATGCTTTTTAGTACGAGTGTGCAAAAAAAGCTAACGAAGTGTAGGCTTCATGCCCATAGACTTTTCCTACATCAGAACAAAATGTTATAAGTGAACTAAAATTTACAAAAATTTTAACAGAATTTTCTCTATTTTTATGATATTTATAACCTATTGAACAAAGAAAGTAACTCAACAATACAACCATATATGGCACCAGACATTTATAACATTATCATTCTACATAATATACATATTTTCGTTCCAAAATTCACAAGTAAAATTAAATTAAAATACATTAAAGTAAAAAAATCAGAATATAAATGTAAGCTGTAGCTACTTATAAGTCTCTCTGTGTGCTTGTGATGGAATAAATTCTCCAGTATGTATGGGAAGACTCTCTCCCTCTGGTCCTCCACATCTGTTGGTAGAATTATGCTCTGAAACAGACATTGCCTTAGGTTAGACATTATGTCTAATACTACTGCCAACGACTCCATATTTGTTCAAAAATATAAGATGGTCGTACACTAGTCTTGTATATCACATTAATAAAGTCTTGATAACTTGTACATGCTCGTCTCTCTCATACTTTATAAATGGTTGCGTCAAATTCAGAATCCCAAAAAAATCTTTTTAAAGAAAAGAAAAATATATGATAAGTACTTATAATCTACAATATTTATCTAATTAATGTATAAAAATCAATTAAAAATTAAAAAGTATTTTTTTGTACCTCAAACTCCTGATAGTAAAAATCCTTTGTCTTTTGAAAGATATTCTTCCTTATATAACCGTCAAGATCAATCTTCTCTTTAAATTTGGATGTTATGTTTCTTGAGACAATCCAAACAGAATCAACCTAATATTAAAACAATTAATTTTATATCATTTTTAAATTTAAACCTACAACTTAATTATAAACATATTGTGTTTTATGTATTTTCACTTACAGATTATTTACAATTGTACTATAAGTTCTTCTATTAACTCCCTCAACTTCATGCTGGAGGCCGCCTCCTTCATTTGCATCATTTACCTTTGATATTTCTGTCGATATAGTAGTGGTGGATGGTATAGCAGTAGGTACGGAAGGTGATGTCTCATCTGTAAGTGTAGTAGCTAGAGGTAAAACATCTTATTCGGTTACAGTTGCATAATGTGATGCTTCACTTAGACAGTAACTGGCTTCAAATGGTGGTCTGAGCCTTGGTCGCATCATATCATATTTTCACTTTGGTGACATACATTAACCTAAAATTCATATTTTATTGAATATTCCAAAAATATGATAATTTTAATTCAATATATAACATTATATTGTTCATTCAATAATTGATTTATTTAATATACTATTATATTACAAACACAAATTAATCACTATCAGCGCTTAATTGTAAATCAGAATCATCATCATCTTCTTTTTCTGAAAAATTAGAATCAAACTCAGGCTCCTCTTCATATCTTTTTCCCTCCTCATCCTCTCCAGATGAAATTTTAATATATTCATTATTTTGATAGTTCAAAGTTTCATTCTCATCATATGTAACATATGCATTTATTTGATAAACATTTTCCTGAAATGCTTCAATTTCAATTCTCTTTTCTCCTTTTCCATGTGATTCAAAAATACCTCTAGGTTTAACTTTGCAAACGGCCGACCAATCTTACTTATCCATTGTAAGCTGGGAAAAGGGACATAATACACCTGAATTGCTTGCATTGCCAACATGAAAGGTTCAAAATTTCTAAATCTTCTTCGCTGGTTAATTTCTACTAGATTATATTGGCTATTCACTTTTGTACTGACATTAGGAGTTGGATCAAACTAGTCACACTTAAATACCACACTCCACTTTATTAGCAATGCAGGGCAATTAATTTCAATTATCTCAATAATTTTACCATAGTAATTCATCAATTCTCCCTATTTACAAACTCCACTATTTACTGTTGCCATGTTATAACCACGATATTATGTATGATATTTATATCCATTAACGAAATACACTGGATACGATTTAACAATTTGCAAAGGTCCTTTCATAAGATCACATATTAACTTGTTCTCTATTGGATTTTCTAAGGCCTACATAAAACAAATTATCATATTAATAGTATAATGTCATTTCCACTCTTTAATCTTATAATTCAATTATTTCAATAATTGTAAGTGAAAACTTACATATTTCTTGAACCATCAAGGAAAGTGTCTTCCAACTTCTTTATTGATATCATCCTGTGTTTTCTCGGGCATTAGCTCATGTAACCATTCCTTGTATAATCTAAAAATCTTATTATGTACCACCCAAATAATCAATTTAAACTTACTACATGGAGGGTTGAACCTCCTGATAGTTCAACAAAATGTAACCATAGGTAGCCTCTATTTCTTCCTCCGTTAACATTCTTTTTATTGAACATCCATATGTTCATCTAGGATATGTGAAAATGGATAAGTTACCATCAGTATCACTTGTTCCTCCCCCATCGTCATTACGAGGAACTTTTCTTTCTCTTATGTGAGCATACGACTCAAAATAATGTGAACAAAATGTACCTACTTCCTCGACTAAATAAGCATTACATATCGAACCTTCAACTATAGCCTTATTTTTGACATTTTTATTCAAGTGATGCAAATACCTACATTAGCGAATAAGGTTGTTACAGTTATGTTATTAAAACATGTTATTACTTCCATTTAATTATTTAATATAATTTCCTCTTAGACGGATACATCCTTCGATACTGAACTGGAATAGCAAGTTTAACCTCATGTTCTAAATGCATAGGTAAATGCTCTATATAATTGAAGAAGCTTGGAGGGAAGATATCTTTTAATTTGCACAAAATTACTAGAATTTCTCTTTCTAGTTTTCCATTTCAGCCAACTTTATTTCAAATGATGTTAACCTTTTGAAAAAAAATTTAATTATGTTATAACTTCCAAAACCTTATTCAATAGCAACTCCCAAAATGCAATTGGAATTAACCTTTGCATAAACACATGACAATTACGACTTTTCATCCTAAATAATTTGTACTTCCTCATGTACACATTCGTTGCCAAGTTTGAAATATAACCATCGGGAAACTTTAGACTTTTCAACCATTCACACAAAATTTCCTTTTGTTTTTTCTCTAAAGTGTAACATGATTTTGGATATTTATCGGTGAAAAGATCTTTATCTAACTCATTCCTTTTACCAAAAAGTTTAAAATCAGCTCGTGATTTTGCATTATCCTTTGTTCGCCCTTCAATGTTTATTATAGTATTGAACAAATTGTCAAAAATATTTTTTTCAATATGCATCACATCTAGATTATGATGTATCAAATTAGTTTTCTAATATGGCAAATCCCAAAAGATGTTTTGTTTTCTCCCAAAAAAGTTTTTACTAATGCTTGTATTAACTTCATCAGCTTCGAATTCTATAATTTTCAATAACCCCAATTCATCAATCTCCTACAATATCTCTTCACTAGCTTTATGAGGGGGAGGAGGTGTTTGTACCATCCTATGCTTAATGAACTTTTGTTTATAGTGTCTAAATGGATGATCCGTAGGAAGAAATTTCCTATGGTTGTCAAACTAATATATTTTGCCCCCGTTTAGATGATAAAATGCATCAGAATCATTGACACAATAAGGACAAGCCAATTTCTCTGTTGTGCTCCATCCAAACAACATAGCATATGCTGAAGAGTCACTAATAGTTTACATCAAAGCTACTCTCAACCCAAAATTTTGCTTTAGAGACACATCATATGTCTCCACAACATATTCCCAAAGATACTGCAATTCATATATCAATAGTTCTATGAATACATAAATTTTATGCTTTGGATTTGTAGGCCCTGACACAATCACTGTTAAAAATATATATACCTCATTCATACACATCCTTGGAGGCAAATTATAAGGAATAATTATGATTGGTCATGATGAATATTGTTGGCTGGATTGACCAAAAAGTTGGAATCGATCTGTCGACAATCCTAACGTAACATTTCAACTTTCAGTTGCAAACTTATAATAGATGTTATTGAAATGTTTCCTTGCAAGTGTACCTAATGGACGAATCATTATTCCGTCTTCCTATTTATGTTCATTATGCCATCTCATGTGAGATGCAGTAACATCAGAAGCATATAGTCTTTGAAGTCTCAGAGTTAGCAGGAAATAATACATCCACTTCCAAGGTACTAATTTCTGTTTCATAGAACCCTTTCTCGGCTTGAATCTAGATTGACCACAAAATTTGCACTCTTGTAATTCCACTTGATCTCCCTAATACAACATACATCCTAATTTGCAATAATCAATTTTTTTAACCGGAAAACCAAGACCCCTAATAAGTTTCTTCATATTGTAAAAACTATCAAGTATTGTATGATTAGGAGGCAGTGATTCATTCTACAATCCAAAAAATTTATCAAAACTACGATCAGAAATATGACCTTCAGACTTTATGTTCAATATTTGAGCAATTGAAGAAAATTGAGTCATTGTCTCACAATTTGGCCATAATTCTTGGTCGATCGATTTTAGTAAGTCAAAAAATTTATTTTTCATGTGGGTTTGATTTTGCTTCAAGATTTCTATATTTTTCTAAAAGGTATAACCAACTACATCATAAACTATTTGCATATAAGGATTTTCAGTTAAACCAACATTATTTTTTCTAAATCCAATCCGTCCTTTAAACTCATCCATATTTACTAATGATTTTACTTCATTACCCCTTGAGATGCTACAAATCAATGGCTCCCCATATCGTTTCCACTCAAAATAATTTGGAACAAACCCTTTTCTTGAGAAATGGCCATTCACTTCATCAATAGGAAGGAAACAAATATGTTTGCACTTTTTACATAGACATCTAATCTTTAAGCCATCCATTTATGTAGGTTGAGAACACGTATACTGAATAAAAGCTTCAACTCCATCAACAAACTCAGGATTAACGAAACCATCAGGTGTTAAGCGTTTATACATCCAAGATCTATCAAAATTACTCATTTCTGTAAAAATATTAATTTAAAAAAGTGATTTTATAGTTAGTATCCTTCATGTCCCCTAAGTTTACAGAACATCTAAACTTTACACAACATCCCCTAAGCATTAATCAATCAAATTAATTACCTACAATCGATGTTAATACTATGGTACGTGGCATTATTTACACCTGTGAATCAAGAAAGTAAGTTCTTGATGTGACTACTAAGCTTGTGGAATTTTTCACCGATAAGCCTCATGAGAGTTGCATCACAGATTTCTAGCCTATATGTTATCTTAGGGGTTTGTTATGTAAAGAAATATGTTGTCTATTAAACCTATGAAATTCTTTTGTTAATACTAAGTTTGCATTAATTACATTGAAGTTAAAGTATTTATGTTTAAATTAATCACCTAAAATTGATTTCAATACTATGGTATATGGCATTGTTTACACCTGTGAATCAAGAAAGCAAGTTCTAGTTGTGACACCTAGGCTCATGAAACTTTTCACCGATAAGCCTCACGGGAGTTGCATCATGATTTTCCAACTTATATATCATTTTAGGCATTTATTATGTAAAAAACTGTCTTGTTTATTAAACTTATAAATTTCTTATGTTAATATTAAGTTTGAATTAATCATATTGAAGTTGAAGTATTTATGTTTGAATTAATCACCTACAATTGATTTCAATATTATAGTACATGGCATTTTTTACACCTGTGAATCAAGAAAGTAAGTTCTTGATATGACTCCTAGGCTTATGGAATTTTTCACCGATACGCCTCAAGGGAGTTGTATCACAGGTTTCTAGCCTATATACCACCCTAGGAAATTAGTTATGCTTCAAATCAACCATAAGATCTCAAACTCATTCCACATATAGTAAATTCCTACTCTATTAAAGAAGAACATAAAAACTCACCAATAATTATAAGAATATTCTAAACATCAACACAAAATCAAGACCTCCTTTGCATTCATGCAAAACCCAAACACATCAGAATCGTATTATTAAAGCAATACATAAGGTAGAAATAAGTTGAATGACTTACCTGGATGGACAGGCAACTCCAGACTATAAAGAAGAAGGACTAGTGAGATGGACGAACAACTCTAGACTACAAAGAAGAAGGATGAGTGGCACTTTTCAACACAATTTAGGACCTGAGAAAAAAAATATTTCGTATTTAATATAATACACCTCTTGTCAAGTTTTGTTATATTTTTAACATATTAACGCAAACAAATCAAAAAATAATATTGTTTATTTTGAAATAGAAATATGTGGACTTTTAGTGGGAGTAACGTTAAAAATATTGTTAGACTAAACCAATCCCGACTTGCTTGATTTAAACTATCTTTAAAACCATACAGAATATTATATAATATTCTAATTCTAATTTTCATGTTGATAATCGACAAGACTATTGTGAAGAGAATTTGACTTTAAAAGATATAAAAAGAAGGGTAAATTATTCAAAAATAAAAGAAGTGTATGAATTCTCTTTATTATTTATATATCAAAATTTTAAATATATATAATTAACAAAAACGTATTATTAATTATAATAATCAAAATTAACCCTAATAATTTACATACTCTTTAAACCTTTATAAAACTGGTCTTTCATCAAAATTTAATCGATTATGTAATAACAAATTAAATTATACAATCTAAGTTATCAATCTTACCTTTCTTGTTTGAATGTTTCCTTAAATCTGTAAAATTTGTCACAAGCTTAGGTAATTATTTAGATGAGAATGATTAGGTGCCTAACACCTTCCCTAACCTGTAATCAATCCCCAAACTTTCATTCTTAGATTAGGACTTTATAATTCCTTTTCTTTCAAAACAAGAACAAACTTGAAGAGCGAACAAATAATGACATCAAACAACAAGTCCTTTTTTCTCCAAGTTTGTCCGCACCGAAATAGAAAATTAAATAGTTAGGGCTATCTGCATTCCAAAATGGTTATTTGAAATCTGAACCCAAGCTAACAGCCTAAAACGAGTGAATTAATGACATTACTTGAGCAAAAGAAACCTCTTTTCTATAAGTTGGAAAGAGAATGATGAAAACCAATAAAATATGCCATTTCCTTTCCTTTAATTGAATGAATGTGAGTATATAATTCCTATGATCCTACAATTTAGTGACGTAATAAATAACTGAAAACAAATGAAAAGGTGGAAATTTTGTACTATGAATATGAAAACAGCACCAAAAGACCCACCACCACACAAATTGTCCACTTAGATGTTCTGCTACTCATAAGACCAATACCCTTGTTTGAAGAATTTTTCATACTTATAAGAGCTCATCTTGAAATTGGGATTTAACATGTAAAGAGCCTGAACTCCTAAAGAAGTCAAGAGAGTATGAAAGAGATTAAAATATATTTAACACAACACCAAAAGATGTTATTTTCAACCAAATGACATCGATTTCGTTTACATCTATCCCTTCCAAAAGCTTCTTCCCCCTTCGTCTTCTTCTTCAGCCCTATGTCTCTCCTCTTCATTTTCTCAAGAAAATTTCCCCTCTTTGGGTAGTTTTCAATAGTTTTGTTTTTGTCGGTAATTTTCATCGGTAATTCCTACTTTTCTTTTCGTGATTTAATAGTTTTATTTGAACTTAATTTGTTTTAAGTGTGTCTTTTAGGTGATAATTGCCTTTATAGACCAAGAGGAGAAGTTTTTGGGTAAAATTATGGCAATTAAAGGTAGAATTGGAGCAATTTTGGAGATAAACAATCGTGTATATTAGCCATGTAAGTCATTGTACACATGTGGAGATCTAAAGACACAATTCCTGCCTATGTGGAGTTACACGTCCTTGTATGTTGACATACATGCCCACGTATGTTGCTTATGTAAGTCATTGTAGAGTCACGAATTAGGGTATTTTCAGAGATACACGATCACCTAAATTACCATGTAAGTGATAGTGTATATCTTAAAAACCCTAGTTTACTAATATATAAGGATATTAAGAAGATTACAAAAGAGTAGGCAGACTGAATTCAAAAAAAAGGTACCTATAGTAGTCAGAGATGCCATAAAAGGAAGAGAAAAAGAACAAAAATAAGTTACACATCATAAAAAAGAACACTGTGGAAACATAAAATCAAGTCCAACTTTCTAGATTTTCTACATCAAAGATCCTTGGATGTTAAATTTGAATAGTTATGTTTTAAATATGATTATGGAATTCTAAGTTTATACTAAGGTTTATTCTTGAATTGTGTTGTACAACTTTCACATTGTTGAATTCAATATATTAATATTTTGTGGTATTTATCGTTCTCATACTTAATAAGACATGGAGAGATAGAATAATAGTAATTTGTGTTAAGGTGAACGACAAGATTTGATACCTTAATAGACTTACAAATATCAAGTTAATAAATAATTGAAAAGATATCTTAATTGTGAGTTAATTATCCTTAAGATTCCTCTAAATTTGATTAAGTAGTTACGAGTAGTTTTGGGAATCGAGAGATTGCATATCAACTGATATCTATTTCAATTGGAATTACTTGATTAGATTTCGAAAAAGGGTAATTAAAACCTTTAGATATCTAGGATCAAGAATAGTTGAATTAACAAGATAGGAAGACAAAATAAGGATAAAATAATCCTTAAGTTTCTATTATTGATTAACTTCGCTTTTATTGCTATCTTTGCTGGTTTAGTTATTAAGATTTATTAGTTTATTTTAATTTTTAGATAAATCTTTTATTACCTTATACAAACTGTATTTAAATTATTAGGTAACCAATCCAATCCTCATGGGAATGATATCATGTGTATATACCTATGGTATTATATATATTTAAACAAAAATAATTTTTAGTACCGCTGTTAGGGATTGAGATTTAACATCTTATACAATTTGAATTCTTTTGATTTAAGGAATTTAATACTTTTATCATGTGTGATTGTAGGTGCATAAACATAAGAATCACTTGGAGCTTATGAAAATTAGAAAATACATTAACCTTTTATATCACTAAGCAAAAGAGAGAAATTCAAAGATAAAAACACTAAGAAGCTATAGATAAACAATGGCAAAGGAAAGAAATCAAGGAGAACAACAAAAGATCCTTATGGAATTCATAAGGCCAGGGTTCAATGTGAATTAACATGGTATTACAAGGCCACCAATTTAGAATAATACATTTGAAATCAAACTAGTACTATTGAATATACTACAAACCAACCTGCAATTTTATAGACTAGCCAATGAGGATCCCAATGTTTATTTGCCAATTTCTTTGACATTTGTGAGTTGTTCAGGTATAATGGGCTTTTGAAAGACGTAACCAAGATGAGGCTCTTCCTTTTACACTTAAGGGTTGAGCTAAGGCATATCGAACCTTTCGTGCGATCCTTCTTAGCTAAATACTTCCATTTCACAAAGACTACTAGACTTATAAAGCAAATAATAAATTTCCATCAAAGTGAGGGGGAGTTTTTATATGAAGAATAAGAGTGATTTAAGGAATTGCATAGGAGCTATCCATATCACAACTTACTAAAGGAGTTCCTTTTGCAAACATTCTATAATGGGGTAAACCCACCCAAGTTAGGCATTATTAATACAGCAGCTGGTGGCTCTTTAATAAGGAAAATGGTTGAAGCAATACATTAGTTGTTAAGAGAGATGGAAAAAAATAATTATTCATAGACATTGGAAAGAAATAAATAGCAGCCAACCTTTAGAGATGAAAAGGGAGTGCTTTCTCTGGATTCAGTGACAGCATTGTAGGCTGAAGTAGAAAATTTAACCAAACAATCCACATCTTTTAGTCCACTCAAGGCAATTAAGCATGGATGCAAACTATGTGGACAAGAAAGTCATATCATAGCTAATTGCTTTTTAGTGGAAAACAACAACGTGGAGCAGCTTAACTTTATAAGAGCACAGTATTATCAGGAAGGTAACAATCCCTACTCTAATAATTACAATCCAGGGTGAAAGATCCATGTAAATTTTTCTTAGACTAATAATGCAAGGAATCAATTGAGAACTTAAGGACCACTAGGATTCCAATAAGATGTGCTTGATTTATTGTAAACGAAGATGGATAAGCTAATGGATGTGTTGAACTTCCAAGTTCATGTGCCAAGATAAGAACCAAAAGATAATGGAAGCTAAATTTGAACAAATTGTGAAGAATCATACGTCTTGCATTTACATTTTGGAGGTTTAAATATGCTAATAAACTGATGCATTATCTATATAAAGTGTGGGGGAGTCTCTTAAGCAACATGAAATTGAATCAAAAGGAGCAGCTAAAAGCCATCACGCTTGAGAGTGGGAAAAAATTGGAAGAGCCCCGCCAAGTAGAAGATAAAAAGAAATAGAACAAGGATAAAGAGAAGATAAACAATACTCCTTATATTCCTCCTCCTCCATATGCACCAAAGATCCAATTCACATAAAGGCTGTAGAAGAACAAAATGGATATGCAATTTGCAAAGTTTCTGAAACGTTTAAGAAATAAATACATATTACCTTACCCTTTTTGGAAGCTTTGGAGAGTATACCAAATTGCACAAAGTTTATCAAAGCCATCTTATCAAAATAAATAGACTTGGGATGAAAACCAAATGGTCTCTATAATAGAAAGTTGCAACTCCATAATTATCAAACACATACTCTCAAAGTTGAAAGATCCAGGGAGTTTTACAATACCCTATGTAAGTAGTAATTTAAAATTCTCAAAATGTTTGTGTGAATTAAGTGTAAGTATTAATCTTATTTTTAGGAAATTGTGGTATTGAGATCTTAAGCTGATATTCATGCTTATTTATTTGGTAGATCAATCTATAAAGAAACCATTTGGCGTGATAGATGATGTTTCAGTAAAAGTGAAAAAGTTTATTATTCCTGTGGATTTCTTCATACTAGACTTTGAAAAGGATCGAAATTGTCCATTAATTTTTGATAGGCCATTTATGAATAAAAGAAGAGCTTTTGTTGATGTCCATAAATGGAAACTTATAATTTGAATTGGTGACAAATAAGTGGAATTGAATATCAATAAATTTTTGAAGAATCCAAAGAAGGATAGCTCTTGCATGAAAATTACAGTAGTTGATGAATGTTTAAAAAGGCAAAAAGGGGAGCCAATTATAAAAAATATTGATGAATTATAAGTAGTTGCCTTAAGTATAGATGGTTTCTACCTCAGACAAGGCAAATTGTTTTAGTCAACTGAAGATTCAGGAAGTTTTATTATTCTTTGTTTTAGTAACAATTTGTTACTGAAAAGTGCATTAATAAAGCATTAATAAACTCAATTAGTTTAATTAATTTCATACGTTATGTCTTTGTTACTATCTTACGATATATGGCTTATTCATAGGGCATTAAACTATTTTGTGTAAAAACTAATGGATGCCAACCACTAATTATAAGCCCAGGTTGATGGTAAAGGTGAAAGCCACATCTAGTTAACAACATTAAATAAGCACTACTTAGGAGGCAACCTAATGATTAAGATATGTTTTATTTTATTTCATTTTGTTTTTAATTTAGTGTTAGCTTACAATTTTATTGATTTTTGACATGTTTTGTTTTTAGGATAAAAAGTATCATTTTTATGGTATGCGTGTCAAAGTTTTGTAACTTTGAGTGATCAATGTTTATGTTTTTCCAACAACTTTTTATGATATGCACACGACCTTGTACATTATGGATCTTTTAAAATCTTTTCACACAAGTTTAGTTACACACTCACTAGAGACACCTATGAAGACTTACACAGTTAAATATATGACTGTGTACATAACCGTGTAAGATATGAATACTTACACGCCTATGTCCCTTGAATTTTAAAGAGTTTGTGACTTACACGATCAACTGTACTACTATGTCCAATGTACTGGATTCTGTGTCGTACCAGTAGATACAGCAAAAATGGTATAAAATCATCTTTTTTGGTACTAGCCTTGGGTATCGACTAGTACTAAAAGTTTGGTCTGGTACTAGCCGATATTTAAAATACCTACCAAGTATTGGTTAGTATTGTAAATTTTAGGGACTAAATTACAATAAAAGAATTTTAACGAAAATACCCAACCCACCTGTAGACTCTCTCCCTCACAAAATCTAAAAAATGTTTCTCTCTCCTCTCAAAATAACCTCTCATTGTCGTCTTCTGTCCTCATTATTCCTCCAGCCACCGAGACACCACCACTAGATGGTCGCTGCTCTCTATCCCACCCGTTGGTCTCCCCCTACTCCATCTGCGGGCTACTCTCTCACTTCGCCTGTTGGTCTCCTTCTCCATCACACCTCTTCCACCTGATGGTCTCCCTCCCTATCGTACCTCGCCTTTGCTCTCCTCCACCATTATTGGTCATTGCTATCTTGATGTTAAAACCATAATTTTTACATTTACTTTTTTAACCTGACTTGAACTAAAAAAACCAACCTAACTTAAATAAACCGACTCAACCCACTGAACCAAATTGCAATTTTTTATTTTTTTAGGTGTGCTTTGAGTTCCTTTTTTTTGATCCTAAATTACATTTGCACGATGTTTGGGTTGCGTTGTGTCATATGGAATTTGTGAATGCCTTGAAAGTTAGAATTGTTGGAATTGTTTATGTGAGTCAAGATTTAAGAAAATTGAGTTTGAAAGTTAGAAATATTTGTGAAAGTTTGTTCAATTTGAATGTAATTTAGGCATTGTCAATTTATGAAGAAAATAATTGGATTGGAAAATTTAGGTTTAAAACTTGAAAGTTTTAATTGTTTATATATATTTATATTTTACAAGATATTGTTCAAATTTAGCATAATGATGTTTTTTAGAATGTTGATTAAGTTTATCATCTTCAATTTTGCTTTGAAAAGTGTTAAACATACAATATTAAATAAGTATGTACTTATTATTAATTAAATTAATTAAATGTGATTTTAATTTTTAATTGTAATCAAATTTCTAAAAAATTTTTGAAATTTATAAAGTTTTGTTCACTTTTTCCTTAATACATTAAATTATCTTTTATTAAAAAAACTTACCATTGATGATACTTGCTATTTTGGATTGAATCAAATTGAAATGAATTAGTTAAATGTTTGATAGTTTAATCTTAAACATCAATAAAATAATTCTCTAATATCTTAATAGGTATTTAAAGTTAAACTTTGTTTTGTAAATTGGGCAAAGGGAAGAAAAGTTTTTTGTTAGACATAAGTTGGCATTTTTTTTGGTCCTTAATACTCAATATATTTGTTAATGGACAAACTCATTTATGTTACAAAGACTAAATGACTAATGTCATATTTAAGTGATACATAATGAAGCAAAAAGATTTCTTTATTTATTAAGTTCAATTCACTTCATGCATATAATTTTTTATATTTGTCTTTAAACATACTCAAGTTGATGCCTATTAAGTGTATTGTGTTATTATGTATATTGAATACTTAAATTATTGGTTTTTGTCTTATGGTGAATCATGTTCATTGAAATTGATTTATATATGATGTAATCATACAAAATGAGTTATATTATATAAAATGTAAATGTCTATTATGTAGTTGTGTATGTCGAATACTTGAATTATTGGTTTTTGACTTATTGGTGAATTTGTGTTGGATGAAATTGAATTATGTATGTTGAATACTTGAATTATTAGTTTTTTTACTTGCTAGTGAAATGTGGTGGATGAAATTGAATTGTATATGATGTAATCATATAAAATGAGTTATATTATATAAGATGTATATGTGTATTATGTAATTATGTTAATTTGGACTTTTTAGTTAAACAATACATATTTTTTTATAGTAGTTGATAATGAAGTTTTGTGTTCTTTATTCTGATATATGTCTTCTTTTATTTTTATAGATAAATGGAAGGAAGCTCAATTACTCTTGATCATTTAATCACTTTAAGAAGATACAATGATTTAACTTGGGCTCATGCTACACTATTCCCTGATATGAAGAACTATACTACTTACTTGTTTTGTAACAAGCATTTGAAAGGTGAAGGAATCACTAAATTAAAAAAGCATTTAGATGGGGTTAAAGGAGATGTGGAACCATGTAAAAAAATAAGCCTTAATGTGAAGTGGTAAATAAAAACTTTGCTTAAAGAGTATTAGGACGAGAAAGCTGAAAAGGGGACATTGAATTACGAAATTGTTAGTGGAAGTTTGTTTGTTGGTGTTTATGATGGTAGTGGAAATGTTGAAGGCAGTAGTGTTCCTTTTCAACAATAAATTAATGTTGCATTTAGACCTAATGTTAGGAAAAGAAGGAGGCAATTGTCAGATTTTTTTACACCACGAACAACTCTTGTAGCTTAGCCTTAAATTCATAATGCCATGCAATCAAGGGAAGCGGACTCATAATGTAGATATGGAAATTGTTAGATGGTGGTATGATTTAGGTGTAGTATTCAATGCTTCCTAATCTTATTATATAGTAGATGTTATAGTCTCTTACAATCGGGGAAACAAAGCTCCTTCTATTGATGACTACAAAGGTAAACTTTTGAGTAGCTCAGTTTATGAAATAAAAAGTTATTAAAAGAAATAAGAATAGATTGGGCTACTTATGGGTGTTCAATCATATGTGATGGTTGGACAAATAAGAGACATTATCCTATTATTAATTTTTTGATTTATTCTACAAAGGGTTCAATGTTTTTGAAGTCTTTTTGATGTATCTAGCCTTATTAGGAATAATGATACTTTATTTGAAATATTAGATGAAGTTGAGAATGAAGTAAGGCCATAAAATATTGTTCAGTTCATTACTAACAATGATTCCGCTTATAAAGTGGCAGGAAGAAGATTACAAAGCAAGTATAATTCTTTATTTTGAACTCCTTATGTTGCACATTGCATTGACTTACTGCTGGAAAATATAGGGGATGTTAGGTATTTTACTATTATTGATGGATCTGTGCAAAAAGCCAAAAAGGAGAGCAAGTTCATCTATAATCGTGCATGGGTCTTGAATTTATTGAGAAAGGATTTTTACTAATGGTAGGAATTTATGTCATCCTACTGTTACAAGATTTGCAACAAATTTCTTATCACTTTTGTGTTTTATCGTGATGAAGAAAGATTTGAGACAAATGTTTTTACATAAGTGAATTGCATCCCAGCATGCTAGGTTTAATGCTAGATTAAAAGTTTCTAGAATTATACTTGAAGATACTAAATTTTAGTCCTAATGTCAATTTTTCTTCCAAGTTTATGAGCCTTTGGTGAGGGTACTTTGTTTGGTTGATAGTGATAAAAAGGCAATAATGAGTTATATTGTTGATGCCATGGAAAGAGCGAAGGAAACAATTAAGGCCAATATGAAAAATAGGACTTCTTTATATACACTTTATCTTGTACTCATCAATGACAGTTGGGAAAGGCAGTGCTACCTATCAGATAATGCAAGATCTCCTAAACTCACAAATAGAGATTTATAAGCATTCTTATGGAGATTTTGGGATGCCACTTATTATTCAACAAAGAGCAAAACTTAATCCAGGTACATGTTTTTTTTCAATTTTGTTAGTTATTGAAAATCAATTATCATTTTATTTTGTTTATAACATTACTTTTGTTGTCTTACGACTTATAGTTTCTTGATTGGACCAATTTGGAAGTGGTGTTCCAGAATTGCAAAGGTTTAAGCTTCGAATTCTAAATCTATTTGTGAGTGAAACAGGTTACGAAAAGAATTGGAGCACATTTAAATTCATCCTTTCCAAGAAAAGGAATAGATTAGAGCACAAGAGATTGAATGACTTGGTCTTCGTTCGATACAATTTAAAGCTTCGAAAAAGATATGTTATTAGCATTATTAATTTAGAGATAATTTTTTTAATAATTTAATTTTATTATTTAATATGACTCTTAATATAGAATAGGTAGTTTTGTAGATCCAATTTGCATTAATAATATCGATCTTTTTTAAGGATTGGGTTTTTGAGGATCTAGATTTGATAAATGAGAGTGATTCGAAAGATAATCTTGGATAGGAAAGCATTGACATGTCACTTAGTGTAATGAATTTGAATGATGATGATGATGATGAAGCTCCTCTCAATGATGAACATTTTGTACCAAATGAGAATTAGGATCAATGTAGATATAACAGGTGTCTCCCGTAGATGATTGAATGAAGTTCTAAGTTTTCGTTTCTCCTCTTCTTTTAATTTTATTTATATTTGATATATATATGGAAAATTCTATATATGAAATGTAATTGTAAATATTTTTGTTTTAGGTTTCACTTCTTGTTGGTTGTTTCCTAATCAAAAACTCTTGTTGTAAATTGCAAAAGTTAAAGAGTTAGGGATATTTATTGTTCTTTTTATTTGATGTTTTGATGTAACTATTATTTATTATATAATGAAATTTAATATTTTAAATACTTTGTATTGTTTTTAATATTTGAATGATGATCAACTAATTTTTTTCATATTAATTTTGGTTATCATTGATATGTGAAATATTTAAAAATTAATGTTAATAAAAATAAATAATTTTTTATTATTTTAAATTTTGTTATTATGACTTTTGGAAACAGGGTTGATGCAAAATTATAAAGTATACAGTACAATATACTAATTGACTATTTTGCAATTTTAAAAAATTCAGGGACAATGTCATAAATTTAAAATATTGCCCAAAATAGTATCTAATATTGATCTGTGTAGGTACAATACTGTATCATAACCTAATCCAATACTAGTTTCAGTACGATAGTCATAAAATTAGTTATGACTTACAAGGTTAGTGTAGCCGTTGGTGAAAGTCTGCGAAAACTTTTAAAAAGCCCTGATCTCTTCATTTTCTCTCATTTTTCTCTCTCTCGCTCTGCCACTTGTCGTCTCGCCTCTCCCTTCTGCTCAAATTGTAATTTTCACTCCCAAAAAATATTAGGGTTAGACTTTTTATGATTTAATGTAATTTTGATTAATTTCATGCTTGATTATGGTTTTAAAGTAGAATTTATCCTTTCATATATGATTTACTAATTCAATAGAATTTATCCTTTCATATATGATTTACTAATTCAATTTGATGAATTGCATGAGAAGTGGATGGAATTTGATTTGGGTATACAATTTTGCTTACTAAATATTGAATTGTGATGATTTTGTTTACAATTAAAATTACTTCATTGTTTTTATAGTTAATTAAAGTTTTTCTAGTATAATTTCATTTTTATTTTGAATTTTGCATGAATTAGATGTTCAATTTGGTTAATTTTGGGTAATTGTTAGAATGGGTACGTTAATTTCAGTTTTAGGTTTAATTTTGTAATTGAATGGTTTGCTAATTATTTTATTTTTGTTATTTTGTATTTTATTTATTTATTTATTTATGTTAGATTTTTTTTATTTTTTATGTGTTTAATTTTCCTTTTAATTGTGCATTTTCACTTTTCTAAGATTTAATGAGCTTAAGAAATAAGAGTGGGGGATGGTTGTTTTTTCTAATTCTATTTGCTATTTTTCACATTTATTTTAAGTTTCAAGCATAACGACGGGATAGCAATGAGCCAAAGAGACAATGAGGAGAAAGATCCTTTAGAGACTCAAGAGGAGTTCCCCCACAATACGAGCAACCTAATAAAGTCTAGCCACTAGAGCAACCCAATATGTTATTATTCAATGTGGGAGTTTATAAGGAGCAGTACCAAAGGCTCAAGGACAAAAAGTTCAGGACTTATAAAAGTATTGACTTGGAGGCGCTGAAGTGGGTTGACTTAGTCGAGTAGTTTCGGGATCTCATAAACATTAGTGCATGATTTAGCTTTTTCAAGACCATACATCCCTCGTACTAGAAGTTTATGCTAAAGGTACTCTCTACATTCTTTATTAAGAACGATTGCTACCATTAGGATTGGCTAAGCACAATCCAGTTTTGGATGATGAGGGAGATGGTCTAAATTAGCTACTTAGGGTTCTCCGTCATGAGGGGTGATAGTTGTGCATTAGTGTGTGTTTTTCTAAGTATTTGGCATGTGTTTCTTGCAAAATATGTTATTATTATTATGTTTTAGGACTTATTTTGTATGTTTTTTTTTTAGTTTGATCTTCATGGTTGTTCTTTTATGTTTGGTGTTGATTTAGGGTAAGAATTGATAATTTTGATGTAGGAATGGCGGATGGCCAACTTTGTGATTGAGCTAGGGACCAAGAGAGCAGAAGAAAAATGGAGGAATTGTAAGATAAGAACCTACGATCGTGGGATTCATGCTAATTCCTACAATTGTGGGATCCCTAACCCAAAGAGACACCCGAGTTTCACTTATTTTAGGTTCTTGTGACTATATAAGGGCAAAAATCCCTAGGGTCAAAGGAGAGTGTCGTGAGAACGTGCCTTCTTGAGCTAAAAGATAGATTTAGAGCCTAGAGAGAGGTAGAGAATCAAGATTTCCATTCTAAATTGGGAAAAGAGCACACCAACTCCAGATTTTCTAGATTTGGGCAAAGAAGAGGAGGAGCTTGCTTTATCTAGTTCTTATTTCGTTTTTTCTCTTCTAGCATCTCTATTATGTATTTTTTCGTTGTTAGGGATGTTAATGACATTATGAGTGGTTGAGTAATTTGTAGAGATTACTTTTGAACTACTTGTTGAACTCCCATTTTGTTAATTTGATTGAATGATGCTTTTGATAAATGTTGAGCTTATACCTTGCAATATATTGAGAAATTGTCGGGCCTCGTTTCTGGACCCCGACTTCCATACAGAATATCGTAATACTTGATCTTATTTCCAACCCCTTGACCATTATCGGTTTATCTTCTTCTCTCTGAGACCACAAGATGTCGCATACTTATAACACATATTCACCCATACTTGCATTCAAACACCCATTTTTATTTAAGCTCTGCTCTTCGACTATCCATTTATCCATTTCAACCTAAATACTTCAAGGAACAGCGTTGGTGAGTCCGCACTTTACATATAAACATGCTTCGGGGCTGTTGGCATATCTTTTGCTATATACATCCAATTCAGGATTTCTTTGGATAGTTTGAAAGAGGATTTCAAGAGCTACAACTTTCATGAAGACCTAGAGGGCCAGTTTTTACTTCTTAATGGTCTAAAATAGGACAAAATATAACCATAAATAGTAACCTAGACGATATTGTGAACAGTAGGAAGTCTGTGAATAGTAACACAGACGAATCCTTGTGAACAGTAGCACAGACGAATCCTTGTGAACAGTAACACAGATGATATTCTTCAACTCATATAACTTCTTAACTCCTTCTTATAATCCTTGGCCCATGATCTATCCTCTGTGTTCTAT
>JANZXR010000007.1:18007729-18018171 GCA_027575705.1 Erythroxylum echinodendron
TCATCGTAATTAAAAAATTACAAATACACTTAAAATAAATATTGATACAATTATAAAATAATTAATGAATTACATATATCATATTATACTGTAGGGGTATTTTCGTCATTGATACAATTTTTTTGTTCTGTCCATTGTAACCAAACACATTTTGTTCTCTAGACGAAGACAATATTTTCTGTTCTGTCCTTCATAACCAAACAGCTTACTGTCTCCAATTTTTGTTCTGTTCTGTCCCTAAATTTTTGTTCCGTTCCGTCTCTACATCTTGAAGACAAAAACCAAACAGACAGTACAGGTGGGTAGGAGTTTTTGTTAATTTTTTTGCAATTGAATCCCTAAAATGGTCAAAATTTACAGTAACAATTGATATTTAGTCGGTATTTAATGAAACTTTCGGTAGTGATCGATACCCAAGGTCATTACTGAAGAAGGATATTTTGGGTACGGACAAAATTTACAACATTGATTTTTATTTTTTAAAGTATTATTTCTAGGAATGCAAGTAGTTGGACAACGGATAGAATTACAAAATCATATAGTAGAAAAAATTTCTAAATTTTCAGATAAATTAATTCATAAAAAACAAGTACAAAGTTTTTTAGGAATTTTAACATATGCTTCATATTTTATAAAGAATTTAGCAAAATTACGAAAACCCTCTCAAGATTTACTTAAAAAAGATAAGATATCTAGTTTTACTCCTGAATTAGAACATCAAGTAAAGGAGATAAAAGAATTATGTAACTCCTTGCCATCTTTGGTTTATTACAACATAAAGAAATTCTTTTCCTTAATCCTTTAGTAGCCTTAGCCAAAATTGCATCAGCACACCAATTACTTAATTTATCTCTAACATATTCTATTCATTTTCCTAACGTATCTATATTCCCTGGATTATAAGTTTCTATCAATTTTAATGGTGAACTACACTCAATAGATGAAGCTATAGAAACTTTAATAAGATTCGGACAACATATAATACCTATTAGATTATTAATAGAAAATGAAGGATTTAATAATACATTAGAAATAATATAATACCTATTAGATTATTAATAGAAAATGAAGGATTTAATAATACATTAGAAATAATGTTAGGAATAACATTTCTTGAAACTGTTAAACCTTATCAGATTATCTCTTATGGATTAAAGATAACTTATAATGGAAAATTAATTTATATTATCCTGCTTATCATCTGATACAGCTTGGAAAAACCAATACATTTTTGATATCTGTAAACCAGAATAAATCTAAAGATTTTATTAAATTTGAAGAAAAAGATATTCACTACAGAAGAGCAATTGCTTCTCTTTATCTAATTATTCTGGATTTAAAGTTAGCACTCTACAAAGATTATGTATAAAGCCGCGAAATCATAATTTATTTTATGGATTAAATATTCAAGAAAAAGCTTTAGAAGTTTCTATTACTTCTAATAATCAAATATAACTTTATGGAATAATTGTAAGAAATTATTTCCTAACAATATATCAGTACCAGTATCATAAAAATAAAATGGTGGATATTTGATTAAAAATGATCCTAGTATAATTATTGGTTTTTCTATTCATTTTTGAATCTCAATAAGATTATTTAAAAAGTTCAAATTAATTCTTTAATTTTTCCTCTAGATATTAGGTTCTGAACTTTCCATTTTATCAAATTAACTTCAAAATTTTTAAAAGTTTATGTTAAGACCATTTTTTGGCAAAATTAATTTATTCTCTACAAATTATTCTTGTGGTGTGAATTCATTCTAAGTAAAAAAAATAAAGTTCATTTCCTAATTTTTATTATAAAAATGGAAGTAACTAAAGAAAATATTGTTCCATAGAAATAGGAAATAATCATACAAAATGAGTTATATTATAAGATGGACATGTGCATTGTGTAATTGTGTTAGTTTGGACTTTTAAGTTAAGTAATATATATTTTGTGATAGTAATTGATAATGAAATTGTATGTTCTTATTTTGATATTTGTCTTCATTTATTTTTACAACTAAATGGAAGGAAGTTTAAATACTCTTGATCATTCAACCGCTTCAGGAACATTTAATGATCCAGCTTAGGCTTATGCTGCATTGGTCTCCGATATGAAGAACCATCCTATTTTCTTGTTTTGTGACAAGCATTTGAAAGGTGGAGGAATCACTCGATTAAAGAAACTTTTAGTTGGGGTTAAAGGAGATGTGGAACCTGTAAAAAAGTGAGTTATAAAGTGAAGTGGAAAATGAAAACTTTGCTTGAAGAATATCAACACAAAAATGATAAAAGGGAGAGATTGAATTATGAAATTGGTTGTGGAAAATTGTTTGCTAATATTCATGATAATAGTGGAAACGTTGAAGGTGGTAGTGTTCCTTCTCAGCAAGAAGTGAATGTTGCATCTGAACCTGATGTTAAGAAAAGAAGAAGGCAGTTGTCGAATTTTTTTACACAACGAACAACTTCTGAAACTTAGCCTTTAATTAGTAGTGTCATGCAATCAAGAGAAGCGACTCATAATGTAGATATGGCAATGACTAAATGGTGGTATGATTCAGTATAGCATTCAATGCTTCCTAAACTTATTATTATTAAGCTATGGTCAATGTTATAACCTTTTACGATCTGGGATACAAAGCTCCTTCTATTAATGACTACAGAAGTAAACTTTTGAGTTGTTCAATTTATGAAATTAAAAGTTATATGGAAAAAAAGAATGAATTGGATTACTTAAAGTATTTAACCATGTGTGATGGTTGGGCAAACAGGAGACATAAGCTTATTATTAATTTTTTGGTACATTCTGCAAAGCACTCAATGTTTTTTAAGTATATTTATGCATCTTGCCTTATTAGAAATACTGATACTTTATTTGAAAATTTTGATGAAGTTGTGAATGAATTAGGGTCAGAAATATTGTTTAATTCATTACTAAAAATGATTTCGCTTATAAAGCGGCGGGAAGAAGATTACAAAACAAGCATAATTCTTTTTTTTGGGCTTCTTGTGCTATATATTGCATTGACTTAATGTTGAAAAATATAGGAGATGCTGGGTATTTTCCTATTATTGATGAAACTGTGCAGAAAGCCAAAAAGGTAACCAAGTTCATCTATAATCGTGTATGAGTCTTGAATTTAATGATAAAGGATTTTATCAATAGTAGGAATTTGTGTCGTTCTGTTATTACAAGATTTGCATCAAATTTCTTATCACTTTAGTGTTTGATTATGATGAAAAAAGAGTTAAGACAGATGTTTACAAGTGATAAGTGGGTTGCATCATAGCATGCTAGGTCTAATGTTGGATTGAAGGTTTTCACCATTATCTTAAAGATACTAAATTTTGGATTTAATGTCAATTTGTCATCCGAATTTGTGAGCCTTTGGTGAGAGTGCTTCGTTTGAATGATAATAATGAAAAGGCATTAATTGGTTATTTTTTTATGCCGTGGAGAAGGCGAAGGAAGCAACTAAGGCCAATTTGAAAAATAGGTCATCTTTATACACACCTTATCTTGCAATCATCAATGACAGATGGGAAAGACAACTTTGCTCTCCTTTGTTTGCAACTAGGGCATTTTTGAATCCTAAACTATATTTCAAACCAAGTTTTACAAAGAAAGTTGAAGTTAATGGAAGAATACTATTAATTATTACAATAATTGTTGCCTATAAGATTATACAAGATTTTTTAAGCTCATAAATGGAGTTTTATAAGCATTCTTCGGGGAATTTTGGGGTGCCAATTTTTGTTCGACAAAGAGCAAAACTTAATCAAAGTATAGGTCCTTGGTTGCCTTACGACTTATAGGTTCTTGGTAAGACCAATTCGAAAGTGATATTCCAGAATTGCAAAGATTTGCAATTTGAATTCTAAGTCAATATATTTGAATGCAACAGGCTGTAAAAGGAACTATAACACATTTGAATTCATCCATTTCAAGAAAAGGAATAAATTGGAGTACAAGAGATTGAATGACTTGGTCTCGTTCGATACAATTTAAAGTTTCGAGAATGGTTTTTTATTGTCATTATTAAGTTAGATGTAATTTCTTATAATTTTTTAATAATTAAATTTTATTGTTTACTAGGATTCTTAAATAGAATAAGTAGTTCAGTAGATCCAATTTGTATTTAATATCCATCTTTTGGAAGATTGAGTTTCTAAAGAACTGGGTTTGAGAGATGTGAGTGACTTGGAAGATAATCTTAGATGAGAAAATAGTGACATGTCATTTGGTGCAATGAATTTAAATGATGATGATGATAATGAGACTTCTGTTAATGATAAAGATTTCGTACCAAATGAGAATTGAGGTCAATACAGTTATAGCGAATATCCCCCTAGACGATTGAATGAGGTTCCAAGTTTTTATTTCTCCTCTTCTTTTAATTTTACTTATATTTGATGTATATGTTAAATTTTATATATGTAGTGCAATTGTAAACATTTTTGTTTCAAGTTTCACTTCTATTTGGTTGTTTCCTCATTATGAACTCTTATTGTAAATTTTAATTGTTAGAGAGATAAGGATGTTTATTGTTCTTTTTATTTGATGTTTTGATATAATTATTATTTATTATATGATGAAGTTGTAATATTTTAAATACGGTATTGTTCTTAATTTCATATTTATATGATAATTAAATGATCTTTTTTCATATTAATTGTAGTTATTATTTATATGTAAAATATTTTAAAATTAATGTTAATAAAATAAACAAATTTTAGTTATTTTAAAATTTTATAATTATGATTTTTGAAGATATAGTTAAGGTAAAATTATAAAGTGTATAATACAACATACTAATAAATTATTTTAAAATTTAAAAAAATTAAGAAGTGTTTCATAAATTTAAAAAAATTACCTGAAATGATATTCAATAGTTGATCAATACTAATTAAATATTGCAGCCAGTAAAATATTCATAACATTGCTAAAAATTACCAATTCAGTCCGATTCTCTCTCCACCATGGTCCAAGGGCTTCCATTTCAACATTCGTGACTTGCCTAGTAAGTCACCCCTCATTATGTGCTTCTTTGTTGATTATACATATACGAAATTGGGTTGTGGGCATGGATATCACGAGGATTGCGTTATACTGTGGTTGGTTTCGAGGAATTGGTATTCTATTTGCAGGTTTGAGTTGCAAACTGATGAGCCGGAGTACCGAGGATGAGTGGGAGCTTATGCAAGTGTTTCATGTTCCAGCAGAAATGGTTTGGGTTCGATTTGATCAGAAATCATGTGCTTGAAGGTTAACTATATATTTGTTATTGTATATTTGATTTTGTCGACTTTTCAAGGTTGCTGGACATTTTACCAAGTCTCTAACTTTTGTGGATTAGATAAATTGAAATCTGTTTCCATTTGCAGTTAAATGTAATTAAATGTATACTCATTTTGGTTTTCGTTGATGTAAATATTAGATTTTGTAGATCTGGAAACACTTCCAAAGAGGCAAATCTGCAAAACAGAGCTGCAGAAAAAAAGAAAAGAGAAAGGGCAACTCCAGGAGATGCATAATTTCACGCAAAAAGGGGCAAGTGTTAAAATAGTTAATATCCAATCAATATGCCAATGATGACATTGCCGAAGACCAAAATTTTGCCGAAAGAGATCTAAAACTTTGACAATGTCCTAAAGAGGGTGAAGTAACAGATTGAAGAGAGCATATGATGACCAACAAAGGTAAGACGTTGAGAAGCCTTTGTCCAGATAAGAGAGACAATGAAACAATCAAACATGGAACACCAACTAGTAAGAGTATGGATGTCTCTGAAAATTAAATCGTTGCCAGATTTCCAAATAAGCCACATAAGATTTGAATTGTAGTCCTGCATCTTATTATGATTGAGAAATTTCGCCACTGGCTAACTTGAGCCCAATTACACCGAACAAAAGGAAAGTGGAGGGGTACATGGGGCTTCGGTCTTCCAAGTTATTTCCGTATCAAGAACGCAATAGCTCTCTGTAGATATGTTGGCTAAACGTTTAAACTGTATACAAGCGATTATAGCACAATTACTATTCTTTTACAGACGTCAAAACTTTGTATCTTCATATAATTGATAAAAAATAAATCCCTAGGTCTGTTCAATAAATTACTTAATAGAAGGATCAAATGTATTAAATCACTTATGAGTTTCTTTTTTTTTTTTTTGGATATGAGCTCGGCAATCCAGTAGACATACACAACTGTAGTCTGTAGCAAGCCCTAACTGGTAAGAAGCCACACAACAGATTTATGAAGGATGATCAGATGTGTATGTATAGTTTGCATTTAAAGGATTCAACTCAAGGGAAAAATGCATTAGACCAAAGGGCATTATGGTTGATATCACCAAAAGGCAGCATCATATCATCCCCACCAAAAGCCGTAGGTTCTTGAGGGTTCATCAAATCCATGAGCCATTGTTGCCTTTGCATGTTCTCCATATTAGCATCAAAATCCGGCCTCTGTATCTGTTCTCTGGCATGCGCTCCACCTTGCTGTCTTGTAGCCACCGACTCGACCACAGATGTTGCTTGTGCCACAAGTTGAGAATTATTTGACCCTTCCTCATTAAGCTTCTCAATTCTTTTGTGAATCTCCTTCAGGTTTTGCTCGATGAGCCATCCAAGATCATTCAAGTCCATCAGGTTCAAGTGTTGCAATCTGTTTCCGGTCAAGCTTTGGTACATGATTTGTGTCACCTCCTTTTCTCTATTTTCCTTTCGCTGTTTCTTAAGCTGCTCGTTGGCTTTGGCAATCCTGTGCCTAAGGAAACTCTCTTGATTCACCATCTTCTTGCTTTGTTCCATTTCAGGCATTTGCTTGAATCGTGAAAGTACACGTTGAATCCCGACAGTCGAGGGCCAAACCTCAGGTTGAGATTCGTAGGGACTATAAATGATAGCACATGCATCAACATCACAAAGGGTACTCAATTCGCTTACCTTTTTCATCAGACCCTTCTTCCTTTTCTTGAAAGTTGCTTTTCTTGCAGAGTCGTTCGTGATGTAAGCAAGTCTCACCTTCTTTCTAGTCATAGCGTGACTGATTAAGAAAACAAGTCAGTGCAACAATTTCTTGCTTGTTATTGTTCTTACACCCCAATAATGTATTCTATATATAGGGCTTAACAAGATACTATCACTAATTGACATGATTATAGAGTTGTTAAATCCTTGGTTGGACACATTTATTGTGGTTTTATATCCTCGAAATTAATAAATAATGATAACAATCATTTTAGCATTAAAATTCAAATATATCTTTATTAATTATTTCGTTGATTTCCTGTATCATATCTTGTCAAAATTTTAATATTATATAATTGTAAATCATAACTGTTGTTCCTTCAAACATGTTTATATGGTGCTTATTTTACATATTCAAGTGCTATATTTGCTATTTCCGTCTCTTAATTAGCAACTAAGGCAGTCCAAGAATGGATATCTATTGTTGTTTAATTTAGTAATTATGAAATTGGTGCAACTTGCCAACATATAAATAAACATTTTTGGTAGATAATTAAGTTATAAATTATCTATTAGAAGAAATTATTGCAAATATTACCATGTTCCGCATTCTAAAACTTTAATTTTGATTTTTGACAGCTATCTCTTTTTCTCGGATCCTTGAAAATACATTATAGGTTTGAACCCCAAAGTTGTGAACATGATGAATAAGGAGTGATTCATGCATGCTTCTTAGCAATTTGTTCAGCTTGGATTAGTTTATAACTATATACATGGAATATTGGTTTAAGTCTTTTATAAATAATATTTAAATGATCTTTCATTTAATTTCTTTTTTCATAAATGCTGTCTAATAGCTAAATTGCTTTAGTCATTGACAGAGATGCAGGATGAAAACGTAATACACGTGGCTGTGTATAAGGTAGCAAAAGTATTGCAAACTAGTAGTATTCGATACTCGAGGTATTGTATCAAACAGATTCTGAAAGCCTTAACTATATACATCATATATAAGCACGTTCTTAAACTAATATCCCTATAGACAATATTTCTATAACAACAATATTATATCCTCTCAATAATTATAGGCCTATCTTGCGCAATATGCAATTATGATAAGGTTCCAAATAAAGAAGATGTTTACCATACTAAAGGGCAGAAGAATATGTTCTCACTCTATATCTATGTGGTCTGGGAAACAAGATGCATGGTTTACATGCATGATTTTATCAAGCAATAAAATGCATGACATAAACATCATACGTAGACCAATCAAATGTTACTTGTATATGATTCAGCTCAACTAGTAAACTTGAATTGAGTTAATTAAATATAACTCAAATCAATAATTTCTTATAATTATTAATTTAAATCAAGTTTAATTGATCTAAATTAGGTTTCAAAGTTAAGTTGATTTACTATATCA
Organism: Erythroxylum echinodendron; assembly: GCA_027575705.1. NCBI lineage: Eukaryota > Viridiplantae > Streptophyta > Magnoliopsida > Malpighiales > Erythroxylaceae > Erythroxylum > Erythroxylum echinodendron. The sequence goes on from JANZXR010000007.1 coordinate 18,016,118, forward strand.
TTGACATTTGATTAATTTATATATGTTATTCATACCATATGTATGTTTCATTATTATTTTAACCAAATTCCTTTTTAAGAATTAAAATTAATAGAGATTTTTTTTGAAAATTTTAAAGATTAGAAGTTTTTTTTCTTAAATGATAAAAGAGGAATGTATATTTTCATTCTAAAAAAATAAACCTAAATCATACTCATATTAAAGATTAAAAATGTGTTTTAAGTCATTAATTAACATTTTGGTTTGAACTAGTAATTTTTAATGTAGCAGTAAAAATGATATTAGAGAAAATCTTTGTTAATTCTTCAATTTGAATATTCATCAATTGTTTTATTCTTTAGGCTGGCAAATCTTTTATTCAATAATGACAAATACTGGAAATCCTTTTCATTAATTTACAATAAAAGAGAAAAAACTATGTATTGTATGTATAATTACACCTACCACCTGCCTGCCTCGTCTCTTGATAGTTTGCATTCTGAATTGATACTCGCGCGCGCTACATTTGATGAGTCAGCCGCAGGCACGCACACATTGTTCACTCTAACATTCTAACACAAAAGTCGGTTTGACTGGAACCTCCCACAGTATCGATATCTGTCAAGCTCAACTATTTATGGAATCGCTATTGTGGCAAAAATAGAAATTTTTATAGTATGGAATTGTATTACAACTTTTATCCTGTTAAGGTTGTGTTTGAATCTGCAGTGTAGTAGAGAAAATTATTTATTTATCGTAATTTTCAAACGTAATAACATATTTGAGTCTGCGAGCGAACTATCGAAAATTGAAGAAAAGTGTAGTACTGCCGTAGAAATCGATAAGTAAAAAGAGGACTACAGTAAGAAAGTGATTCTGTGGTAAAAATTCTACTTTCTAGTAATAATCTTATGATAATTATTATTTTTCATTATATTCTCAACTAATAGAAAGTAAGTCGCATTTTTGAATTTATATAATTAATAATATATTTTTTATGAAATTTTTTATAAACTAAATTTATTTTGTTTATATTTTTCTTATTTTAATTTAATATTTTGTTATTTATAATTTTAAATTTATATGGCTAATAATATAATTTTATGAAATATTTTATTTAATAAAATTTATTTTATTTATATTTTCTTATTTTAATTTAATATTTTATTATTTATAATTTTAAATTTATATGACTAATAATATATTTTTAATTATTTATACAACAATTAATAGTTTATTAAATCAATAGGTTTTTTAGTCATTTTATCTCTTTTCAGCAATCGTAACCGCACTTGCCAAACACCTATTTTCACATTTCAGCAATTACCAAAACAGCAACCCCAAACACATAAGTAAAGTACTTATAATTTCAGCAAATTATCAACCGTCACTACTATCCCAATCCAAACATAAGTTGGTAGGAATGATGCCATGATTATATCTCTAATTTAATGAGTTATAAAAATCTCATTCTGTACTTACTTGAAAAAAATGTAATTTGATATCATTACAAGTTCAAAATTCGTGTTTAATTTGATGGAATAACGTATTTCTCTTAACAGATGTCTCAAGGTCATACTTGAGCCAGTGGCCTTACTTCGTCTTTCATGTGTACACTAGATGATACAGATCAACGCTGATTGTCCATTATGTCATTTTCTCTTGTCCATATGTAGCAGCTAAGGCAAGGTTGGTCAACTTATCTGGATGTTACTCATTGGCATCCATAGAGTTTGACAAAAAATATGTTATCCCAGAATCAATCGGTGAAAGGTGTGAATGGAAACTTTGACTTGTACATGCCTCTTTGCCCTTTTGTGTTGGCAGTTTGACGTAGTACGAGACATTTGTAAAGAGTTGATATTGCCACTTTATTTTGTTGTTATTGATGGGGTCATGTTAAGAGGCTTGTGCAATTGAAAGGTTGCAAAATATACTCTCTCTACAATTTTCTTTTGTTTAGAAATTTAAAGAAAGAGCAACGGATACTGAATTTGCACTGAACTGAACTGGCACTACGACTGAATTTGCACTCCGACGAACTTTACTGCACTGCTACTCAGGGCGCAATCGCA
>JANZXR010000007.1:18021739-18034081 GCA_027575705.1 Erythroxylum echinodendron
GGGGACCACCACAAACCCACATAACACATATCTTTCATGCTCTTGAAAATCGATTGCCCAAAATGGCAGTTCTTGAAGTTCTTGCTTTACATATCTGAAACTTGTTTTCAGAAATATGCAACTTTTTTGCAGAAATTAGTCTTATTTGCAAAACAAGCAGAAACTTGGCTTCATAAAGTATGTAACTTTGAAGAAAATGTTTTTGTATGAAAACATGCAGAATCAATTTGCATTTTATAGCATACCATAACAGAACAAACATGCAGCACATTTATGCAAAAATTTTAGTCATTGAAAATAAACATTTTGGCTTATCTCTTCAGTATAAAACTGTAACTCACCTTAAACTCTTTGCTTGCTTCTGTAATCCGACTTATGGATGCCTTTCCTCTAGATTTTCTTGCCTCTCTTGAACCCCTCCTTGATTTCCTTCATAACGAACCATAACTCCTATTTAACAACAATATCTAGAATCGGCTAAACCATAATGTACATTCTAAAATGACTTACTGTGATTTTTCACCAAGTAATGAGCTTCTTAACTCTACAGAAAGCTCCTTCCTCCTTCTTTCTTTTTTCTCTCTTGCATGCACTCGGATGTTCTCTCTTTAAGCTTTACCGAAATTTCAACTAAGCTCTTAACTATCTTCTTTCTACTCTCGTCCGAAACCTCTCTTTTTTCTTCTGTTTTTGTCTCATTCACGCTGCTATTTTGCCAATAAGACAAGTCCACCATACCTCTCCTAAAAGTCCACTTTACCCTTGGTTCTTAAGCTATATTCAGAAAATGCCCTCAATTTCTTCTCATGCTTCTATTTCATAAGCTATCTTGCTTAAGTTAAATGGAAAAATTTTCAGGGAGCCGACAGCGAGAGTAGCCCAAAGAGGATCGCCAGTGTTCGGTTGTTATCAATCGAGCTCTTACCATGGAGGACGTTATTAATGAGGCCTTGCTTCGGTTTGCTTAAACTTAGTTTTTACTGTTGAGGATTTGCACCAGACAATGCCATGTGGGTTCATGGTTACTGATTCTCTTGAGCCTGACCACCCCATCATATATGTTAACACCGTTTTTGAGATGGTTGCTAGTTATTGAGCCTCGGAAGTGCTAGGCCATAATTGGTTAGTATTGTAATTAGTTAGCCTTTTGGCTTTGTGTCTATTTATGTGGCTAATGCGAGAAATGAGGAATTGCTATGCAGGAATTTGGGTAATTTGGGTGGTTTAGTTGTTCATTTTGGTCTATTGTTGTGTTCTACTTATGCTAAACCTAGTTTGTGTTTGGGTTCCATTTGGAGCAAAATTTTTTTGTTATATGTTAATTTAGCGACACCTTTTTAAGCACCGAAAACTATAAGTTACGTACTTTTTGGGGAGTTGTGATTTTTCAGACAATAGCAATATGCTTGTTTTGATGGGTTTTTGAGCTAAGAACTTCAAATTGTTCCAATTATTTAAGGGTATTGGTGTGTTTGTGGTCTCTTTCTCTCTTATTGATGTTATAGCATAAACTAGGATCTAGAGCTTTCGAGGAAGGAGATATGAGAGAAGTCCTTCCATTGGACTTGGTGCTGTTTGAATTATGGGAGGGAAACTGTTGTTTTGTTTATTATTGACGTTTTCTATTTTATTATTAACAGGGTTGATTATGGGTTATTAGACTAAGCGTTTAGCAATTGAGATGATAGGTAAGCAAGCATACTGCTCCTTGGTTAAATACTTAAAACATAGTATAAGCAAGCAAAATGCAACAAGAGTGAAGGGTTATGTTTCAGTCACCTTAAAATGAAACTTTATAATGGTTAGCTTGGACTTTTATTTTTCATTTTCCGTGAGAATAGACATTATTAGACATACATACCTATACAGACTCCACATCAACTGGGACCAATCTAGTACAACATAACACTCAGATACATTCTTTTTCTGTAGGCAAATATAGTGTTGTCTTTGTTATCAAACTATAGTCTTGGCATGTCTTGGTCAATTTTGCAACAATACAATCAAAATGCATCCATTTTTTAGCGAAAAAAGTATATTTGAATTCTAATTATTATGATTGTGCTTCAGTTTGGCATAGATGTTTGTGGAACTAATTCAAAATTGAAAGCTTGTTTTATGCATTGTATGAGTTTGATGTGTGGTTAGGAATTTTAAAGGAGAAGGTGATTATTTCGAAGATCTTTTCTTACTGGCATAATACCTTGAGTTCCTTCTTTTACTTGTTGCAAGTTCATGCATTGCATGTAGCAACCTTAACACAGTAATTCCATTATTGTTGTTATTTCTCTTTAAGGTTCTAGATTTGTTTGTGCTTTACTCCCATTCCTTTTTGGTTTTCCATTATACATGGCTTTGAATCATAAACTGACTAGTCGTTCACTTGTAGATTTTGGCTACAGAATTAGATTGGACCATTATTACACGGATCATCATTTTATATATAGTGGTTAGTGAATCTTCTTTTTTTAGTTTTTTGCATTCATACTTTTAGGGAAAGAAAATAGTTAAAATTAATAGTTATCTGATTGACTTGAATAGAATTCACAACTTCCAGTGTTTTGTTTTATGAAGGTAATCGGTACATCTGATACTTTATATGGATAACTAAGTGGAGTTGGTCTTTTTTGGTCTATTTATGGAAACATATATTGGGGTTATGGAAGCTTTAAACTTAATTATCTTGTCTAAACAAACTGCAAGTTGCTTTGTTTTTTCCTTGGAACGATAAAGTAACATGTTTAAGCTTATTTGCTCATTGAGAATTATTTCTGGAATCCTTAAATGGAACTACTACAGTAAAGTTCAATAGTTAGACTCCATCAATTCTATAAGTTAAATTGGCAATTCAGCACTTTGTTGAATTGATTTCAGGTGCTATCTTGGTGGTGACGTACTGTTTTATTCTATATTGAAGAAGTTGGGTATCTTTCTAGGACCTAATGATAAATTCAAGATGTTGAAGAATGTTATACCAAATCTTTCCTGTTTTCTTGTTGATTGAATATATCTTGTCATTTTGTATAGGCTTCGAGTCATCTTAGTCTATAATGTTATTTTTCTTTCTTTAGTGGTGGTGATGCAGATAATATGGAAGGATTGCCTGTCCTCTTTGAATCTCTTAAATTTAGATGGTCTGTAGCTTCAGCCAGGTACACAATTCAATCACTCTACTTTACTGAAAGAAGCTTCTGTGAAGATAATTATTTAACTCGATGTTCCTTTGCTAGACTAGGATTCTAGCTGTAACTGATTTAAAAAAAATCAGTGCCTGCAATATGAGATTTAATGAATGAAATCTGAGATAGATTTAGTTTCTAGTAGTTGAGACAAATATGGATTTGCTATAATTTTACTGTGTCAAATGAAATATATTTTAGGTGTTTGCAAAAAGTAGCTACTCTTTGTATTTATTGCATTTAACTTGATTTATAACTTCATTGATTACTCGTAGTGACTCCACTATCTCTGTTCACCTTTAAAATGGAAAAGCTAACACAATCTTATATTACATTGAACACTTGTTTTTCACTGATAAATAGAGTAAAGAATGTTACAATAGTTCGTCGATCAGATTTTGACTAGTGACGTCTTCTTTAGTAAGTTAAGTCTCTAATTCTTCCTTGAACAATTGTTAGTCACCATTGTTAGTTGTTCTCCTTCATTATTGTTAGTTGCTCCCTGCCAACAGTTTTCATTAGGTTGTGTGGCTTATGTTATTTGGTATATTGTAGAAATAGAATGAATGAAGATGAAAGGATTGAGCAGGAGAATTGTGATTCTATAGTGGCTACAGGAGATTGAAAGAAGAAATAAAAAGCAAAGAAGAAAAAAGTGCTTATGTGTTTAGTTTTAATAGTTTTATAATGTTTGTAATCATAACCATTGTTTTAATAGTTTGATATTCCTATTTATATAGAGATTAGTCTTCCAAACACTCATGTTTATGATATGTCGCATCTCTAAAAATTTCCTCTTTACAATAAATATGCAATCCTAAAAGGTGCGATTCTTTTATTATCTGAATCAAATTGTTTGGTAATTATGCATTAAAACTTGATTATTTAATATTTACAAATTTATATTTATCTTTTTCTAATATTATTTAATTATTTACATGTCTTCTAGATTCCAATGAAAATTAGAAAGTTATTCAATGTATTTACCCAACATTTTAATGCTACACTTTTTCCCATGTGAGGAAAATGGAAAGTCTTGAATTATTATTATCTTGGTTACGACTACATCATTATTTCTCCAAGCTTTTAGTGTAGTTTTTATTTAGTCCTAATTTAGACATATAAATTAAATATTTTTATTTGTACAAATAAGTAAGTTTAGTACATTAAATGTTGATATTCATTTATTAATATATAAATCAAGATATACACAAAAAGGAGAAAAGAGAGAGTTGGACAACCACCATATTTTTCGAAAGTAAGAGTGTAACTTGTTGTGGACAATTAAAATTCCTTGTTGAGATGGATGGATTGTATTTGTTGGTTTATGATAATACCAATGCTATTTTATTTTGTCTTATATGCTTCGATTCATTTTGTATTATAGTTGACAACATCCAATGAATATGCAAGACTAAAGCAACCTATCTGATTTTTTAAAACCTAATTGATATTAATGTTCAATCTCTAATTTATAATTAGAGAATACTTATATCTTAATCTTTAATTGAATTTAGTAATTCGGTTTTATTGATCATGCATTAAAAGTTGATTATTTAATATTTACAAATTTATTTTTATCGTTTATAATATTATTTAATTATTTAATAACTCTTTGGTTAAATAAAAAGATATTACAATAAAATTTTATATAATCTTTGAATAATATTTACAAGTTAATTATATTACTTATTTTAAATTAAGAGATCAAATAATTTTAAATTAAGTAATTAATCAAAATATATCGATGATAAAAGTATTTATATAATTATTTTATTGGAATAGTCTAATTGTAACTAATTAAAGTAGCTCATTAGTGAAACTAATTGCAAATTGATTAACAAGTATATAACCTTCTCTCATCGTGTATGATTAGATGGTATCATCTCAAAAAAGAAACAAAGGAGAAAGTCAAGGGGGAATGAGATAGGTAAGATGGCCAAAAGAAATACTTGTTATCTTTTGTGACATTTGTAACCAATATATTCAAAGGAGTAAGGGAAAACATAGTGGAGTTATGTGTTAAAGGATGCCATGGAAGAAGGTGGAGGAAGAGTTTCACAAAGTGACCCAACTTACAATGGGATAAAGCTAAGCTTAAAAATAAGTTTGATTGGATAAGAACTAGATGGAGTCTTTGGAAACAGTTGAAAGGGAAAGAGACATGATTAGGATGGGACTATGACAAAGGAAAATTTGCTGCTAGTGAGGAGTGGTTGAAGATTAAGGTTAGCCCATTTTAAGTTATTTTCCTTTACTTTAATGCTAAATAAATAGTTAAATATAAGTTAATTATTTTTTTGTAGGAGAACAACAATTTTAAAACATTTAAAGAGGAAGGGCTTGAACCTGAGCTTGAATGTAAGTTAGATCAATTTTTTAGATGTTTGGACCAATGAGAGATTACATTTTGTTCTGTGGTTGACCCTCTACAAGAACAACGAGAAGTTGAGGAAGTATATATTCCTTCTCCATTTGATAGACATAATGCTCATTATCAATTATTAGGTTATCATGATCATGAGAATATAGATGAGACTAATGGTCTAAAAAATTATCAAGTAACTGGTGATTAGGAAGAGGTGTGGAGAGCCTTGCATCTGCTCCTGTTGCTACCTCTCAAGTTTCACATGATGAAAGGAGTCAGAGAAGAAGATGGAAAAGGGTTTTAAAGAATGATAGTTCACAAAATAACAAGAGTGCAGGAACTGATTCCACTAAAAGGGTAGGAAGATTTGCAGCAATGTATGAAAGGCTTGACGATATGATGCAATTAATTCAAGAGTGACAGAGTGCAACAATGGAGATGAGTACTTCTATTATGAAAATTTTGAACACGATGATTATTGGTGCATCACAAAGTACTGGTGCAGGTGCGTCACATCATGATGTTACAAATGCTTTGGAAAAACCTATGTACTTTGCCTAGTTTAGAGACTGGTACTCCTGAATTTTACTTTGCTTGCTTGTCGATTGAAGATCTGCAAAGAAGGGCCATTTTTTTCAGTTTACCAAATGATACAAAGAGAGTTGAATACATGAAGTTTATATATGAGTATGACAAATATAAAAGACATTAAACATAGTTTATATCTATGCATTACTATGTTTAGTTTATTGTTTTTATTATTTGTGTACTTATATTGACATGGTATGTTTTAAAACATTATGAACTTGATTAGCTTATTTTATTATATTATGTTATCTTGTTGGTAATCTATAATTTTATTAAATGTTATATTATTGATATCTTTATATTTAGACATATAAGTGTTATGTTTATTTAGAATATAATTTTGCTTATTGATTTGTAGGTATGGATGAAAATGTTATGCAAATTATGCAATTTCTGCAAATTAAGCAATTTTTGGAAAATGAGATTGTGTTTTTGGATTTAGTGGCTTGTGTAGCGGGTTATATGGGTGTGTATTTTTTTAACCATATATACAAGAAACCATGCATGACTTCCTATCAAACAGGAGAACTATAGTTGAATGATTTATTGAATGGTCATGAAAAATGGTGTTTTAATACATTTAGGATGAATCAAAATACATTTTGTTAATTATGTATGGTTTTGGAAACTAATTATGGTTTGAGACTTTCCTATATGATGTCTATTTTGGAGAAAGTCAGTTTATTAGTGTATGTCCTAAGTCAAGGTTCCCCTAATAGGGATACCCAAGAGCGCTTTCAACATTCAGGTGAAATTGTGAGTAGAGTTTTTAAGAAAGTTTTGAGTTCCATGGATAGATTTTCAAGGGATATACTTAGATCAAAAGATCCCGAATTCAAGGAGATTCCACAACAAATTGCCAGTGATGCTAGATATATGCCACATTTTAAGGTAATTGAATATGTTCTTATCCCCCTTTCGTTATATTTTTCATTGAAAAATGTTGTTTTATCATCTTATGATCATTGTTTTATATTAGGATTGCATTGGAGCTATTGATGGTACATATATAGTGGTAGTTGTTACAGAGGAGGATCAAATGAGATATAAAGGACGGAAAGGAATAACGACTATAAATGTATTGGCAGCTTGTGACTTTGACTTATTATTTATGTATGTTTTAGCAGGTTGGGAGGGATCAGCAAACGATTCTCACATTTTCCTTGATAAAATCTGAGACTTAAATTTCCAAAACCACCGATAGGTAATTTTAAGATTTGTAGGAGTTGTTCATGATTTAGAATTTTTATGATATCATCTATAATAATTATATTTCCTCTATGGACACTCGGGGTAAATATTACTTAGTTGACAAAGACTATCTGAAAAGATAAGGATATTTGACACCTTATCTAAAGACAAGGTATCATCAATCAGAGCTTCGTGGTGCAAATTCAAGAGGATCTTGAGAAGTTTTTAATCGAGTTCATTCATCATTGAGAAGTTAAGGCTCAATGGAAGATAATGAAGAAAATGCCTAAGTATTCATTGATTGATCACAATAGAATAATTTGTGCAACTTTTGTGTTGCATAACTATATTAGAAGAAGTACAATTGGGGACCTGACTTTTAACATCATCAATCAAGATCCTGAATTTATACCTCTAGATGAATTTCAAGATGTTGAAGTTAACTCTATGCAAGAAGGCGTTGAAGAATAGAGAACTCGAGAGATGAGAACTATTCGTGATAATTTCGCTTCTAATTTAATAGCAGTTATACGTCATTCTTAAATTGTTATAAACTTTTGCTTTAAATGATGATGTTCATTTCTTTTGCTCTATTGGAATTGTATTGTTAAACTTCATTTCGATTCTTATATTTTATGTTTGAATGTATGATGATGATGATGATGATGATGATGATTATTATTATTATTATTATATGTTCTATGTTTTTTATTAAACTTAATTTTTGTAGAATTAAATATCTAAATTTTAAATTCTTATAAGAATATTCACTGAAATACTAAGATATATAATATTGATACCTTTATAAATTTTTTTAAAGTCATGTCCTCATAAGTGATTTTATACATAAACAACAAATACTAAACAACTAATTTTACCAAACATCTTTAACAGACAGCTAATACAATCTGCTGGTTAAATTAACTGATATACCCAATTATCAGTTAATAGCTAATATAATCAGTTGATTGCCAAACATGACCTATATGTGCGATGAACCTAAAACATGCCTTCACGAAATATTTTTATTACATAATCTTCGTAAGTTAGATATGTGTCTTTTATATGTATTTTTCTTAATTGACCGTATGCGTTAAGGGTCAATCTAAATTAAATTGACGACCAACCTGATTCGGTCACCATTCGCCTATATCAATCAAGATTGTAGAGTTCAGACTATAAGTACCAGTACGTCACGAGTTAGTGTGAATTCCAATTAATCGAGACTGCCCGGAAAGTGCCATATATCATATAATCCCCTGATGTGAATCAAAGTGACATTGTCTCGAGCAAAAGTTACAACGTACCCAACTACCACAAGGAAGGGTTATAAATATTATATATATTTGGTAGTCTTATATATATCTATATTTGTGCGTGGTCATCAATTTTAATCTGTTTCAGAAGGCTGGGTTAAGAGAAAAGGAAAACTTTAGTAGTTAAAACAGAGGAAAAGCTTAATTGCTTATCCTTATAATCCACAAATGCTGTGGGGTGTGGCTGAGTTGGCTCGGAACAAAGGAACTACATTGATGTATTATGCTCTCGTGCCAAAAATTATTATATCCATCATAAGTTCAAGGGGGGGTTTTCATAATATATTGTGCGAGGTTGACGTGCAGATAAAACGCATTACATCCATTCAGAATTAGTAATAAAGTTTGGGGATTACACAAATTATGAATGTATAGGCCCATTATAAACTTGAAAAGAAGAATGAAGGACAAGATTAGTGTTAAAATTATTAGATTAGTGATATATCGTTCACTTGGATCATTTTCAACATTTTTCAATCATTTTATCTTTTAAATTTTAATCTAAATTATATAAAACTAATCTACTAGTAGAAAGAGAAAATTCAATACATACTAATCATTTCACTTACGAATACGATAAACATACAATCACAAGGTACAAAAGAAAGAGAGAAATTCGAAGACCTGACTGACACATGATAACAGCAAATTACCAAACCACTGTCTTGTCTCCCGAAAGCCACATCCACACACAAACCGACATGTTCCCAATCTTTACAAAGCACAACTTCTAAGAGTTTATGGTTTTGGAGATTTTAAGAAGATACAAACGAAAGAAAAAGTTCGGGACTAGAGACCTGATCAGATAACACTGAATCAACGACATAAGAATGATGAATCATGTGGGGTATAATTCCATCTGCATTCAAACAAACAAGAAGTTATCAGTAACTGCCAATTTACCTTCAAGAACGTGCTACCATAATTAAGCCCTTCTAACTTTCAATCTTATAGGCCTCTCACCAATAGACCACAGTGTCATTCTTAAACTATCAAAGTTACTCAAGGAGTGAAATCAAAGTTAGTTGTTATATTTTTAATTTCCATATACTTAAAGGCTGGAAGTTATCATAGATGAATAATGATTGATGGACCCTCGTGTCTGCAGTTGGAGTTATGTGATGCATCGATGTGAGCGACCCCTTCCTGGCCCATCGTAATAAAACACCATCAGCTTGTGGACGTGCTTCTTGTTTTAGATTAAACCTACTTGAGTTTGTTCTTGTCTATATGCATAGTCCATACTTATTTCGTATCTTTTGAGTACCTCTTTCGCTCATTTACCAGATGATGACGATGATGTATTCTATTTGCGTAAAAGAAACAAATCTGAAAGGGGAAACCAGTTCCAATCAAACAAAAACAAAGAAAGATAAAGAGAAACATACATACAAATACGGTGGCATTCGGAGACCCTGGAATGGAGTTGTATCACTTGGTAATGGCATATACAGCGTAAATAATACCAGGAAGGTAGCCGAAGATTGTTAGAACTAAACAGATCCAGAACTCTGCCTGCATATTGTATACGCCAAAGCCAGAAACAACATAAAATTAGAAATTCCTCTCTCTTGTTTTGGTTTTGGAATTGGAAAAGTGGTTGCAACTAAATTCAGAATTAGATTATTAAAAGGCCATAAATAATTACTTGAAAAGAGAGAGAAGGGGAAAGACTAAGAGAGTGAGTATACCTTACAACCATACTTGAGAAAAACACCAAGAGGAGGCAATATTATGGCCAAGAGGATGTCTACACATGTTGCTGTTCCTTCACTCGGCATCTTCTTCTTCTTCTTCTTCAGACAAGAATTATGAGCGTCTCACAAGCACTTAAACTGGGAAACCAACAGAAGCACTCTATTCTTCTTCTTCTTCTTCTTCTTCTTCTTCTCTGTTGCTAGTCTTTTTCTGTCTTCACAAGATAAATATCGAAGTCACTACCATCCCCCTTTATACCCACTTTACCATACCCACGTGTTCGCATTTCCCTAATAACTTAGTCATTTAGTGTTGTGATCTGGAACCGCGTTGGACTTTGTTTCACACAGCTTAATTTCTTAATGCTTACACTTCCTATATTTTCTATAACACGGAAACTCAAGTTGTTGTTTTCTGAAAGCATATTAAATAAATCTTCAAATATAATAATTAACTTTATTATAATGTTATGTTACATATATGTTTTCTTTTTGTTTTTTTTTTTTGGGTTCTCCGAGATTACCATGTTGAAATGGATATAGAAAAAGAAGCAAAAGGAGGCGAAGAAGAATTCCGTTCAGATGGGCGTCAACATGGGTCTGGAATGGGAATCATTTTTGCCTTTTTAAAGATTTCTTTTAATTTTTGACCGACCAAAGAAAAAAAAAAGGTTGCATCCACCAATGGCTTCATTACGCACATACCTCACAGGTCACAGCCTTTAATGAAAATGACCTTTCTTTTATAGGTTGCTTCATCCTGTTTTATCTTTCATCGAAAGGATTAGGATGGAGTAGTAATCTGTCAGGAGAGGATCGCGACAATTCCAAATAGACGAACCCTATCCTTTGGGAGTTATATTTACTTTTAAAATATATTCCCATTGTTTTTATAATGAATATTTAATATCGATTACCGTTTACAATATCTAATGTTATAAACTATTTTAATGATAAAAATAATTTCTAAAATTAATAACATAATAAAAGAGATGCGATCCATGTATGACGGTTAACCACGACGCACAACATGTGGTTGCCTATATTTGAGGCAATATAAAGAGTTTGCAACCCACATCTGTACTCTTTGATGGTCTTATTAATGACATCCATTTTTGTAAGCAATCGGCTTCGTGCTGAATCATCACGAACCGAGTCCTGACGAATACAAAACCCACGTGGCCCGGTTGTTTTCTACTTGCCATCTACAAACAGCATAGCGTTTCCATAGCAATTGACCTGTTTTTGGAAGAGGAAACACTGTGTCGTGGTTCAACTTCTCCATTTACGTATTCCCTGTAATCTACTTCGCAGGAAACCTCTATGAGCAGTTGAATTGTTAGAAGAAGCCATGCACATCCTCAATAATGTCCTAACCCCTTCTTCCTTGAAATTTCCTAGCACGTAAATGGAAAAATAATTCTACCATCCTAACCATCGAACTAAAGTCTAGTGCTTTGTTTACCTGAAATCTTTGTAACTGAAAATTAAATCATCATATATATATATACAAGTCTAGTCATAAATGTAAGAAAAGGGATGGGACCACATGAGTAGATATGAGTTCTGATCTAATAAATACAACCCTGATAAAGATGCAAACCACATCAGTATCTTTGAGTTTAGCTTCTACGTAGTAGTAGTGAGCTTGACACCCTGTTGAACAAAGACTCATTCACAGGACAAAGTAGAAACCAATTAAGTATAAATACAATTGAAAACATAATTAATATATGTATCAAGTGTGAGTAATATTAAGAATGGAGAAAAAGAACCAACAATAAATCAAATAAGAAGCAGAGAGAAGGGGACAAGGGAGGAATTATCAGAAACTCGTGGAGTGGGTGGAACCAAAAATGGTATCATCTTGTTTGTTATCCGAATACACAGATGCATATTATCTTCCCCATCCACCCATCCACAAGCTTCCCATAATCCTAAGCCTCCCTCTTCATTTCCTCTCTTTTCTATTTGGTTGCTTCTGTTTTTTTAGCATCACCACC
>JANZXR010000007.1:18034181-18047261 GCA_027575705.1 Erythroxylum echinodendron
CGACCTACCTTGGATACTCATTTAGGATATCTTACATAATATCCTAAAGATGTAGCATAGTGATACATCCATATAATATATAAATATATGTAACTATATAATATAATTTACCTCCATATTAGGTTATATCATTTTGGTGTTATACATGACTGACCTAATTGCCATTGTATACCAATAGACAAGTCCATTTAGTGCTAAATGTGTTAAATAAGTATGTATACATGTACATGGTCAAGTTGCATGTACACACAGCCATGGGTGGTATTATGTTAAGCAAGGTATGGGTCCATACTACTTGATTGTGAGTATGGATATATCCTTATATCATGAATAGTAACACCACATGCATGTAATTGCCATTAGCTCTCCAATCAATAGAGTATTAGACCTTACTGCAAGTACCTTATACCCATTTATAGTAACTATCACTTTATAGTGTAATAGGTAAACACTTTATTACACTATGCCATTCTTAATCCAGGACTTGATGCCCTTATACACAGTATACCCACATATCTATCTTGTATATAGGGATGCACACTAATACGTTATATGCATATGCTACACTTGGAACTATGCATAATGTTATGTAGGGCAAACCATTGTATAGAATTCCAATTATTAATGTTAATAGGGATCTTATTAACATTATGTAACCCTAATTACATCCGTACCAATGATTACAAGCATATAGTACATGTGATTGAGGGTATATACCCTCTACATTACTAGCTGATTAGTAGCCATCGATATATACAATCCCCTGTATATGGTATAATCAAGTATATCAATTGTATAGTATAGTACTATCATACTAATTAAGTGATACAAGTATGTGCATCATATATTTAACATACATTTATATACAATTGGAGTGATATCTGTGGCCCATATATATTATGGTACATGTGGGCCAGAGGTAAAACCACCCTGTACCATTAGTACCATACTAATGAGGTATACCTAATGCATATAACCAACAAACCACCAAGTATCTATATGCCATAGTTAATGGCAATCCTTGTATTACATTAATGTTACATAGTCCACCCATTTCAAATTAATAACCTGAGCACTCAAATACCATATTTTATCATTACACTCTTATCCATATACCTTTCAAATTCTAAGTGTAATTTGAATAGATGTAACTTGCCTACAGTATGTGTGACAACTATACCTCTAGGATATATATCTCTGTATATGTACTAAAGCACTAGTTTGTACCAACCAAGGGTGTTAGGCACTCAATTATATATGTTTATATCTTGTGGTACATGTACATTCTAGGTACAAAAGTATTATAGATCACCATACTCCAAACACTTCATTGGTCATTTACATATTAGTATGTAAAACAAGGTATATAATATCCAATGGTAACATATTGGTGTATATATGTAGACGAATGTCAAAATGTGGTACCTAACATACAAGGCTGGTTAGTGTTGTACATGCTAGGACTTATCCTATTGGTTTACCCTATTATCATGATACAAAAAGGTACATTAAGCATACCTAGCACACCTATGCCTGATATAGCCCACATATGTACAATCCAGTGTACACCCATATACATGGGATTGTCAATTTTACCTATACTATGGTTACAATTATAGTACATAACTATATATGTGTAGTGGTATTTAGCATATGGACAGTCATATGCTAAATATATACAATTGTACATATGACAGTATACAAATACAACGATATTAGATTAGTATGCCACCTATGTTCATCGTATTAATTGATGGTAATAATATGTCTTGCTATAGCAATGTAGCATCTATTATTGAGCTATCTAATAGATGTTACATTGGTATATAAATGATTGTGTAATAATTAGGATTTTGTGTCATCCTAATACCATCCATATCCTCCAAGGTTATGACATTTTAGACTGGGTATATAATTATTTGTTTACTAATAACTACCCGCCAGAGATAAAACGAATGAGCAAATGGTATATGGTATAACATTGGTATAGTATAACAGTCTTCTAAGGTATCATTCTCATATATGGTGACCATGGTAAGTGTACCATATACCTCACAATATATAGTCATATGTTGCAATTATCGTACTCTTGAACGAAGAGTGGGCCATACATACCTACACTATTACCTTTCATATGTCTTATTATAAGTCATTATCATAGGATACATACACCATACTCATCCATATGGATATACAAATAGGCATATAGGATTGTATATAATGTACTCATAGTACTCCATCCACTGTCACCATATATATATGTAGTATTAAAATATGGCTGTAAGTTGGGTACAATGGAGGGATAATGAGTGGGTATTGAATACAATAGGACCATTAACATACATTCTTGGTCACCGATACATACTTAGCCAATAGATATACACCAATGGGGGTATGTCATCTATGTAGTTATAATGGCATATATAACAGTGGCATATGATAGTGTCACGAGATGCTTGGATGAGTATGTTGTCACATATGATATACCCATATTGTTATATACAATGTGGTTTTCAAAGTCATAACCAATAATGCATGTAGGTCTACCAATGTAATTCATCATTATATTGGTATGGACATTTGATGCAGTGAGCATCACAGTCCTATATCGCCTAAGAGTATTTATCGAGATGACCTTATATGTAGGCTAGCCAAACCTATCTACTAGACTAGTCTTTTAGTTAGTTAGGTCTGGTTTGCATCATTTGGTATCAGAGCTAAGTTCTCACGCATGTGGGCCCACGTGGGTTTTGTGGGGTTGGTTTAGGGTGGTCCTCTAGCAAAAGGTGACCTAGATCACACGCGGGATGCGTGTTCTTCTGCAATAGAGGGAATTGATGCATTGAGCATAATAGTCCTATGTCGCCTAAGAGTATTTTTCGAGATGACCTTATATGTAAGCTAGGCAAATCTATCTACTAGACTAGTCTTTTAGTTAGTTAGGCCTAGTCTGCATCATTAATTGATGCAGTGAGCATCATAGTCCCACATTGCACAAGAGTATTGGTCGAGATGGCCTTATATATAGGCTAGGCAAACCTATCTACTAAACTAGTCTTTTGGTTAGTTAGGTCTGGTCTGCATCATTTGGTATCAGAGTTAGGCTCTCAAGCATGTGAGCGCATGCGAGTCTATTGGGTTGGTTTGGGCCAGTCCTCTAGTAGAAGGTGACCCGAACCACACGCAGGATGTGTGTTCTTCTACGATGGAGGGAATTGATGCAGTGAGCATCATAGTCCCACATTGCCTGAGAGTATTGGTCAAGATAGCCTTATATGTAGGCTAGGCAAACCTATCTACTATCTAGGATTATTTAAATAACTTAGGTTTATTTAAGTTATTTTAGACTTATTTAAGTTAGTTTAGCCCAATCCTAGGTGGCTTAGGATTAGATTGCGTTATTGGGCTATAACTCCTAAACTAGTTAGGATTAGGCTTGTTTTTAGCATTAAATGGGTTTGTAACCTATTCCTTTTAGGGTTAGGACTTGAGCAAGGTATAAGACCTTATTTTATCCTTGTAAACTTCAGATTAGTTGATTAATAAAATTCAGAGATATTCTCTTCAAGAAAGGCATGTTTTTCTTGTTGTTACTTCAAGGATTGCATCACTTATTAAGGTAATCGATTGTGGCGTGTTTAATTCTTTTGTTTTCTTTGGGTTTGGGTCTTAATTTCATATAATTGGGGTTTGAACTACCATGTTCTTAGAATAGAAAGATTGGAGAATTAATTCAATAGGATTAAGGGGTTTCAAAAACCTTGTTTTCTTAGGGTTTCCGTATCATGGTGTGGTGGCCATAATATAATACATAATGGATGGATTATATTAATGTAGGATTGTTTATCCCAATATGGTATCCACGGATATTGTGGATATCTGAAGATATCAAACTGTGGATACCTGAAGGTATCAAACTATGGATACCCGAAGGTATCGAACTGTGAACACCAGTGGTTATAGAATGTGTGGTTCAATGGGTACCCATATCGCTGTTATGTAACTGGTAGTATTATCACTAGGGTACATATATGCTAGGTGACTATAGTGCCAGTCAATTTGTGTACACTACCACTAACTATATAATATTTATAACATATAATTGGCATTTACGTCATACATATACGCATGTATACCTCAATAGCCATCTATAGTATAATAGACTTATACCATCATACCACATGTTACATAGTGTATAAGTGTGATGCACTATGTCACCTACGAGGGTAACATATATATATATCCACATGTATCTGATTATTTGGATACTATACCCCTTCCTAACCATATGCACCCTTGTGTATGTAGCTCAGTTTGGATAAATAATAGCATTATACATCTGTTACATTAGCCAGTCACTATTCCATTATATTAGGCATACCATATTATACATATTTTGCCTATTGCAGGGCTAATGTGTACGGGATGACATAACTGCATGTACCATCTTCACATATGTACGTGTATAATGTCATCTATGGTTAGCGGAAATTAAGTTTGTAAACAGTATACTAGGACTAATAGATGATATATATCTAACCTTAATTAGATCTGACATCCCTGTAGTCATACCATGTAGTATGTTGGTAAGATATACTGAATATACAATGTATAGTTATCATATTACAGTTTCCTTGTGCCTTGTATTACATTCCATATTAGTGGAAGTTAATGGGTTATAACTTGGAGTGCACTCGCATGCAATATTAATTCTACTATGAACTAGGTATTACATATATTTATTATTAATGTGGCATATACATGGTACATATCCATAACTCATATCATGCCCTTGGATGGATGTTATATGGGTGTACATGTATATAGGATGATGTATACATTGTTATCATAGCCATGGTAATGTTAACTAAGAGAGTGGGTATCACACTCTAGATTGGTATAATATATAGAATAATCATTAATATAACATTATACACCAAACCCATAACATAATATGGATAATTATACAATGTACTAGGTATTGCATATATTTAATGTTAATGTGGCATATACATGGTACACACCTATATCTCATATCACGCCCTTGGATGGATGTTATATGGGTATACATATATATAGGATGATGTATACATTGTTAACATAGCCATGGTAATGTTAACTAAGAGAGTGAGTATCACACTCTAGATTGGTATAATATATAGAATAATCATTAATATTAAACCAGTTATTAATATGTTACAGCCTATATCAAACTGTACATGTACCTACAACCAAATGTATATATGACATATGCTATGGTCATAAAAGATTCGAGTGTATTAACACTAAAGAGATATGAAGTATCAAGCAAAAGATGGAATTTCTCTGAGAGTATCACCTTGCCAAGGTGTGCTTAGATTGAGAAAAGGTGTGCTCAGATTAATAAATCCCTACATCATTTATAAAAATTTCCATTGCCATTTGACCCTTATTTCTACTACTATTCAACAATTGTTCTGCCACTTGGTAGTTTTCTTAGTCCAAAAATATCCTTAAATCCAGAAAATTTCCGAATTTTGTCAAAAATTATAATCCACTACTTATCCACTCCAACTCAATTGATAACACAGATAATTCACAATTCCCAATATAATCACATTAAATATCAATTATACCCAAAAAATGTCAAACGAGTGCATATATAGCCATTGTAATGTGTTCAAAAATTCAAATTCACATGTGTGTATGCTAATATTATGCTTGAGCATGAAATGTAATTTTCTTAATCTCTCTTTGATCTCACAAGTACCAAATTTTAGGGTTCTAACCTTTACTATAGGAACGAGATGTTACACATATGGTACCATTATATGTACCCACAGATAATATTATAAGCCTATTATACTACAGTATGCATAATATGTTACATATAACAACTAGTGGATGTAGTATATATGCAGACATAGTCTGATAACAGTACTTACCCTAATGATAGTGGCACAATATGACATGTGTGTTCCATATGATAATGATCATCATTTATGTTTGTATCCTATTAAGGTGTGACTATATAATAGGATAGGAATAATTATGTTTGATATATGGATGCTGTAAACTTCCAGGGTACAAAGGTGTACAGATAATATATAATATATGTGCAGCAGGTCCTATCTACCAAGATCCAAACACTAGACAAGCATATTAGTACTTAAGGTATGACATATATGTACACCTCTGTTAATATTATTATACCTAGCCATATAACACTGGATTATATATACGTGTGGAATAGTCTTAGCATGTATCCATAGATATGGCTGGTGCAGATAACTTGCCATGGTTTATTGCGAGATTAGGTACATATCTAGTTGTACTTATAGCCTTTATATCATCACAGATATAAGATACCCTGGGTATATACGTTTACATATATACAAGGGCCCTGGCTTATATGACATGGGTACATACCCTTGTACATCATGATGATATATTACAGTAACATATACCATATTGGCATTAAATGGCTGTATAATACCCCTTGGTAACATGCATATATTAATTCCATAACCTACACACAGGTCAAGTGTGGTACAAGAATTTATGGAAAGGGTATGATACCTAACTTCATGATATAATGTATAGAGGTCCATTATGAACCATATAATACCACCCATATTTATACTATATTAGTATGGACTTATAGTATATGTATTATAGTTACTACATATGATTACAAGTGTATAGGGTAGTGGCCCTAAGGTATTTAAATATGTTCCTAAGCATATAGTACATGTGATTGACGGTGACTTATGTGGCAATGTTATATGCTCTGGAGTAATATGGTGCCTAATACCTAAAATATTACGTCCATTTGTATCATTATGGTTGATACTATATAATAATATTTGTCCTGGACCCAGTAACTAGTGTGTATACCTTTGTACTTTACATTAGTGTTGGGTGGTACTATATTATACCCTATTATATACCAAGTTATTCATGCCACAATTGTATGAATAAACTTGGGTATGCATGACCCTATACCATACTTTATAATAACTAGCGTTATTGTTAGTATGTGTATAGTATCCATACCATACCATCTAGTATGGATATATAGTATTTTGGATATAGTAAAGAACCTATACTTAATGCACTTTATCCATTTTCATATTTTAGTGTTTACATATACATATTGATAGTTATGATGGTATAATATTATAATTGATAGTGCACATATCACATTGTACAGACATAATGTACAACTCCTAGGTCAGGTAAGGTATATACTATACATGTGGGTTTTAGAAATGTATATTTCATACCAAGTGTAAGATATAATTCCTTAGTACATTTTGGTCTTTAATTAGGTGGTTACCATGCACCTAATTACATGGTAGTTAGTATATTGTCACTCCATATTCCATATATATATGTATGTTACAGCTACAAGATCCAGTAGTGATATAGATAGGTAAGACATACATAGCATAAGACTATTTATTTGGTACACAACTATACATAAATACCCTGTTATATCCCCATAGCAAATATACAGTGATGTACCATATGTTAGTATACTAAATGGGTTATTTAGTATGGCCATATATGACAGTTATACTTACCACTCATAAGTATAGCCATGTCCATTACATTATATAATCAGATATACATCTGATTATACCATTTTCAATATATAATTGCATATATAATTATGTACTAATATAGTCATATTGTGTATGGAACCATATTATAATACTACATTGCAAGCATACCAACAACTGTAGTACAAGTATGTTATGTCAGATAATATTAGGTACCTTTGAGATATTGCTGTGATATTGTACATAACTATAAATGTCAGGTATTTGTATATATATGGTTATATACCTAAGTGTATATATATGTTACCATTATTGGTTAGTGTATGATGCCATTACTCCTATATATGTATGGTGCCACTATACCTATAAATGTCAACCTCCTCGATTGATGTACATCATGGATAGTATTATATTAAGAGTTAAACACATAAGTTGTATCGATAATTGTTATGCCATATAAATTGATCGCCATACCTATAGTATATTTATAGCCATACTCACATAATTGGATAGTATCTACATGGTCTCACCTTTAGCATACTATTCATATCCTCTGGCATACGGATGTGTATAATGTCCTATAACTACCTAACTTGTAATGTTAGTAACCAATATATGACATCACTTTGTATCAATGTATAGTATAATATACTATGTGATTGTTTATAGTGTATTTACCATAGGGAAACCCTCGATACTATAGGGTTACCCTAAATCCATTGGTATGTTACATTCTAATGTACGCTTTATATATAGCCATATCATCTGAATATATCAGATGTGTATTACCTAGCCATTTATGTGTATCTCAATACCCTCATTCATTACTCTTGGCCATTACATTCTTCACGTAACCCTTGTACCTCATATGTGGGTACAAATAATTACCATAGGCCCACTACCCTAGGGTATTAGTGACACATGTATAAGGGCCTACTTCCCCTGTCATTTAGGGTAATATTACCATACAGGTATGGTAATATTGCCCTAAATGAGGTATACCCTACTAGCTCATACATATTATAGTCAAACATTTGTGGTAGTGCCTATTAAATATCTATGATATGAGATGTGATATGTTTCATACTACACACTATTATGCATTTTAAATAGAACATAACAATCTATGGGAATGTGCTATCCCACCATTGATTAGAACTGAGTGGGCTATATCTAGATACAATTTCACAACCTGGCAGGGATATAATGCACTAGTGTGACCTTATGTCCTTACTAATGATGTATAATATTCCATGGTGTTATATAGCCATATAATGTTTACGTGGGATTAGATGTAATATGTATCTATAATCATGGTATATGTTACATAATAACTATGGTAATGTGCATATACCACCCATATAGGCTTGTTATATATGGATTGAAGTATAATAATTACAGATTGTATACGTACAATCTGTAAGTATTATCCATATAACAATATCATGGCAACATCTCAAAAGGTCCACCCATATAGCCTAGCACACAATTAGTATACCATAATTATGCACACATATTAAGATATACACTTACATAATTATGTAGTCTATGACACGGGTACCCTAATTAACCATACCATCATGTTTAATTGTCATATAGTCTATAGTATTTGGTACCAATGTATCAGCTATAATACCTAGGGAATAATAATTTGTGTTTATTATGGACAGCCACTTATGTATAACCATGTGTTATATAACACTATGGATACCTGTCATACCATCAGCTATTACACTAATCCTATGGCATAGTATGGATATTATGTGGGTGTGGGTACACATATACAATTCACTAAATATGTTATACACTATAGGGTATGTACCATATACTTGTGTATAATCACTAAATGTATGTCACATAATTATGGCCTAAATGTATGTCGCCCTGTATTACACAGATGACATTCCCACTTATGGCATATACATGTGACATATGTTTGGTATTAGGTGTATTATATCTTTCATAGCATATGTACACAATAATAATAAGTACAATCTAGTATAATGCTCCAATATTAGTCAGACAATGTAAGTTATAAATGGTATACCTTACATATACCATTTATGTAAGTTATACATCTCTTGGCCTTTACATTCTTCACATAACCCTTGTACCTCATATGTGGATATAGATAAATACCCTAGGGCCCCATGTTACATGGTATTAGTGACACATGTATAAGGGCCTACTTCCCATGTACATAGTATTCCCATGTGTATTGCATGCCTTGGAGTGATTATCTTTTGAGTACCATTGGCACATATGTATATGTATAATGTCATATATGGTTAGTGAAAATAAAGTATGTGTTAGTATACTGGCACTAATAGATGTTATATATCTAACCTTAATTATAGTACTGTCACATAACATAGTTATACCCATAAAACCTTTTCATGTTGGCGTACTTGATTACAAATTATAGGATCCAACATAGTATCATTCATAGGATACACATGTATATGTACCCACTGCTAAATGCAAGGGATATACATAATACTATATGGTATTTATATACACTTTATTATCCATATAGTGTGTATGCATACTATATAATACTATAGAGTGTTATTCTAGCATCTTTTATAAGTCCATAATTATAGTGTAACGTGCACCACGGAATTGAAAGATTGTTCGAATCCAAGGAAAGAAGAAGAGGATAGATTCGAATTAGCTAAATTAAATATGATATGTAGGGTTTCAAAATTACCTACTAGACCTCATGAAGAACTTGTCTCGAGTAACCTAGATAATAGGTAAAGAACAAACTAAGAAAGTTGTATAAGATCAAAATCACGCCATAATCTGATTTAGTTAATAAGTGATGTTTAATTCCTTAGTTGAAAAGAACAAGAGGGATTTCTTCTCTCAATATAGCCGACAGCTCACAAAAGATAATCTGATCAAAAGTTGTCTTTCCCTAACCCTAAAGAGGGTATTTATACCTAGGTCAAATAATAAAAGACTTGGGCTTAAAATACACAGAAGCCCAAAATATAATTAACTTAAAACAAGTCCAAATTAGAATAATAAGTCCTCTCCTCTTAGGCTTAAGTGATAATGCGTAGCCCAATACAATGGTCTGCAAGTCCCAAGTGAGTCTAATGCAAAGATTTGAGATAAATGAATCAATTTGGGCTGTGATTCAGATAGTGCTCCTCCAATAGGCTGGGTGCACTCCATCCTCTCCACAGATAGGCCCATACGAGCATAGAGAGCCTCTTTGAGTCTCTCGGTCCTAACTTTGGACATAGGTCTAACTGGAATGACAAGCTCACCCCCGTCATTATGCCATCTCCATGGTGATCCTTACTCCTGCTCACATCATAGTGGATATTGTACCACGTGGTATGGTTAGTTCATAGGGTACTATAAATGTGTGTTCTCCTAAGTTGTACCATTGTACTATATATACAAGTTGTTATATACATCCATAACTGGTATGAGATTAACCTTTATATGGGCATGCATATACTCCCTCAAATGCCTGAGTACATACTAGTTATGGCTGCCCTCATAACTGGTAACCATGTCATGAGTGTACCTATGCTCCTGTATTATTATGATCGTCCATATAGGGCCCCCATTTAATATGTACATGGTACCCAAGTCACATACCAGGATACATTGCACTATGTACTCCATATCATCCATTATGTTATGCATTTACCAAGTGGACATCTGTTTACAACGTGTAATTATGGCATTACCATTCTATGTAATGTGTACCATTGTTATATATCAACCATGTATTATTTCATCCACATATTATACACATAGTTTACTGGGTATATAGTACCATGAGTGATGTATTTTATATGGTATAAACTTGGGTACTATTTATATTGGTTAGTATAATAATATCTATTTTGCCATATATGTATACACACACCTTAGTATCCGTGGTTTTGACAAGTGCATCGTAACCTACTAATTTGTCTTATCCTATGTATCAATCCTCTTATGGTATCAATAAAACCTGTACTGAGTGCACAATAATCTTAGTATAACATGCAGTTTGTGATATTAATGTGCTAGTAGGGGATTTTGTGTAATGAATATACCATGATATATGTACTACCAATTGCTTGTTATGACATGCGTGGATACCTAACATACAATGGACCGATATTCTAATGGTACACGTATGTTATGTTACCAGTCATACATGTGCAACATTTTATGGAATGGTAATTTGGTGCTCTATATCTAAGAAGGTATATATCAGGGACCTATACCACCTTATATCTAAGTCCCTGATGTATATATCTGGTATGCACATATAGCTTGCTAATATGCATGTCAACAGATGGCAACTACCAATCAATACCATAACAATAATGTAGCAATTAACCAACTATCCATGCTAGTATCTTGTAGTACTCTGGGAGGCTATATGTTAACCATGTCATAGCTAGTATCCACATGAAAAGAGTATAAATGTGGTACCATTTATATATTAAATGGTAGCCATAGGGCCCACTATACAACCACTTCTTGTGTAATACCTAGAGATATTTTGCATATCTCTAGGGATGACCATTATAATTATAATCCATGCACATGGCCCATCTGTGTCTGTGGTCAAGAGATTATAGTGGGCCTATCTAATATATTGGATAGATACCTAGTACCAACATAATATTAAGGATGGGTTATACCTATTATACCACCAATTTGACCACCTATACAAGGTACACAATATCTCCACACATGCCATATACACCAACCAATATGGCCCACTCATTATCCATACATAACGAGTATCTATAATATACCAACCATACGTTAAATACCCATGTGTACAGTAGGGGGATATTATCATATAGGGTTGATAGTAATTATATACCATAACTATATACTACCATTGTATCTCTACAATGAACAGGATGACACAAGCTTATGTGACCGTTATCCCTGATATTATATTGTTATGATAGGTTAAATGGTTACCCGATGCTTGTACTTCTATAGGTACATAATAGTATAAAGACA
The DNA here is from genome assembly GCA_027575705.1 of Erythroxylum echinodendron. Lineage (NCBI taxonomy): Eukaryota > Viridiplantae > Streptophyta > Magnoliopsida > Malpighiales > Erythroxylaceae > Erythroxylum > Erythroxylum echinodendron. The sequence continues at coordinate 18,046,721 of JANZXR010000007.1, forward strand.
TCATTATACTATTATAGTTATATCCACTATATCATGGTATCCATAGTTGTGCATACCCATATGACATGGGATATGTACATCTAACTTACGTACAAGGTTGCATGTTTACCAACCTTATAACCTATGATACTAATACAAATATGACTAGCACATGGTTGTATTAATGAATGTCTCTAATGTACAACTGCATAATGTACCACGTGTAACCACATATGATACATGCAATGTTATACCATTGTGGGCTAGTTGTACAGTATGAAGTCAATTGTATTAGTATATATAGGTATAATATGTTATGCTATAAGTACCATATAGCATAATTCTACCATATCATAATGTGGAGTAGATACCCAGTTAACCAGATTATGCGGTATGCATAATACATGTATTAGTCATGGGTGTAACATCTAGATTAATATTGTCGCCCTATATACATTGTGGAATATTAATATTGAATAGTATTATTGAATAGTATTATTGTCTTTACCTACTAATATGGTACATTATATTTCATCCAGATTAATATTGCCACCATATATAC
>JANZXR010000007.1:18056056-18067432 GCA_027575705.1 Erythroxylum echinodendron
AGTATTTGATGCATTTCATAAAATGCATGCTCAGATAAAGGCATTGTGACTTGAGTAGCCAGTTTGAAGCGCTTCCACGTAGAGCTTTGCTCCGTGATAAATTTGTTCTGCACGTCAAGCTATGCTCCGTGATTCTGATTCTGATTCTGATTGAGCCCTCTGGGCCAAAATTCTGTATATGTGTGAAAGGCACTTAGTCACAACAATAAGAATGAATAAGAGTCTCATGCATGTGCCATGCAGTAACGTGTTCAATGAATGATCTTCTGTTATGCTATTCTTGAATAAATGCTTATATGCTTCGAATATCTGTGATACAAATATGTGTTGTATTTGCCTAACCTAGTGAATTCATCAATGATGGTTCACTCATTGAGTTCACAAAACTCATCAAAAATTGCACTGTGGCATTTCAGGTATGAGATAGGAGACCCAGGGTATAGTCAAAACGTAGAGTGTCTGTGGATAAAGGAATGGATCAGAGGTCTATTAGCTAACTCTCGAAGGATTAAAGTTGTTGCTGTACTGTAGTTTTGTTAGAAACCGTATAGGGTCTTGTAAACAAATGCTAATCAGAACAGTGTAACCGTTATAAATGAATGAAGCAAATGTTTGAAGAGAAAAATTGTTATAATTTTCGAGTATGATAGATGATGCCATGTGTGAGTTAAAATTGTTATTGCTCCATCATACCATTATTGTAGGATATGTTCGTAAAAGCTTAGGTATGTATCCTATGGTAGTGGGATGTTGCAAAAAATTTAGTTCTAAGTTATAGTCATTAGCTTGACTTTCTCCCTCTTTTCATGGTTTTCCCAAGCGTTTGAAAGTTGGTTGTTGCAGATAGTTGCCCAGCACATAATGCTTAAGCCGTTGTCCATTAACCTTGAATCTTTCATTGTTCTTTTCATTCAAAATTTCAATTGCACCAAAAGGGGAAGTGCCAACTACTCATTAAGGACCAGACCACCTAGACTTCAAGTTGCTTGAAAAAAGTCGCAGACTACTATTGTAGAACAAGACTTGTTGACCCAATTGAAATTCTTTATCTTTTATGTGCTTGTCATGCCACTTATTCATCTTTTCTTTATAAATTTTAGCATTCTCATAAGCATTCTTTCTAAATTCATCTAACTCATCAAGCTGTAATAAATATCTTTCTCGTGCAAACTTTAAATCAAAATTAAAAAATTTTGTTGCTGAATTTAAACGATGCTCTAAGTCAACAGGAAGATGGCATGCTTTACGAAAAACTAACCTATGAGGTGACATGCCTATAAGAGTTTTAAATGTAGTTTGATAAGCCCACAATGCATCATCCAATTGAATAGCCCAATCTTTTCTAGCACTATTCACAGTCTTTTACAAATTTTTTTTTAGTTCCCTATTCGACACTTCTACCTATCCACTTGTTTAGGGATGATATGTACCATTTTTGTGATGTACCCTATATTTTTGAAGCAGGATTGAAAATTGTTTATTTGTGAAATGAGTCCTTTTATCACTAATTATTGTTTTAGGCGTGCCAAATCTAGTGAAAATGTGTTTTCATTTAAATTGTAACATAACTTTAACATCATTAATACATGTAGGTGTAGCCTCAACCCACTTAGAAACGTAATCAACTACTACTAAAATGTATAAATTACCAAGTGAAGGAGGAAATGATCCCATAAAGTCAATTCCCCATACATAAAAAATTTCACAAATGAAAATGTTGGTATGAGGAATCTCATCTCTTTTAGAAATATTCCCAAGTTGTTGACAACTATCACAAGAGGAAACAAAAAAAGAAGCATCTTTAAAGAGAGTAGACAATAAAAAACCTGATTGCAATACTTTGGCTGCTGTTCAATTTGTTCCACAATGGCCTCCAACTTCCCATGAATGACAATGTTCCAAAGTACTTTGAAACTCTTCTTCAGGGACGCACCTTCTTACCATTCCATATGCACACCATTTAAAAATATATGGTTCCTCCCAAAAATAATACTTGACATATGTAAAGAACTTCTTTCTTTGATAGTAAGTGAGGTGTTGAGGAATTGTATTACCTGCCAAATAATTAGCAAAATCTACAAACCATGGTAATTTGTTAATTGCTAAAATTGAACAAGGAATGGACATAAAGAACTTAAAAAAAATTGTTGCATCAGGAAACTCCTCTGTTATTTCTATCTCCTCCACACATGTCTTTTCAATCCTTGAGAGATGATTAGCTACTTGGTTTTCGCTTCCCTTCCTATCTTTTATTTCATGATCAAATTCTTGTAAGAGAAGAATCCATCGCAATAATCTGGGTTTGGCATCTTTCTTTGCAAAAAGATATCTCAAAGTAGAATGGTTAGTAAAAACAATAACCTTAGACCTAATTAAATATGATCGATACTTGTCAAAAACAAACACAATTTTTAGTAGCTCTTTTTCAGTTTTAGCATATTGAATTCAGGGTTCATTAAGTGTGTGAATAGCATAATATATTAGCCAAAAAATTTTATCTTCCCCAATGCTACTCCTACAGCATAATCACTATCGTCACACATTAATTCAAAAGGCTTGGACAAATTTGGTGACACCATAATAGTTGCAAACACTAAACATTCTTTTAACACATTAAAAGTAGGTAAACACTCATCAATAAAATTAAACTTAGTGTCTTTCATCAAAAGATTTGAAAGAGATTTTGAAATTTTTGAAAAATCTTTTATGAATAGTCTATAAAAACCTAAATGTCCCATAAAGCTTCAGACTCCCTTAACAGATGTAGGCGGTGATAAATTTTCAATCAATTTAAATTTAGCCTTATCAATTTCAATACCTTTAGAAGAAATCTTGAGACCTAAGACTATACCTTCTTTCACCATAAATTGACATTTTTTCCAATTAAGCACAAGGTTAGCCTTTCCACAAAGTTGCAAAACCAACTTTAAATTATGCAAATAGTTATTAAAAGATTGACCAAATAGTGTAAAATCATCCATAAAAATTTCCAAAAACTTTTCAGTCATGTCATGAAAAATAGCAGTCCTGCAATGTTAAAAAGTGGCAGGTGCATTGCAAAGACCAAAAGGCATACACATGTAAGCAAACTATCATAAGGGCATGTAAACATGGTTGTTTCTTGATCTTCAGGTGGGAATTTGATTATAACTCAAATATCTATCTAGGAAATAGTAATATTCAAAGCCAACAATGCTCTCTAACATTTGATCTACAAAGGATAATGGTCTTTCCTATTGATATCATTAAGCTTCTTATAATCTATGCACACATGCTATCTAGTCACAGTTCTTGTAGGAATTAACTCATTATTTTCATTAGCTACTATAGTCATACCACCTTTCTTAGGAAAAATATGCACAGGACTAGTCCACTCACTATCAGAAATAGGAAAGATGATACTTGTAATGAGTAGCTTCACAACTTCTTTATTTATTACTTTTTTCATCATAGGATTTAGCCTCCTTTAGGGTTGGATCACTGGCTTGCGATTGTCCTCCATCAATATTTTATGCATGCAAATATAAGGACTTATCTCTTTTATGTCTTCAATAGTCCATTTTAAGGAACTTTTGTGGTTTATGAGGACATTCAGTAGCTTCTGCTCCTATTCACTTGTTAAAAAAGCAGAAACAATTACATGCTTAGAATTTTGTTCAAGAGAAGCATACTTGAGATGTGAAGGGAGAGTTTTAAGTTCAAATTTAGGAGATTCTTTAATAGGTTTTAGTTGTTCTTCTTCTTCCTTTGTCTCTACAGCTTCTGTTTCCCCAATCTTTGAATCTTCCTTGCTAAAAATCAATCTCTCTAGTTCATCCAACTTTTCTTGTGTTGTTAATCCATTCTCACTCTTTTCCCAAAAGTATCCCAAAGAATCATCATTAATACAGTTAAATTCTTTCATCAATTGATCAATTGTATTTATTTGAAAGCAAGTGGATGTATAGCAAGAAAGCAGAAGCAAATTTCATAATTTTGTGCATATTAAGCACCACTATTTCATCATTCACATCTAAGTTGATCTATTTAAATATCAATTAAAGCATGTCCTATGACCAAGAATGGTCTCCCTAAAATTAAAAGAACTTTACAATTCTCTGGCATATTAGGCACTAAAAAATCCAAAAGAAAAACAAATTTGTCAACTTTTACAAGTACATCCTCAAATACTCCTTTAGGCATTTCTAATGAATTATCAACTAACTGTATAGTAACATGTGTATTTTTAAGTTCATTCAAGCCTAATTTATTATAGATGGAAAGAGGCATTAAGTTAACACTTGCTCCTAAATCACACAAACATCTATCAAAATATGCATCACTAGTAGAGATAGGAATAATATAACTCCCTAGATCTTCCATTTTTTGTGGCCTATCATGTTGTAAGAGGATAGATGTCTCCTTAGTTAGCTTGACAGTTGACAATTCCTCTAGCTTCTTCTTATTTGACAAAAGATCTTTCAAAAACTTAGCATAAGAAGGTATTGCTTCAACCAAAGGAATGTTAATGTGCAATTGCTTAAATAAATCAAAAAATTTTTCAAACTTTTTATCCAGTTGATGTTGTTGTAATCTTTGAGGTTAGGGCAACTTACTTCTATGTTGCAGATAATAGATGGAATCTTGAATCTTTTTACCGTTTCTTGCTTTACCAGTTTCTCCCACCTTTTTTCCCCTTTGCTTTTCACTTCCTCCCCCTTTTGTTTCCTTTGATAATGATTTGTAAAAGGCTCAACTTTAGATTGTTCAAGTGTAGGTGTTGGATCAATATTCACAAAAGTAGGAGTATTTTTGATTCCACTAGGTATAAGTTTCTTGTTATTTCTCTCATCACTCACCTCAATAACATGAAGTTGCTCTCTATGAATTTTTTTTCAGTGTTACTAAGGAGAGTTCCTAGATTCCTACCAAATATTTGGTTTACTAGTTAGCCCATTTGCATTTCTAAGTTTGATGGAAGCCTCTTGATTTCTCAAGGCTGACTTTGTCTCATTCATTAAAGTTTAGGTGTTTTACATAAATCCTCTTGATTCACTAATGAAGGAAGTTATGGTTAGGGTGAGTGTTTTGACGGCTTCTTCAAAATCTAATTTCTTTTTTGGTTGTTGAAAACCAAAAGGAGGTTGATGGATGGTTTATAAGGGAGGTCTATTATTGTTATTGATCCAAGAAAAATTTAGATGATTCCTCCAATTGAGATTGTAAGAGTTACTATAAGGATTATTTTACCTGAAATTTCCAACAACAAAGTTAGAACTTTCGATAGATTGAACATTGTTAAAGTGATTACCTGATTGGCACTCATGATTTAGACTCCTTTCCCGGAAAAAAATCACATTTTGGCATCCTTAAGTCCTTGATTTTTTAACCAAAATATGCAACTTTGTAGTAATTGCTATAAAATCATCAATTTGATGGACTCCCCTCTTTAATAGCCTTTTACTAGGCCAATTATAGGCATTAGATGTCATCTCCTCTAATAAGGACCATGTAGATTCAGGAGTTTTGCTCATAAAAGATCCACTAGAGGCTACATCAGCAGGACTTATAGAAAGTTTGAACTTGAAGCCAATCTGGAAAACTGTGATATGGACATCTTTTGAGCAACTCTTTAAATCTCTCCTAGGGCTCATATATTGGTTCTCCATCAAATTGCACAAACATAGTGATATCATTATGCATTTAGGCAATCTTTGAAGGAGGAAAATATTTGCCTAAAAATTTTTGTACCATGTCTTCCAATGTGGTGATGGATCCTGCTGGCAGTGAAATTAACCAACTCTTAGTTTTATCTTTTTGAAAAAATGGGAACAACTGAAGTCTTATGGCATCACTAACTCCATTATGCTTAAATGTGTCAAATATTTCCAAAAAATTAGCTATATGCAAGTTTGGATTCTCTCTTTCTTCACCACCAAATTGTACTGCATGTTGAATCATTTGTAATGGCAGGATTTATTTCAAATTTATTAGCTTGAATTGTAGGCTGTGAATGCTAAAAATTGCTCCATTAATTATAGGTGTTGTATAGTCCCTCAATGCATGCTCTCTTTCTTGAATATTACCCTCATATCCAAGGTTTTGAGGACCTGATTACCCTGCTAATGTTCATTCATGACCTATTGGTTGATAATTTCTCTTTATGGTCTCCTTAAATTTTTGAATGTACACTCAATTTCTAGATCTAATGGATGAAACTCGCCCTCTCTTGATTGGGTCAAAACTGTCACCAACTTGCTGTAAAAATAGAAATATAATTAAATAAAGGAAAAAATGCTTGAATTAGTAAGTGCGCTCTAAGATTGTGTATACAATCCCTGGCAATGATGCCAAAAAATTGATACGAGCTAAACTTTCACCTAACAAGTGCACTAGAATTATATTATAGCAGTATAGACATCGTTCCCACAAGGATTGATCACTAATACTCAAAATCACACCTTCAACTACTATTTTAGCTGTTGATTATGAAGTTGTTGACTAAAAATTAATAATTATACAAAAATACATAAAGAAATATTTAATTCACTAAAAGCATACCAAAGTTCACCTTTCCCTGACCCCCTTTACTATAAAAAGCTATAAACATCCTTTCTTTACATGAATTTTGGTAGTTTCCTCTAGTAAAGTCAACCATATTTTAGGTTCTAACTAATTATCTAGACCCATTTTTGACATTAAACACCCAATTTTTCAGGTCATGTAACCAATCAAAAACTATCTATATGCATTAAAAATCAATGAAACTCTTGTAATATTACCACCAAAATTATCCAAGAGTTCAATACTTTAGGTTGTCATAGTAATTCTAGGTATGCTTTATCAAGATCTAATAATCAATTCGTCTTATAATTCCATACATGCATCAATTAAAGGTCCATCTTTCTAGTTGTTTTAATAAACAACATGCATAAAAATCAAAGAAGCATTAAAAAACGAAATTAAGCTAATATGTTTGTAAACAAAAACACAATGGTAATAAATTCAAAAAAATCATGATGGAAATATGAAAAAACTCGTCAATAGAATAATCCCCTCCTCCCAGCTTTCTCTTTTAAGTGTAGGTTGTGTCGGTTATTCTCTTTGATATTTGGCATCCCCTTTTTATACTACAAAATTTGTAGCATCCTTGCCTTCTTCTGATTAGGAAGATTTTTTCTTGATTTAAAAGACTTTTGTATGCCTATTTTAGAGTCCTTTTGTATATAAAATTACTATCTGACCATATCTCATCATTCCTTGCTATTTTAGCTCCAAAATTCCTAAATTTTAGCTCCAAAATTCCTAAATTTTAGCAAGACTTATGCAAAATAAAATATAATTAATTAATCAACAAATTGGAAGTCTAAATTAACAAAATCGGGCACAAATTCATGTTAGAATAGAGAAACGTAATAAATATTACTACATAATTTTTAGGCACAATGGGTACTTGTCATCTAATTTTGAAGCTATGTTTGATGAAAAGTTCATGTTCTTCACTGTTATATATGTTGACTAGTAAGTATCTACATACTCAATATGCGATTTCGAGTTGAGATAGGAAGGGGTTTAGGGTTGACAATATGTAATAATTTTATTCTGCCCTTGGTAACAACTATTACACGATCGTTTTAATGTTGCAATAGGAGGGAAGAGGATAACGAATAATTGTAAACTAAATTTCTTCTTCTACTAGTACTTTTTAAATTCTATTACCAAATTACAATTACAATACATGAATGGGCTTTATTAAATATAAGACAGAAGATGCGTTCACAAAACTTGAGACAATTGGAAGAAAATAAGAAAATGCAAATGTAAAAATTGGAGATGAGACATGTGAGAAGCGTTCGAGAATTGAAGGAGATGATGATACAACTTCATCAACAATTAGGTTAAAGGAGTCAAAGGATGATAAATGACTATGGAAGGGTATCTAAAATTAGAACAGGAGGTTTATAGTATAAAAATCAATGTCTTGCTCTTAAGAATATCCCGTGTTCCTTACTTACAGATACTAACAAGATCTAGCAACGTTGAAATTTTGGCTTTTAAAAGGGAAGAATTGAGAAATTGGATCTTCAAAATGAAAGTAGTTATTCAATTTGAATAAGACTCTAATAGAGATTAAAGTATGTTTGGTGTTATTGCATTTAGAAGGTGAGACATCACTATGTTACTAACTCTATATAAGAAAAAAGTTGTTGATGATGAAAATTCCCAATTGAGCAGAGTACATTTTAACACTACAATAGTGGTTTGGCAAGACAATCTTTCAAGATCCAAAAGAATTAAAAGAACCCAAATAGGAAGAATAAATGAAGGAGTATTATACAAGATTTGATATCTTATCACGTAAGTTAGTAATGCCCAAGCCTTACTTGGTTAACTTATTTCTTAAAGGCTTGAAGTTAGACATTAAGTGCCCAATGGGGATTTGGAGTCCCAAAAGTTTACAACAAGATTATGAGTTGACTATGAAACATGAGATGGTAACCTAACAATGTTTTGGAATTAACATAAACAATATGAGGAATAATCAGTAATCAGTGGTGCAAGCCCATTTATATAAGAATCATTAGCATATTTTACACAAACCTCTAGTACTTGGTAGTAACAAAACAAACAAGGCCACTAGCAATGGAAAAATAAATGAGAAAATGACCAATGGCCTTTATTTTCGATCCAATGAGAAATACTGTCTAGGTAGAGAATGATGCATATGTATCTTTTAGAAGATGAAAATTAGGAGGGAGAGGATGAAAAGGAATAAGAGGAAGAACAATAAGCTGTAATCTCTATATAGGCTAAGACATGTACAATTTCTTCAAAATTATAATGGATGAAAGTATTGTGAAAGTATAAAGACAAAATCATACATATATTGATTGACAAAGGAAATAATTATAATTTTATTGATAAAATCTCAGTAAGCAAATAGGAGTGTGTGATAAAGGAATATTGAACCTATATCAATATTATTAGGAGGACAACAAATTAAATGTTAAAGGATGCGTAAATATTTTGATTGGGTGAATGTCCATTAATTTTTAAATGATAATTTGATCATCAATATGGAGGAAGCAATAACAATATGATGTTAGGTGTTCAGTGGTTATCCACATTGAATAATGTTATGTGAAAATATAAAAAGAGAACATTTTAGTTTGAATAGAATGAGAAAACAACAGAGTTTAGTAGTTTCGAATATAGAAGGACTCAAAAAGTTACTAGTTAAAGGATAGATAAATAGGAGTAAAGTATAAAGCATGTACGCCAATTTTTTATGCTGCACTAGGATGAGCATACATAATAGAGTGATTCACTATAGTGATGTTATCAAGCAACGAATATCGATGTTTATTGAAAGCAAATGACAATACAGGAGATAGAGGCTTTGCAACATTTATTGTAGGAATTTAAAGATGTATTTAAGTAGCATTACAAGAATTAAGACATTTAGTGACAATTTTTTTGTGACATTTAAATATTTCATCACAAATATGATAGTTATTGAGACAAAAAATTTGTAAGTCACTATTGTTTTCATTATTTATGATAAATTATTACATAGTCACTAATGGTATATTAATTGTGACAATACCAAGTCTTTTATAATTGGATCGTCACTAATAATATGTTAATAATAGCTTTGTCACTCTTAAGTTGTCACCAATAGTATTAAATATTAAACGCCTACACCATTTTAGTAAGAATGAAATGTAATTGTGATAAAATAAATTATTGTCACTACTATTATTCGTTATTGTGATGAGAAAATTGTTTATCTCTTAATTGATATATTTTTGTGATGACAATTGTCGTCAATATAAGAAACAATAGTTAGTGGTAATAATATATCGTCGCAGTAGCATATGAACCACTATGGTCACTATTATTCAAAATGATAGTGATAAGAAATCTTTTTATGACACAAATTTTAAAACAATTGTAACGAGAAATCTTTTCGTAACATAAATTTTAAACCTTTTATGACTAAAACTTGTCGCTAATATAAGCCTAACTAATTAACGTCGATTAAATATCGTCATAATAATAAACTTACCATTATGGTCAATATTATTCAAAATTATTATCATTGAAAATATTTTTCACATTTAAATATCTTAATTTTTATTATAAAAATGTTATGACTACAATTGAAAATATTGCAACAAGTAAAAATTAGAAATATAAATTATTTATTTTTGTCTTACATTAACCTATGTAAATATTTTAACAAAAAATTGTAGCATTTCAATAGATTTTTAGAAAAATAATTAAATTTTACATTACATTAGAAAGATCATAATAAAAGAGATTAAAAATTAAAATATTATATTTAAGTATCAAGTAGAAGTCTAAAACAATCTAAAATCCATAAATAATTTTGAAATAAATATTTAATTAACATCGTCATCTTCATTAGCATCATTAATAAAAGAACACTCATCATAATCAGTTTCATCTTCTTCAGCACCTATGATATTAATATTTATAGGATTTCCTTCAATAGTTGTTGTGGCTAAGTCAGATCTGTTCAATGATACCATATCATCATCCTCCTTTAAATTTGCTCTATAAAACTTAAAAACCAACCTCTCTCTTGATATTTTATTTATGCATGCTTCAAATTAAAATAAATAAAATATGAATAGATATATATAGAATATTATATTCCACAAAATAAATTACATAAATGAATAATTAAAAATTATCTAACACATACGTTCTAGCTTGAGCCGATTCAACTAAGCTTAACTCTTTATATGTTTTTCCAAGTAAAGGCCTACCAGTTCATTAAAAAACTTTAATATTCAAACGTAACTGATCATCACTTCCTTCGTAGTTTATTCCAGCACGATTCAACTTAGTCTCAGTATGATGTAAATACCTTGAGCAAAAGTGCATGAACTTTTGTATAATATATGCTTCAGTAATGGATCCTTCTGGATGTGCCTTATTACTCACATACAATTTAAGTGTGCTAAAAAATCGGTCAATGGGATACATTCGTCAAAACTGTACTAGCCCAGCAAGTTTAGCCTCGCTCACAAGATGAATTGTTAAAAGTATTATGATGTCAAAAAATGAGGGTAGAAATATCTTCTTTAACTTACAAAGTGTTAATGGAATTGTTTTCTCAAATCTCTCTAGATCATTCAAACATAACACTTTAGCACATAACTCTTGTAAATATGTAGATAACTCAATGACTGCTTCACAAACCTTTTTACCTAATAAACCACATGTTGACCCCCGAACTATTATTGTCGAATTAAACTTGATAGTTATGGAATTTGCATGGAATTTGAACTTTTGCCTTAGCATGAATTATAAGGTCATGATAGAAATATTATTGGAGTTAATTAAATTTTTATGTTAGTAGGATTT
>JANZXR010000007.1:18069310-18082434 GCA_027575705.1 Erythroxylum echinodendron
AAATTAATGAGTAATTCAAAATATAATTTATTAATAACAAAATAGTACTTAATTTTAAAAGTAAAGTCTAAGGTTATCCTTACCTCAATTTCGGAATCAACTAATTTATAATCCCAATTTCTCTTTAATCGGACTTTTGGACGTAGAATTTACAAAATTTTATTATATTAATTTACGAAAAATTTATTACCATATTCCACTAAGAATCCAACATTATTTTCTCTTTCGATTTATTCTTAATTATAACAAATAATATCTTTACTAACCTAACCCCCATAATTATTAAAATACTCTTAACTAATTAAAAGTCTCATTTCACCCTTATCCATTTTAACTAATACCAAAAATGCCCTTCTTATAACAAAATTCCAAATCTATCCTTAACTTTCTGCACTTCCCATTCTGCACTTATATGCAACTTAAATTCCAAATTCACCTTTAACTTTCTGCACTTTCCATTATGCCCCTACATGCAACTTAAATTCTAGATTCACCATTAACTTTCTGCACTTCCCATTCTACCCCTACATGCAACTTAAATTCCAGATTCACCCTTAACTTTCTACACTTCCCATTTTACCCTTACATGTAACTTAAAATTTCAAAACAATGCCATCATTTTCACCCTCCCATCTTCTTCTCTCTTTTCTTCTTTCATCATTTTCCAGCCACATTTTCTACACTTCTCTCCCTTCATGCAACTTCCAAAAATTATCCCAAACAACCACTTGTAATCTAACTACAAACTAGTGTAAGATGATCAAAAATCACAAATAAAATGACATAATAGTTGCTGAAATTTTTACCTAAATGTAAGGCACTATGAGGTTGTCATCCTCCATAACTCCCTTCAAATTTTCTCCAAAACAAACAAAATGAGGAAACTTATGAGGAAAAAGTTACATGTAGATGAAATAGTGTGTTTTTAGACACATTTACCATATGGAAGTTGATATGTGACTAAATTTTGATTCATTTGATATATTACACTTAGTGATTAATGCCTTAGAAATGCTTAAGATACTCTTTTTAACTCATTTGTGGTTTTAGGAACAATTTGGAAGTAAAGAAGTTAAAGTGAATCGAAAGCATGATATATAGGTCACTATTTCAAAGATTAATTTTAACTTATCTTCATGGAGTAAGAAGAAAATTAAAAGATAAGAGGAAGGCAAGAAAAATGGAACAAAAGGAAGAAGAATCGTAGAAAGCAACGCACGTTCATGTTTTTGCTATGCAAAAAAGTCAATTTAATGGAGCAAAAAGGCAGCAAATTAAGCATGAAACTGTAGCAGCTGGTGAGGAGCAAAAGGCCAAAATGACGTTGCACATACAGGGTAGATGTCTACATTAAATGTAAACAAAGTCTACATATGCAGGTGTTATGCATTCTGCACACAACACATGCATTGTACGTTAAACGCACAACGCGTTTGCGTTTAACACCTAAATGCATGGTCTAAGTTTTGCTCAAAATGCAATGTAAAAGAAGAGGAAAGTGAACGGTAGCATGGAAACAAGATTAATTTGTCACATTAGTGAGTGAAATAGAAGGTTATCTTCTTCATTTTCTTCACCACCGAAACACGGAGAAGATGGCTTACACTTGGAGCATAAAAATGAAGATGGAAGACTAGCTTCCCGACGTCAATTTCATGGGAATATCGACGACAAGTCATGATTAAGCTATTTTATCATTTTAAGGTTATAATTTCTTTTTGAATTGTTGTGTTGTTGGTGTTGATTTGATTTGGTTTTGGGATGAATGATCTTAATATGTTATTTTGATTGTTTTATTTCAAACCTATTGCTAAAACATTGAATATCATTCAGAATCGTTCCTTTTGATGTTTGTGAGTAGCATCTAATGATCAAATATCGTTAAGAATAACATAATTTAGGTTACATAAGCCGAACATATGAGGTTACTTCTTATATTGATCATTTTCCATTTCATAATGTAGCTGCCAAATTAAATGTAGAGATCATATCCTAGGTTATTCGGTAATTAGGTTTAATTAATGATCATTTCTTGATTAAAAAAAACCTAAAGGAAAACTGAGATTAGGAGATTATTCTATTAGTCTCAGATCTATAATTTGAAGAGAGTTGTAAAGATGTTAGGATGATGAAATATGCTTGATTGTGTTTAAGTCGAGATTGAACCTGGAATCAGACCTTACGTATATTCGATAGTTTAATCATTTTTATTGCTTATTTTAATTTGTTTTTGATAGTTTACTTTTACTTTAATTTCTAAATAAAAATCCGAAAACCCCTTTATATTTTCATTGCATCAATTAACTTTGGTTACGGAAATTAATCGAACATTTCCTATGGATTCGATCCTGACTCACCCTAACTACAAATTTTAGTATGCAGAGTCAGGTAAATTTTGCAGCGTACTCAACACGCGTTGTCAAATTTTGGTGTCGTTGTCGGGGACAATGGTAGTTTAATTATTTTATTTTATTTTAGTTAATGTTTTGTGAATATATTTGTTTTTTTATTATTTGTTAACTTTAAAAAGTTTGTAAGTGTTGGTGTATGGTAGTGACCATATCTCCTTATAGAGAAATTGAGCAAATTGATTTGGAGATCGAGAGAACACTACGGAGGTTAATAAGAGAAGCAAGAACATCTTCAGTAGTAGACCCAAAACTTGAATCTGAAACAATTATGGCAAATCTGAGAACGTTGAGAGAACTGGCTAGACCAGACTTAGCCCAAAGACTCCAATGCATTACATTTCCTAATTTTGCTGAACATGTAACCTTTGAGTTAAATTTTGGATTAATTCATTTATTACCCAATTTTCATGGTCTTGCAGGTGAGGAGGCACACAAGCATCTTAAGGAGCTCAATATAGTTTGTTTGAGCATGACGCCTCCTAGGATGACGGACAAGTAGATCTTATTGAGAGTCTTCCCATTCTCACTCAAAGATGTAGGAAAATATTGATTGTTTGATTTACCAGCGGGGAGCATAAATATTGGTTAGAGATGAAGAGACTATTCTTAGAGAAATATTTTTTAGCCTCAAAGATAGCAAGTATTCAGAAGGAGATATGTGTCATTAAGCAGCATAATGGAGAATCTTTTTATAAGTATTGGGAGTGGTTCAAGAAGTTACATGTTAGTTGTCCACACCATAACATGCCAAAGCAACTTCTCATCCAATGTTTCCATAAAGGACTATTACCGATGGAGAGGATTTTGGTTGATGCAGTGAATGGTGGGGCACTTTGCAAGAAGACTCCCATTGAAGCCAGGATATTACTTAAGAGGATGGTTGTTAGCACCTAACAATTCAAAACTCGTGATGATGTTTGACGAGTAAATAAGGTAAGCACTTCATCCATTGAACATCGTTTAGATGACCTCACATCTTTTGTGAAAAAATTGCTATTGGACAGGCATAAGTGAAAGTATGCAAAATATGTTCAAACATAAGCCATCCAATTGAAGAGTGCTCGATATTACCAAAAGGAAGTATGGAGGACGTGAATGCTGCAGGAAAGAACTTCCTGAACTAATACAATTGGTACTTACAGACGTATAACCTAGGTTGGAGGGATTACCCAACTTGAGTTATGGAGGAAACTGACAGCAAAATTTCTTCCAAAATTAGCCATAAGGAGCACAAGGATTTCAACCAAGGTAACAAAGAAGTACAGGGAGCTTCTTCTTCTAGTTCTGGTACATCTTTAGAAGAATTTGTTAAGAATCTTGCTGCTAACAATCTGCAATTTCAACAGGATATGCAGCAATTACAACAAAGTATGCAACAACTTAATTAGAGTGTATAGGAAATCTGTCAAGAATCAAAAGCAAGCACACAAAATTTGGAAGACCAAATGGGTCAGATAGCAGCGAGGCTCAATCACCTAGAATCACAGAGTGGAGGAAAATTGCCATCCTAATTCGAGGTAAACTCAAAAAATGTTAGTGCTATAACCCTGAGGGGCAGAAAGGAGATTGAGGGTCCCAATAGAAACCCATCAAGGATTATTTCCGAGGAAGAGATTGAGAAGGAATTGGAAAAGGAAAAAAATTCGTCACCGAGTAAGAAGGTAAAATTTCGAAAGTCCCAATATTATTAAAACTAACCCTCTACCTTTTCCAAGCATATTGACAAGATCAAACAAGGAGGAAAAGCATAAAGAGATATTGGAGACTTTCTAAAAGGTAAAAATAAACATACCTTTGCTCGAGGCAATCAAGTAAGTACCAAGGTATATCAAATTCCTCAAAGAACCACGTACATATAAGAGGAAACTAAGGGGTGATGAGAAAGTGATGATGGGTGAGAATATGTCGGTGGTATTCAGAAAGAATATGCCTCCAAAATGCCCTGATCCAGGTATGTTTACCATTCCTTACAAAATTGGTAATACTGTGATCAAATGAGCTATGTTGGACTTGGGTGCTTCCACTAATGTGATGCCTCGTTCCATTTATGCTTCGTTGGATTTGAATCTATTGAAAGAAACGAGTTTAATCACACAACTTACTTACCACACTAATGAGTATCCTAATGGTGTGGTTGAGGATGTTTTGGTGCAGGTAATTAAGTTAGTGTTTCCTGTAGATTTCTATGTTATGGATATGAATGATGACACCTTATGCAATCCAATACTTATCTTATTGGGGAGACCATTTTTTAATACGTCTCAAACTAAGATAGATGGAGGGCACCCTCAGAATGGAATTTCATTGGGAAGTGATTCTTTTTAACATTTTTGATGCCATGCAACATCCTCCTAATGATCACTGTGTTTTTTCTATTGATGTGATTGATCCTTTGGTACAGGAAATGTTTAAAATAAGCTGCAGGGATCATTTGGAAACAGTTTTAACTAAGGATATGGAAGTAGAAGCCAACACTGACGTTGAGATAGGAGAAGAAATTATGGAAATGACAGCTGCCCTGGATTCATTGGAAAATTCTCCAAAAAGGTATGATTTGACTTTTATACAACTACCTGAAGCTCACCAAAAGTTGGTGCCTTCTGATGTGCAGGCACCAGAATTGGAATTGAAGCCACTACCTACACATCTGAAGTATGCCTATTTAGGAGATAAGTAGACTCTTTCAGTTATCACTTTGACATAGTTTATTTCAAATCAAGAGGAAAGGTTGGTTCGAGTGTTGAAAGACCATAAGAAGGCGATTGGGTGGACTATCACAGATATCCATGGGATAAGTCCTTTCATATACATGTACCACATTTTTTTGGAGGAGGATGCAAAATCCATAAGTTAAGCTCAGCATAGGTTGAATCCTCCAATGATGGAAGTTGTGAAGAAGGAGATGTTGAAGCTTTTTTATACTGGGGTTTATCTACCCGATTTTCAACAGTACGTGGGTAAGTCCTATCTAGATGGTTCCAAAGAAGTGTGGAATCACCGTTGTGACAAACTAGGAAGGTGAGTTATTTCCCACCTGAGTGCAAACCGGGTGGCGTGTATGTATTGATTATAGAAAGTTTAATTTTCCTACTCATAAAGACCACTTTCCCTTTCCTTTTATTGGTCAGATGCTTGAGAGATTGGCTGGATATGATTATTATTTCTTTTTAGATGGCTTTTCAAGTTATCTTCAGATCTCGATCATACCGGAAGATCAAGAGAAAACCAAATTTACATGCTCATTTGATACGTTTGCCTATCGAAGGATGCCATTCAAGTTATGTAATGCACCGACCACGTTCCAAAGGTGTATGGTAAGCATTTTTTCCAAATATGTTGAGAAGATTATCGCGGTATTTATGGATGCTTTTAGTGTGGATGGATATTCTTTTGATGAATGTCTTAAGAATCTTGCCATTATCTTAAAACGATGTAAAGAAACTAACCTTGTGTTGAAATGGGAAAATGTCATTTTATGGTGGATTAAGGTATAGTTTTAGGTCAAGTGATATCTACTAAAGGTATTGATGTAGACAAGTCCAAAGTTGATCTTATTTCTTCTTTACCTTATCCCTCTACTATGACGAAAGTTTGTTCTTTCTTAGGCATGTAGGTTTTTATCGAAGGTTCATTAATGACTTTTTGAAGACAGTCGCACCACTATGCAAGCTTCTTGAATAAGATGTCTCCTTTGAGTTTAACGAGAAGTGCTAGGAAGCATTCAATAAACTTAAGGAGCTTCTAACATCCCCACCAGTGATTCAACCACTAGATTGGAACCTCCCCTTTAAGATCAAGTGTGATGCGAGCGATTATACAATGAGGGCAGTTCTACGACAACGAGTGGGAAAATCTTTGCATGCCATCTACTATGCTTCAAAGACTCTAAACCCAGCTCAATTGAATTATTCCACTACTAAAAAAGAACTATTATCTATGGTTTTTGCTTTGAAAAAATTTCAATCTTATTTACTTAGTGCTAAAGTGATTGTTTATTCTGACCATGCACCTTTACGATACTTGCTCACAAAGAAAGAAGCAAAACTGAGGCTGATCAGATGGATTCTCCTCCTTCAAGAATTCAACTTGGAGATCAAAGATAAGAAGGGTGCAGAAAACATGGTGGAAGACCATCTTAGCCTTTTGATAAAGGAAGAAGATGATATCCCTCTAAAAGAAACCGCTCCAAATAAGCAGTTATTTTCTACTAATGTGACATGATCATGGTATTTATACATTGTCAATTTTTTAGTTTCTAACGAATTACCTGTTGGTTTCTCAAAGGCTCAAAAGGATAAGCTACGGAGGGAAGCAAAGTATCACGTATGCAATGACCTATATCTTTAGAGGTACTGTGCAGATTAAGTTATCAGGAGGTGTGTATCAAAAAATGAATTATCATCAATTTTAGCCTTCTGCCATTCATAGGCTTACAGAGGACATTTTGGAGTGAAAAGGACAACTTATAAAGTTCTAAAGAGTGGCTTCTACTAGCCAACATTGTTCAGAGATGCATATACCTTTTGTAAATCCTGTAATAGATGCCAATGGTCAAGTAACCTTCCCGTAAGGATATATTACCACAAACTCCTTTGATTTTCTTGAAATTTTTGACATTTGGGGTAGAGATTTTATGGGACCTTTCCCTCCGTCTTTTAGCTTTATTTATATATTGCTTGCAATTGATTATGTTTCTAAATGGGTGGAAGCCAAAGCCACTAGGACCAACGATGTAAGGGTTGTTGCAGATTTTGTTAAGGCTAACATTCTTTCTAGGTTCAGGATACCTAAAGCCATCGTTAGCGAAAGAGGAACCCACTTCTGCAACAAGGTGATGGAAGTAATGTTAAGAAAATATCACATCCCGCACATTGCTTACCATCCCCAAACTGACTGGAAAGCTGAAGTCTCAAATCGAGAAATCTATTTAATCCTGAAAAAGATCGTGCGGCTTGATAGTAAGGATTTGAGTGTAAGACTAGAAGACACATTAAGAGCCTACAGGATGGCTTACAAAACACCAATTGGGATGTCACGGTATAGGCTAGTGTTTGGGAAGCCATGTCATCTTCTGATGGAATTACAATATAAGGCATATTGGGCTATCAGAAGATGGAATATGAACTTGGATGATGCGGAAGTGCATAGGAAGTTACAACTTCAAGAGTTGGAACAGATGAGGAATAAGTCATATCAAAAAGCAGTGATATATAAGGAGAGGATGAAAGCTTTTTATGATAAGATTATTTCGAGGAAAAACTTCTCGGTGGGCCAGAAAGTGTTACTATATCATTCCAAACTCAAACTCTTTCTAGGTAAGTTACATTCCCATGGGTTGGTCCGTTTGTTATCACCTATGTCTTTTCTTTTGGTGTAGTAGAGATATGGAGCCTCAAAACTGATAAGATATTCAGAGTGAATAGTCATCGCTTAAAGTTGTATTATGAGGATTTCCAAATAGAGGGTTTGGAGGTGTTGATGCTAGAGTATCTGATTGGTATTACTTGATGCACGTAATTAAAGTTTGAACCAATGAATTTAAACAAATTCGCTGCTCAGGAGGTAACCCAAGGGGAGTTAATTTCTATTTTTTTCATTTTCACATTTGCTATTTTTTTAACTGCTCCATTTCTTGAATTTGATTTTACATTGAGGACAATGTAAGTTTTAAGTGTAGGGGTGGGGTACATTAGTTTTTATGCATATTTTTTAGCTTAATTGTAGTTTATGTGACTTTTTAGGCAGTTTTCAAAATCAAACGAACAAAATCAAAACTTTTCTCATTTTCTATTACTTTTAAGAACATTTACTCATATTAGAGTGTGAATTGATTAGTAAAATCCATAGCAAAATTTGGCATGCACTTTTGCTCTTGTGGTTTATTAATTTGCATTATTCTTAGAAAAACTGTGACTAGTGGTGGACAAAAACCAGTAAGGTTTTGAGTGATATTATACTGACACATCTATATTAGTCTCACTGTTTTGTTTGATATATGTGACCTTCATGACATATACATCCTTACTTTGCGTTGATTTTCTATTCAAGACCACATTTTTATCACATGCATTTTTATGAAAATGATTAGGCATTCTTTGTTAATTACAAGTTATATTAGTTAAATAGCCTACCTAATTATGTGAATTTTCCTTTGCTAAACCCCTTGAGCTTTATTATCCTTTTCTTTTGTATAAACCAAATTACATGCACCTAACCAAATGCCTACCCAAGTCTTAAAGATAGTGGAGCATTTGTTAATTCTTAACAAACGTGATTGTACAAAAGCCTAAGTGTGGGGGTATGCATACATGTGGGTTAGTTATATTTGCTAAAATTCCATGTTATGAATACTATGTTGATGTAACTTCTATCACTTCTAATTTTGAAAAAAAAGAAAAAAGAAAGAAAGAAGAAAGAGTTTGAATAAAAATATAAAGGAGAAAATACCTTTATTGTGAAAAGTTGTTAATAGTTTATCCTCCTTAAGTTGCATTCTTTACAGCTAACGGTACTCAGTTTTAAATGAATGTTAACTTCTGCACTTGATATCTCATTGAGCATTACTTTTGCATCACTAGCTTGACGACTTTTTATGCTACATTAACTGAAATACATCTCACCTTACCTTTGCCTGCATTACAACCCTATTAAAGACCTTTGATTTATAATTATGCATGTGAATTTTAGTGGTGGAGAAATGAAATGATATGTAAATTTTTGGATTGTTGTGATCATTAATGGTGTTTGAGTGTAACCATAGAAATATCTTGTATAAACATCTTCTGTCCAAGTCTACCTTTAGATTACTCAATTTCTAAGGGTAGTGAATATTGATTGATCATGAGTAGAAGCTTTGAATGTTGAGTTTTTTCTTAGGTTTTGAAAGTCATTCATCTTTACTTATGGCCATCTATTTTTAGGAAACTTGAAAAATGAATAAAATTTTTGTTTTATGATTTTGATTTTAATGATTTGCTCGAAGACAGTCAAAGGCTAAGTGTAAGGGAACTTGATATATGTTTAAATTTTGATATATTTGATATACTACATTTAGTGATTAATGCCTTAGAAATGCTTAAGATACTCACTTTGACTCTTTTGTGATTTTAAGCATAATTTGGAAGCAAAGATGTTAAAGTAAGTTGAAAGCACGATATATGGGCCATTTTTCAAAGATTAATTTTCAGTTGTCTTCATAGAGTAAGAAGAAGAAAATTAAAAGATAAGAGGAAGACAAGAAAAATGGAAAATAAAAATGAAGAATCAATGAAAGCAATGCGCGTGCATGTTTTTGCTATGTAAAAATGCCAATTTAATACAACAAAAAACTACAACAAATTAAGCATGAAACGACAGTAGCTAGTGAGGGGAAAAAGGGCCAAAACGACGTAACGCATGCAGGGTACATTTCTACGTCAAAATGCAGACAACGTCTACATATGCAGGCATATGCAGGCATTGTGTGTTAAATGCACAACTCGTCTGCATTCAACACCTAAACAAATGGCCTGTGCTTTACTCAAAATGCATAGTAAAAGAAGAGGAATGTGAATAGTAGTGTAGACACAAGATAAATTTGTCACATCAGTGAATAGAAGAGGGGTGTGAAATAGAAGGTTATCTTCTTCGTTTTTTTCACCACCGAAGCATAGAGAAGATGGCTTACGCTTGGACCATAAAAATGGAGATGGAAGGCTAGCTTCCAGACATCGGTTCAATGGGGAATATCGACGCCAAGTCATGATTAAGTTATATTTATCATTTTAAGGTTGTAATTTCTTTTCGGATTATTGTGTTGTTGGTGCTTATTTGATTAGTTTTTGGGATGAATGATCTTAATACATTATTTTAATTGTTTTATTTCGAACCTATTGCTAAAACATTGAATGTAATTTGTAATCGTTACTTTTGATGTTTGTGAATAGCATCTAATGATCCAATATCGTTAGGAACAACATAATTTAGGTTAGATAAGTCAAACATGTGAGGTTACTGCTTATATTGATCGTTTTCTACTTCATAATGCGACTGTTAAATTAAATATAGATATCGTATCCTAGGTTATTCAGTAGTTACGTTTAATTAATGATCATTTCTTGATTAAATAAAACCTAAATGAAAATCGAGATTAGAAGAGTATTCTCTTAGTCTTAGATCAATAATCTGAAGAGAGTTGTAAAGACGTTAGGATGATGAAATATGCTCGATTGTATTTAGGCTGAAATTGAACCTAAAACTAGACCTTACATATATTCAACATTTTAATCATTTTCGATTGCTTGTTTTAATTTATTTTTGATATTTTACTTTTACTTTAATTTCTAAATTGCTAAAAATCCAAAACACCCCCTTTTCTATTTTCCTTGCATCAATTAACTTTGGTTACAGAAATTAACTGAATATTCCCTGTGGATTTGATCCCGAATCACCCTAACTACAAATTTTAGTGTACAGAGTCAGGTAAATTTGGCAGCGTATTCAACACACATTATCAAAAGTGTAGAGAAAAGATGAAGTAAATGGTTGACTTTCGTTGGTTTTAATGCATATTTCCAACATATTGCTTATTTATATACTCCTCCTTTTAATGACTTAATGGGTTGGGCTGAAGGATTGGTTTTAATTTAGTTTTTTTGGGCTTTACAAAAGAAAATTAAAAAAACATATATAAGAAACAGAAGCCAAGTAGGAGAAAGTAATCGAGGAGTTGAAGGAAATGATCTTGCAATTACATGTAAATAGTAATTAGAATTAAAGAATAATGGAAGATGAGAAAAGGATATTGTAACGATTCATTTAGTCAAAGAAGCTCTATTGTATATGATTATCTAGTGGGGGAATTGAAGAAGTTAAAGAGGAAACCATTATGAAAGAATATTATATAAGGTTTAATTTTTGTATAAATTCTTCATTTTAAAAACGTAATCAGTTATTTTACTTTTAAAGAATTTAAATATTGAAATTATGCACCAAATAAAGTTGTTTAATCCAAGGAACCTCTAACAAGCGTATAACACAGTCAAGAAATAGGAGTTAATGTTTCAACATTGTTATGCAATTTATAGGACCAATTGAAGGGCTAAGGGGCTATGCTTTTGGTATGATGAAAAGTTCACCAAAAATATAAGAAGAAATATTTTCAAATATATGTAATACAAGAGGAGGAGGAAATAATGGAGAAGAGGAGATGTCATATTGTTTCATATGTCATTTCTGTGAAAGCTATGACAAGTATTGTAATCGCTCAAAAGGGAGAGGTTATTTTAATGGAAGAGTGATCCATGTATTCATTAATAAAGGTAGCACTCAAAATTTCAGGGATGAGGATTTAGTTAAGAAAGTTGTGTTGCAAGATATAAAACATGTAATGATCATTATTGGAAGGGGGATAAGGATTTGGTGCAATCAAAAAGAAGTAAAATGTTATTTATAATTGTTCATTACTGAATCATTCAGAAAAAATATAATAGGAAGAATGAATTATGAAGTTCAATACCTAAACATATAAGTGGAAAAAAGGAAAGGAAGTATGAAAAATCAATAACTTATCCAGGAGTTATTAGAATAATATGATGATGTCTTTTTTAAACTAGATAGTTTACCACCCTAAAAGAAAGCATGATCATTAAAATATTTTGAAAAAGGGTATTGAGGTTATAAATATAAGAACCTATAGACATATAGGGTTATAAAAGAGATAAATTAAAGAGCTAATTAGGAAAATATTAAAGCAAGGTTTTATTCAAAAGAGTGTTAGCCATTTTTCATTACTTGTAGTTTTAGTTAAAAATAAAGATAATTTGTAGAGAGTGTAAGTGATTTATAAAGTCCTAAATAGGTGCAGTAATGAAAGATAAGTTTATGATTCCCCTCTTATAGATGAATTAAAAGGAGTCATCTTCTTTTCCATGTTGGACTTAAAAGTAGGTTATTATCAAATCCGTATGTTTGAAGGTGACATTTAAAAGATTGCTTTTGGAACTCATAAGAGACATTATGAAGGTTATGTCTTTTGGCTTAAACAATTCCCTCAAAACTTTTCAAAGTTTTATGAACTTCATATTCAAACCATACTTGATTAAGTCTATGTTGGTATTTTTGACGATATTATAGTTTATAGATCTTATTTATATAAACGTTTGAATTGTCTTTAATAAGTATTACAAATTTTGAGGGATCAACAATTGGTTATTGAAAAATCTAAATGCTTATTTAGAGTAAGGAAGGTGGAATACCTTAATCATTTCATCATTGCAATAAGAGTGGTTATAGATCTAAGGAAAATTTTAATAGTCTAATAATGGTCATTTCTATTAATACTAAACAAGAACTCAAAGGAATCCTTAGGTTAATTGGTGGTTATAGGCAATGATTAAAAAATCAAACCAGTTCAAAATTGTTCAGCTCAATTTTCAATTTTTTGGTTTGAATTACTTTAATAACACTTGTTGTTAAAAATCGATCAGTTTATTAATTAATTGATTAATTTTTGTAAACTAATCAATTTTCATAAACTAAAATAAATTAATTAATTTCTATTTAATAGCCTTCATTTCCAATTAAACTTTAAAATAAGGACAATCTTTTTCAATCATATTTCAAATTATTCAAATTTATTCAATATTTAACTAGTTTTATGATAGTTGAATACCGATTGAACCTTTTAAATTACGATAATTTTTAAAACATTAATTATAGATGATTCATTAAATG
>JANZXR010000007.1:18088091-18107167 GCA_027575705.1 Erythroxylum echinodendron
TTTTAACTATAACTAATTAACTATTAACTTAATAACTTATTAACTTTTGATATAAATTTGTAATTAATTGAATAAAAGTTTTTAATTAATCATACCATAATCCATTACATATATCTCAGTAATTTTATTATCTCATAACTAATTAATTATATGTTGTTATAATTTAAAGTTATCACATAATACATAAATTAAAACGAGAAAAAGGTCAAATGATTTTATTAATTATATGATACATGAATTTGGTTTTATTAAATTATCTATAAAAATAATTAATAAATAATTTAAGTAAATTAAAATTTTATAATCAATGTAATTCATAATTTTAACTATAACCAATTAACTATTAACTTAATAACTTATTAACTTTTTATATTAATTTGCAACTAATTGCATACAAATTTCTAATTAATCATACCATAGTCCATTACATGCATCTCAATAACCTTATTATATCATAATGGATTAATTATATGTTGTTATAATTTAGAGTTATCATATAACACATAAATTAAACGAGAAAAAGGCAAAACGATTTTATTAATTATATGATACATGAATTTGTTTATATCAAATTATCTCTAAAAATAATTAATAAATAATTTAAGTAAATTAAAATTTTATAATCAATGTAACTTATAATTTTAACTATAACTAATTAACTATTAACTTAATAACTTATTAACTTTTGATATAAATTTGTAATTAATTAAATAAAATTTTCTAACTAATCATATCATCTATTACATATATCTCAATAAATTTATTATATACTAAATGATTAATTATATGTTATTATAATTTAACGTTGTCACATAATACATAAATTAAAACGAGAAAAACGTAAAATGACTTTATTAATTATATGATACATGAATTTGGTTATATCAAATTATCTATAAAAATAATTAATAAATAATTTAAGTAAATTAAAAATTTATAATCAATGTAATTCATAATTTTATAACTAATTAACTATTAACATTGATTTACATTGATTATAAAATTTGATACATTAATTTATAATTTACATTGATTATAAAATTTGATACATGAATTTGGTTATATCAAATTATCTCTAAAAATAATTAATAAATAATTTAAGCAAATTAAATTTTATAATCAATGTAATTCATAATTTTAACTATAACTAATTAACTATTAACTTAGTAACTTGTTAGCTTTTGATATAAATTTATAATTAATTGAATAAAATTTTCTAATTAATCACACCATAGTCCATTACATATATCTCAATAACTTTATTATATCATAATTGATTAATTATATGTTGTTACAATTTAAAGATGTCATATAATACATAAATTAAAGCGAGAAAAATGTAAAATGATTTTATTAATTATATAATACATGCATTTAGTTATATAAAATTATCTTTAAAAAGAATTAATAAATAATTTAAGTAAATTAAAATTTTATAATCAAAGTATTTCAAAATTTTAACTATAACTAATTAACTATTAATTTAATAATTTATTAACTTTTAATATAAATTTTTAATTAATTGAATAAAAATTTCTAATTATTCATACCATTGTCCATTACATATATCGCAATAACTACGTTATAACATAACTGATTAATTACATGTTGTTACAATTTAAAGTTATCAAATAATACATAAATTAAAACGAGAAAAAGGTTAAATGATTTTATTAATTATATGATACATGAATTTGGTTATATCAAATTATTTACAAAAATAATTAATAAATAATTTAAGTAAATTAAAATTTTATAACTAATGCAATTCATAATTTTAACTTTAACTAATTAACTATTAGCTTAACACCTTCTTTAGTTTTGATATAAATTTGTAATTAATTGAATAAAAATTTCTAATTAATCATACCATAGTCCATTACATATATCTCAATAACTTTATTATATCATAAATGATTAATTATATGTTGTTATAATTTAAAGTTGTCACATAATACATAAATTAAACGAGAAAAAGGGAAAATGATTTTATTAATTAAATGATACATGAATTTAGTTGTATCAAATTATCTCTAAAAATAATTAATAAATAATATAAGTAAATTAAAGTTTTATAATTAATGTAATTCATGATTTTTACTATAACAAATTAACTATTAACTTAATACCTTATTAACTTTTGATATAAATTTGTAATTAATTGAATAAAATTTTCTAATTAATCATACCATAGTCCATTATATATATCTCAATAACTTTATTATATCGTAAATGATAAATTATATATTGTTATAATTTAAAGTTTTCACATAATACATAAATTAAAACGAGAAACAGTAAAACGATTTTATTAATTTTATGATACATGAATTCGGTTATATCAAATTATCTCTAAAAATATCTAACAAATAATTTATGTAAATTAAAAATTTGTAATCAATGTAATTCATAATTTTAACAATAACTAATTAACTATTAGTTTAATAACTTATTTACTTTTGCTATAAATTTGTAATTAATTGAATAAAAATTTCTATTTAATCATACCATAGTCCATTACATATATCTTAATAACTTTATTATATCATAATTGATTAATTATATCTTGTTATAATTTAAAGTTATCACATAATACATAAATTAAAACGAGAAAAAAGTAAATTGATTTTATTAATTATATGATACCTGAATTTGGTTATATCAAATTATCTCTAAAACTAATTAATAAATAATTTAAGTAAATTAAATTTTATAATCAATGTAATTCCTAATTTTAACTATAACTAATTAACTATTAACTTAGTAACTTATTAGCTTTTGATATAAATTTGTAATTAATTGAATAAAATTTTCTAATTAATCAGACCATAGTCCATTACATATATCTCAATAACTTTATTATATCATAATTGATTAATTATATGTTGTTATAATTTAAAGATGTCATATAATACATAAATTAAAGTTAGAAAAAGGTAAAATTATTTTATTAATTATATAATACATGAATTTGGTTATTTCAAATTATCTCCAAAAATAATTAATAAATAATTTATGTAAATTAAAATTTTATAATCAATGTAATTCGTAATTTTAACAATACCTAATTAACTATGAACTTAATAACTTATTAACTTTTGATATAAATTTGTTATTAATTGAATAAAAATTTCTAATTAATCATATCATGGTCCAATACATATATCTCAATAACTTTATTATATCATAAATCATTAATTATATGTTGTTATAATTTGAAGTTGTCACATAATACATAAATTAAATAATGAAAAAGGCAAAATGATTTTATTAATTATATGATACATGAATTTTGTTATAATAAATTATCTCTAAAAATAATTAATAAATAATTTAAGTAAACTAAAATTTTATAATTAATGCAATTCATAATTTTAACTTTAACTAATTAACTATTAACTTAATACCTTATTAAGTTTTGATATAAATTTGTAATTAATTGAATAAAATTTTTTAATTAATCATACCATAGTCCTTTACATATATCTCCAATAACTTTATTATATCATAAATAATTAATTATATGTTGTTATAATTTAAAGTTGTCCCATAATACATAAATTAAATCGAGAAAAAGGTAGAATGAGTTTATTAATTATATGATACATGAATTTGGTTATTTCAAATTATCTATAAAATAATTAATAAATAATTTAGGTAAATAAGAAATTTATAATCAATATAATTCATAATTTTAACAGTAACTAATTAACTATTAACTTCTAATTAATCGAATAAAATTTTCTAATTAATCATACCATAGTCCATTACATATATCTCAACAAGTTTATCATGTCATAACTGATTAATTTTATGTCGTTACAATTTAACGTTGCCACATAATACATAAATTAAAACGAGAAAAAGGAAAAATGATTTTATTAATTATATGATAAATAAATTTGGTTATATCAAATTATCTCAAAAAATAATTAATAAATAATTTGAGTAAATTAAAATTTATAATTAATGTGATTCTAATTTTAACTATAACTAATTAACTATTAGCTTAATACCTTATAAACTTTTGATATAAATTTGTAATTAATTGAATAAAAATTTCTAGCTAATCGTACTATTGTTCATTTCATATATATGAATAGCATTATTATATCATAACTGATTAATTATATGTTGTTATAATTTAAAATTGTTTCATAATATATAAATTAAAATGAGAACAAGGTGAAATGATTTTGTTGATTATATGATGCATGAATTTGGTTATATCAAATTATATCAAAAAATAAGTAATAAATAATTTATGTAAATTAAATTTTATAATTAATATAATTTGTAAGTTTAACAATAACTAATTAACTATTAACTTAATAACTTACTAACTTTTGATATAAATTTGCAATTAATTGAATAAAATTTTCTAATTAATAATACCATAGTTCATTACATATATCTCAATAACTTTATTATATCATAACTGATAAATTATATGTCGTTATAATTTTAAATTGTCACAAAACATATAAATTAAAACGAGAAAAAGGTAAAATGACTTTACTAATTATATGATGCATGAATTTGGTTATATCAAATTATTTATAAAAATAATTAATAAATAATTTAAGTAAATTAAAAATTTATAATCAATGTAATTTATAATTTTAACAACAACTAATTAACTATTAACTTAAAAACTTATTAACTTTTGATATAAAATTTTAATTAATTGAATAAAATTTTCTAATTAATCATGTCGTAGTCCATTACATATATCTCAATAACTTTATCATAACATAACTGATTAATTATATGTTGTTATAATTTAAAGTTGTAATGTAATACATAAATTAAAACGAGAAAAAGGCAAAACGATTTTATTAATTATATGATACATGAATTTGGTTATATCAAATTATCTTTAAAAATAATTAATAAATTGTTTAAGTAAATTAAAATTTTAACTATAGCTAATTAACTATTAACTTAATAACTTTTGGTATAAATGTGTAATTAATTGAATAAAATTTTCTAATTAATCATACCATAGTCCATTACATATATCTCAATAACTTTATTATATCATAAATGATTAATTATATGTTGTTATAATTTAAAGTTGTCACATAATACATAAATTAAAACGAGAAAAAGGTAAAATGACTTTATTAATTATATGATACTTGAATTTGGTTATTTCAAATTATTTATAAAAATAATTAATAAACAATTTAGGTAAATAAAAAATTTATAATCAATGTAATTCATAATTTTAACAATAACTAATTAACTATTAACTTAATAACTTATTAACTTTTGATATGCACCTATACGTGAATATTGAATTTTTTGCACATGAAAATAATCGTACATGCATTCATTGACAATTTATGGGTATAATTGATTTATATATGTGAAAGGTGATTTTTATTGAGAATTGTGGTTTTTATATGTTGAAAACTGTTTTGGAGAGTGTATTTAGTAATTTAGAATTTTTGGTGAATTTTAGTAAAATTTCTGAAATTTTGGGAAATTTTTACATTAGGAAAATGTCAAGTAGTAAGGCAATTGATAAATAACACTAGAATTAAGGGTCAAATCGAAATGAAAATTTTTATAAATAACATTTGGTTTCAATGACATATGTCATTGAAATTTGGAAATAATTGGAGTAGAAATTAGAGTTGATTGGACAAATTAACTGAGAGAACCTAGGTGAACCTATAAGGAGTTGACATGTGGCAAGTGGCAAATGACACTTGCCAAGCCATGTCTTAAAACCCACAATTGATTTATCAATTGTAAGATCATTTAACTGCTTTATATCTTGTTTCTTTTTCTCTTCTTTTCGTTAATCACTCTTCGTCTTCTTCATTTTTTTTCTCATCTCCACAACACTCTCTTCATCTCTACATCAAAGTGAACATTATTCTTACCTTTTTTTGCTACCCTCATCTTGTTGTCTATTCTTCATTTCTCACAAAAAACCCAACTAAATCCACCCTAGAATGATGATGGTCGTGAGAGATATGGGAAAGCTAGGGTTGGTATGTTTTCGAAGGATTTGAAGATAAATCAAGTAAGTTACATGTTGATCTTAAGCATTTATGATGATAGTTTAGTGTTTAATGATCATGGTAGAGGATTTGAGATATGAGTAATGTTGATGTTGCAATATAAATATGGATGTTCTATTTTAATGTATTAATGGTATTTATGAGTTGTTTGAAGGAAGGATTGAGAGACTAAATGGTGATGAAGAGGGTGCTGGAAAATGGTAGTTATAACATTTCCACTGATTAAGCTTCTGTCTTTTAGCCATAACTTGTTCTCTAGTTATCTAAATGATACAATTCTTAATCTAGATTAAACTAGAGACATATGGATATATTTTTCACGAAGATAAAAAATTTGAATTCTGTCGTTAAGAGTCTCAAAAATGGACATGAAGTCGAGAACTGAGTGCTGTAAATCGGAAGATGAATGCTGGAAAATGTAGTTGTAACATGTCCACTAATTATGCTTATATGTTTTAGCCATAACTTGCCCTATAGTTATCTGAATGGGATGATTTTTGATTCAGAGTAAACTAGAGACAAAGGGATACAATTTTTCTGAAGGAATAGAATTTTAATTCTATATATTATAATTTCAAAATCTGGCTTGAAATTAAGTTTGACTGAGGTTGTAGTATTACCCGAGACAGAAATTATCTATTGTTGATATTGAATAAACTGTATTTATAGATTCCGAATTATATAAAGGTTTCTTCATAAAAGTTGTATTTTATTCTCTTATCTTTCAAATTACATAAATTTAATAATTATTGAATGTGGTAATTGAGAGATATGAGTTGTACAATTTGACAGTATGATCATATACAAGCCAAAGTTTCAAATGTGCTCAGTGTGTAGTATTTTGAGCATAACTCATAGAATACTGAACCAAATTGAATGATCTTGGTGTAATTAGGAACTTAAGAGATAGGAGAACAATTTTTTAGAAGAAAGTATCCTCAAATTACTTCATTTTCTTGGTCAAAAGGAACATGGAATGTTGACCTGAAAGTTGTTATAGGAAAAATCTGAATTGACCAAGGAATTCTGAATTTCGATTTTTATGGTTTTATTGAGGTATAAACCATAAGTATAAATGATACCTATGTGAGTTTGGATATATGAATGTTTACATGACAAGAATAATAGAGTGATACTCGGGATTGTCATGAACATGCATTGTGCATACTTCATATACATACATGTGCATTAATAAACACATAATTGTGCCAAATTGTGATATGTGTATATTGTGTGATATAGAGGAGCAACTGGAACGTCAACATCTAGACGTTGCTGGAAATTCCAGACATTAGCTTCATGAACGATCTGTGAGTAACCTAGACGGTCTCACTCAATTAATTGTTTGTGTTAGATTATGTTTGAATTTTGTTATGAATGTTAAATTAATTGTATTGATTCCGGACAATTGATTGTCCGAGGAACTCTACATTCCGGACTGTATTTGAAGTGCTACTTGAATGTGAATATGACTGATTATTTGTTCTCAAATTCAATGTTAAATGTCGAACTAATAGTCTGATGAAAAATGTGAATAAGATGTGACTGACTGAGTGTAATCATTGAATATGTATGATGCATTTCATTATATGAATGCATGAAAGATAATGGCAATTGTGACCAAAGTCGCCAGTAAAAGAGATTAAAGCTCAGAACGTGATAAGAGCCTTTGGCTCAATGGTGTATATACCCGGTATCCACTAAAGAATATGGGACATTAACTGATACAGCTCGGTATCCACAAAGGGATATGAGCTAGTAAAAAGCACTTAGTCACAACAAAGTAACAAATGAAACTGAATCATGTGCATTGCATTTACAATTAATATGTGTACTTTTGTATGAATGAAATGTTCGATATAATTGTCCCGAAAGTGATAGGTGATGCTTTATGCAAAAATGAAAAGATGTGAATTATATGTCTACATGTTTGATGTGTTACATGAATTGAGTGCACCATCGATGATGGTTACCTCAACTGAGTTCGCAAAACTCATTCAAAATTGCACGTTGACATTTCAGGACCGAGGGAGGACTTTTGCTATTGAGAGATTGTACAAGAAACATAATTCTTGTACTTTTGTGAAGAAAATGGCTCACAGGTTGATCAGCTGAGATTGGAAGATTAGATTGATATTTTTGTGTATTTCCTCTTTCATGTAGCTTATTTTTTAACAGGTTATGATGAGGTACATGTACGGTTATTCAAAAGCTACAATGTATTACATTCGAATTAATGAAATGAAAAGGGAAAATTTTTGGTTCTAAATATTGTGACTTTCTTGATGATGCCACATTAAGTGAATGTTGTGATTGAACGTAGCGCACCATTATCATAAGTTATGTACTGGAATGTCCTTAGGATGTTCGAGTATGTAATCTATAGTAATAAGGCGCTACATATCATGTATGGATTAAAATATGTTGATTTGGTATTACGTTTATGCTATATTTTGATTTCGAAAAAAGTTTTTGAAATCTTATGTTTAGCCAAACTAAGCATATTTTTTTTCGGCTCAATAACTAGTATCAGAGACAGTTTTATTATGCATGATTCGGTTCCTATATGTGGCATGGGTTGGCAATTAAATTAAATTATGTATGTTGCAATTTTTTTATGTGATAAAAATATATGTTGTGTATGTTTTGGTTTGCTCTTTTGGTTGTCTATAAAAAATTGATTTACCTTGTAATTTTCTTCGAATGGTTTGTAACAAGAAGGGTAGTCTATCATCGCCATGTTTCCTACTTGTCTTAATTTTTTCTGTTTTCATTGTTGTGCTGTAAAAAATTCTGTAATTATGAAGATGGAGCAGCCATGGATTGAAGAAAAGTAGGTAAATGTTTTTGATTTTTTATTTTGTGTTAATGGAAGTTTTTATTTTGATTAAATTATGTTAATTCTTGATTTTTTCAAGTGCTGGATTTTTAGTTTTACTATTTACAAATCAGATTTTTTAATAAAAAAATGTCATTAACTCGTTATTACTAACAGGCCGGGTCGTGCTAGCGAAGAGTTCTAAGCTGAAGATCCAAGTCCAAGAAGAAATTTTGGGCCTAAAGACCGTGTAATTTTCTTTTAATTTTCTAGGATGGACAACCAAAAGTACTTTTTTTAATTCATGAGATGAACGGATAAATTGATGCAAATAATTTGCAATATTACGTGAATGTATGCTATTTAGAAAAATTGCCAACCCTAGGTTTTGCCATGAATTCATTATGTATGAGATATATAATGAAACAATATAGGATGGTTAGTAAATTGCTTCTAGAGAGGATGGTAATTATTAGAACTTAAAGACTAGAAAAGATTGAGTGGGAGAGAATGCTCATGTGATAGTCCACGATCTCTATAAGATGGCCCATTTGTATGTGGTGAAATGTTACTGCCCATCGAAGGACATGAATCCTAAATCTTGCATGGTTTGGGTCTTTTAAAGGATAAGTCTACTCATTGGTAGCAAATGTGACCTCCTACTGAGGCATAGTTTGCAAGTACCTTTAGTAGATGAATCAAATGGATGCACACTCAACATGGTTTATTAATAACCTACCCACCGTAGCTCTGTTGCTAAATGTATAGACCAAATTATGGCATTTCTCAAAAAGTTAAGCATGAAGATGCTTGGTAGTTTTGTGAGTGGGAGGGTCCAAGTTTTTCTTTTAATGGATAAAATGACCCACTGTCATTTAGTCCATTATAGATAAGAAAAATAACTATCATATAAAGATTTAATTTTTTAAGTTTTTTTAAATCTATCATCATGCATGCATGCATCATGATTCTATACACAGTTCCAATAATTTTAACTAATATTCTCTTTCTTTAATAATTTATATTTTAGACATAATCACCACAATATGAATCCACTCACAATGCTCTTGACTAATAACAAATTGGAAAATGGAGAGAAATTTAATGAATGGAGATGTAACCTCGATATTGTTCTCCAATATGAACGAATTTCATGGGTGTTAACGAACAATGAGTTTGCACCTCTGGATGACAAATCAAATCCTGAGCAAGTCCAACAATATGAGTGATGGTAGAATGCTGATATGACTGCCAAGTGTTATATTCTAGCTTCTGTCTGCGCTATGTTGTAGAAGTAACTTGCAGGCATGCAAAATGTCGGTGCAATATTCCATCACCTACATAAGATGTTTGGTGTGAGGACCAGGTCTGCAAGGGTGAAAGCTATCCAAACTTTTCACAATCTCAGTCAAAAGCCTAGTGAATCGGTGTGAGATTACATGCTTAAGGTAATCTCTGTGGTTACTGAGGCTGAGTTGCTTGGGGAAAAAATGGATGTAGAAACGTAGATGATCATGATCATCAATAGCTTAAACTCTTCTTTTAAGCAGTTTAAGTTGGCCTATGAGCTCAACACCAAGAATTACACTTTGAGTGAGTTGATGAGTACCCTCCAAAATATGGAGGAGATATTAAATATCAGGGCTAATGGGTCGGAGGCTCATGTGGCATCTTCTTCTAAGCCCAAGGGTAAGGGCAAGCAAAAGAAGAAGGCTGCAAAGAAAGGGAAGGCCAAAACTGGGTTAAGGCCCATCCCATGAAAAAAAGGCCAAAGAGGACACCAAAGGAAAGTGTTTCCACTGTGGTGAGAAGGGCCACAGGAAGAGGAACTGTGCGGTCTACCTTGAGACCCTAAAGAGCAAACAAGGTATAGGTTTCCTAAGTTTGTTAGGAGCTAGAAATGTGGCAGATTCATCTGATTCTTGGATATTAGATTTAGGAGCTACTAACCATGTTTGCAATACTATGCAGGGGTTCCAGCAAAGGAAAAGACTACCTAAAGACCAGTTTCAAATCAAGATATTGGATGGATCCTACGTTTCAACTGAAGTAGTAGGAGTAGTTATCTTAGACTTTCCTAGTGGTCATAGGTTATATTAGGAGGATGTATATTACATCCCAATGGTTGTAAGGAACATGATTTCTGTTTTTTGTTTAATAAAATCTAGTTATTCCTTACATTTTGAAAATGTTGTTTCAATATAAAAGAATAAGGATTTTATTTGTGATGCGGTAATTAAACAGGGATTGTTCTTTATAGAACTTATGACAGGCACACTAAACATCTCAGAATTAATAAAACTAAGAACATCCAATGATTGTAGCATTAAATCAAAATATCTGTAGCACTTAAGGATTGGTCATATCAATCAAGAAATACTTGATAGGTTAGTGAAGAATGGGATCTTTACGAGTTTGTAAAATGGTCCATTGCCCACATGTGAGTCATGTATTGAAAGAAAGATGACCAAGGCCTCATTTCCTTCCAAAGGAAATAGATCTAAATCCACGTTGGACTTGGTACACACTGAAGTGTGTGCCATGAACGTACAACCTATAGGAGGTTATGAATACTTCATAACCTTTATAAATAATTACTCTAGACATGGCTATCAATATTTGATGCACAAAAAGGGTGAATCCTTTGAAAGGTTCAAAGAATTCAAAGCTAAAGCTGAGAAGCAGATTGGCAAGCTATTAAAACAACTTCGATTGGATTGAGGTGGTGAGTACTTATCGAGAGAGTTCCAACAATTCCTAATTGACAATGGAATTGTTTACAACTTTTCAACTCCTAGAACACCACAATAGAATGGTGCAGTTGAGAGGAACAATAGGACTCTATTAGAAATGGTAAGATCATTGATGTCCTATAGTAGCCTTCCAGAATCGTTATGGGGATATTCCATATAAACGGTAACTTATCTTCTTAACTTTGTTCCATCCAAATTGGTGCCTAAAATACCTAGGGAGTTTGGACTGGTCGAGTGCCTGCATTATAGCATTTAAGGACTTGGGGCTGCCCAGCCTATGTTCTAAGGCCGAAATCTACAAAAATGGAACCAAGGTCAGAAGTATGTTTGTTTGTAGGATATCCTAAGAGTATAAGAGGGTACTATTTTTACAGTCCTCAGGACATGAAGGTATTTGTGTCGACAAATGCAACCCTCTTGGAGGAATAATTTATGAGAAATCACAAAGGAAGAAGTAAAGTAGTACTAAAGGAGTTAGCTATTTTGTAGTACCTCTACTACCATAAATTAGATATTGGAACACCTTGAGGACATTCCAGTATATAATCTATAATAATGGCGTGTTAACTATCTCACCTTCACTTATGACATGGCAGTATATATCCAACTTAAACATGGCATCGACTATATATGTAACAGTGAAAAAATACAATGTTTAAAACAAAACTCAACTTGTCATTGCATTAATACATAGTAGCTTACAAACCTTTACAACAAAAGTTCTACATATCAAAGAAACTGTAAAATGAAATCTATAACTCCTTTGATGTCAGTTGACAGACCTTTGATCCATATCTAGTCCAAAACGTGCTTCTAGAAAATCTTAGAATCTAGGTCTCATGTCTCGTACTTGTAAAATCACACTGAAAATTTTGGATGAGTTTTTGCAAACTCAATGAGAGACCTATCATTGATGATCTCACTCCAGGCACACATAGATATCATATAACCAATCAGATTCATAACATTTTTATCAAAATAAGGCATAAAGGATGTTATAAAATTCACGTACGTTCTTCTAGAATTTGAAACCCAATCAATCACATTATCGTCATATATCACTTTAACTTCACAACTTTAGAAAGAATTCACAAGCATATAATTCATAATCATAATATTCAAATACAGAGACATATGAGACTCTCGATTCGTTATTATTTGTTGTGACCGAGTGCCTTTCAGATACAAAAACAGATACTAACCCATTGGGCTCAGTCAGAACAGAAATTACGAAGCAGTGCTTTAGTGCATAATACTGAGCTCATAGCTCTTTCAACTGGCTACTCTGGTCACAACGCCTTTATCTGAGCATGCATTTTATGAAATGCATCAAATAATAGAATATGCCATGAATGGCATTCATATATGAAGCATAGACAGAATCTCATAATTCATCGGATCTCAGTCCGGCATTCAACTTTCATTAAGCATTCAGAATTCAGAGGCAATATATATCATTCAATTGTCAGATGCAAGTATAACACTTCCAATACATTCCCGACTGTGAAACTCCTTAGACCTTTAAGTCCGAAATTCATATTCATATCACAACAGTTCAATAATTGGAAGTTAAACAGAATAAATCAAACAATCAATCCTAGGAAGATCATCTAGCTTAACTCACAGATGCTCTATTTAGCTTATTGCCTTAAAGTCCCGACAATATCTGGGTGTTGTTGCCTAATGTAATCCTCTATAACATATCATACATACACACATCACAATTTTGCACAATTAAGAATTTATAAATGCACATTCATGTATAATGAATATGTACAATGCATGTTCATGACAAATTCTGGCTTCTTTATTCAATTTCTTGTCACAATGTTCATTTATACCACAGTACTCAATTGATAAATCCAGATTTGTCTAAAACCATACTTTCAGGTCTACTTTCCATGATTATGAACATCAGAAAAATGAAGTAATTTTGCAACACTTCCTTCTGTAAAATTGTTCTCCCATGTATTAAGTTTCTAATGACTCTAAGATCATCCAATTTGGTTCAGTATTCTATAAGTTATGCTTATAACATCACAGACTATGTATAATTGAACTTTTAGCTAGTTTATGATCATACCCTCAAATTATACAACTCATATCTTTCAACTCAGATATCTAAAAGTTAAAAACTTAATACCAATTGAAATATTAGAGACTTAACTACAACTTTTGTGCAGATACTTTTATATAATTCGACTTTTATCAATACAGTTTATTCAATATCAACAGGATATGGTTTTTGTATCTGGTAGTATTATAGCCTCAATCAAGACTCAATTTCGAGCCAGATTTTCAAATACTTAAAGACAGAATTAAACTTAAACTTCTTCAAGAAGGTTGTATCTGTATGACTCTAATTTAATCTAAATTAAGAATAAATCATTTAAAAATCTACAGATCAAGATATATTCAAAATACCGAAGCATAATCAATGAAAATATTCCAGTTCACTTCCTCATTTTCATCCTAAATTCATCAATTAAATCTTTCCCGAATGACTTTAGATGGCTATATATTATTACGGAGAGGAATCAAATTGTGTTATGAGTTTGTCGGTTTAAAAATCAAGTCATTTGGAGGTCAGAAGAAGAAGTTATAGTCAAAAGAATGACGGATGTTCAAAACTGTCAAACAACATAGTGCACTACCTTTTATTCCAACTTCTTCCAGCTCTTCCCAAAATAGACTTCGGGTCAATCTTTCATGGTCATTTTGACAAGGAATGTGAAGGATTTAGGCCAAAAATTCGTGAGAAAATTTGTTCATTTATGTCTTAAGTTTCTAATGAAGCTAATCTTATGCAATTTTGGTTCAGTATCATTCAAGTTACAATAAAAAATCCACAGACTGTTTTCACACTTTGGCAGAACACAAATTTCTTCTTCAAGCCAAATTTCCAGACTCTTAAGGACATATTTCAAATTTGATTCCTTCATGAAAAATGTATTTCTATGTCTCTAGTTTACTCTGAATCAAACTTTATCCAATTTTGATATTCACAGATCAAGTTAGTACCTAAATACAGACGTATGTTTAGTGAAGTACTGCTTATAACATACTCCAACTCACTTCAAACTTTCATCTGGTTATTCCTATCTCTGAATTTGCTTCTTCCTTCACCACCCACACATACATCAACACCATTTAAGCATGCAGCAATCCACAAACATGAAAATGTACTCTAATTATGCATGCATCTAATAAAGACATTAAAACATGCATAAAACTTACTTAACTAAGCTTCTCTCGCTCTTCTCTCTCTTCAAAAATTTTTCCAGAACTTAAGAGAGCAAACGAGAAGCTTTGGTGGATGAAGCAAAGGTAAAAAGAGTGAAATAAGTAAAATCCCAAATGGATGAAGGCTTGGAAGTGTTTTCCATGATAGATGAGTAAGAAAAGGGATGTGTCTTCGGTGAAGGAAAGCAAGAAGGAAGATGGTGATGGAGAATTTCGGTGAAGCCAAAAGAGAGTTGTAGAAAATTCTTCCTTGCCTAACAAAAACGTGACTTAGGTGGCTTAACTTAACTTTGCCACATGTTCCTAATGCATGTCTTGCATTTGTCATCATGTGAAGCTGCCAAATGTCACTTATCTATTGGTCCACATGTCACATACTAATTGGTCCATTTGTCACTCCATAATTTGTCTCTTAATTTCTTTATTTAATACCTCAAATTTTCAGCATCTTTCCTAAATATCCTAAATGTCTCCAAAAAGTGTGAAATTTATTTTCATACACACCAATTTAATTATC
Organism: Erythroxylum echinodendron; assembly: GCA_027575705.1. Lineage (NCBI taxonomy): Eukaryota > Viridiplantae > Streptophyta > Magnoliopsida > Malpighiales > Erythroxylaceae > Erythroxylum > Erythroxylum echinodendron. Next base: position 18,103,458 of record JANZXR010000007.1, read on the forward strand.
CAAGACAATTAATCCATAATTCACCAAAATTCGAAAATAATAACTATTATCATTATTTTAATACACACCAATTTAATTATCCAAAATTCACACTTTAATCACATTAAAAATTAACTTACACTCAGAAAAATGTCAATGAATGCATGTACAATTATTTGATGAATGATGATATTATTCACATGCATGTGTATTCCATATAGTGCATGAAATGCATTTCTAAATTCTCAACAAATTCTTATTTATAAAGCATCCTAGGATTTTAACCCTAATCATGGGATGTTACATATTTCATCCAAACCAAAAGTTGATTTGGATATAACAGAACAAGATGTCAAAATAGATTCAAGAGTTGAACCTGAAGAGCAGCCTGAACGTCAAGTAGTGCCTATACGTAATGGGAGGGTTGTGAGACAACCAGACAAGTATCTAGGTCTAGGAGAAGGCATAATTGCTATCTTAGACCAAGAAGTAACAAATCCCATTACTTATACACAAGCTATTAATGGCGTTAGGCATAATTGCTATCTTAGACCAAGAAGCAACAAATCCCATTACTTATACACAAGCTATTAATGACGTTGATGTAGAAAAGTAGCTCAAGGTAATGGAATTGGAAATAGATTCCATGTATGCCAATGAAGTCTAGATCTTTGTAGATCTACCACCAGGTGTAAAAGCCATAGGGTGTAAGTGGACCTTCAAAAGGAAGAGAGGATCTGATGGAAAGGTAAAGACCTTTAAAGCTAGCTTGGTAGCTGAGGGCTAAACTCAAAAGGAGGGTATAGACTATGAGGAGAATTTTTCTCCAGTTGCTATGCTTAAGTCCATCAAAATTCTTTTAGTCATAGTAGCCTATTTCGATTATGAAATATGGAAAATGGACGCCAAGACCTCATTTCTTCATGAAGATCTTGAGGAAACCATTTATATGGCCTAACCAGAAGGATTCGTTGAGCCAGGGAATCAGTATAAGGTATGTAAGTTGCAAAGGTCTATTTATGGACTTAAGCAAGCATTCAGGTCTTGGAACGTTAGGTTTGATAAGGCTATCAAAACCTATGGATTCATACAAAACCTAGATGAGCCTTGTGTCTATAAAAGAATACAAGAAGGCAAGGTTACCTTCCTAATTCTGTATGTCGATGACATTTTGCTCATTGGGAATGATGTAGGAATGTTATCTACAGTCAAGGGATGGCTGAATGAACAATTATCAATGAAGGATTTGGGAGAGGCTAGCTATGTTATAGGGATCAAGCTTATAAGGGATCGTAAGAACAAGCAGATAGCCTTGTCTCAACTGACCTACAATGAGAACATGCTCAATAAATTTACCATGCAGGATTCCAAGAGGGGTTTCATGCCTACTAGATATGGAATCAAACTTTCAAAGGAACAAGCACTTAAGACCCAAGAGGATGTCGAAAGAATGCATAACATTCCATATGCTTCGATAGTTGGAAGTGTAATGTATGTCCGCTTTACGCTAGACCAGATATCTATTACGCAGTGGAACTGGTAAGTAGATTCCAGTCCAATCTTGGAATGAAGCATTGGACTACGGTCAAGTGCATACTGAAGTATCTTCGTAGGCTGAAGAATTTAATGCTTGTTTACTCTAGAAGTGACCTTATTCTGATGGGATATACAGATTCTGATTTTCAATCAAATGTTGAATCAGGAAAATCAACTTCTGATTTTATATTTAACTTGGGAGGTGGAGCTATAGTCTGGAGGAGTGTCAAGCAATCTTGTATTGCTGATTTGACTATGGAGGCTAAGTATGTTGCCGTTTGTGAAGCAGTCTGGCTCCACAAATTCCTAAAGGATTTGGAGGTAGTTCCTGAGGTGAAAAAGGCCATTACACTTTATTGTGATAATAGTGGGGCAGTGGTTAATTCTAAAGAACCTCAAAACCACAAAGCTGACAAACAAATTGAGAGATAGGAAAGTATCATAAGGGAGATAATACAACATGGTAAGGTAGATGTGGTAAAGATTCCTACAGATCGAAACTTTGCTGATCCCTTCATGAAGATGTTATCACTAAAGAGCTTCGAGGGTCACCTAGAAGGTATGGGAATGAGGGATATGTCAAACTTTCTTTAGTGCAAGTGGGAGATTGTTAGGGTTATGTAAATATAATGCCTTGGAAAGTAAGTGTATTTACATATAACTTAATTTTCGTCCAATTACAATGTTGTAATGAAAATATTTATTATTAATAAAACGAAAGAGTTTTTATTTGTATGAGCATAATATAACTAGTCATAAGGTACCAAAGGTTCTTTTGTAAGTAATATACATATACATGAAGATATATGGGAAAAATGTATATTATTATAATCTAAGTTAATTGATTCCCAGTCGAATAATCAAGTTGGTCGTTTGATTATGGTTTAGACTGTAGTGTTGCGATTTACCTCCGTGTAAGGAAAGGAGTTTACTTCAAGGGAATGATGAGTTTCAAATCATGATAGTAGTTAACTATCGGTAATGGCACTGTTAAATGAATCTGGAATCACATATGTTTTTAATAAATAAAGTAGGTTGTTACGTTAATCTTAAAACATAGACCTTAGCATTCGTTTATTACGAATCACAATCTTGATGAGTGGTGAACTCATGTGTGTTTTGTTATAATTCTTGATATGATCGGAATGGATTTTTACAGGGTATCAATCTAGTTTCCACATGTTGGAATTATTAATTGATACATGCATCAGGGAACATTCACTCAAATAAAGAGTTTATAGTGATATCATCACTTCTAGATGTTTTACGGAGATTGGTGATTAAAATGGCGCCAGTAGTTTAATGGACTAGCTACCCATCAAGTCTTAACACCGAGATTAGATTTTGTGTGTTAATCACCATGTAGAGTGAAACGAGAGATCTAGAAGAAAAAACTAACATAAGGGCAAAACGATAATTTTAACCTTTATAGTATGGATGGTTATAATATGGTTCATAATATAGTTTGCGATTGGATATCGTATTAATAAATTGAAACATGGTTTCTCATAATTTTAAGTAATTTAAGAGTGCAACCAATTGTCTTTAGTGGAATGACATTTAGTTAATAAGTCAAAATTGATTCTAATGAGATTAAATTAATTCCGGACTTATTAGAGCTTGAATTATTTAAGTCTAATTAGATTTCCCACTTGCCTTCTGGGAAGGTTATCAAGGAAAGTAAGAAAAATAAACAGAGGTTATTGAAGAGAAAATGAGACAGTTTGGAGAGAAATGGACGAATTGGATTCGAGTCAATAAGACCGGAATAATTTAATTAGGAGTTAATTAAATTAGGTCAGGAACATTTAATATTGAGCTAGATTTTGATTTAATTAATTAGATTAATTAAATTAAAATTATAGAAAAAAAGAGCAAAACTGAATTGGTAACGCTCTTCATTAAATGGTTTAATGGTTTTTAAAGGATAAAGATAACGTATAAGTGTTGTATTTGAAAGGACTCTTTTAATTAGCTTTAATAAAATGCTCATTTGATGATGCACATACCGAAGATGTGCGTGGAGTGGGGCATTAAGGTCATCCTTCTCATCATTAACATCAAAACGTTTTAATGACTAAAAAAGTCCGCGAGTGTTGGACTTGGAGGGACGCTAGTCATTTACTGTCTGTTTGGTTACTGTCTCTAATATACAGAGACGGAACGAGACGGAAATTTGGAGACGGAATAGAACA
>JANZXR010000007.1:18107267-18138016 GCA_027575705.1 Erythroxylum echinodendron
GTAGCTCTTGAAGTCCTCTTTCAAACTATCTAAAGAAACCCTAAATTGGATGCCTATAGAAAAAGTTATGCTAATAGCCCCGAAGCAGGTATATGTGTAAAATTAGGAACTCACCAAAGCTCTTCCTTGAGGTATTCAGGTTGAAATGGAGCATTGGACTAGTCAACCATTTAGCTGCAAGTTGACTATTAACAATCAAACCTTTCATTTGGATAAATGGATTAGTCGACTATTCAAAAAGTGGAGCTGAGCTTAGAAAGGGGAGTTTTGAATGTAAGTATGGTTTATGAATGCATGTTATCCGAATGCAATCGCCGAGCTCTGGACAGTCGACATCATATGGTATCAAAGCAAGCATGAAAGTTAGACTCTAGAAACGGGGTCTGACATCTTATCGTATCAGAGCAAAAAGATGAGCTGATAATGATTAAGGTGTTCTCTATTGGAAATAGCTCAAGTATTATGATTTTCTGCAAGAGATAGACCACGAAAACGGGGTCTAACAAGATTAATGGAGTAAAAGGTAATTGAATTATGGTTTACTAATGGAGATAATTACTTAAAGAATGTGAGGTTAATTAATAATGTGTCTAATGTTGAATGGAATGATGTGTTTAAAGACGAATGTGTTCTTATGAATACCAATGTGTTTCAAAAGGTTTACGTGATGTGAATTGAATATGATTGTTGACAAATTGGAACTTTATTTCATGATTTGGAATGGGAAATACATAATGCCTTTAATGATATATTATTACAAATGTTTATGCTTATAAGGTATGATTAGTTCGATATGCATATGTATATGTTCAATTTGAGGAAAGTGGAATAAAGACATAACATCTTTTGCTTGTGATTGTGAAATCTGAAATTGATTGTTTTAAAACTATCAAATCCTAGTCTTGGGTAAATAGGTATGCTTAGAAGGATCTGCAACTGCTCCTAGACACATTTAAGGTGTTGACACTTCGGTATCTCCTGATATTGACACTTCGGTGTTTGAGACAGAAGTCTTTCCTAATATTGACAATTCAGTGTCTCCTCATAAGGACATTTCGGTGTCGACACATAAGTCTTTTGTTTTGTGATACCAATAGGTATCTCTTATTTTGATCCCGTTGCCCGCTTCTATAAAAACAATTGGTAGGCTAGTTGGTTTAGTGTTCTAATAAATGTTTAATTATGATATAAGCTATATTCAATTCTGACATAGCTAAATGTTGTTCATATATAAGCAAGATTTGTTCACATACTTTAAAATTCAGTTTTGTGATTATGATATTCTGTTTAGGTATTTATATGTTTGACATAAGTATATTATGTTATGATATCTGCTAATAGTTTTGATGCAAATGATATTGGAATGTTTAGTAATTTGAACAATTAATTTTTTTTAAAGATTTGTTAAGATCCAGTGTATGAATATACTAGACGACTATTAGAGACAGTCACCAATTTATATGTTGTTTAATTATTCCCCATTAAGCTATATGTTTAGCACGGTGGTTTTACTCCCGTGTAGGTTCTAATAAGAAGAGTTGAGACTAGGACAAAGATAACCCTAGTGGCTAAGAAGATTGTGTTTTGTTCTAGAAATGTTTAGTTTGTTTTGAGTTATTCATTATTGTAATGAGATATTTTGGATTTTGTGTTTTATTTAATGGTTTGTAAGAAACTTAATATAGTTTGGATTTGGATTTAAGGCTTGCATATAATAAGTATCATGTGTATGTTATGTTCTGAATATGACCTAACCAATGGTGAATGAAATGTATGCTCCTTGAGTTTTAAAAATGCTTTAGTATATACTGAATTACTTTCGTTTTATTTTGCGTAGCATCTGTATATCCTCCCAGGGGGTATATGGGTGTTACATTGTTTGGTATCAGAGTATGGTTTAGGTGATTTTCGTTTAACCAGTGCTTATCTATTGCTCATACTTAGATATAAGATTTATGTTTAGCCTAATGTGGGTTGTCCCCTGTTTTGGTTTTAGATTTGAATATGAAAAGATCTCATGAAGACGTTGACGAGGTTGTAGGGAGTAATAATTCCCTTCGGGGTCAATCGAGGTAAACCTTATCTAACTTTTGTGATTGATTCTAGGAATCAAATTTGGGTAAAGATTGTGGATGTTCTGAAAACTACATTCAAAACCTGTTATAGACATTATGAATTCTTGGTGATGCCATTTAAGCTAACTAATGCTCCAGCTACGTTTATAGAGTTGATTAATAGAGTGTTTAGGGCCTATTCAAACCAATTTATAGTGCTTTTTATAAATGATATTCTGGTCTATTCCAAGAATAATAATGATCATGCTGAGCATCTGCAGGTTATATTACAAACCGTCCAGAAAAAGAAGTTGTATCCTAAGCTGAGTATATGTGATTTCTGGCTTCAGGAGGTATCTTTTTAAAGACATGTTGTTTCTTTTCAAGGGATTAGAGTTGATCACAGTAAGATTGAAGCAATTGTTAACTTGAAGCTATCATAGGATGTGACAAAAGTGAGAAGTTTTCTGTGTTGGCAGGTTACTATCGTCGTTTTGTGAAGGGATTCATCATATCATCCCCTTTGACTAAACTGCTATAAAAAGGAGTGAAGTATGAATGGTCTGATAGTTGTCAAGCTAGATTTGATCAACTGAAAATAATTCAAAGCTCCTGTATTAGCTCAACCTACTTCTGGCAAGGAATATGTTATCTTTAGTGATGTATGTAGAAATGGTTTGGGTTGTATTTTGATGTAGGATGAAAAGGTAGTTACATATGCCTCTAAACAGCTAAAGCCTCATGAATAGAATTACCCTACATGCGAACTTGAACTTACAGTGATAGTGTTTGCTTTCAAAATATGGTGGCACTAGTTATATGATGAAAAGTGGAGTTGCTAGAGTTATGTAAATATAGTTCCCTTGAAAGCAAGTGTATTTATTTATAACTTAATTTGCTTCCAGTTACTTTTGTAATGAAAATATTTATTATTAATAAAACAAAAGAGTTTGGTTTTTATGAGCATTATTATATCTAGTCATAAGGTACCGAGATTCTTTTCTAAGTAATATACATACACATAGAGACGTATGGGAATCATGTATATTATAAGAATCTAGAATAATGGATTCACAGTTGAATAATTAAGTTGTTCGCTTGATTATGGTTTAGGCAGTAGTATTGTGATTTATCTCCATAAAAGTAAAAGAGTTTACTTCAAGGGAATGATGAGTTTCATATCATGATAGTAGTTGACTATTGATAATAGCACTACAAAATGAATCTGGAATCAAGTATGTTTATGAAGAATAAAGTGGATCGTTACTTTAATTTTAAAACTTACAACTTAAGCATTAGTTTATTATGGACCACAATCTTGATGAGTGGTGAACTCATATGTGTTTCATTATAATGGATTTTTACAAGGTATTAATATAATGTCCACATGTTGGAATTATTAATTGAAACATGTATCCAGGAACATTCACTCAAACAAAAGAGTTTATAGTGATATCATCACTTCTAGATGTTTTATGGAAATTGGTGATTTAACTGACGCCAATAGTTTGATGGACTAGCTACCCATCAAGTCTCGACACTAAGATGAGATCTTGTGTATTAATCACCACATGAAGTAAAACGGGAGATCTAGAAGGAAAAATCAACGTAAGTGCAAAACGGTAATTTTATCCTTGATTGTGCGAATGGCTATAATATGGCTCATATTAGAGTTTGCAATTGGACATATTGAAACATGCGTTCTTATAATATTCAGTAATTTAAGAGTTCAACTAATAGTCTTTAGTGGAATGACATTTAGTTAATAAGCTAGAATTAATTCTAATAAGATTAAATTAATTATAGGCTTATTAGAGCCTAAATTATCTAAGCGCAATAAGATTCCCCATTTGGCTTCAAGGAATGTTATCAAGGTAAGTAGGAAATATAAATGGAGGTTTTAAAGCCAATTATTGAATGTTGGGCTTGTACTAATTAATGGTTAATTAGAAGCCCAAATGAACATTTAGAAATGGGCTAGGCTTTGATTAAATTTGATTAATTAGATTAATTAAATTAAAACAAACTTATTAAAGATAAATGGAGGTGGAATTTTGGTATTAATGGGTAAATGTGAAGATGCACTTTTAGCATTAGTTTGCTACATTTAAGATGTTTTTTAACATGCTTTATCATCATTAAATGGAGTAATAACCTTATCATTAAATGGTTTAATGGTGGTCTTTTAATGATAGCATGTAACCTATTAGCATTCATTGGATTAAAGAAGAAAGAAGTACATTTGATGGACCATCTTCCTTTTTTATTATCAAAAACCAAAATTGATATGTCACATTTAGGTTAATAGTCTTTTCATATAGCCATCTTAAAGATAAATGAGAAGAGTCTCATTTATTGGCTTCTTTATGATTGATTAAAAAAGAAGTGATGCATTTGATGCAAATTTCTTCTTTCCTTTGAGATTAACCAAAATTGAGAGGGTCTAAGAAAGGGTTCTTGCATTGTTTTGACTCTCTCTCTCCTATCTTGCATGGTGAGTCGAAACTTGCATGAGAGTTTCTCATTTTTTGGCTACTTTCTTCTAAGAAAAATCTCTTCCAAGGTTTTCTTCTCCTTTCCCACCAAAGGATCTTTGTTAACCAAATTGTCTAACAAGAACAAGTGGTACATCGGATTAGTTGAGGATACAATATCAAGAAGAGGATACAATAAGGTGAAGAGGATACATCACCTAAGAGAGGATACGTTGCCAAGGATAGGATAGCACAACGAGGAGTTAAAGCTGTAGCGAAGGAGTCAGTAATATTTTCCATCTTGTGATTATGCAAATGTTTTTCCTTATACTGTATTATGTGTGTCTATGCATGTTGGTTTGGATATATTGCTTCCACTAAAATTTTGATTTCTAAAAAGTTTTGAAATATACCATTTCTTCTAAATCGATGCATGTTTTCTTTCTTGATCCAACAATTGGTATCAGAACCATTTTTATTATGCATGATTTCCGTTCCTATACTTTATGCATAGGTTGGCAATCATTTTTGCATGCTACATATTTTTATGTGATAGAAATATATATGATGTATGTTTTGCTCTTTTTGGTTGTCCACAGATTCTATAGTTACCTTGTAAGTTTTGTTCATTTGGTTTGTAACAAGGAGGGTGGCTTATCATCGTCAAGTTTCCTCATTGCTTTCATCTTTATGTTTTCTTTAAATACGCAATGTACAAATCATGTAATGATGAAGATGAAGCCATCAGTGAAGAAATGAAGAGGTAAGGTATCAATTTTGTTTAAAGTGTATTGGCAAAGTTTCAGTTGTTAGAAAACCAAAGAGATGGAATTTTGTGTCAAAACATTTTCGATTTTATGACACAACAAGTTTCAGTTTTAATTAAAAAGTAAGTGTTGTTTTCTTTGTTTCAAATGGACAAGTTTCGGTTTTGATGGAAAACAAGTGCAGGATTTTTTGTTTCATATGGACAAGTTTTAGTTTTGATAAAAAAACTAGTACTGGAATTTTTGTTTTCAAAGTGGTAAATTAGCTTTTATGAAAATCAAATGGGATGCCTACAAAATGGGCCAAGTCATGTGAGCGAAGAGTTCGAAGCAAAAGATCCAAGTCCAAGAAAAATTTTTTGGCCTAAAAGGAATGTAATTATGTTTATGTTTCTAGGATGGACGCTTAAATGTGGCTTATTAGTTCATGTGATAAATGGATAAATGAATGCAAATAATATGTGATATTATATAATTACATGTCATTTAGAAAATTGCCAATCCTAGGCTTTTCCATGCATTCATTAAGTACGAGATATATAATAAAAAAATATAGGATGATTAATAAATTAAATCTAGATAATATAGGATAAATTCTAGATCTTACATGGTTTGGGTCTCCTTAAGGATAAGCTTATTTATTAGTAGCAAATGTCACCTCCCACCGAGGCATGGTTTGCAAGTACCTTTAGTGGATGAATCAAATGGTTACACACTCAACATATTTTGTCAATAACCTCCCTAAAAGTATGGACTAAATTATGACACTTCTTTAAAAGTTAAGCATGAAGATGCTCTGTAGCTTTTTTAGTGTGAGGGTCCCAATTTTTCTTTTAATAGATAAGATAATCCACCGTCACTTAGTCTATTATAGATAAGAAAAATAATCGTCGTATAAAGTCTTAACTTTTTTTTAAAGTTTTGTTAAATCTATCATCATGCATACATGCATCATGATTTTATACAAAGTTCCAATTATATTGACTAGTATGCTCATGTTTTAATAATTTATATTTTCAAACATAATCAACCACAATATGAATCAACTCACTTTGCTCTTGACAAATAACAAATTGAAAAACGAAGAGAATTTTAATGAATGGAGACGTAACCTTGGCATTGTTCTTTAATATGAATGTATTTCATGGGTATTAAATGAAAATTGAGCCTACATCTCTAGGTGGAGATTCAACTCCTGAGCAAGTCGAACAACATGAGCATTGGTAAAATGCCGATAAGACTATTAAATGATATATTCTAGTTTCTGTCAGTGGCATGATGCAAAGGCAAATTGCTTGTATGAAAACTACTAGTGCAATGGTTCATCACTTACATGAGATGTTCGGTGTGCGGACCAGGTCTGTAAGAGTGAAAGCTTTCCAAACTTTTCATAATCTCAGACAAAAAACTGACGAACCAGTGTGGGATTACATGCTTAAGGTAATCTCTGTGATTACTGAGTTTGACATGCTTGGGGCAGATATGGATGTGGACATACAGATGATTATGATCATTAGTAGCTTAAACTCTTTTTTTCAACAGTTTAAGTTGGAATATGAGCTTAATAGCAAGGATTACACCTTGAATGAGTTGATGAATACCCTCCAGAGTACGGAGGAGATATTGAATATCATGTTTCATGGGCCAGAAGCTAATGTAGCATCTTCTTTAAAGCCAAGGTTAAAGAAGGGTGTAATGAAAAGGAAGGGCCAAGCAGGGGTCAAGACCCAACGCATGAAAAAGAAGGCCAAAGTAGACACCAAGGAAACGTGTTTCCACTGTGGTGAAATAGGCTACTGGAAAAGAAATTGTGTTGTCTACCTTGAGTCCCTCAAAAGCAAACAACGTATGAGTTTCCTAAGTTTTTTAGGAATTAGAAATATGGTAGATTTAACTGATTCTTCGATATTAGATTTAGGAGCCACTAACCATGTTTGCAATTCTTGGCAGGGGTTCCAGCAAAGGATAAGACTACCTAAAGGCCAGTTTCAAGTCAAGATAGCAAATGGATCCTATGTTTCAGCAAAATCAGTGAGTAGTTATCTTGGATTTTTCTAGTGGTTATAGGTTATATTTAGAGGATGTTTATTACATACGAATGATTGTAAGGAATATGATTTCTATTTTTCTCTAATAAAATCTGGTTATTCCTTATATTTTGAAAATATTGTTTCAATATATGAGAAAAAGAATTTTATTTGTAATGCGATAATTAAACTGGGATTCTAAGGCCTGAATCCATAAAGATGGAACCACGGTCAGAAGTATGTTTGTTTGTAGGATAACCTACAGGAACTTGAGGGTACTATTTTTACAGTCCTCAGGATAGGAAGGTATTTGTGTCAACAAATGCAACCTTCCTAGAGGAAGAGTTTATGAGAAATCACAAAGGAAAAAGTGAAGTAGTAGTCAAAGAGTTAGCTATTTCATCCAACCAATAGTTGATTGGATATAGCAGAATAAGATGTCGAAATGGATTTAAAAGTTGAATCAGAAGTGCAACCTGAACATCAAGTTGTGCCTACACGTAGTGGGAGGGTTGTGAGACAGCCAATAGATATCTAGATCTAGGAGAAGGCATTATAGCCATCTCAGACTAAGAAGAAATGGATCCCATTACTTATACACAAGCTTTTAATGATGCAGATGCAGAAAAATGGCTCAAGGAAATGGAATCGGAAATAGATTCCATGTATGCTAACGAAATCTGGATCCTTATAGATTTACCGCCAAGTATAAAAGCCATAGGGTGTAAATGGATCTACAAAAAGGAAAAGAGGATCAAATCGAAAGGTAGAGACCATTAAAGTTAGATTGGTAGCTAAGGGCTATACTTAAAAAGTGGGTATAAACTTTTTCTCCAGTTTCCATGCTTAAGTCCATCATAATTCTTTTGGATATAGCAGCTTATTTCAATTATGAAATATGGAAAATGGATGTCATTACTGAATTTCTTAATAGAGATCTTGAGGAGACCATTTATACGGGCCAACTATAAGGTTTTATTGAACTAGGTAATGAGCATAAGGTATGCAAATTGCAAAGGTCTACTTATGGACTTAAGCAAGCATCTAGGTCTTGGAACATTAGGTTTGATAAGGCTATCAAAACCTATGGGTTCATACAAAACCTAGATGAGCCTTGTGTCTATGAAAGGATACAAGAAAAAAAGGATATTTTTCTAATTCTGTATGTTGATGACATTTTACTCATTGGAAATGATGTAGGAATGTTATCTACGGTTAAAGGATGGCTTAGCGAACAATTTTCAATGAAGGATTTAGGAGAGGCTACCTATGTTCTAGGGATCAAAATTATAAGGCATCTTAAGACAAACTAATAGCCTTGTCTCAACTAAATTACATTTAGAATATGCTTAATAAGTTTGCCATGCAAGATTCCAATAGGGGTTTCACACCTACTAGATATGGAGTCAAAATTTCAAGGGAGCAAGCACCTAAGACCCAAGAGGACGTCAAACGCATGCATAACATTCCATATACTTTGGCAGTTGGAAGTTTAATGTTTGTTATACTTTGCACTATATCGGATACCTGTTATACAGTGGGACTGGTAAGTAGATTCTAGTCTAATCCAGGAATGGAGCATTAGACTATGGTTAAGTGTATACTGAAGTATCTTCATAGGACGAAGAACTTAATGCTTGTTTAATATGAAAGTAATCTTATTTTGACCGAATATACAGATTTTGATTTCCAATTAGATGTTGACTAAAGGAATTCAACTTTTGGTTCTATATTTGTTTTAAAAGGTAAAGTCATGGTCTAGAGGAATATCAAGAAATCTTGTGACGCTGATTTGACTATGGAAGTTAAGTATGTTGTTGCTTGTAAAGTTGAGCGATCTTCGAAAGTAGATCTATTAGGTTTTTACCTGCACAACCTTCTTCTTACTTTGGTCGAGTGAGTTGAACTACTTCTTTGACCTGTTAACGAGAAGGTTTCAACGTGCCCCTACTTTAGAGATGTGTGGTCACCTAGCAGGGATGGGAATGAGGGATATGTCAAACTTGCTTTAGGGTAAGTGGGAGATTATTGGAGTTATGTAAATATAGTGCCCTGGAAAGCAAGTGTATTTACTTATAACTTAATTTTCTTCTGGTTACTTTTGTAATGAAATTATTTATTATTAATAAAATAAAAGAGTTTGGTTTTTTTATGCATTATGTATCAAGTCATAAGGTACCAAGATTCTTTTGTAAGTAACATACATATACATAGAGATCTATGTGAAACATGTATATTATAAGAATATAAAATAATGGATTCACAGTTGAATTGGTCGCCTGATTATAGTTTAGACTACAGTGTTGCGATTTATCTCCTTCTAAGTAAAAGAGTTTACTTCAAGGGAATGATGAGTTTCATATTATGATAGTGGTTGACTATCGATAATGGGACCGTTAAATGAATCTGGAATCAAGTATGTTTATAAAGAATAAAGTGGATCGTTACTTTAATCTTAAAACAAACAACTTAAGCATACGTTTATTATGGACCATAATTTTGATGAGTGGTGAACTCATATTTGCTTCATTAAAATTCTTGATATGATTGGAAAGGATTTTTACAAGGTATTAATCTAGTGTCTACATGTTGGAATTATTAATTGAAACATGTATTAGGGAATGTTCACTCAAATAAAGAGTTTATAATTATATCATCACTTCTAGATGTTTTATGGAGATTGGTGATTAAACTGGCGCCAGTAGTTTGATGGACTAGCTACCCATCAAGTCTTGACACAAAGATGAGATCTTGTGCGTTAATCACCATATAGAATAAAACGGGAGATCTAGGAGGAAAAACCAACATAAGGACAGAACGATAATTTTACCCTTTATTATGTGGATGGCTATAATATGATTCATATTAGAGTTCCCAAGTGGACATATTGAAACATGTGTTCTTATAATATTTAGTAATTCAAGAGTTCAACTAATTGTCTTTAGTGGAATGACATTTAGCTAAAGCTAGAATTAATTCTAACGAGATTAAATTAATTCTGGGCTTATTGGAGCTTGAATTATCTAAGTTCAATAAGATCCCCCATTTGGCTTCAAGGAAGGTTATTAAGCTAAGTAAGAAATATTAGTGCTGGTTTTAAAGCCAATGATTGAATGTTAGGCTTGTACTAATTAATGGTTAATTATAAGCCCAAATGAATATTTAGAAATGGGCTAGGTTTTGGTTTAATTTGATTAATTAGATTAAATCAAATTAAAACAAAGATACTAATGATAAATGGAGATGGAATTTCAATTTCAATGGATAAATGTGCAGCTGCACATTTAACATTAGTTTGCTGCTTATAAGATGTTTCTTAACATGTTTTATCATCATTAAATGGAGTAATAAACTTATCATTAAATGGTTTAGTGGTGGTCTTTTAATGATAGCATGTAACCTATTAGCATTCATTATTTTAGAAAAGAAAGAGGCACATTTCATGGACCATCTTCCTTCTTTCATCATCAAAAATCGAAATTGGTATGTCACATTTAGGTTAATAGTCTTTTCATATAGCCATCTTAAAGACAAATGAGAAGAGTCTCATTTATTGGCTTCATTATGATTGATTGAAAAAGAAGTGATGCATTTGATGCAAATTTCTTCTTTCCTTTGAGATTAACTGAAATTGAGAGGGTGTAAGAAAAGGTTCTCGCATTGTTTTGACTCTCTCTCCCCTATTTTGCATGGTGAGCTGAAAATTACATGAGAGTTTCTCATTTTTTGGCTACTTTCTTTTAAGAAAAATCTCCTCCAAAGTTCTCTTCTCCTTTGCCACTATCAAGAAGAGGATACGATAAGGTGAAGAGGATACATCACCTAGGAGAGGATACATTGCCAAGGATAGGATAGCACAGTGAGGAGTTAAAGCTGTAGCGAAGGAGTATATAATATTTTCCATCTTGTGATTATGTAAATGTTTTTCCTTATACCATATCATGTGTGGCTGTGAATGTTGATTTGGATATATTGCTTCCACTGAAAATTTGATTTCTAAAAAGTTTTGAGATCTAGTGTTTCTTCCAAATCGATGCATGTTTTATTTTCCAATCCAACAGTAGGATCATGACTGATCATTAAAGTTTGAAGTATCTGCTTACTCATAAGGAACTTAATCTGAGATAATAAAATTAGTTGTAACTGTTTAAAGATTACGACTGCATTGTGGATTACCATCCGAGTAAGGCTAATATCATAGTTAATGCCTGTAGATGGAAGACTATTTTAGCGTTATCAGTGTAGCTGAGCGAAAGAATATTTGCATCTAATAGTGCTTCAATAGCTCAATTAAAATCTGTGCCTATCTTGAGACAAAAAATTTGTGATGCTCAAAAAGTTGATAATAAGTTGCAATAACTCATCTTGGCTACTCGAGAAGGAAAACAACCTAATTTTTTCATGAAATGAGATTATTATAAAGATCGGTTGTGTGTGCCAGCTAATGATGAGTTAAAGAGAAAGTTATTATTTAAGGCCTATAATATTGTCTTTACAATGCATCCTAGTGAAAATAAGATGTATCAAGATTGGAAGTAGCATTACTAGTGGTCAGGTATGAAACGTGATATAGTGGATTATGTATCTAAATGCTTGATATATTACCAAGTTAAATTTGAGCAATAGGTTCTATATGGTTTGTTATATTCTATTTCAATTCCTTAATGGAATTAGGAAAACATTACCATGGATTTTTTCACTGGACTTCCTCTCACTCAAAGGAAGTATGATGCTATATGGGTGATTGTTGATAAGTTCACCAAGTTTGCTCACTTTTTACCTCATCGTCCTAATTATTCATTGGATAGACTTGTAGTCCTATATATGAATAAGATAGTAAGGTTGTATGGGGTACCACTATCTGTTAATTCTTATTGTGATCCTCGTTTTACTTCGAGATTCTGGAAAAGCCTGCAAAAGGCTTTAGGTACTCCAGTCAAATTTAGTTCCACTTTCAATCCCCAGACAGATGGACAATCTGAAGGGGTTATTTAGATATTGGAAAATATGCTACTGGGTTGTGTGTTAGAATTGCCAAGAATTTAGGATAGCTATCTTTCTCTAATGGGGTTTTCTTACAAAAACAATTATTAGACTAGTATTGACATGGCACTTTATAAAGCTATGGGAGGAGGTGTAGAACTCCAGTATGTTAAACTGAATCAAGTGAAAACAAGATGATCGGGCCTGATATTGTGAAAGATATTGAAGAAAAGTTCAATTTATCTAACAATGATTGAAAGTTTCCAGTGATAGATAAAAGTCTCAGGTTGATTTAAAAAGAAAGGATATTAAGTATCAGGTAGTTGATAAGATATTCCTAAAAGTATTTCCATTGAAGCACATACTTCGATTTGCGAAGAAAGGTAAGCTTAGCCCATGTTATATTGGTCCTTATGAGATTCTTAAAAGAATCGGACCAGTAGATTATCAGTTAACTCTTCCTAAAGAATTGGCTAAATTATATGACGTGTTTTGTGTTTCTATATTGAGAAAATATTGATCTAATTATACAAATCAGATTCCTGCGCAAAAAATTTAAGTACAACCAGATTTGACTTAAGAAGATGGGCCTGTGTCTATTTTAACTAAAGAAGTCTGATAACTTAGGAGCAAGCAAATATCGTGGGTGAAAGTATTTTGGCAACATCATGAACTCGAGGAAGCAACATGGGGACCAGAGGAGACCATGAAAGCAAACACCTTTGACTAAGGCGGAGAGAATTGTAAGGGCCCAAATTGTACGCTAATGGAATGTTACAAGTTCATAAAATTACAAGTATGGTAGGTGTTAAAAATTGTGATATAATTGAAAATTACATATAGCTTGAATTTTAGTTTAATGGATCATACTTAGTGATTTGGAATTAATTAACATCATTAGAGGATTGAAGCATTAAAATGTACATTTGAATTGGGAAAATTGTTAAGTGGAAGGATAAGTTGGTACATGAAAATTATAATGACCAAGCCTATGAATTATTGACATTTCGCACCATTGGTTAAGTGACAAGTGGACCAACCTTGGAGTGACATGTGGGCTAATCATTTAATTACACATGACAACATTCATTATGTAATAAATGGCCTAATAGATGTGTTTCTTATGGCAACTTAGGGGGTACAAATGTGACAAATGCTTTGGTGATATATGCTCCTCCAAAATTAGCACACCTAATAACTTAGGTGTCAAACTTGTTAGAAATTTCTACAACCTTCATTGAAACTTCTCCACTGAAATTATCCCTCTCCTTCATCTCTGAAAGTTTACTAAAAATTCATGCATTATCACTCCAAATTCTTTGCCAATTATAACATTAAGAAAGTAAAATTATGTTATGTTCTATGCTGTCTTCTTGGTGCTAAGATTCACACCTTGATTTTGGACTTGTGTTGGTTATTTGGAAGGGATGGAATAGTTGGTCCTTTGGAGTTAAATTTAAAGTGAAAGAGGTAAGGGAATTCTAAATTTGATAGCTTGTATTAATACAAGTTGTATGATAACTGAATTAGTAACTTAGGTGTAAAACTTGCTAGAAATATCTGCAACGTTCATTGAAACCTGATAAGTGTGCATTAGTCTATGTTTTTCTATGTAATTGACGTGTGTTTTCTTTCATAATTGTTGATTATTGTTGTAGTTTAAGATTCATTTTGTATGTTTTCATTAGTTTTATTTCCATTGTTGTTCTTTTATGTTTGATGTTAATTTAGGGCAAGAATTGACTATTTTTCTGTAAGAAGGAAGATGAACCAACTTGGAGATTGAGCTAGAAATCAAAGAGGAAAAGAAAAGAGGAAGTGTTTTGTGGCCAATTCCCACAATTGTGGGAATCATAATCTGAGACAATATTTGGGCATCAATCCCTTTGGGATCGATATCAGCTCTTTTAAGCTACAAGTTATGACCTGTTCATTTGCGATTTTTGAGCATAAAACGAGTAGATAGGTTTTACCCTCAACAAGTTTTTGTTGTTTGTTGAGGATTGATTGTTTAGCATTTTGTTTAATTTAGATTACATTAATTTAAGAGTTTTTGATAGTTTTCCTTGTGTAAATGCAGTTGCATGAATGCAAGGAGCATACAAAGACTGAAAGAAATGAGCGAAGATTAATTTCCTAAAATCAATAGGCACAAAAGAGAATTACGACGTGTAAAGCATATTAACTTTTCATAACAAGATATGGTTGAAAGAGGAGAGCAAAGAGGACCGGAGAGGACTTTGTTGGATTTCATGAGACCAGGGTTTAGTCCTCAAGGAGTGGCGAGATTGGTGTTCTAAGCAAATAATTTCAAGATAAAGTCAACGCTACTCAACATTTTACTAAATAGTGTGCAGTTTTGCGAGCCATCCAATGAGGATCCAAATGCCTATATCTTAAATTTCTTAGAGATCTACGACACATTCTGATTCAATAGAATGTTCAATGATATGGTGAAGCTGAGACTATTTTCATTCACACTGAAAGATAGAGCTAAAGCGTGGTACAATTCATTAAATTCGAGATAGATTACGACTTGGGAGAAGCTTGCCTAAGCATTCCTCTCCAAGTATTTCCTATTGATGAAGACGACGAGGATTATCACGGAAATTACAAATTTCAAACAGAATGATGGGGAATCTCTTTATAAAGCCTGGGAGAGATTCAAGGAACTTCAAAGAAGTTATCCCTATCACAACCTGTCAAGAGAGTTCTTACTTCAGGTATTCTACAATAGAGCGAATCTGAGCATGAGAGGAACCATCGATACAGTAGCCAGAGGTTCACTAATGAGGAAGATGGTCGAAGTAACTCAGATCTATTAGAGGAGTTAGCAAGCAACAACTACATGTGATCAAGCGAGAGGAGTAAACAAGGATAGAAGGAACAAAAAGTTATGATACCTATTGACTCAGTTACTGCTTTGTAGGATCAGATCATGGCTCTTACAAAGTAGCTAAACAGCGTGTAAGGAGCATCTACCTTGACAGCTAAGGCAATACAAGTTCAGTGTGAGTTGTATGGGCAGAGTAACCATTACTCAGCGAAGTGTTTTCTATTGGGAGCCGGTGGTACTGAACAGGTAAGTTACTTGGGCCAACCATAGAAAGGTAATAATTTTACTTTAATACCTATAATCTGGGGTGGTAAAACCATCCAAATGTGTCTTAGAGTAATAACAATGCAAGTGACAAGCAAAGATCACAATGACAAAAAGGTTTTCAATAAAATCAATTCAGAGTAATGGAAAGAAAAATGGAAAAGATGATGGAAGTGTTAGGGTCTAAATTGGCAGCTCAAGAGGAGAATCTGAAAAGGATGTTTGCCATCCAAGAAGAGAATTAAAAGAGTATGAAAGCAAAATTTGACAAAATCTTAAAGAATCATGCATCTTCCATCCATAATCTGGAGATTTAGATAGGGCGACTAGCTAACGTGTTATCTTTTCAAAATACAGGTAGCCTATCGAGCAACATTGAAATTAATTGGAAGGAAAGAATTATGGTCATTACTTAGACAAAGAAAAAGGATAGTGAGAATGAGGAGCAAAATAGAGCTAAGAGAGAAGGAAAAAGTATTATAGAAGTCTTCCCAAGTGAACTAGTAAGCAAGCCGATCAAGGAGCTTCAACTTGGACTTCCACATCAGATTTTTGCCTAGTGGAAGTCATTTTGAGGTAGAGCAATAAGGAATTCTAAGGAGGGTAAGTTAAGTAAGATGATGGATATAATCAATCAACTCCAAACAAAATTCACATTGAAGGAACTGGTGAAAAAAGAGGTCAAAGAATACAAATCAGAAGGAAACTCACTTATAATACAAAAAAAAAAGAAAATCCAGGTGATTTTTTTATTCCATACAGTATTTATGGAGTTCAAATAGATAGAGAATTTATGGATTTGGGAGCTGACATCAACATGATTCCCTACTAATTCAGTCAGAAGCTAGGTTTAGGAGTGCCAAAGCCCTTTAAGACATTAGTGAAAATAGACGACAGAACGGTACACTTATCGAAGGGAATCATTAAGAATGTGCAAATACAAATTAAAAAATTCTTTTTTCCAGCAAACTTCTACATACTAGATATTGTAGAATATGAAGAAACCCCAATGATGCTTGGGTGACCATTTCTGACTACTGCCTGTTCAATTATTGATGTTGAATGGGGATAATTAATACTGAAAGTAGGAAAGGAGTAGTTAACATTCAAGGTGTTGAAGAAAAATTATCTCCCTCCTTCACCCCTAACAGACATCAAAGAACCTGAACCCCAAGTTGGATAGGAAGATGTGGAGGACCTTAGGAATGCTTGTAAAAAGAAACGATCAGGCAGGAGAAGACTTAGGAAGGAAAATAACAAGGATGATGGAGTCTATACCAGGGTAGCTCATCTACTGAGTTTCAGATAAGTTTCCTCGTTGCTACCGTACTAGTCATTTGAGTCGCCATAAGCATTAAGGAGAGTCGAGCTACCGACGTTAACGAAGCACGACATGGGAGGCAACCCATGGATGTTTGTTTTCTTTTCATTGCCTTTTTCCATTTGTTTATTGGATTTCTTTAATTATGATCGTATTTGAATTGAGTTTGATTGATGTTCATGTGGTTTTTGTTAGAATTTTAATTTGTTTTCTTTTCAAAATTCTCGTTGATGATATTAATTTGATGTGTTTGTAGGTTGTGGGATCATGAAGAAGTAATATTAAATTTAGAAGAAGGTTTGGAATTGTGAGAATCACCAATTCCCATAATCGTGAGAAAGCTCTCCAAAATGTTTCTAGAGAAAAACCCATGACCGTGGGAATTGTTGTGATTCTCAACATCGTAGGAAATATCTCAATAAAGTTTTTGGATAGTAATCCTACGATCATGGTAATTATAGAAATCCATCTGGGAGGGAAATTTAAACTTCCCTCCCATTTTCTTCTTTCACCCACTCTCAAAATTTTCACTCCTTCTCTCTCTAACCCTTGAAAATCCTCCTCCCACTCTCTAAACTCTTCATTTTTCTTGAGATTCTTGGTATTGTATTCATTTCTTTTCATTAATCTAACAATCCTTCACTCTTTTCATGCATTAATCCTTCAAAGACACAAGGATTTGGGTAATATTTTTTTCTGTCTCTCTAAAAATTGAATTTCACTCTTTCTTACTCAATTTTTCAGGTTTTCTTCTCACAATGGCACCAATGAAGATAATGGCTCAGAAATCGACAGATGAAGTCTACCGTCAAGTTTCCGATGAAGGTAAGAGCAATTTAGCGGCGACTTACCGCTATCCCTTCCTAATTTACTCAAAATAAGAAGGTATATGCTTCCGTGACTTTAGGGCTAGACCAATAGTCACTCCTTGGTGTTTTGATTTTAAAGTGTTAGAAAACATAGGAGTGAGGCTGAAGATTGAGTGATTAGCTACAAATATAGGTTAGAATAGGTTCATCCAGTGTGACATTCCTATCCATCCTATAATGACCATTGAGTTTTTCACTACTGTCTGATATACCCCCAAAATGGATGTTTTCTAGTTTACATTATTCGATACTTTTTACAAATTAAATTATAATGTCATGCAACATCTTTTCGATTTGTAAAATACATAAATTTTAGATGACCACATTGATTTTGACATAGATTCCTATTGGAAAACTCTAATGGGGGAAGACAATTTTGACTTACGCAATCCATCCTATATTAGTTGGGATCGTTGTGACAATCTTATCGAGATGAGTTGAGTATGTTTCTACTTATGGATTTCATTTTATTTATCTGCTATTATATTCATAGTTCTTCTATGTATGCTGAAAAAGAAAGAAAAATGAAAAAAATGTGTTGAAAAAGAAAAGAAAAAAGAAGAACAAGTGAATAGTATCAATAAGTACAGAATATTAGTTACATTTGTATATCTCGAAGTTATGTTTTGTTATGCCATTTTATACGCTTTTTACTTTACTAATGCTTATGCTTAACCCTTTTTTCCTCTTTACCCACCTTAACCCTTATCACATTACAACCCTAAACAAGTTATTTTGATCTATTTATATATGTAATCATTATAGAGGAGAATTGATGTATTAGCAAGCCTATGGTAGTCTAGTTTCTTATAGGAAGTTTGATCAAAACACTAACTATCAAACACTTAGGGGAAATGAGTGAAAATTGTGAGGAAAATCAATGTTGCCTCTTTACTTATCTTTGATAGATAGTGTTAATTGTTGTGTTTGCTTATGTACACCAATGAAAACATAGTCATGATATGTGTATTAACTTGATATTTGATTTGGATTAAATTTAAGAGATTGTATGCTTTGATCTTTGTGAAAATGAAGTGATAGAATTGATAAGTGTGCATAATTAGCATGTGCTTTCTTGCATAATTGTTAATTATTGCATAGTTTAGGATTCATTTTATATGTTTTCGTTAGTTTGATTTCCATTGTTGTTCTTCTATGTTTTGTTGGGTTAGCTGTGGTTGCATGCATTATATGTATGCAGATGTAGCAGAAGTGTCAGAATTAAGATTTCAACACCATAACAACCCAGATACTGCAAAATCTCACATACATGCAAGGATATGTAAAGAACATGAAATAACAAAACTTTTTACCTTGTGTATCTCCTCCTTTCTTGTTTCTTCTCCTTATTTAAAACACCAAACCCTTCCTTGATCACCCATGAACATGCAAAGAAGGAAGATGAAACAATGTGTAAAGGGTTTTAGAGCACTAAACTTGATGAATTCAAGTAGATGTTCAATATGATAGAAGATAGGTCAAGGTTATCTTGCATGTATGTTGATTTATACAACATTTACGTAAGTTATAAGAAGATAACTTAAGAACTCTTCTCACTCTCTCTATAACACTTCTAGAACCCTTTCTCTATCACTTAGGTGTGTAAATAATGAAAGTTGCCTATATACATAAGTGAAGAACTCACTTATATATCATTTCGGGGCCTCTATCATGTTCGTGGCCTTGCTGGCCACGATCGTGGCATGTCTCGCCTTTGGCCACATTTGTGGCCCTATGATGCACGATTATGGCCTGTTTAAAATAAGCTATACACACTTGTTTTTCATCCGATCTTTTATACGTGTGACCCTTTGGTTCTAGGCTATTTTAGGTACTTGAATTAACTCTTAATTCAAACACATCATGATGCCTATTTACTGAAATACAAGTGGATTAATACATCAACTATTTGATAGTTAATTATCTAACTTATAAACCTTTCCATAGACAATTATCGTGCAATTCGTACTTTTACCATACTGTACCTCACTTGGTTCGGAGTATAGGATATGTGTCAACTCCAACTAGATTAACTATGTCAGATCTACTCCAACTGATGTTATTTCTTATTCTTGGATCTCATTACTCATATGTGGCATTAAAGACCCTCTTCATGACAAATACCTGCTCTGACCAGAGACTCCCGAGTAATGACCCCAATAAAAGGCCATAGGTATCATCTCCTTCTATCAAGAGTGGTGTATTCTTTGTTGTCTACCTAATTACCTTCGAGCATAAATAGTTGTACCCAATCACCACCCTAAAAGTGACCTCGTCTTGAGGTAAGAAGGAATGGTGTCAAAGCACAGGATTTATATCCAAGATATCCTCAAATACCTCAAGTCTAAGGATATTAGCACCATTTCTATGATGAGATTAATCAATGACATTCAATAGGTCATCCATATGATAACCTCATAGCGGGTCATCCGATGTACATACTACCCTTAGTAAGCATCCACATATTAACTCTAAACATCTCATGCTTACAGTTTATGAGATCCACTGCAAATCAAGGAGTATCTTATGTGTTAGTCTTTCTGGATTAATAATGCCCTATCTTATTAGTCCTATGACTAGGGATAGTTTAGATACTAACATAATTTCACAGGATAGGAATCTCATTATTATGATCTCATCATGATTTCCTTTATGTTATGTTTTGTATCATGGACTTGATTAATTCGATTTAAGATCAATATCAATGAAAAAAAATGCCTATTTGCTTTATTAATGAAAATAAAGTTTGTATAAAAGTGCTAAAGGTGATTGCTTTTAGAGTGCTACTCTAGCATGTTTGATGTAAATTTAGGGTAAAAATTGACTATTTTCATGTAGGAAGGAAGATCGAGCGACTTGGATATTGAGCCAGAAATCAAAGACGAAAAGAAAAGAAGAAGTGTTCTGTGGCCAATTCCCACGATTGTGGGAATCATAATTCGAAACAATAGGTGGCCCTTCATTAAACTTAGAGTTTTTGTACTATTTAAGGATAATTAAACTTCCATCTTCAAGGGAAGAGGAAATCCTTCTATAGAAACGCCATCCTTGAGTGAAGAATACATGTTTGGAGCCTTGAGAAAGGATTGAAGTCAAGGATCATCATTAAGATCGGGTAAAATAGCATATTAACACTAAAATTTCCAAATTTTGGAAAAGAAGAGAGCAAGTTCTTTTATTCAATTTTCTGCCTATTATACTTCTTCTATTCTTTGTGAAATGATTTATTTGAATGTTGATGATGTTATGGAGACCATGTTAAGTTAATTTACTTTTAGGGATTGCTTTTGAACTAATTTGTTAAAACCCCTATTTTGTTGAATTGAATGAATTTGTCTTTGATGATTGGTGATTTTATGTGTTATCTTACAACAAATTAAGAGAGTGAGTAAAATAAATTTATGTAGGATTGTACAATGATAGTTGGTGACCTATAGACTTACAATCATCATGTTAATTGAATAGTTCGAAGAGAGATCTTGGCTAAACAATTGATTACCCATAAGATAGTTTAATAACTAGTTAAATAGGTTAAGTGATTGGGTAGGATGATAGATCGTCCAATTGATTCCCTTTAATTCAATCTGGGAAAATTAATTACACCTTGAGAGAGGGTAATTAATACATTCAAAAATCTAGGGTAATACATAATTCAATCAAAATAGGGAAAAAAGCAATCTCTAATCTTTAGATTATAGAATTCAGATTATTTTGCACATTGGTATTGTCTATTGTATTATGTTAATCTTTTATTTTTAATCGAAATTTCCAGATTATTTTTATTAAACAATTTTGTTTCTTAAGTAAAGTATCTAAATTAAGTGGTGTCTAGGCATCAATCCCTGTGGGATCGATATTTGCTCTTTTAAGCTACAAGTTATGACCCGTTCACTTACAGTTTTTTAGCGTAAACCGAGTAGATAGGTTTTACCATCAATAAAACCTCTCCACTGAAACTATCCCTCTCCTTCAGCTCTGACGGTTTGCTAAAAATTCATGCATTATTAATACAAATTCTTAGCCAAATATTGTATTAAGAAAGTAAATGATATTATCTTGTTTGTTGTCTTCTTATTGCTAGGATTCACACCTTGATTTTAGACTTGTGTTGGTTGCTTGGAATGGCTGGAATAACTAGTTCTTTGGAGTTGAATTTGGAGTTAAAGAGGTAAGAGAATTCTAAACTTTATAGCTTGTATTAATACAAGTTGTACCATAATTGAATTGGCATGGAATATGTGTTAAGATGATGAGAAATGAATGCTGGAAACTTGATATTTGTGTGATAACTTCTGAATTGGTTTTTATGTATGGAAGAGATTGATTTGTAAGTTAGTTAATGAATTCTTTTTTAATTAGTTCTGGACATGAAATTGACATGGAATTCAGGTATAAATAAGTAGGTATTCAAGTGGAATTGATGAACTATGGTGAAGGGGTGTTGAAGGTGTATGACAATTGTAGTGGTTCCACTGAATAGAATTTGGTATTTTAGCCATAACTAGACCTGTAGATATCTAAATGAGGTGATTTTTATATCAAATTACACTACATACATATTTCTACAATGTTCATGAAGGAATCTAATTTTATTTTTGTCTCTAACGTTTTGAAATTTGGTTTGAAGTTGAATGCTTGTTGTTGTCCCTGTTTGAGAACAGTCTGTTGTGTTTTGAGTATAAATATAGAAATACTGAGCCAAATTTCATTAATTTTATTTCTATAGAAACTTAAGACATAGAGGAAGAAATTTTTAGAAGCATTTGTTGCCCAGAAATCTGGAAAAGGGTTAGGAAGGTGAAAAACTTGGTTTTGTTCAATTGTTGACATATATAAGGTTAGGGATTTTTAACAATGGTTTAATTAAACTTAATTAAGATTAAAAATGAACCTAGATGATTTTAGATTAATGGAGTAAAGGATAATTGAGTTATGGTTTATTAACGGAGATAATTACTTAAAGAATGTGAGGTTAATTAATAATGTGTCTAACGTTGAAAGGTATGATGTGTTTAAAGATGAATGTGTTCTTATAAATGCTAATATATTTCAAAAGGTTTATGTGATGCGAATTGAATACGATTGTTTACAAATTGGAACTTTGTGTCATGATAAGGAATGAGAAATACATCATACCTTTAATGGTACATTATTACAAATGTTTATATTTATAAGGTATGATTAGTTGGATGTGCATATGTATATGTTCAATTTAAGGAAAGTGGAACAAAGACATATCATCTTTTGCATGTAATTGTGAAATATAAAATGGATAGTTTTAAAACTGTCAAGTCCTAGTTGTGAGTAAATAGTTATGCCTAGAAGGGTCTACAGCTGCTCCTGGATACTTTTAAGGTGTCAACACTTCGATATCTCCTGATAATGACACTCTGATGTCTGAGACATAAATCTCACCTATTCTGTGATACGAATAGGTATCTCTTGCTTTGGTCCTATTACCCACTTCTGTAAAAAGATTTGTAGGCTAACTAGTTTTGTGTTCTGATAAATGCTCAATTTTGATATAAGCTATGTTCAATTCAGATATAGCTAAATGTTGTTCTGATATAAGCAAGATTTGTTCACATACTTTAATGTTTAATTTCGTGATTCTAATATTCTGTTTAGATATTTATAAGTTTGACGTTAGTAATTTAAATAATTAAAGTTTTTTTTAGATTTGTTAAGATCTAGCACATAAATATGCTAGTCGATTATTAGATACAGTTGTCAGTTTATATATTGTTTAGTTATTCCCTACTAAACTATATGCTTAGCATGGTGGCTTTACCCCCATGTAGGTTATGATATGAAGACTTGAGACTGGGACAAAGACAACTGCAGTGGCCAAGAAGATTGTGTTTTATTTTGGGAATGTTCAGTTTGTTTTGAGTTGTTCTTCAATACAATAAGATAAGATGTATTTTGTGTTTTGTTTAATGGTTTGTGAAATCCTTAATATAGTTTGGATTTGGATCTAAGGCTTATACGTAATAAGTATCATGTGTCTATTATGTTCTGAATATGACCCAACAATTGATGAATGAAATGTATGCTCATTGAGTTTCTAGAAGTGCTTTAATATGCATTGAATTACTTTGGTTTTGTTTTGTGTAGCATCTGCATATCCTCCCAGGGGGTATGTGGGTGTTACAAATTAAGTTGCGAATTAAAGGTTTAATGAAAGGGGAAGTTTATGTTTAAGAAAGGTGTTTAATAATGCTCTTGAAATGAGATGGAGTGAGAATTTACTAAAATGTAGAGTTATATGTTTTGTATATGATTGATGAACCTTAAGTTACAAATTGCTTTATGCTTGATATTAAGTTAGGAATAAGGAGAGAATAAAAAGAATGAAGTAGAAATGATTAACCTTGCATGAGATTTCTTGAATAGAGTATGGAAAAGTTAGAAATGCTTGTATGATATGATTTCATGAATGAATCAGATTAAGTGAATGATAATGAATCAAATGAGTAGAGTTTTGCATATTTTAATGCAACTAATTTAGTAGTTGATTTAGTATGTAATGAAGTTACATAAAGGAATGTGAATACTGGAACATTTGGTGTGAAATTGATGTTAGCATATATAAGCTAAATTTGTGAGATCAAATGAGTAGAGTTTTGTGGATTTTAATGAAACTAATTTAGTTGTTGATTTAGTATGTAATGAAATTACATAAAGGAATGTGAATACTTGAACATTTGGTGTGAAATTGACGTTAGTATATATAAGCTAAATTTGTGAGAATGGAGGAAGAAAATGTAGGGCATGATCGTAGCCCTCACCCTATGATCGTGTCCTGGCAAAAACATGGTTCTATGATGATTGTGGCAGAATCCCCATAATCATGGCTAGTCCCATGAGTTTCTTCCACGATCATGGGAGGGACAATATGATCGTAGGCAGACACATAGAGTAAGAAGGTTATCTTTTGAGCGACGTTTAAACCAACTAATGTGAAGTTATTTTTTATGATGTATTTAGGCTTTAATGATATCTTGAATGGCCTTATTTGATGATAAATTAGGTGATTAAAGTGAGTAAAGTGTATTAGATATTAAAGAATGATTGAAAGATGATGTTGAATGATTCTAAGAAATGAATTAAGAAAATATACCTGGGATTGTCATTGAGCGTGCGTTGTATATAACACATATACATATGTGTATCAATGAATATTAATGTCATTACACAACTAAGTAATGTGTAAATGTGTATGTGTGCATGATATAGAAGAGCAATTAGAGCGACAACATCCAGACGTTGCTGGTACATCAAGTTAATAGCTATTTGGAGCATACTGTGAGTAACCTAGATCGTCTCACTGATTAATTGGTTGTTTAAAATTTTGTATTAAATTTTCATATGATGTGAATATGTTAATTTCAGACATTGAATGGATAAGGCATTTGATAACTAAAAAACATATTGGAAGTTCTCATTGAATATGAATTTGTCTAAAATAAGTGTACTTAACATTATTATTGAATACCAGACTTCTGTCTGAAGAAAAATGTGAAGTAGAATGTGAATGTGAATGATCAAACATAAGTGATTGATTGAATACATATGATGCATTTCATTACATGAATGCATGATAAGATAAAGGTAGTTGTCACCGAAGTCGTCAGGGAAGAAGAGCTTGAAGTTCAGAATGTGGTAAGAGCCTCTGGCTCACTATGTATAATGAGCTCAGTATCTCCAGTAAATACAGGGCTGTTATTAATGAGCCCGATATCCACAATGGATATGCGACAGTGCAAAAGGCACTCGGTCACAACAACGTAATAATTGAAAGTAAGTCTAATGAGCATTACAACTACAACTTGATATGTATTATATGAATTATCAAATTAAGTTTATGAATTGTCCTGGATGTGAAATGTGAAATAAATGAAAAAAATTGTCTTTGATTGATCATGTTAACTAATGATATGATGTGAATTATGTCATTATATGAATTGCATATGAATTTTTATATGATATGAGTGAACCATTGAGGATGGCTTGCTCATTGAGTTCGAAAACTCACCAAAATGACAACATTGATTTTCA
Organism: Erythroxylum echinodendron; assembly: GCA_027575705.1. Classification (NCBI taxonomy): domain Eukaryota; kingdom Viridiplantae; phylum Streptophyta; class Magnoliopsida; order Malpighiales; family Erythroxylaceae; genus Erythroxylum; species Erythroxylum echinodendron. Next base: position 18,132,924 of record JANZXR010000007.1, read on the forward strand.
GGTATGAGAGAGGTGACTTGGTTGCTAAGCGGCTCCAGAGGAAGATTAGTTTTTGTGTTTTGGATAGAAGAAATAGCTCAAAGGTCATTCAGCTAAGACTAAAGTGATAAAGTTTTGTAAACAGAGTTGTAAACTCTGATTTCCTTTTGATATTGTATTTATCTTTTCTGTTTTATGAAATGAAAATAAGGAATTGAATTTTAGCCATTGAGTACTTATGTTTTAATTATGATGCCATGATAAGTGAAAGTGATTGCTCTAATGCACTACTTCCATCGGGCAAATGCTCGAATGTCAAAAGGCATACAGGCATGTGTCTTAGAGAAGTGGGATGCTACAAATTGGATGTGTGGGTTTTTTGTTAATTGAGAGATTAGAAATTCTATAATTCAATTAGGGTTCATAATTTAGGGTTTAACTTGAGAGAGATAATCCACCCTTCAAAAGTTTTAGACCGATACCACATTAACCTAAAAGTGACTAAGTTAGCATTAATAATAGGATAAATCCCCTTTCGTATAATTTGTTAATCTTCCTTATTTTAATTCCAATTTTCATTTGGCGATGATTAATTTTGATTTCTTGTGTTAATTTTATGAATTCATTTTCAATCAATACATTCTGATTGTTTTCTTTTTTTCTTTTTTTGTTTATTTTCATTTTAATTGGCCTTTTAGATCTTAAATAACTTAGAGTCAATTAGTTCACTAACTCTTCGAGGGATTGACACCTCATGTACTACACTCATGACCCATGCACTTGCGGTACATTGAGGGATGAGAAATTGTAAAACTTGCCTATTTGAGCAATAAAGGGGGATAAAGGATCCCCCTAACAGAGCCCCTTAGTCGACTTAAGAAAGTTGGTATGGCTTCCATTAATAAGCAGTAGGAAGGAAGTATAAGTGATGCATTCCTTTAACTAAGTGATGAACTTAGTAGGGAAACCAAAAGCTTAGAACACAATCCATACAAAATCCCAGCTGATGTTGTCGAATGCTTTATAAAAATCAATTTTCATTGTACAGTTGGGATCATAATTGGAGCAAGAGTATCCCTTAAGAATTTCTTGGGCTATAAGTATATTATCATTTATACTGCAATCTTGCATAAAAGCTCTTTGGTTGTCACTAATCAAGGGAGATAAGACCCTTTTCAATCTTATGGTGAGTATCTTAGAGATGATCTTATAGAGGAAGTTAGTGCATGTGCTAGGTCAAAAGTCTCGAAATGTAGAGGGGTTGAGACTTTTAGTGATGAAGTATAAAAATGTATGATAAATTTCCGTAATGAGGATCCCATTGGTAAAGAATTCCCGAACTACCTATTTCATAAAAGATCCTGTGATAAGCCATGATTTTGTGAAGAAATGGCTATTAAAGGCATTAGGTCTAAGTGCTTTTTAACCATCCATAGCAAAGATAACCCTTTCTATTTCACTGTAATAAGGGAAGAAACTTATTCCATATTTAGTAAGCTCAATTCATTGAGAGATACAATCAAAGAACCAAACGAACCTTAGTATCCCGTATTCCTATATTAAAGGTGAGAACCCTAGATTTCTGTACATGAAAACAGTACTGAGAAATTATAAGGAGCATTGTATACTCATGCATATCAGTAGCATACACACAGACACGAATTGATTTTTGTACACAATACAATGACTGTTAATGCACTCATTTGACATATCCTGGGTTATAAATGATTCTAATGTGAATAGTGAAGTTATGTCTTGAAAATTGATTTGGTGAGTATAAATATTGATATAGAATTTTTGGTGAAAGTTTGGGAAATTCCTAATATCTATAAGTATTTTTGGACTAGGAAAAATGTCAAGTGGCAAGACAATTAATAAATGGTAGTAGAAATAATTAATATATGGAAATAGAAATAATTGATATGTGGCATTTGGATTTAAATACAAGTGTCATAGAAAATTGGGAGACAATTGGATTAGAAATTTGAAATAAATGGACTAGTTATTAGAAAGGGTCCAATTGAAGCCATAAGAATTAGACATGTGGCAAGTGGCAAGTGACAAGTGTCATGCCACTTGGCACACATCTCACCCATGACTATTTCACTTAATGAAAGACCGTCTTATTTTGTCTTTCATCTTCATTCAATGCTTTCTCTCTTAATTTCGTTCTTCATCGTCTTCATTTCTTCTCCTCTATTTACGACATCTTTAACTCCCACCATGTTGAGCCTTGTTCTCATCCACCACTTGCAACTTCCATTTTTGTTGACTTCATCATCTTGTTACTATAAAACCTAACCTACTCCACCCTCCATGATGATGATCACGTATGCATAAAAGAACCTAAAGTTACAAAATTTTGAAGAAACTTTGGAGATAAAACAAAAGGATATGTTATTAATCTTCATGGGTGGTTTAAATATAAACATATGTGATGATAATTTGAGATGAAATGATGATGATAAATGTGTTGAAATATGATGATCCTTTGATGAGGAATTAAGTAGGTTTATGACATATTTTTATGTTTATGATGAGTAACAAAATGCGGAATGTTATAGAGGATGATTAATAGAGTAAATGGTGATGAATGAGTGAGCAAAAAAGTTGATGAAGATATGAATATTTATTGATTTCTATTTTTGTATAAATGGTAAATAATAGATTATGTATTGTTTTATGGATTTTTAATAATGAAAACAGTGTTGAATGAGAATTGATAATTGATAAAAAAAAAAAATATGTTTATGACCTAATTTTGTGTATAAGATGAATGCAGAATTGCAAATGAAGGAATGATATAAATATGTTTTGTTTTGAATATATAAGAAATGTGAGTTATAAGTTGTCATGTGACAAAATAGATGGAGTTTTGAAGTTAAAGAAAAGGCAGGTGTAGCGCCTTCAAAAGAGAAGAAATAAGATGATAGTTTAGAGATAAGGTGAAGTTCATAATGAAGCTGAAAGTGAGCTAAAACATTGATGAATGTATGTATACATTGATGTTCTGTTTTGTATGATTGATGGACAATAATGTACGATATATTTGATTTTGATTTAACATGGAGATGAAAATGATGAGGAATTAAGCTAGAAAAGATGAACTAAGCATAAGATATGTTAGATGTAACTTATAGGACTTGAAAGTATGGAAAACAAGGAAGACTATAGCTGGAAATTTCAGATTCTGATAACGCACAATCATAGGAATGCCTCCATGATCGTAGGAAGTGTTTAAAAGTTCTAGAAAGTTTCTGTTGGTGTAACCCATAATCGTGAGAAGTCATCGACGATCCTGGGAATGGCCTTTACATGAGTTACACTTGTCGGACCCCATTTCTGGAGCCCGGCTATCACATTCGGATACCAATATTTTTATGCAATCACTTGCATTCAAGCTAACACCCTTTTTTTTTCCATCTGCATTTTAGCCCAACATGTTGAAGGATAGCGTTGGTGAGTCCCCAAATTTGCATGTACTATGCTTTGGGTCCGTTAGCATAATTTCTTATCTTCTTCTTCTGTGTTTAGTTTATCGTCTGTATTCTATTATCTGTCTTTGACTTTTATCGTCTGGGTTTGACCTCCTCTTATTGTCTGTATTACATTTGCATCTACCTTTCATTTACGTCTTCCTTTTTGACGTGCCATCACAGACAATTCCTTGCGTCTGTGTTATGACGTGTCGTCTGTGTTCCCTTGCGTCTACGCTTTATATGTCTGCATACCTCCTTTGCTTCTGTGTGTGATATTAGCACAGATGATTCCTTCCATCTGTGTGCTTCCTTTGAGTCTGTGTGTGACATCAGCACAGACGATTCCTTCCATCTGTGTTCTTCCTTTGCGTCTGTGTGTGACATCAGCACAAACGATTCCTTACATCTGTGTTCTTCCTTTGCATCTGTGCGTGACATCAGCGCAGACCATACTCTTCCTCTATATTTTCTTTTGCATCTGAACATAATCTTTCCAATTCTAACATGCTGTTCTAAAACAAACAACATTGGCAATTCCAACAGATAAGAACATGCACAAGTACAATTTCCTTTTCCTAATCTTCAAACACAACAAAGTCAAACATGAAAGAAATTCAATCTCACCTTCTCATTTTCTTTTTTATTTTTTAAACCCAGTCAGAGTTGTTACATGTCAATATTCACATCAAAAGTTGGAACCAAAATACAAAGATGCTCATGTATGACATGCCTCTAAAGCTATCAGATAATGTTCACTAACTTAGTACAATAGACTTCTAGCTATCTTGGAGTTTCTGATGCCTTGCAAGGATCACTGATCTTCTTGATCTACACCTGAGGGGTGGAAAAATAATGGGTTGAGCTATACGACTCAGTGGCTAATAAATTTATAGCCATTGGCAATAAGCCACACAATCAAACACATATACATATCTATCTCAATCTGGAAATGGCAAGTTGGCACTAACAGTTCCAATTCACATTTCATAATTCCATACATAAACGTATAATACTCAGCTTCATCATAATTTAACACATCACAAGTACAAATGCACAAGTAAATGGCTCGAGGGTCCCGTCAAACAAAATCAAGAAATCAAAGTTTAGTCCGTGTACAAAACGAGTCCACTTTTCGGATCTCGTGTGCCACAAACGGGCAGCCAGGATAAGGCTTATGTGTACATGCACGTAACTACGAAACGGTTCCTCTCTTGCCCAAACACAATCAGATCTCATGCTAATTTTAATCAATCACAAGTTCATATTCTCATGCTTTCTCTTCTTTCCATTAAATCAAAGTGCCACGATATAATTCCAAGGCGTAGTATAATTACGCTCGAAATTCAGATTTTTATCATATGCCATACATCATAAAGCAATTTCTATTACAATATTTCGAAGTAAAAGATGTTAACACATATCGATGTTAACACATGGGAGTTATTGGAAGCTATGAAGGAGAAGTATCCACACCTATTCAATGGCTCAGGTAAGAATTTTAAGGACGAAATTCTTTTAAGGGGGGGGGGGTTAATGTTAGCCCCGAAATATTTTTTCAAATTAAGCATGATAGTTATGGAATAAGCGCATGAATTATACAGTCACGATAGAAATATTTTTGGAGTTAATTAATTT
>JANZXR010000007.1:18143160-18178374 GCA_027575705.1 Erythroxylum echinodendron
AATTTTATCTTTCTAGATAAAGATAAAGATTTGGATAAAACTTTATCTTATCCAATAGAGATAGAGTTTTGGCTGGTAACTATCATCTTATCCTTTTATCTCCTCTTTAAACTTGGACTCCTAGACTCCCAATTCAACTCCAACTCAATTCTATTACTTTCTTTTTCACTGGACACTGGAATCTGATGGGACAAGGTCAGTGGTTTTCTTCCGGACTTCGAACCATAGGCTTTCTTTGGGATTCGAGTTTTCGGCCAAAAACAGTAAAAATGGGCCGAACCCATTTTTCGGTGTAAACACTAATATACATATAGCCATCAGTAATTAGTACAAATTCAAACATATATATATATGAAAAGATACTAAACAATTCAGTTAATTTCACGTAAACAGAATAATGCAGAACACATAACATCCAAGTGCATCATACTTGACAGTTTACAGATGCAATGCACAAACAAATAGCTCGAGGGTTCTATGGACAGAATGGAAAAACCGAAGTTTACCCCATGAACAGAATGAGTCCTTTTTCGGAGCTCATATGCCACAAGCGGGCAGTCAAGAAAAGGCTCTTGTCAACGTGCATGTGAAGAATAGAATGGTTCCACTCTCGCCCAAACAAAGCATATATTCATTTCATGCATTTTCATATTTTCGTGCTTCTTATACTTTTCTAAATGTACAGAATGCCATGACATTTTCAAGGCATAACAGAATCAAAGTTCATAAATCATATGCATTTTTCATAATCACACATTTCAACAAATTTTACATACATGCACATATATATAGGCAAGAATCTGCCTAATCACACAATAACTATAAATACATTGCTCACCAAAATGCTTGGCAACGAAAGATTCACTGTTGTCTTTCCTCTTCACCTTGGGTCCGATTTGTTTGGTTTCCTACAACAAACCAAGTCCTCATTCAATAGGAATCAAGTTTGAGAACCTTTAGAACCAAAAGTACTGAACTTATACTAGAATGCTTAAACCTATACATTTCCCAAGCTCTTTAAATCAAAAGCCCTTCAAAACTTCAATAGATCTAGAAATCAACTTACTTTGGATCTTCACCAACTTATGAGATCATGGCTCTAAAGAAAGTTCTTCCCTTCCTCTTTCTTTTTCTCTTATCTAGTAACCTCAAAATCACTCTTCAAGACTAAGAAAATCAAACCCCAGCTTAGCTTTCTTTCTTTCCTCTCAACCACCGAAACTCTCTCCTTTCTCTCTCTCTTTCACGATTTGTCCTCTTCTTTTTCACTCAAATCACCTTTTTGGTCTTCCACATTCCAAGACAACATTTTACTTTCTCCTTTTTACTCTTAATGAATGCTAAAAGTCCACTTTATCCTTCCTTATAAGCTTAGGTTCTTTTAACCTTAAGTCGTCTTCCAAAAATGCCCTTATGCACCTTACAACATTTACACTTAATTCCATCAATCAATGAATTAAATCCTGCTAAACTTGACATAATAGTTAACCTCAATCAAAAATAATTTATCGAATAATACCAAAATTTATTCAAATCATGTTTACTAAAATAACAAAATTCAAGGCCTAACATTGCTAATATACATTAAGAACTTAATGGGTCACACATCAAAAAGCAATTTGTGAAAAAAAATTATCTAAGTTAAGTTGGACTTAATTATAAAGTTTGAGAAACTTTAGGAATCAAATATGAGATATTTGATTTTATTAAAATTAAATTAATTAGAATTAGATTTAGATTCAGAATTAGATTTTAATTATAATTATAATTAAATAATTAAATTTTAATAAAATTAAAATTTCTAATGATTTTGTTATTAATAGGAAGAACAAACAAAGAAGTTAGCACTTCTTTTTCTTCCTCTCAAAAGTTGAGAAATTGCTTTGGTGAATACCATTACAAACTAGATGATTTAATAGTTTACGGTTGACACGGTAAAGAATTTGTTCAAAGATTTCAACTGGAAATGCAAATAAGGTATGATTCATTCTTTACAATTCGTGTTTTTATTCAAATTTTATAATTATCAAGATCTGATTGGAATTTGTAAAATTTTGTTTTCTGTTGTACCCATAATTTGATCACTGTTGGATTCCAACAGTAGTATCAGAGCCTCCATTAATTGTTTAATTAGGATTATGTGCTTGATTTTGATAAATATTAAGGTTTTTTCACTACCATTTTTGTCTTGCTCTGGGACTGACCTTTCATATGCTTCTGGAATTTTGTTTATACATGTATATTTGTTCTAGAAAAGGCATACGAGTCTTCATATGACTTGTTTTGTTCTTGACTACTAAATCAGAACTTGTATCTGGAAATCGTTTCCATGATTTTTCTTGCATTTTGAATTCTGAAAAATCAAACCCTTGAGAGCATGTATATGTGTATATTATAGCTTTTGGTATTTGAAAAAATTGGTTATATATATGTTCTGTGTTTCTGCTTTAGGGTTAGCTCTTTTTGAAAATTCTCAAATTACAATCTCTCCTCCCATTCTTGCTAAAAACGATTGTCTGCCTATGCGTTTTTGCATTTAGAAACTATAAAAATCATATTGCTTGGTGTGTGATATTTATGGAAATTAGTTGAGTTTTTTTGCCTTGCGTTTCTTGAATCAGATGGACAATAATAACCCATCTATGGGGAAAAGCGACTGGGTCACCGTAAGCACCACTGACTAGCATCGTTAGCCAAGACGCCAGGTGTCGATCGACATCATTGGATGGTGTCCCTTGTGACGTCATAGCAGACACCATGGAGGGGGTCGCTAGTGACACCAATGATTGGCGTTGCTTGGTGACGGTGGTCGGCGATGAGGAGAAAGACATGGGAGTAACAACCATCAGTTGGAGGAATCGTTACCTGACTATTAGAGAATTGTGAGAGGCACATGATGGTAGCAGAAACGTTGAAGATCCATTCTCTAGAAGCATCTGCAAGAACGGGGGGCCGTGTCTGGAACCCATCTGTGAAGACACTGCACTAACACAGTACTCCGCGGATGCTTCTGGCATGTGCTCTGCATGCACTAAATAGTCTCTATTCATTTTTTTGAATTATTTTTGTATTTGTTTTAATGATTTTTCAATCCTTATTTCCATTAATTTTTAATGGAGTTTAAATATGTTTATATCCTTGTTAAAATTGAAAATGTACTTTCTCAATTTTTGAAAAATTATTTTCAAAGGGTATTTTTATTAGGAATATTTTTGTATATAATTTAATTTTTTGATAGTTGAATTACTAAATTACATAAGTTATCAAATTAATAATAAGAATTAAGTAAAGTTTCTGAATAATTTTTTTCATAATTAGATTGTGTTTGAAATTATAAATATAATGAGATCAAAATTTTTGAAATTTTAAATCCCTCAATTAAATATTAAGTACACGTTAGGAATGCGATGATTGCCTTCCATTATTTAAGAATAAAACCAGAATTCTGTTAATTGCCTAACTTGTTGAGAAAACTCAATGTCACCTTAACCTAAATATGTTTTTTCTTAAATTGATGGATTTCTGTTCATTGCCCGAACTGTTGAATATGCTTAACACTATAGAAGGGTGCCTTAAGGAGGTACCTAATTCTGTACTTGTTATTAATTCTTCTAAGAGCGAGAAAAAGGGCTTTATGAAGAATAGAAACAAGAAACAAAAGGCTTCTACTAGTGTAGTAAAGCCCAAAGGAAGTGTTAAGAAGAAGAAAAATGACAAGGGTATATGTTTTCACTGTGGAGTCAACAGACATTGGAAGAGAAACTGCTCATCTTATGTAGCTTCCCTGAAAGATAAGAAGATTAAGGAAGTTATCTCTTTAAGTACGTTTATGATTGAGATCAATCTTTCTACTTCTATTCCACATACTTGGGTATTAGATACTAGATGTGGTTCTCACATATGTAATAACATGGAGTAGATCATTGAGGAAATGTGAAGTTGATCTGTAAGTTAGCAATAGAGAAAGAGTTGTTACATTAACTGTAGGAACTTGTAGTTTAGCTTTGCCTTCTATCCTTATATTATAATTTAATAATTGTTATTATGTTCTTATTATTACAAGAAACATCATTTCTATTTCTTATTTGGATTTGATTGGATTTGCCTTTATTATTAAGAATAACAATTGTTCTTTTTATAAAGATGATATTTATTATAGATCTGGATTAGTTACAAATGGTTTGTGTGAGTTATATCTTGAAAGGCCAATTCTTAACATTAATAAAGTTAAGTGAATAAAATCCATCTTATTTATGGTATTATAAGTTAGATTATATTAATGAAACTAGAATCACAAAGTTACATAAAGAAAGATATTTCGATCTTTTTGATTATGAATCATATGAAACTAATGAATCTTATTTATTCGGAAAGATGATCAAGTTACCCTTTAGTGGAAAGGGATAAGGTGTTAGTGAGTTACTAGAAATAATACATTTAGATATATGTGTACCTATGTCCACTAGTGCTTGAGGTGGATACTTATATTTCATTACGCTCACAAATGATCGTTCTAGATATGGTTATGTGTGCTTAATGAAAACAAAGTCAAAATATTTTTAAAAGTTCAAGGAATTTAGACTTGAGGTTCAGAAACAAACTGGCTTAGATTGGATTAAGGTGGTGAACACTTAGATCATGAGTTTCTTGGTTACTTAAAAGAGAATGGGATTCTCTCACAATGGACTCCTCTTGCAACTCTACAGCATAATGGAGTTTCTGAGAGGAGAAATCGTAGACTATTAGATATGATACATTCCATGATGAGTCATGCAGTCTTTCTTATCTCCTTTTGGGGATATGCTATTGAAATCGCTATTTACCTTCTAAATAGAGTTTTGTCCAAATTGGTTAACAAAACACCATATGAGATATTGACTGATAGAAGACCAAGATTGTCATATTTAAAGATTTAGGGATTTAATGCTTCTATGAAGCATGTAATATCTAATAAGCTTTAAGTTAAATTAGATAAATGCAAATTCATGGGGTATTCAAAAGAGAGTTTCATATATCAATTTTACCATCATGTTGAGTAAAAGATGTTTGTCTCAAAACATGCTACATTCTTAAAAAAATAATTTATGAGGTTGAACTTAGTGAAATTTAAAAGCTACAAAGACACATCGAGATGGAACAAAAACCTCAAGTTGATATATATGATGCACAACTGAGAGTTAAAGAAAAACTTAGTTAGAGATGCACCAGTAGGAAACATCATCCCCCAACTAGATTAGAACTACGTATAAAATAAGGAAAGTATTACGTATCACTCATATATGATGTGGCTACTAATTTTAAAGAAGCAATGTCTGATATTGATTCTTTAAAGTGACATGAAGCTATGAGATCTGAAATGGAATCCATGTACACTAATGAAGTATGGACTTTGGTCTATGCACCTGATGGTATTGTACCTATTAGATGCAGGTGGGATTTTAAGGAAAAACTAAAATAGATGGTAATGTACATACGTAGTTAATAGCTAAAGGTTACAAACAAAAACAAGGAGTTGATTTTGATAAAACCTTTTCGCTAGTAGCTATGCTAAAGTCCAAAGGACCTTATTGGATATAGTTGCACATCATGATTATGAGATCTGGCAAAGTAATGTCAAAACTGCATTTCTTAATGGGAATTTACAAGAGTATGTGTATATGAAACAAATTGAAGGTTTTGAATCCAAGAAATTTCATAATTAATTATGCAAGTTGCAACAGTCCATTTATGGACTTAAACAAGCGTCATGGAGTTAGAACATTCGTTTTGATGAGGTAATCAAAGAGTTTGATTTTATAAAAAACGTGGATGAGCCATGTGTCTATAAGAAGGTTAGTGAGAGTGTAGTCATTTTCTTAGTGCTATATGTGGATGACATATTGCTAACTGGAAATGACATACTTATACTACAGTCCATAAAGATTTGGTTATTCAAGAATTTCTCCATGAAGGATATGGGAGAAGCAACCTATATTCTGGGAATAAAAATCTATAAAGATAGATCAAAGAGGTTGCTTGGGCTATCCCAATCCACATATATAGACAAAGTGCTAAAGAGGTTTAGTATGTAGAATTCCAAGAGGGGATTCTTGCCCGTATTGTATGAGATTTCTCTCTCGTGGAGTATGTTTCTAAAGACACAAGTAGATAGAGATAAAATGGATTGTATTCCATATGCTTCGGCAATTAGATCAATTATATATGCGATTCTATGTATGAGACCAAATGTCTCGTATGCTTTAAGCATAACGAGCATGTTTCGAGCCAATCCAGGTGAGGTTCACTGGACAACTGTGAAAAACATCTTAAAGTACTTGAGAAGAACTAAAGATTTTTTCTTGGTTTATAGAGGAGCTAAACTAAGAGTTCAAGGATATTCAGATGCTTGTTTCCGGTCAGATCCTGATGATAGCAAATCACAATCAGGGTATATCTTCAAAGTTAATGGTGGTACTGTAAGTTGGAAGAGTTTCAAACAACCAATCATTGCAAATTCAACGACCGAGGTAGAATACATTTCAATGTCAGAGGCCATAAAGGAAGCGGTTTAGATTAAGAAGTTCATAACTGAACTTGGAGTAGTTCCTAGCATTGTTGAGCCTATAATATTGTATTGTGACAACAACAATGCTATTGCACAGGCAAAGGAACCAAGGTCTCATAAACAATCCAAACATGTACTCAAGAAGTTTCACTTGATCAGGGAGATAGTGGAATGAAAAGACATAGTATTGGAGCGAGTTCTCACTAAAGAGAATCTTGTCGATTCTCTCACTAAGTCACTATCTCAAAAGAGATATGATCAACACATGAATGGATATGGTATTAGATATAAAGGCGATTGGCCTTAGTGTAAGTGAGAGATTGTTAGTTTATGCCCTAGTAGCCAATCATTTGGATGCAATTTGATGTATGATATTATTGTTTATTAATGAAAAAGGCACTTTTTATCTTTTGTATTAAGTTAATTACATTTGATATTTTAATACTAAAGATAAAATCCCTGTAATAATTACTGTGTAATTGAAATTATGATGAAATCATAATTGTGAGATTCAATTTATATTTACGTATTATTCATAGATGTTTCTAGTGATAGTTTCATCAAAAAAAGATATTGATGAAACGGTAAAACTAGAACACATTATATTTTTTTCTTATAAAGAAAGTAATTGATATCATAAATTAAAGTATGGAGATACTAAAACTAATGTGTAAGTGATTATTAAAGAATAAGTTACTAAATTGACCATACTATGAGAATCTCAAGTATTACTTATGTGTTTATGGATTTTTTCATAATGATGGTTGTATAATTGATCATTAGATTTGAAGTTACCAAGGCATCTCGTGTGATGCTAGTTACGAACTATCCTAAAATAATTCAGTCGGTAGTACTGGAATGGAGTATGAACTATATAGAGATAGTTGAGTAAGTCAATAAAAGATTTATCACGTTAAAGTAATTAGAGAAAATATTCTACTGTTCTTGATTAGTAGTGATTTATGGAATTCTTTGGCTAGAGTGAATAGACATTTAAAAAGATGTTTTCAAATTTCAGTTATGAATCGATTACTAATTAGCAATATCAAATGTGATTGAAACATTAGCAAGATCAAATGTGATTGAAACAAAAAAGTAGACACTATATCCATATTCTATCTAATTGAAATATTAGATTACGAAAGGATTAAATAATACATTATAACCATGCATAGACAGTTTAAAGTCAAATTACTTTGGCATTCCTGATATTTTGTAGAGTCATGACATGTTGCTAAATGTCAATATTGATTTATAATTATAAATTGTTTAATTGGAGAATTAAATATAAAATTAAAAGGAGTTTTAATTTATCTGATTTTAATTGTGAATTATAATTATAATTTATAATTATTGTGAGTATACATTAGTAACCTAATGGGACACACATCAAAGAACAATTTGTGAAAGAAAAATCAATTTAATTAAGTTGGACTTAATTATAAGGTTTGAGAAACTTTAGGAATCAAATATGAGATATTTGATTTTATTAAAATTAAATTAATTAGAATTAGGATTTGATTTTAATTGTAATTAAATAATTTAATTTTAATAAAATTAAAATTCCTAATGATTTTTCTATTAATAGGAAGAACAAATAAAGAAGCTAGCACTTCTCATTCTTCCTCTAAAAAATCGAGAAATTGCTTTGATGGATACCGTTAAAAGCTGAACGATTGAATAACTTGTGATTGACATGGTAAAGAATTTGTTCAAAAATTTCAACTGAAAACATGAATCAAGTATGATTCATTTTTTACAATTCGTGTTTTTATTCAAGTTTTACAATTATCGATATCTGATTAGAATTCGTAAAATTTTATTTTCCACTACGCTCATGATTCGATCACAATTAGATTCCAACATTTGTTAGACATATTAAGATTAACATTCATTTTGTTTGAGAATTGGTCACCAATAATGCTCTTTACATCTAACATATCCCTTCATATAATCAATTAGCTGATGTTCTGACTAATTCATTACCTTCATCTTTTCATTGTCTTCAGAGCAAGCTCACATTGATCAACCACCGTTGGCTGGAGGAAGACTAATACATAAGCAAAATATTTTCTAAAATTTAGTGATAGACATCCTATCTGCTTTTGGTTTTACTTTGATTTATTCCTACCTTGTACATGTTTCTTCTTATCTTGCATCCTTCTATACGTGTATAAAACCATTGTACTACTCAACAAGAAATACAAGAAAAATCAATTCCAGCTTACATACTTTATTATTTATGATAACGATATGTTAATACCAACCTCGTGGACCAATTTGTTAATATTATATAGGATGAGATAAGTGTAATAAATCTAAGAGAAGAGGGTAACGGTTATAATAGTCGTTGACACTGAACTGTAATTACTGCTTTTCCAATTAATAACACCCTTCAATTCTTTCTCTTTCTCTTTCTTGTCTCTCTCCTTTCATTTTTGTCTTCATATGCTCTAATCATTAAAAATCCCTAAAGCAATTAGCCCTATTTGAGTTTTTGAATAGTATTGTATCACTGGATACGGCATAGAGCCGTACACACTAAAAATCTCTAATGACCTTACATCTTCTTATTTTAGGTAGTTGCTAAACTGTGTCATTACGAGTTTTACATTGATTGTGTACGATGTAACCACCTACTGTTTACCAACCAGCAGTTGGCTAGTCGATTAATACCTACTTCTGCGCGAAGGTCGGTATATTTGTCAAAAGAACCAAGCGAACGTGTAAAAAAAGTGATGCTCCTGGGAGAATCCTGCGGCTGTAACTGTGAGCGAAAAGATGTAGTCTTCTCCACCCTTAAGCTCCAATTAATTTCCCCCCCACTATATATAGTATAGTAGGCAATAGAAGCAGTGAATCATAGTATAGCTTTCTGGTAATCCTGTTCTTGAGAAGGCAGTGCTAATAAGCATATACACAAGTAATTCCTATTTATAAGTGCATAACGCCACTGATACAGTAGTCTTGTTGACCAATGAAGGTATCTACAAACCCACAAATAAAAATTTCTTTTCTAGCCATTCTTGACAGCAATAACAACAACAATCAATCAATCACCAATGCACAACCAACACTTACAAATGAAACAAGTAGGGTTGACAATTCAAAGAAAGCCTTTTACACATAAGAACACCTTATGTATACAATCCACACCAGTAGAAGTTCGCTAGTATTTTTTCATAGCTATCCAAGTTATTTGACTTTAATATCACCCTTGGCATCATCAGATGGGAGAGATTTGGGGGCAGGAGATTTCCCAGTGATAGCTTTCTTTGCCTTAATAAGAGACTGTTTCATCTTTGTCAATATATTATTTGAATGCTTTTGAGTAGGCTTAGCTGGAACTTCGGATGGCAGGTCCTGGGATGTTTTTGAGTCATCACCATCCTTGGTAGCAACCTCCAAGTCTTTTACTTCAGATTTTACAACCTCAGTTTGCTCGTTCTCCAATGTATCTTCACTGGTTTTTGCAGCTTCATTGTCTGGCTTCACATCTTCAGCTCCATCTGTGTCTACTAAACCAATTCTAATGTTCTCTTTACAGCCTTCTAAAGCTGGAACTTCAACATCTTCACAACCTTTCTCACTCTCCATTGATCTTTCGGCAACGTCAGTATTGGAAAGACTCAGTTCAACATCTTCCACCTTGTTAAGCCGAGGTACGTCTTCATTTCTCTCGACATTCTTAGCCTCAACTGCTACAACCTGTTTCTCTTCCCCTATCTTCTCCGCCTCCACCAATACCTCCTTTAGTGGTGGCGTTTCGACTGTATCCGTTTCGTCAATTCCCCTATCTTTATCCTCTTTGCTAATCTTTTCTTCAGGGGAAATTGGAGGAGAAATTTCTGTTTTCTCTCTCTGTAATTCAGCTTGAATCTCCTCAATAGTTGAAACAACTGATTCTGCAGTTGCGCCAGTTTCTCCTATAACGGTTTCAACTTCCTTGACTAATGCGTCACATTCTGTTTTGTCCGTTTGTAAATCATCTTGAACCTCCTCAGTTGTTGAAACAACTGGTTCTGCAGTCGCACCATTTTCTCCTGTAACGGTTTCAACTTTCTTAATCGATGTCTCACCTTCAACTTTACCCACCAATTCCCTTTCGTTGTTCAGTGCTTCTCCCTCAGTTACACACATTGGATCAACCTCCTCATTTTTAGTCTCAATTTGGTCAGTAACTTCAGTTTGTCCCTCTGATTTTGACCCCACGTCAGAGACAGTTGGCTCTGATTTTTTATCAGTAGACGTAATCCCAACTTGTTTATCTGACTCAGATTGTAACTCAGGCTTTTCATTGCCTTCAGTATCTACCGATTCTTGATGTTTACCGTGTTTTGTTACTTCAGATTGTTCCTCCAATCTGACCTCGGGTTCAGAATGTACAAGTTCTGATTTATCACCAGCTAACTCTGATTCTTCAACATGTTTTGGCACAACTGCTCCCGATTCTTCAATTGGTAGAGTTTCCACTAGTTCTTTTGGTTTCTCTATAGCTTCAACTGCGCCTGTTTTATCTTCTTGTTCAGCAACTTCAGATTTTTCCTCTGCTTTAACTTCGACAGCTATTGGTTCTTCTGGTTTCTCAACTTCTTTGGAAACTACTGAATCTTCAACATCATTCGACAGAACCGCCTCTGATTTGTTGACATGAGAAACAACTGATTGTTCTATTGGAATGTTGGTCGTTTCAATTGATGATTCTGTAGCATTAACACCATGAGTATTGTCCTTGTCGACTTTCTCCTGTGATGCATCTTCTGGTTTCTCTATTGTTTCTCTGACAACATACTCTGCAGATGGCTGTTCATCAACAGGTTGGCTAATAATCACATCTGCTTCTGGACCTGCAGTCAAAGAAGCAGGGGTTGAGGCCTTTTCTCCCTCCACTTTATCTTCACCATGAAGATTCACAACAGACTCTTCATCAGTTTTCTCAGCTACAGCAGTTGGTGGAAGTTCAGTGAGCTTATTATCTGAATCAGATACCAAGACTTGTTGATTCAACAGCTTCTCAGCAACAGGGTTTTCTACTTTGTCACTTTCATTTGGTAAACATACTGTTTCTTTCTCCATCGGCTTGCCCTCTTCAATCACCTTGTTTAGGACTGCCTATAATTGATTAAAGATGATCAGCTACAGTGAAATAGCATATTTAAAATTGAAATAATACAGTGAAATTTTGTAGCCAGAATTCAGCATCGCGACCCTGTGATCATTACTAATACTACCCCCTCCTTGAGACGACAAAATTTTCAATCTTGTAAAAGAAGTATGACAGGGCTTTCACTGCTCTGAGAAGCATGATTGTTGGCCAATTCTCTGCTGTCGACAATGAAGGGTTTCACAACTCCACTGGCTTAATCAACAGGATAGATAGTATTGATATCGGAGGGACAAAATCCACTCTTATGCACTCGGAGAAGATAAAATAATCCATCTGATGTGTGCTTTTCGTGAAACATGGAAGCAAAAGAGACTTGAGAAATAGTTTAATTTTAGCGATGATGGAAAAGAACAAACAAATACAAAGATCATACAGGAAGCAGTAACTAATCAGAGAAATGAATGATCTTATAAGGAATAGTAAGTATGGAGGAAAGTATAATCATGAACAAGTTGATGAATACTCTCATGGATGCTACGAGTCTGATCAGGAATGAAAAGGGTAAACAAAAGAGTGTGCATACCTGATCAGGAGTAGTGATGGGAAGGGGTTGTGATGCCTCAGAAGCAGTTGGAGTAGTAGACATGGCTATTCAAGCAAAAGATGATAAAATGAAGATCAAAACCAATACTTGATAAGAAAAAAAGAGAAAAGGGAGAGGAATGTTACTTATTATGATGGCGGAGCATGCAACAAAGGTAAGAAAACAACAGAAAGTGAGAAGGAAATTAGTGTAAGTGACAGACTGTACCACATGATCAACCCCATCATCCAAAGAAAAAGGGAAATGCTTGAAGGCTATCAAAATTTGAAGGGGGAAAAAAGAAAAGAGCGTGATCAGAACTTTTGGTTGAATGGGCAATGGCTATCGGACAAAGGTATAAAGTTGTTGGGACCGGAAAATGTATCTATCATCTCATCTTACTTTAAGATGTTCAACTTTGTAGTTTACTTCCACTGTTACATATAAATATATGAATTACGAATACGGAATGAATTACTTTACGGAGGCGTGTGTTTGCATTGCATCCAAAAAGTTAGTATTTAGTTGCACCACGACAGCTTATACATAGGATAGGAGGACAGTTATTAACGTTTAAAAGTACATTATAATATAATAAAATAAAATTTCAAACAAAGTATTATAACTATTTGCATTATTTTATTTTTCTTGTTACATAATAGAATCTCTTAAGAAAGTTTTCGAGAAAGGTTATTTTTAGTACTTAAAAGTCTGTTCTTGATTTCCTTCACAAATAAAATAATAGAAACCAATTATGGTTAGAATTTAAACAAGTGAGAAAAATATTGTGAAACAGAAATTTAAGTGTAAAATATGGTTATATAATTCTATCATTCCATAATTCAATTATTTTAATTTTTTATAAGTTAAAATTGTATGGAATAATAAAATTTAAATAAGTATTGTGTACGGATTAAAGTTTATTGTATGTATTTATAGAGTGTATGTATGATAGGGGATGGGAGGATGGGGACTTTAGATGTAAAATCTTATCCTTTTGATGTGACAGGACTGAGGAGATGCATCCGACCAGTCTGGAGGATAAAAAACGTTCTTGTTACAGTTGTTTGTCCAAACCCAGAACATACAAGGACTTTGGGCTGGGAGACTCATTAATATATTATTCCGGATCTCCGTCTATTCGGTAACATTTCTGCCCATTTATAGCCTACTCCATTCTGTCGTGCTTTTATGACGCCGATGAGACAACTGTAGAGAAAATCTCTCAGACAAAGTTGTCCAATCACATGTTCTTAGCTGCCGCAAATACATAATTATTGAAAAGTAATGGTGTGAAGATGGCAAAAAAGATGACTACAAAGCAAAAGACCAACTTATAATCCATGCAAAGATGGGTCCATCTCAGCTAGCCGGCGCAGGCGGGAAGCTCAAGTGGTAGGCCGAAAACCCCATGAAACCAGCGATCAAGGGCATGGGTTTGATTTTCATATTTATCTAAGAGTTCATATAAAGAATAAAGATATAGAGCTCTTTACAAAAACAAAATTTTGGAAGGCCGTATTGCAATAATTAGACAGATATGAGTAAAATTTTAGAAGCGCGTATTGGAATAATTAGAGACACAGCAAAATCGCAGCTCAAATAAAAATAGAATAAACAAGAAGCATAAAATATCTTTACAAACAGAAAAAGTAATAATTAATAAAATTAATAATTATTAGAAAATCAACAATAATAATAATTATTATTAGTAAGAATAATAAAATTAATAAGATTAATAAGAATAATAAAAATATTAATATTAATAATAATAATAATTAAAAATTAATGACAATAATAATTGTTAAGAAGAAGAAGAAGAAAATTAATAATAATAAAGAATTTAATAATAATAATAATAATAATAAATAAATAAATAAATAAAATTATAATAAGTAGAAAAGTAATAATAATAATAATAATTGATAAAAATAATAAAATTAATAATACGTAGAAAATTAATAATAATAATAATAATAATAATAATAATAATAATAATAATAATAATAATAATATTTTCGACTTTTTGTTGATTATTTCTTTGTTATTTTAAGTTTATATTTTCAAACTGAACATTGACATAGAAATTCTTTAAAAAGAAACCAAATAAAATAATTCTCATTTTATTCTATTTCCCATCTTTTCTATTTCTCATAATAACCATTATATTCCTTATCTATTCCGTTTTTTAAACCAAACAGATCATAATTGTCCCCTTAAAACAATTATCTGTTACGGAATACACTTTGTGCCATCTCTGAAAAGTTGCTTGCCTCCCTCCCTCTTTTTGTTTTCATGTAAGTCTTCATTTTTATTTGTGTAGCTTGCAATGAATCAAATTAAGCAAATTTATCGTTATTTTTGTTTTGTTTTAATGAATATAAGATTCAGCAGAAAGAATAAGAAATCATAAATTCAAAAACCACAAGTAGATACATCGAAGGTAAAACCAAAAATATTCTCTTTTTTTTTTAGGAATTCATGCGATCCTGTACGAAGTCAATGATATGGATTTTGTTATTTCGATTTCATTTCTTTTGATTATTTTGTATTTCGAAATCATTATTTTATGTTTAAGCCCTAAATCATTTTGTGAATATTCTCGCCTCCATTTTTGGTTTTAAGATCCATGAAAATGATTCTTATTGTTTTATCCACTTTGCTAATATATTACACTTTATCATCGTTTGTATCTGAACATTAACTTAGTCATTTTGTCTTATTTTCTATTTTACATCCATATTAATTTTTGATTTGAATTGTGTATGTTGGATATCTTTATCACTTATATATACATATATATCCAACATCTTGGGCTTAGAAGCTCTAAAATATGGTAATGTACTTAGGCGAAGAGTTAAATGGGCTTAAATAAGACACTTTTGTTATGTTCGTTTTTATTGTTGTTTTATTAATAGTATTTGGTATTGCTTTAGGATTTAGGTGTGAGGTTATGCTCTATCTTCTACTAAAATTAAGGAGCATAAAGCAATCTTGCTTTGGATTGTCCAACGTTGAACCCAAGTCACCTATCTTTCCTTAGCATTCTATTGTAATTAGTCTACAACAACTATATATAGTTTTGCTTTACTTATGTTTATTAATAAGCTTATTTTCATTCTGAAGGTGAATAATGAAATCACTAAGAAGGGTGAACTATGTTTGCTTAATCTTAGTAAGTCGTAGACTATTCCCTAAACCCTATAACCTTCTAGTATAGGTTTCTTAAACTAGAGAGAAATTTTAGGAGAGAAAGAAAAAGGTTATGCTTTAAACAACTTTTGGACTTTAGTGCATCTTTTTATATTTTTGAGTGTCGTGTCATAATAATAAATTTATTTGTTTTCTCTATATAGTTAGTTGTCCTTATGTTAATTGTTTTAAATGCAATCACTTAACCTAGGCACTGGCTTGACTTTTCTTGAACTAAATAATGTCTTTGAACTTGATCAGGATTTAAATATCGATTCATCCAAATCGTAATAAATAAAATAACTGTAATTGAGATTATTTAAGTAAACAATGTTTTATAATGATTGAAAATAATGAATCAACATGCTTTGATTTTTTATTAATTTTATAATCTTAACCTCCACAAAAAAATGTTTATATATGTTTATGACTAAAAAATTTGCAACTTTTTTAGTGATTATTCTTTCTTTGGTATATATTGAGCGTCATGACTCACGAAACATATGCAAGTTTCATATGCAAGTTTGATATTTGCATTAGATTAAGAAATTTTCTATTTTTTATTAATGGGTGTCATATAGACTTATATAGATAGAGAAGAATCTTGGAAGATATTTTGTTTCTTATGCTTAATGTAGGGTGAGTTATCTTTTGTTCTTATGCTTTTAAGGGTTTTTTAACTTTTTAACCTTGATAATTTTGTTAAATTTTCCCATCATTTATTCACTTTCAATATGGACTTTATTAGTTTTTCTAATATGTTGATCCTCTAACATGTGAAAGAGTTTTGAGCATCCATTGAAGAAGATAAACAAGTTAGAAGAAGGAAAAAATATTGAAGTTGAAGCTATAAATTATGATTACTAGTAATTGCCACTAAACATATCTACTAATGGATGTGAAAGTAGAAGGCTTGATTTATAATTATGAAGTTAAAGATATTGTGAAAGGAAAAAAATTAGTTACAATCTCTTTGTATGGAACACTAAATTCATATATGGATGTACATTGCTTTAGTTTTTAAGCTGGTCAGATTTGTTTAGTGTATGAACCAAGCATGTAATGTATCTTCACTAATAGTCTAAAGAGATATTGTTTCTTAATTTACTCATTATGTGGTGGTGGTGAGCATGCCTACGTAGAGGTAAGTTTATAGTACTGCCCTATGCATGCTTTAGAAAACCTCTTCTAGTATTAATAAGTAACATAGATAATATTGTAAATAAAAATGTAAATATCATCTATACGTAGCAAGGAAATAGAGGTAGTAACTAATACCTAACACCTCATACGAAAACTCCTATCTTTTATCTTTTATCATTGTCACATATGCTACAACATTTTTAAAATAACAAATGTTAATATTCTAGACTCTTTAATTTAGTGACTTTACGTATTATTCTCTTATACATTTGATCTCATCCTCCTCATCCTTGCATCTATTCAATCCTAACAAAAATAGCAACAGATGATTAAAAGGTAACCCAATTTTCAAAATTATTTTAAATCTTTGTGAGAGTTTGTAATATCTATAACCTTTTTTAAGTTATAACTTATCTTGCATCTAGTGATTGAGGTTCCTATATATGGACTGGTCTCTTTCTTTTTTTTGACTTTAACTTTAGTTGTTGACTAGATGGGTAAATAGTATAAGAATTTACTTGAAAATCACATGTAGATTGTACTTGTAAAAGTAAAAAAATCATTGAAGGATTAAGATATACAAGTAAGGGGCAAAAAGATAATATTAAATTTAATGATTTAACTTATATATGTATTAGTTGAAACTTATTATGAACCACCTTTTATTATATATTTTTATGTTAAAACAATTCATCAACTTTTAATGAGATTTTTAATACAAATTGCTCAAGTTTAGGCTAGCTTGAAGAACACTAGTAAAACAATACAAGCTGAGAGTAATAACACAAGTGGAATTTGCTCCTAGCTAGTTACCTAGTTTTAGCTTCAATCTTTTGCATATAATGGCTCAAGATGAGTGTTCCATTAAATCGCACTATAGGGCCTTGGTGGAAGCCTCCATTTGATTGCTAAATCCTTACTACTTCTTATATTTAGCTTATTGATAAAAAGTTGATATATGATATTGTGGTTTTTGTTGTGTCATTATTAGAAGCACGTTTGACAAGTCATTTTCATTCCTCTACTTGACATCATAGTTCCTTTGGCAGAATTATCCTATTTCTCTTTTCTACTTGATATTTTTTTGAAATAGAGGTAGTAATCATGATTCATGTATGATTTTAGTCCAAGAATTTATCTACATAAATTGCCTCTAGCTTATATTGATAAGTTTGTATATACTTATCCACCACAAACTAGTGTGATAATTTTTAGATTCTTCATTATTGTACTTGATGTCAGTAATGACATATGAATATGAGATTCTTGACACATTACTTCTTCTACAACTACATTCCGTGCCTTAAGTTCACAGGACACTAAACTTTTTTATGTATCACTTTAAATCCTTTAGCAATATTACGCTCAAATTTATAATTAATGTTTAACTCCTTATTAACCCCCAATACATTATTTATTATTGGATTGATTTCATTTCTCCATTTTCTTATCATGTTTCTATTTTTAACCAATCTCTATATCATAAGCATTTTATTTTTCTCAAATATTACGATAATGTTTTTATTTAAGCTTTAAAAATACTTCTATAAATTGCTTTGCAAAGAATATTATTCATGATATCACACTTAAATAAAGTGATGAATTATTATTTTGACCATTTTTCCTTTATAGTTCTTACTAAACCCTTATAAGCTTCTTTTAACTCCTTTTCTAACGTCTTTAAATAAAAAAATTAGGCTTATTAGGTGACTTACAATATTGATAATAATCTTTCTAATTTTAATCCCTTGTGATCCCTCTTTCTCGAATTGAGATATATGTGTTTTAAACAAAATATTACTTCAACCTTTGGGAGTTGCGTACCAAATGCCTCCATAAGACCTTACGTAACATTCAAATAAAAAAAATTAGTAAGAAAGTAATATGCTTTAGTATCTGTTACTAAAGTAGTTCATCACAAACTTTTTATTGATTAGAAATCATTTCCCACCATCCTTTATCTTTTAAATCTAAATCTTTGTTCAATAAATTTAAAAGCTACTTCCAAGTATTTGTTGTTTTAATATGAACCAAAGCCTATTCCATAAGGAACATTTGATTATTCC
Organism: Erythroxylum echinodendron; assembly: GCA_027575705.1. Lineage (NCBI taxonomy): Eukaryota > Viridiplantae > Streptophyta > Magnoliopsida > Malpighiales > Erythroxylaceae > Erythroxylum > Erythroxylum echinodendron. The sequence continues at coordinate 18,161,796 of JANZXR010000007.1, forward strand.
ATCTTTTTTTACTGTTGTCAATAACTCACCTTTTAGAATCTCTTTAAAAATGAAACCATATATCCTATCAACCTTATACAACCAAGTAAAGGCCCGTTCTTGTATCAACCTTATACAACTAACTAAAGAGTTGTTCTTGTGATATTTAAAACATTCATAAAATCCATTTTGCTATATGTATAAGAGTTATATTAAATGATTATTGCAAATCATCTCCAAGTGATGTCCTTTAAAAAACCAATTCAACTCTACCACTAGAATTTAACTTTAAAAGTTCTTCCTCCAAATCCCACATTTCGCTATGTTCTACTTTTACACGTCCTTACATTTCCTCTATCACTAACTTCTTAGCCCTATAAAAAACACAATAAATAACATCGAATCTCAAATCTTTGTTAATAAAATTCCTTAAGTTTATTAGTTTCAATGAAATGAGTCTCGATAGGTCATTTACGTAATTCTCAGTAAGTCACTTTAAACCTATACTTTTTTGTGAAAAATAAGATTGTATGTGTGCTTTTACTAAAAAAATTCTTACTTGCATACATATATATAAGTAGTTAATCTATAACACCAAAGATGTATAAATTTCAAATAACTAAAAAAATGTTAATACTTACTTGAAAACTATTTGAATCTTTCATTGAGCTAGATGAAATGTACCATTTGTACTATCTACTCACACATTTGGCTTAGAATAGGTTAGAATCATCAAATAACATAAAAATCTCAATATCAATTATTTTCATGAGGGTTTAATCTATGAAGTTTTGATTATATATATTTGAGCCACTTTCTTCTTTAAAACTGCAATTTTCATATAACTCAAAGTAATCTATCATAATTTCATCTTATACGTCATTTTTATCATTATTATCTCCATCATCAACTACAATTTTTTCTATAGCTTTTCCTTTTTCTAGTCATAATTTCATCTTAGACATCAATCCTATTATTATCATCTCCATCATTAATTACTTTTTATCTAGCTTTCCTTTTTTTTTCTATTATATGTTATAGAAATTGCTTTTGATTCTTTTTCTTCTATTATCCCCTTTTAAATGAAATATCTAAATTCCTAGATAATTCCAACTCTTTATCATCCAAAAAAAATAAAAATCCTCTCGAACACTTACATCAACAAATACATTCTCTTATTACTTAATTGGATTAACTTCACTGTCACTTACACTTACACATTCTTGCTTAACATTGACATCATCATTTACAACTTGTTCCTCAACATCAATAACATAATCTACAATCCTAGTAATGACTTTACCATTTTGTTCTAAATGTGGCAATTAAATCCATGATTAATGCAAATATCTATCAGCTTATGTTTTACAATAAGCTTACATATCTTAATCACACAAGTATCACTTTTTTCTCACCCCTTTCAATCCATTTTTAGATTATTAGCTAGCACCTTATACATAAAATTATTTGATTTAGGTCCTTTAACATCTTCCATAAGCATCCTCACAAGGTCACAATAATAAAATCTGTCAATTTCAACGCCCAGCTTTTAACATCCCTACCCGTATATTCAACATCTTCCCTATAGGTAACATTTCCACTATAAAACATAGTTAATTTCCTATCCCAACAATCCATGTCCATGTACATATACACATATGTATAATAAAAGCAAAAAAGTAGCAAAAGAAAAATACAAAACATTGAATACCTAAAAATCATTGAATATAAAAAGAAATAGCTAACAAAGAGGAAAAAAGCATACCTAACGAGGGAAAAGCAAGTTTCAGATAAGGAAAGTAAGGAATGACAGTGAGGGATGCAAAGAAACATAAGAAATGCAAGTTTCAAAAGAGAGATTATTTTAACAAAGGAAATTTGGAGTTTAACTTTGGGAAGGGGGATATTTTGAGAAAAATGGCTCATAGGCTTGGGTCAGTCATACGTCAATCCACATGGGTATCCATATGTTTAAAAAAATTTTTTGTAGGTGCCTAGATTTCCAAATAAAAATGGCTCAATTAGCTACATCAATAAAAATTTAACAAATCCAACATTTTGGAGTAAACTATAAGAGTTTTAGAAGATTAGTTACTTAACTGAAAATTATAAAGGTTTGACACTAAAATAAAAATTCCTAAGAAGATTGCCACTATAGAATCTGTTATCTCAACGATGAATATGTGTTTATAAGTGAATCAAATTAATTATAACCATACATTTAATTTTTTATAATTATTTCATATTCTAATATTTATTTTTAGGCTAAAAAGTATTTATCTTTATCTAGATATTTTGTGAATAATATATAATTTTTCTAATATGAAATATATATTATGAGTATTATTTGGATCCTTCTAGTAATACCTCACATAAAATTTTGATTAAGAATTAATGAACCGTCATGCTACTTTATCATTGTCATATTGCTTACATTTCTATCAGGCTTATATGGATCAACATCAAATCGCACAATTCTTTTAAGGAATGCAACTAAAGAGTTCTTAGGTGTTTCTAAAGGGTTTAGGGATAGTAAGATAGAGTCTTAGTGGTGGAATGAAGAAGTACCAGAAAAGGTTAAGATCAAGAAAGTTACCTATAAAGATCTGTTAGATAGCTCTATGTAGGTAGAGAGGACAGTTAATAGAGAAATTTATAAACTAAAAAGGAAAGAGGCAAAGAATATAGTCTCATAATCTAAAAGAAGAGCCTATAATAAATTATACCAATGATTGAAAAATAAAGATGAAGAAAATGATATATTTAAGTTGTCAAGAGTTAGGGAACAGAAAGAGAGAGACTTAGATCAAGTTTGTTATATAAAAGATAAAGCAAGATGGGTGATTGTGGCTAACAATGACATTAAGAGAAGAAGACAGAGATACTTCTATTTCCCTTTTAATGAAGGCATAGAGGATAACATCTTTTTAGGTAATATTAGCACATTCAAGATGTATCGAAACTTTACTTATTACTCGTAGAACGTAAGGGAAGAAATTAAAAATATTTGAGGGAGATTAATTCAAGCTTTTGAATGTGATCATTAAGTCTCCCAAAATGTTAGATGAGTGGAGACTTAGTGTGCTAATTCCTTTACACAAAAACAAATGGGACATCCAAGGCTGTAACAATTATAGAGGTACCAAATTACTTAGTCATACCATGAAGTTAAGTGAGAAGGTGATTAATAAGAGAGTGAGAAAGGATGCATCTATCTCGGAGAACCACATTGGTTTCATGTCAAGAAGGTCCATGACATAAGCTTTACATCTCATTAAAATGTTAATGAAATATTATAGGAAATGACAGCATAGCGTATACATAGTTTTTATTGATTTAGATAAGGCTTATGACAGGTTAGCTAGGGAAATAATGTGGAGTTGTTTAGAAGTTAAGAGAGTTCCTATGACCGATATACAGGTTATTAGAGATAAGTATGAAGGTGTAATGATTATAGAAAGGACAATAGGAGGAGATATAGGATATTTTTCTATTAATATTGGGCTATACCAAGGCTCCTCGTTAAGTACTTTTTGTTTGCAATAGTGATGAATGATCTCACCAAGAATATCCAAGGGGATGTGCCTTTATATATGTTATTTGTTCATGACATTGTTTTAATAAATGAGATAAAAGAGGTTTCAATGTCAAGCTAGAATTTTTATATAGATGCATTAAAATCGAAGGGTTTTAAATTAAGCGAGACTAAGATTGAGTATTTAGAGTGTAACTTCTCAAGCCATAAGGTGGCTTTCAATATGGAGGTAAAGATTAGTTCAAAAGTTTTACCAAAGAAGCAATGTTTTAAGTATTTAGGATCTATCCTCTAAAGCAATGGAGAGATCGACGAAGACATAGTTCACTACATTAGATCAAGGTAGCTTAAATGCAGAAGCGCATTATAAGTTTTATGTGACAAAAAGATACCACTTAAGCTAAAAGGTAAATTCTATCATTTAACGATTAGGCTGGCTGATTGGGATTTGGTTGTATGTAAGTTTTAATTATTAACCCTCAATAATCTGCAAACGTATGGTTCATTAGCGTAATACCAAAGGTGTCGATCCCACGAGGAGGGAACTAATCTAATCCTAAAATCTAAGGCCCGAAACAAATAACAGAAATTCGAGATGCAACGAAACTAATACAATAATTTAATTCAATCAATTAAGTTAAGAATCAAACAAGAAAATACTAATTATTAAGCAATTTACAACACACCCAAGAAATCAACCGAAGGAAATTACTAGTTGAGAGAAAAGGAATTTTACCTGTTCTTAATGCTAACCTAAATGATTATGAATTATTGGATCGTTAGTTTTAGACTATCGATTACTCTCTCTTGAGTTATAGTCCCTAACCCTAAATCATAAATCCTAATCAGATTATGGAGGTTGCAACCTCTCAATTCACAACCTATCCAAAACCTTAATTAGCTCTAAATTTCTCTAATAAACTATTGAAAACCTATATGAGATCTCTCTCTGCATAAATTATCGGTTTGATTTAATTCTGGATTCTATTAAATCAGCTAGCTCTCGTTAGTCCAATTTAATTATTTTTTATTCAATTCACCCTCTCAGTTTATTATCAAATTATGCAATAGCATAATCAAACCATAATAATATCCAATAAACAGATAAACAATCAGAATCTCATTAATTCAAGAATAAAATTCCAAAGGTGAGTTTAAAACATCCTCAACATTCTAGATCCTACCATCAACTGTTGAATTCAATTCTATATAATAATAAAATTGAAAAGAACAGGAAATCTAATCTAAAATGGATGCGGGAGGAAGTGATGTCTGGAAACCTCCTGATCCGGGAAGTACTTTGAGTCAGCTTCTTCTTCTCTTCTCTCTTCTTTCTTCTCTTCCTCTATATCTCAATGATCTCTCTCTACGGTTTCTTAAGTTGGCTGATGCAGAAAGCCCCTCTTCTCTACCCCTTTATGTTCTTTTTATACTTCTTTATGTTTTGGGTAACCTTAGGGTTTTTTTAGGGTCTGAAAGGTTTAAAAAATCCCTCAAAACTTGACGTTCATGAGTGTCTACATGTCTGCCTGATGCAGTCCATGACCGTAACCCTACAGGCCATGATTGTGGCTTACATCTAAGCCTTCTGTCACGATCGTGGCATGCAAGTCACGATCCTGGGCCAAACCTGGAGCTTCTGTCACGATTGTGGGCCATTGTTTTGGCCCAAATGTCTCTAAAACTCCTTCGTTCTTCGATGTTAACCCTAAAACACTAGCAAACACACCAAGGTACCTCAAAAACATAAAATTTAAGCTGAAAAGCTTATACTAACCTTTAAAACACTTAAAACATAAATACTTAACAAAATAACAGAATTCTAACCTAAACATATACTAATGATTGAATTAACAGCTAAACATATATCAAAGTATGCCCTAAAACACAATATAATTTACACTTATCAACATCCCCACACTTCGAAATTTGCTTGTCCTCAAGCAAACAAAACACAAACAACACAAAATTATAAAGCACACAATGCAATAATGAGACAATGGCTTCAACTTAGCCAAACAAATTTAACTATAAACATAATCCTTCAAGTCGTTCTAACTTATTGGCAAGTAAAATTTGCATCTAAGTACCTTGGACTAAATATACAAACTAATCAAAATTTTAATGTTGAATCTATTCACCTCTATCACTTGCACACACACATTGATAATCATTTAGTCAAAACAAAAGTGTAGTTATTACTCAGTAGGTTTTTATGATAAATTAAGCTACTAACAAGTTTGGAAGGTTTTTTATTTGAAAATAGTCTTTTTGTTAATTTTTCTTTGAGGACATGAACCTAGTATTTTTACATATAGGCAAATATTTATGATGAATGTCGATTCGGTTACTCAACTAAGTCATGTTGTTATTAAGTTGCTTCGTTGGAATGTCATTATAGCCTTTTTACACGAAGGCACACATTTGTGATGCGTGTCGATCTAGTTACTCAGCTATATCACATTTTCAACTGGCTACTAGCTCTATTCATAACCCAAAGGCCAGCGGAATGGTTATTTTAGTTAAAATTATACAACCTTTCTTTTTAACACAAAATTTTGCCTATCTTATTACTTTAGCTAATCATTCTCGTGAAAATGTACTAATAATGTCACTTATTTGATTAACCTAAAATTATAAATGAGTATAGAAAATTCCTAGGGTAAATGGACTAACATTGTATCCTAATTAGCCAGTATATTTAGCTAACATCGTATCCTAATTAGCTAGCATATTTAGCTTTAAGTAACCTAGGCCACTAATTTTACAAGCTAATAAATTTTCACAACTTAAAAGACTATGCTTTTAATAGCCGATTTCCAAAACATACTAAGGGCTAGAACCTAGAACATTGCACATGGGTTATAGCATTGAGAATTTATGAAATGCATTTCATTCACACGCATATCATTAACATACACAAATTAATTATGATTTTGTACACAAAGCAAAGATAGTATATGCACTCAATTGACATATTCCAGGGTATGAAAGATTTAAAATGAACATGATGTGAATTGTGAATTGTTATGTCTTAAATTTTTGTTTGATTGGATTCCAATTGTTAATTTGGAGTTAAATCTTATGAATTGGGAGATTGATGAATTAATATATATATTTGGACTAGGATAAATGCCAAGTGATAAGATAAATTGACAAATGAAAAATTAGGATGACTAGGACTATAAATTGAGTGACATTTGGCATAAATAAATGAGTGACAAATGGATTAGTAATTAATTGACAAATGCATCAATTGTTGAGTGACATATGGACTAAATACTAGGTGATAAATGGCAGCATATTAAGTGGGCAAATGGCTTACATGCCTTATGACATATGTCATTAAAAGAGGATGACATCTTACACCTAGTTGAATTAAACTAATGGAGCAAATGTTCACCATCTTCATTCTTCCTCTCCACCAAAATTGCATTAATCTCATCTCTCTTCTTTTTGGTTTATCCTTCATAAAATAGCCAAAGAACCAACTCATAGTTGTCTTCATCTTGTTGCCAAAATCAACTTAGTTTCACCTTCAATTTGTGATAATCTTGCATGGAGGACTAGTTAACTTGATATATTGAGCTGGAATTATAACTTAACAGGTAGAAATTTGATCTTTATGGTATGGTTTAATAGAATGATAATGATGATTGAATTGGAATGAAATGTATACGATTTTGATGATGAAGTGTGTTGGAATATATTGAATGAACTTGGATGTTTTTATGCTTGTTCCTTGATGTGTAAAAACCATGGCTTATAGGATATTATATGGATGAATTAGACTAAGATTTGAAGTAGAATAAAGCTGAATTTATTCTAAAGAAAAATGCTAATGGAATGTTCTCGAAATAAGAAAGAATTAGGACTATATGCATGATAATGAATGGATACTTTTCTGGTATGTTTTTACATATACGAAAATGGTAGTTTATGGACTGCTGTATGGATGATTTAAGTTGGGAATTGAAGTATAATTGATGAGGAATTCATGCTAAAGATAGGTTTTATTAAGGTGTTTTCAAATCTGGAAAATTTGAGCTGTAAGTGTGTTGCAAAAGAATGAATGTTAATGATATAAGTGAGCAGAATTTTGTAAGCCTTAGTGTAACCAATTTGGAAGTTTAATTAACCTGAAATGAAGTAATCTTAAGGGAAGTGAAATCTGGAAATTTTCAGATGTTAACGATGTCTTTAAACTTATTAAATTTGTGAGGTATTGAAGGTAGAAAAGTTACCCACATTAGTGATGTTGATGACAAATTCTGGAATTTTAATTTCAACTTTGTGTACATGTTGAACTAGCTGGGAAATTTCACTCTAAATTGTTACATTTGGACTTGATTAAGGTTAAGAATGAGCCTAGATTGTTTCTTAACTATTTGGTTAAGATCTTGGTAAGTTTATGTAGTTGATTGATGTCATAATCTAAATAATGGACTGTTTAGATGTGTTGAGTTCAAATATGGAAATTCTGATTTAATGTATGTAAGGCATGGATAAATGAGTATTGAAGAACATAGGGTCATTATGAATGAGAAGAGTATATGTTTCTCGAAAAAGTTTGGTGAATGTATAGATTTAGTTTACTAAAATTTCAAATTTAAATTAACAATTATGTGTGTATTATAAGAAACTTTTGGATAATGGAAATGTTTAAGGATAACTGTAAAGTATGGTTAATGAATTTGGAGTGAATCAAGCTAATTTAAAGATACAAACCTGATTGCAAAATGGTAGTATACAAAGCATGATTTTCGATTGGTCAAAATTTATGAATAGTTACATACCTGGAAAGGTCAATTGAGCATGCGTTATATATATATATATATATATATGTATGTATGTATATGATTGAATATTCATATGATTGATCAAATTAGTAATGAGTAAAATATTTGTGTATTACATGATTAAAGAAGTACAAGTTGAACGTCAGCATCTAGACATTGCTGGATCTAGAGTGTACTGTAAGTTAATGTTTTCTTACTATGATTGATTTGTTTCTATTTAAATTTTTGTTATTGAACTATTACTGATATGATTATGATAATTTCATACATTGATGGTCTGAGGAGATTGATATTCGGGAATGTATTAGAAGTGCTTCCTAATTGAATGTGAATTTAGAAAATGTATACTTAATGAAAGGTTGAATGCTAGACTTAGATCCGATGAATATGATAAATGACTGTGGGTAATGAATGAAAGTTATTGATTTCATAAAATGAGAATTGATGCATTTCATTACATTGTTATGCATGATCAGATAAAGGAGTTGTGATCTGAGTGACCACTGAAAAAGAGCTTAAAGCTTATAAATGTGCACAAAGAGCCATAAGCTCAGTTATTAATGAGTCCGGTATTCATAATAGGTATAGGACAGAATGTGAAATAAGCCCGGTATTCATAATAGGTACATGACAGAATGTGAAATGAACGTGGTATCGATAATGGATACGAGGTAGTAAATAGGCGCTTGGTCACAACAAAATAAAAATGAAAGTAGAGTCACATGTTAATTTGTGTTTATATACATACATGTACCATGTGAAAGATTGCAATGAATTACTGATTTGTGACGATATAATGATCTGCAATATTTATGTACATGTTGATGATATGAATGATTGAGATAAATGATCAGATTATTCTGAAATGAGTATATGAAATGTGTGAAGTTTATGATGTATTGTTGAGATGAGGTATATTGTGAATTTGGTTTCATATCAGTGATGGTTCACTCACTGAGTTCACAAATTCATCAAAATTGCAACGTTGATTTTAAGGTACAAGGAAGACCTAGTTTTTAAGGCAAACAAGTAGTGTCAATTTTGGGAAACAAGAATGGCTCAAAAGTTTGGTCAGCTGATATTTGAGGAGTTGTAGATTGTGTTTATATAGTTTCTCATTTTATATAGAACTTTTTGTAAAAGAGTAGTAAACACCTAAATGTATTTGTTGATGGAAATATATGAATTATGTTTTGTAATGCCACAATGTAAATTATGTTTATGAATAAAATGAGAACAACTGATCCTTCGACTACTTATGTTCTGTATGATGCCATAACAAGTGAATGTATTTGCTCTAAAATGCCATTTTCATAGGGTATGTTCTTGAATGTTCTTTGGATATTTGGGCATATGCTCTATGGTAGTGGTTTATTACATTTTTAGTATCAGAGCATGGTTTGGCACCCATAAGGACAGATATAAGCATGTAAACACGATATATAATGAGAGACTCGTTTAGTGATCACACTTATTGTTTGATATAGGTCATATGCTATAAGAGATCGAGTCACAAAGTTAGCTAACCTTAAGTCCATAAGAGCCAATAGAAAGTCAACAGTACCTTAATTTGAACAAATATCTATGAGAATTCCTTAGAGGAGAGAGAGGAGATATGATAAACTTAGGAAGCAGAGGGTTGTAGGCTTCTATGGAAGTATAAATCCTGCAGAGGTAGAACGTTGGTTCAAAATAACAAAGCGGGTGTTTAACAAGATGGACTGCTAGTTTGATGAGAGGTTTGACTATGTAGTCTCGTTACTGCTAGGTCCGACTTATCAATGGTGGAAGACTATTCCTGGCAGTTCTGCCTAACCTTGTAAACTGACATAGGAAGACTTCCTGCGGGTTTTTAAGGAGAACTATAGGCCAAAGATCTACTTGGATAGGAAGATGAAGGATCTCCTAGATTTGACACAGGGGAGTCTTACTGGAGCTGAGTATGAGGTGCGGTTTAATGAGTTAATGGCATATGCTACTGCTTTGATTCTGAATCAGTAAGATAAATGTAGGTGGTTTGAGGATGGACTGAATATAGAAATTAGGATGAGATTGGTTATTACCAATCTCAGTAGTTTTATTGGACTACAAGCTGCCTCAATTCGAATTGAACAAGTATTAAAAGATAGACAAGGAGAGTATAGGCAGGAGTTCAGAATGAAAGAAAGAGTGAGTCTCAAGCTGATTCTGGAAGGAGATTCAATAAACGCCAGAATATATCGTTTCAATCACAGACTAGATTGAGACAGTCAGGGTTTAAACCGAGAGGTAGTGGTAGAGGTCAAGTATAAGGAGGGTAGACACAATAGATGCCTAGTTATGAGCACTATAGAAAGAAACATAGCGGGGAATGTTGGAAGGTATCGAGAGCTTGTTTTCGTTGTGGCTCTTTTGAGCACCAAATTTGAGACTGTCCTGCGACTTTGGTACCACAATTTGGAGTGAGAGGGGGATTAGTGACTGAGATGACTATCCAGTAAAGTAGAGCTAGTGGAGTAGGATAGAGAAGTAGAGGTAGAGGTAAAACAAAATCAGCAGGGCCTAGTGTCAGGACTAAGATATGGAGTAATCAACCGCAATCTCAGGCCAGAATCTTTTCCATCAACAAATAGGAGGCCCAGAACTCCCCAGATGTTGTTATACGTGTGTTACATGTCTTTAATTTTAAGGTATTTGCATTGTTAGATTTAGGATCTACACATTCATTCATCACACCACATCTAGCATCTAAAATGCATTTACTCGAGAAAGATGTTAAAATGTGACTTAGAGGTGAGTACACCGGTAGTAGTATAATAATGATTTGAGAAGTTTGTAAAGGGTGCATTATTCAAGTTGATTCGGTAGAGTTAGAAGCTAATTTGATAGTATTGCAATTAAAGAAGATAGATCTCATTTTGGGTATGGACTGTCTCACTACACATAGGGTTATGATGAACTGTTACACTAAGGAGGTGTGAGTCTCCCACTTAGCCAAGAGTAATATTTCGAGGTGTTAGTCAAGCAATGCTAGCCAAATTAATTTCCTCAATGAGTGATTTTAGACTGATTCGAAGTGGATATAAGGCTTACTTGGCCTATATGATTGATACTGAAATGAATAGACAATTCAGAATATTCTTGTTGTTAGGGATTTTTTGGATGTATTCCCTACTGGATTACCAGGTGATAGGGAAACAAATTTTACTATTAACTTAGTTCCAGGTGCTGCTCATATATCTATGCCTTCGTATAAGATGGAACTTGTGAAACTTACGTAACTTAAGACCCAATTGTAGGAATTGTTGGATAAGGGTTTTAGCAAACCTAATGTGTCACCTTGGGGAGCTTCGATTTTTGTAAAGAAGGATAGGACTTTGAGATTGTGTATTGATTATAGGCAGTTGAATCGAGTGACAGTAAAGAACAAGCATCCTTTACTAAGGATAGATGATTTATTTGATCAGTTAAAGGGAGCTCTGGTGTTTAATAAATTGGATTTAAGATTAGGTGATATCAGTTGAACATAGTAGAAGCTGATGTAACAAAGCGCACTCAATACCAAATATAGGCACTTTGAGTTTTTGGTGATGCCTTTTGGGTTGACAAATACTCCAGTAACTTTTACGGCATTGTTGAATAAGGTATTTCAACCTTACTTAGATCATTTTGTGATTGTATTCATAGACGATATTTTGGTGTATTCGAAGAGTAGAGAGAAACATTATGAGAATTTAAGGCTAGGCTTACAAATAATGAGAGAGAAGAAATTGTTAGTGAGTGTGAATTTTGGCTTGATCAAGTAGTATTCTTGGGTCATATAGTATTTGGATAGGGCATACAGGTAGACTCAAAGAAAGTTGAGACAGTGATGGAGTGGGAAGCTCTGAGAAAATATATGAGATTTAGAGTTTTCTTGGACTAGCAAGTTATTACAGGAGGTTTATTGAGGGGTTTCCATTGATCTCAGCCTCTTTGACAAAGCTTCTAAAGAAGAATGTACCTTTCAGATGGACTAATAAATGCTAAAGGAATTTTGAGGAATTAAAGCATCAGTTAACTACAACACCAGTGTTAGCTATTCCATCTAGATCTGGAGGATATATAGTATATAGTGATGCTTCACACCAGGGGTTGGGATGTGTTTTAATGCAGTATGGTTGAGTGATTGCATATGCATCGAGATAGTTAAGGCCTCATGAGTTTAAATATCTGGTTCATGATTTGGAGCTTGTTACAGTGGTGTTTGTTTTGAATATTTGGAGACATTATCTGTATGGTGAAACATTTCATATATTCATAGATCATAGAAGTTTAAGATATTTGTTGAGTCAGAAGGAAATGAATATGAGATAAAGGTTATGGATTGAAATGCTTAAAGATTATGATTGCACGATTGAATAACGTCCTAGTAAAGCTAATGTGGTGACTGATGCATTAAGTAGGAAATCCAATAGTAGTGTGGCTCAAGTTCAAAAATCAAGATTACCAAACCTAGTCTAACTGAGAGCATTGAATGTTGAGATGAATTTGGGGCATAATGAAGCATTGTTGGCTACATTAAAGCTTAGACCAGTATTGATGAAAGGATTAGAAAGGCTCAAAGCAAGGATCTAGAATTTGTTAAACTTATTAAGAAGTTGAAACAAAATCCAAATTCTGAGTTTGAAATGAGGGATGATGCATTGTGGTTGAAGTAAAGATTATGTGTACTTGATGTGGATGATCTGAGAAAAGAGATTTTATAAGAAGCACATATAGTAGCTTCTGCTGTGCATCCTAGTACTACCAAGATGTACAATACTCTGAAACCTCATTTCTGGTAACCAGGGATGAACAAGCAAGTGGTAGAGTATGTTGCCAAATGTTTGACTTGTCAACAGATTAAGGCAGAGCATCAGGGTCTGATTGGGAAATTACAGTAACTACTTATTAAGGAATGGAAATGGGAAAGAATTACTATAGTTTTCCTTATGAGTTTGTCGAGGACTCCGAGGCAACATGATGCTATATGGGTCATTGTTTACAAATTGATGAAGTCGGCTCATTTCTTACTTGTGAGATATAATAACACACTGGATCAGTTAGCTCATAAGCATGTTAATGAGGTGGTATGATTATATGGAGTTTCAGTGTCCATTGTATCGGACTGGGACCCTAGATTTACTTCAAGAATAAATGTTAACGACATAAGTGCGTAGAATTTTGGAAGCCTTAGTGTAACCAATTTGGAAGTTTAATTAACCTAAAATGAATTAACCTTAAGGGACATGAAATCTAGAAATTTTCAGATGTTATTGATGTCTTTAAGCTTGTGAAATTCGTGAGGTATTGAAGGTAGAAAAGTTACACATATTAGTGATGTTGACGATAAATTCTAGAATTTTAATTTCAATCTTGTGTACATGTTAGGAATGAACCTAGATTCTTTCTTGATTAATTGGTTAAGATCTTGATAAGTTTATGTAGTTAATTGATGTCATAATCTAAAGAATGGGCTATTTTGATGTGTTGAGTTCAAATCCAGAAATTTTGAGTTATTAAAGGAATAAATAAGTCTTTTAATGAAAATATGATCTTTAGGACATGAATAATCTGTATAAGGTATGAATGAATGAGTATTGAAGAACATAGGGTGATTATGAATGAGAAGAGTATATGTTGTTGGAAAAATTTTGGTGAATGTATAGATTTAGCTTACTAAAATTTTAGATTTAAAATAACAATTGTGTGTGTATTATAAGAAGCTTTTGGATCATAAAAATGTTTAAGGATAAGTGTAAAGTATGGTTGATGAATTTAGAGTAAATCAAGCTAATTTAAAGGTACAAACCTGATTGCAAAATTGTAGTATACAAAGTATGATTTTTGAACGGTCAAAATTTATAAATAGTTACATGCCGAGAAAGGTCAATTGAGCATGCATTAAACATGACATTCATACATATATCTATCTATCTATCTATCTATCTATCTATCTATCTATCTATCTATATATATATATATATATATGCATAATTAAATATTCATATGATTGATCAATTTAGAAATGAGTAAAATATGCATGTACTGCATGATTAAAGAAGTACAAGTTGAACGTCAGTATCTAGATATTGTCAGATCATCGAGGCAATAGTTTATCTGGAGCGTACTGTGGGTTAACCTAGATGTTTTCTCAGCAAGATTGATTTGTTTCTATTTAAATTTCAGTTATTGAACTGTTACTAGTATGATTGTGATAATTCCAGACATTGATGGTTCGAGGAGATTGATATTCGGGAATGTATTGGGAGTGTTTCCTAATTAAATGTGAATATGGAAAATGTATACTTAACGAAAGATTGAATGCTGGACTTAGATATGATGAATATGATAAATGATTGTGTGTAATGAATGAAAGTTATTAATTGCATATAATGAGAATTGATGCATTTCATCGCATTGTTATGCATGATCAGATAAAGGAGTTGTGGCTGGAGTGACCAGTGAAAAAGAGTTTAAAGCTTAGAAATGTGAACAAAGAGCCATAGGCTCAATTATTAATGAGCGCGTTATCCATAATGGATACGGGATAGTAAATAGATGCACGGTCATAACAAAACAAAAATGAAAGTGGAATCACATGTGTATTTTTATTTATATACATACATGTATCATGTGAAAGATTGTAATGAATTACTAATTTGTGATGATATAGTGATTTACAATATTTGTGTACATGTTATTGATATGAATGATTGAGATAAATGATCGGATTATTATGAAATGAGTATATGAAATGTGTGAAGTTCATGATGTATTGTTAAGATGAGGTATATTGTGAATTTGGTTCTATATCAATGATGTTTTATGTTCTGAATTGAGTGAGCACATCGATGATGGTTCGCTCACTTAGTTCGCAAACTCATCAAAATTGCAACGTTGATTTTCAGGTACAAGGAAGACCTAATTTCTAAGGCAAACTAGTTGTGTCAACTTTGGAAAACAAGAATGGCTCAAAGGTCTTGTCAGTTGATATTTGAGGACTTGTTAATTGTGTTTATGTAGTTTCTCATTTCATGTAGAATATTTTGTAAAAGACTAGTAAACACTCAGATGCTTTTGATGATGTAAATATATGAATTATGTTTCATAATGCCACAATGTCAATTATGATGATGAATGAAATGGGAACAATTAATCTTTTGACTACTTATGTTCTGTATGCTGCCATAATAAGTGAATGTGCTTACTCTAACATGCTATTTTCATAAGGTATGTTCTTGAATGTTCTCTGGATATTCGGGCATATGCTCTATGGTAGTGGTATGTTATAATGTTTAAGGCTAAATCTATCCTGTTAGGTCTTTTCCATTAGCGCGTTGACACAATTCACATTATGCAACCTAAACAAACTATCATACATAATGCCAAATTTACACTCAAGGTAAAAACACACAACCCTCCCTACACTTAAACAAAACATTGTCCTCAATATGAGAAGGGTACATAAACAAACTAGGGAAATAAAACACAATATACGTAAACATAAGAAGAAAAAACTAACAAAAATGAAAAGAGAAGGGTTAGAACACGAGCTCATCAGGGTGATTGAGGTGGAGATGTGTCGGAGGTGGAGACCAAATGTGCTTGATGCTGAGTTGGCTTTCCTATCTTATAATTGATTCAGAGAGAGTAAGCGAATTAGTAGGGCAACGCATTCCAAATCATTGATATTTATTTATGGAAATGAAATAACTTTGATTACATAACAATTTAAATCTACCTTAAGCATTCTAATTTATAGTCATTAGCTTGACCCTATATTATTGGAAATTCAGTCGGGATCAATTATGAGCGGCTTGCTTCTACCCTTTTTGTTGGGCCTTGAATTTTTTATTTTAGTAAACATGATTTGAATGAATTTTGGTATTGTTAGATAAATTGTTTTTGATTGAGGTTAACTATTATGTCAAGATTAGGAGGATTTAATTCATGGATTGATGGAATTAAAGTGCGGATGTTGTAAGGTACATAAGGGTATTTTTAGAAGATGAATTAAGGTTAAAGGAACCTAAGTTATAAGGAAGGGTAAAGTAGACTATAGCATTCATTAAGGGTAAAAAGGGGAAATTAAAATGTTGTCTTGGGATGTGGAAGACCAAAAAGGTGATTGGAGTGAAAAAGAAAAGGACAAGCATTGAAAGAGAGAGAAAGGAGAGAGTTTCGGCGGTTGAAAGAAAGTTAAGCTAGGGTTTGATTTTCTTAGTCTTGAAGAGTGATTTTGAGGATTACTAATTAAGAGAAA
>JANZXR010000007.1:18178474-18209355 GCA_027575705.1 Erythroxylum echinodendron
GTTGTCAAGCATTTTGGTGGGTAATGTATTTATAGTTATTGTGTGATTGAGCAGATTCTTGCCTATATATGTGTGTGTATGCATGTAAAAATTTGCTGAAATGTGTGATTATAAAAAATGCTTATGATTTATGAGCCTTGATTTTGTTATGCCATTGAACAATGTCATGGCATTATGTTTGAATGAAAACACAAATAAGCATAAAATCTGAACATATGAGTAAATGAATATGTGCTTTGTTTGGAAAGAGTGGAACCATTCTGTTCATCATGTTCACGTTGACAAGAGCCTTCTCCCGGCTACACACTTGTGGCATATGAGCTCCGAAAAAGGACTCATTCTGTTCATGGGGTAAACTTCGGTTTCTCCATTCTATCCATAGAACCCTCGAGCCATTTGTTTGTGCATTGCATCTATAAATTGTCAAGCATTATGTGTTCTGTATTATTCTGTTTATTTGAAATATGCTTAAATTTGTGCTAATTGTTGATGGCTATAAGTATATTAGCCACTGAGCTGTGTAGCTCAACCCCCTTTTCTTCCCTCCTCAGGTGCAAACTAAGACGATAGTGATCCCTGCAAGGCATCGAAACCCCCTCATTAGTTAAAGACATTTGGACTAAGTCATCCCTATAATAGCTCATTTGGCATATCATTATAGAGCATTTTGTATTTTGGTTTAAGTTGATGTGTAATCTGTTTTGTAATAACTCTGACAGTAATTTGAAAATGGATATAATGAAATTGAATTTGTGGTATGATTCTGTTATTTTAAAGGTTTGAATGATGAAAAGTGTAAGTGCATGCTTTGCTTGACGAATTTGCCAACTGGTATTAGTTTTAGAATAGCACGTAAGAATGGGAAGGATCGCATGTGAAAAACATAGACGAAAGGAATCATCTGTGATAACGTCACAACACAGAGGCAAGGAGGAATAGAAGGGAGAAGTATCGTCTGTGTTGACGTCACAACACAGAGGCAAGGAGGAATAGAAAGGATAAGTATCATCTGTGCTAACATCAGAATACAGAGGCAAGGAAAATATGAAGGAGAAGTATCGTCTGTACCGACGTCAGAACACAGAGGCAAGGAGGATTAGTAAGGAGAAGTATCCTCTGTGCTAACGTCAGAACACAGAGTAAAGGATAAATCAAGAGTAAAAGTATCGTCTGTGATAATGTAAGAACACAAAGGACATGCCATCACACAGAAAATAGAACAGAGAGGATAGACCACACACGATAAGTGGTCAACCTAGAAGAAAAAAAGTCAACACAGAGGATAGAACATAAAGGATAGACCACAGACGATAAGTGGTCAACACAGAAGATAAAAGTCAACTACAGAGGATAGACCACAGACAATAAGTGGTCAACACAGAAAATAAAAGTCAACTATAGAGGATAGAACACAGAGTATATCATAGGCCATGGATTATAAGAAGGAGTTAAGAAGTGATATTATTTGAAGAGTATCGTCTGTGTTACTGTACACAAGATTCGTCTGTGTTACTGTACACAGATTCCTCTGTGTTACTGTTCACAAGGATTCGTCTGTGTTACTGTTCATAGGCTTCCTCTGTGATGCTGTTCACAAGGATTCGTCTGTGTTACTGTTCATAAGGATTCGTCTATGTTACTGTTCACAGACTTCCTCTGTGTTACTGTTCACAATATCATCTGGGTTACTGCTTATGGTTATCTTCTATCCTATTTTTGACCATTCAGATGTAAAAACTGACCTTTGAGATCTTCATGAAAGTTGTAGCTCTTGAAATCCTTTTTCAAACTATCTAAATAAATTCTGAATTGGATGTCTATAGCAAAAGTTATACTAACAACCCCGAAGCATGTATATATGTAAAGTGTGGACTCGCCAACGCTATTCCTTGAGGTATTCGGGTTGAAATGGATAAATGGATAGTCGAAGAGAGGAGCTGAGCAAAAAAGGGGAGTTTTGAATGCAAGTATGGGTGATGAATGTGTGTTATAAGTACGCGACGTCTTGTGATATCAGAGAAAAGAAGATAATTCGATAATGGTCAAGGTGTTCTCTATGGGATATAAAACTCACATATTAAGATATTCTGCATAAGAGTTGGACTTCGGAAACGGGGTCCAACACTTTTCATTCAACATCAGTTTTGTAGCATGTAAGTAAGCTACAAATTGCAAAATGATCAAAAGGAAAATGTTGATAAAATTATGAAAATTAATTAAGTTCATTAATATCCTTTTTTCAAATTAACTATCAACAAAACAGAGAATAACAAAATTCCCTGAATATTTCATGTAATCCAATAGTTTGCCCGGCAAAAGGTTGAGTTGTACTCTTTTTAGTTCTTCCACATTTACCCTCATCTCCTCTTCTTCTTTAGCCTCTTAAACAGAGACTTCCATAGCTTCTTCAAATATGAAGTCCATTGTCATTTGGTCTTTGTCCTCTCATTCCTTCAAAGATTATAGCACATTAATTTTTCTGAATGATTCAGTCTCCTTTGGATTCTTTAATACATCATTCATGTTGAATGTCTCTTGGTTATCACTAATCCGAATGTTGAGTGTCTCTTCATGAACATCTACCTAAGTTTTTTTTATGTTTAAGTATAGTATATCAAGAATTGGTGGATAATTGGGAGGGTTGGCATTCTTTTCTTCATCGTCTTTCCTCGTCTCTTGGTCTTCTACAAAATGAGGCTTAGCTTGGTGTTCCATTGGTTCTTTTAGCTCTTCCACATTCTTAAATGTGATAGCCTCATATTGCTCTCATTGATTTAATTCTATATTGCTTAAAGAGTCTTCCGCACTTGTCTTACAAAATTCGCAAGAAAGTTGTCTCACTTGAATCACCAGGTTGTGAATAGAAGAGGCATGATTTTCTGTTACTTGATCAATTTGCTCTTCTAGTCTCTTCTAGGTCTCTTCTATGTCTATTAGCTTATCCAAGATTTTATCCAATTTGTAATCCCATGAATTGGACTCATCTTGTTGAAATTCTAATAAGTATTGATGTCCTATGTGGGTACTTACATTGCTAGACCAATGGAAATTTTGGTGGTTCTGCCACTCCGAAATGTACATGTTTATATAAAGATGATGATTTCTTTAACTAAATTAGGGCTCATTGAAATTCGTAAGAGTTCTTTTCTCTCTATAATATATATCCTCCAAGATCATTATTTTCATTTTTTCTTGATGTATAATTTTATGGATTCTTCATCGTTATGTCCAATTCAATGTATTTTCAACTTTTCACCTAAACTTTCTACACTTTTTTCACAAAAGATTGTGAAAAAGCCTTAGACTACAAGAATTAAACAAATCTAAACCTCCCCAACAACCGTGCCAAAAACTTAATTGGGGTTTGGTTGTGTCTAAGTTTTAATTATTAACCCTCGATAATCTGCAAGCGCATAGTTTGTTAGAGTAGTACCAAAGGTGTTAATCCCAAGAGGAAGGAACTAATTTAATCCTAAAATATAAAGCTAGAAACAAATAACAAAAATTCAAGATGCAACGAAACTAATACGAGAATTTAATTAAATCAATCAAATTAAGAATCAAGCACAAAAATACTAATTACTAAGTAATTTGCAACACACCTAAGAATCAACCAAAGGAAATTACCAATTGAGAGAAAGGGAAATTTTCCTATCCTTAGTGCTAACTAACTGATTATGAATTATTGGATTGTTAGTTCTAAACTATCCTAGGTTGATTACTCTCTCTCAAGTTATAACTATTAACCCTAAATCCCTAATTAGATTATGGAGTTTGTAATCTCTCAATTCACAATATATCCAAAAACCTAATTAGTTCTGAAGTTTTCTAATAAACTATCGGAAACATATATAAGATCTCTCTCTGCAAAAATTATCAATCTGATTTAATTCTAGTTTTTATTAAATCACCTAACTCTCATAAGTCTAATTTAATCGTTTTTCATTCAATTCACCCTCTTAGTTTATTATCGAATTATATAATAGCAGAATCGAACCACAACAATATCCAATAAACACATAAAGAATTAGATTCTCATTAATTCAAGAATAAAATTTTGAAGGTGAGTTTAGAACATCCTCGACATTCTAGATCCTATTATCAACTGTTCAATCTAATTCTATATTATAATAAAACTAAAAAAACAAGAAATACAATATAAAATGGATGACGAGAGGCAGCGATGTTGGGAAACCTCCTGATCTGGTAAGTATGTCAAGTCAGCTTTTTCTCATTTTCTCTCTTCCTTCTTCTCTTCCTTTATCTCTCAATGATCTCTCTGTAAGGTTTCTCAAGGTGGCTAATACAAAAAGCCCCTCTTCTCTGACTCTTTATGTTCTTGTTATACTTCTTTATGTTTTTGGTAACCCTAGGATTTTTTTGAGGTCCGAATGGTCCAAAAAATCCCTAAAAACTTGATGTTCGTGAGTGTCTGCACTTCTGCCTGATAAGCCATAATCGTAGGCCAAACCTGGATCTTCTATGGCCATTGTTTCCGCCTGAATGTCTCTGAAACTCCTCTGTTCTTCGATGTTGACCCTGAAACACTAGCAAACACATCTAGGTACCTCAAAAACATAACATTTAAGCTCAAAAGCTTGTATTAACCATTAAAACACTTAAAACATAAATAATTAACAAACTAACACAATTCTAACCTAAACACATACTAAATGATTGAATTAACGGATAAACACATGTCAAAGTGTGGTAGAAATAAGGATGCTCCATTCGATGGGTAACCTTGGTAGAAGAAGTAAGGTCAAGAATGTAATGGTAAGAGATAAATTTAAAAGTGGCTAATATTAATGAAAATTTAAGAGAGGTAAGACTTAGGTGGTTTGGGCAAGTTAAAAGGAGACATCATGATGCTTCAATGAGAAGATGAGATAAAATTGTATAAAGGGACTGTAAGAGGAAAAATGAAGGCTTAGAAGAATTAGAGGGGGGTGATTAAGAATGCTATGATTATGCTATAACTTACAGAGGACGAGGCCTTTAATAGAAAACTTTAACATACTAGGATACGATTTAAGTATCTCATATAAAGAGGCATTTCTCTTTCTCATAGGTCTTATAAGTATTTTCCTTCGAGTCTTATATCTTATATTTAGTCTAAACATTTAATATGTAGTACTTTTCTCTAAGTTATTTAACCTAAATATTTCCTTACTTAACCTAAACTTTTTTTGTATCAACTTGTTTATTTTATTTATTTACTTGTTTTCTATCTTTTTTATTTTTTATTTTTTACTTATTTTATCTTTTATTTTTATTCTTGACCTTATTCTATATTTATTGTATCATTTATTTTTATATTTTTATTTATATGTACGTATGTATTTATATTTATTTTATTATTATTATATTTTATGTCTACTTTATTTTATTACTTTATTATTTTAATATTTTTTATATATGGATCGAAATTAGCCTCTCTACTAGTGAAGGGTAAGGCTGCATACTTCTGGACCTCAAATGACCTCGCGTATCAATTGGACTTCTACTAGATTGTTGTGTTGTTATTATTTACCTATATAATTAGAGTCAACATATCATTTGATAATAAAGTCTAATTCTTATGTTATAATGTGACATTAGAGGCCCCTTAATATATCTTCGAGTCCTCTTTACAACGATCATATTATCACCAATCACTCTCATTATATGTGCAATGTTTGATCTTGAACAAATTGATAAAGAACATTAAACTCCATACTGATGTATATGATACTAGACAGTTACCCATCCTGTCATCTTCATTGTTAGGACTTGTACTAGACGAAAACTTGAAATTAACATCAATAAAGATTGATATTGGCTTACAATTATGTATGTTTAAACATTGCAAAACCATTCTAGGCAGTTTTTTTAGAAATTCAAATTCCTATTATTTATGTTTGAATGAATATACATCCCTCAAATCTTGTTTAAGCTCGAATACTTCAATTGAAGTTCCTTAATCCAATGCTACTTTAATCTTTAACATAACCTTTATTGAGGCTTACAACTAATATATTGTGTACATACAATAGTAAGATAATAAAATCATTATCATCAAAACTCTTAAAGTATGCACAAGGATTTGCATTAGGTATATTATATCTAAAGATCTTGATAAAGAAGTCAAATATATTATACCAACACCTCAATGCCAATTTAAGACCATATAGAGATTTATTTAACCTATATACCAAGTTCTTTTTTTCTTTTTCTTTAAAACCTTTTGGTTAGAGCATATAATTTTTTTAATATCTCCATTGAAAAAGTTTCACATCTATTTGTTCTAAATATAAATTAAACATAGCACACTTTGCTAAGATTATCATGATTATAAGAAGTTAAACCACAGGAGATATTTTATTGAAGTTAATTCTTCACTTTTTAGTATACTATTTCACTGCACGATATCACTTAACTTGATTGTTACCATTTTCCTTGATCTTGAAGATCTATTTATTACTAATTAGTTTCTTTTCTTATAATAATAGTACAAGTTCTCAATTTTTATTATTTTTTTAAAGAGCTTAAATTTCTTTCTACATTGTTGTCATTTGCTAAGAGGCATTTAAATTATTAAGCACTTCTTGAAAAGTTATTAGCTCTCTACCATCTCTTAAAAGGTAGTATGTTACATTACCTTCCATTATATAATTTGAGTGCCAATTTGGTGGTTTTTTACTTTTGAACTTCTTAAGCTTCATATGCAATAGATTATTAAACATCATAATTTCATACTACTTCAAAAGAAGTCTTTTGTTGAAATTCCCTTTTGTAATTATATCATAGTCTTTAAACTTCTTCAAAAATACTTTTTTCTCCTTCTTCCATTTGTAATTTATTTTCTATAAAGGTTACATCCTCGCTAACCATATCAGGTAGTAGGATCCTATAGACTATTCTTTGGAATTTGAATCCAACTTCATTGTTTCTTTAGTATTATACATCATGTATAAAGGACATTCAAATATATGAAGATTGGAATAATCTAATGGCTTCTTAGTTTACATCTACTTTAGTATATTAAATTTAATTATAATTTATGGAACTAGATTCACCACATAATAGACAATATTTACTATTTTCTACCTAAAAAGCCTTATCTAGGCCTGCAACTCTCAACATTGAATTTTTCATCTCTTACATATTTCTATCTGTTCTACAATTTTATCTTATTTAGGAGTTTATACAATAATTATCTTTCTCTTGATTCCTTCTTAATTACAAAATTCAATAAAATCATTGCTAATATATTTCTCCTTTATTATTCATTCTTACGAACTTAATATTTTTACCATAATTAAATTCAATACAAGCTTTAAAAACTTTGAAGACTAAAAGCAAATATGGTTTCCTCTTTATAAGGTATACTCGATAGCTTTTAGAATCTTCATCAATGAAGCATACAAATTATTTTGTTCCTTTTAGGGATGGACTTGGTTCTTAGCATATACCAAAGAGAATCAATTGAAGAACAATCTTACTTCTTAAATTTGATGTATCTTACTCAATGATACTTACTTGTAACACAATGCTCATAAAAGGGTATTAATACCTATGTAAGCTCAAGGAGTACCTTTTCATTAATAAGGATATTCATTCCTTTTTGTAATATATGTCTAAATTTTTAATGCCATAACATTGAAGATATTCACTTGAATCATTTGAATGTGACTTATGTTTCTACTTCTAGCAATTTATCTTCCTTTGACTTGTACAACTTTACATCTATCTTGTCTCCCTTTATAAGTATAAGTGCACTTTGAATTAACTTCGAAATCTTATTGAAGTTTTCTTTGCATATAAGATCATTTAGTCAATTTAGAGACAACAATTTCTTTTGCAAACCCCTCCATATGTCATACTTTTAAAACATATGAATTGTACCATCATACATCTTCAACTTAAAAGTTACAAAACTAAAAAAATTAGAGAATATTCATCATAACTATACATAGATTCTCTTGAGATAGGTTTATAATGATGAAGCTATTCTCTTTTAAAGGTCATACGAAAAGTAATTTTTGAGTTAAAGACCCATATATCAAGTAGTGAACTCCTATTTTCAATTATTATTATGGCTTTATAATATATAGCTCAAATTTTCTTGAAAATTGAAAATTATGTTATTTAAATTCCATTAATATTTTTTGAGGGACCTTTCATCTCACATTTATAGTATTTTAAAAAAATTATTTAAATTTCGTTAATATTTTGTAAGGGACCTTTCTTCTCATATTTATAGTATTTTAAATTCTTCTTACTTCTTGATTTTAATCATCTATAATTTCAACTCCTATTTAAGTCACATTTTATTGATCTTCCTCTTATAATCGCTAAAACTTTAACTTATAACTAGATTACTTGTCTTCCTTATTCTTATACTAACTTTTTTCCTTTAGAACCATGGCTAAAATACCATCAAAGACTAAGTAGTTTGTAAGAAGATCATTAGTTAAATTGATAATTGGTTAACCATACGAATTAGGTAGATTTTAAAGTAGAAGTATAATACATTCTTATAGATCTATAATATAACCCTATGATGTGAGTTGAGAGAATATAGTATTTAAATCGTTAATGTGCTTAGCCATCGAAGTAGATACTAAAATTTGAAGAGTATAAAGCTTTCTTTGAAAACCTTATCGTAAAGTGACTTGACTTCGTACAACTTTATAAGATGATCCATATCTCTTTTGTTATTTTCTTTTCCTTTACATTTGATAAAACTTCAAATAAAATTAGATGAAGATTTGTAATAGTATCCACGTCTATTTCATTCCATTTGGCATTATCTATAAATTCTATCACCCTTTTGCTAATGGTTACAAGGCAATTATTCTTTATGAGGATAACTATCATCTTTAACTTCTATAATAAGAATATCGTTCTATTGAACTTCTTGATCTTAAATTTTGGTTATCTTGCTTCTATATCAAGCTAATTTGAACTAAAACAAATATTTTCCTTTATTTCACATAAACCATGATTACATATGTTAATAGTACTTAGTACCTTTAAATAATGAATATTGTTATCTTACTTTCCGATATGAAGGTTTCACTTATAATTGCAATCATAAAGTAGTTAGTGGAGTGATTAAAGAGATATACACCTTAATTAGGGTATGATACCACTTATTGGAATAATTAGAGAGATATAATAAGATCATGGTTTAATTAAGATTGGAAGAAATAGGACACACATTATATTACAATAAGTAAAAAAAAGAATTTACGATACAAACACTCACTAACTATAAGTTACAAATAATAATTTGTAATTTAAACCTATAAGATTGAAATTCTCACAAGTTCAAGTATTGCATTCTTAAATTTGTTCGTTGATGCGTGAAACAAAAATATCGATAGGTATTTATAGGTTAATCAAACTAATTTTAACCGTACAATCAATTTGTTATAATTACTACAAATTATAATATTTTCTTTTTACATTGTTTATCTTTATTCAAATATTTTATGAAATATCTAAATTCTTTTGATGTGAAAAATATCTAGATATTATGAGTAATATTTAAATTTTTTAATAGTCTAAACTAGGAGTTTGATGGATGCCTTAATTGAAATGTAAGAAAAAGATGATTTATTCACCATGAATCCTAACAAATCCTTATGGTTGGAAGGTATGAATCTAACCTTTTACAAATACTATTGAGAAATAGCAGGTAAAGATATAACAAAGAAATGCCTCACTATCATTCACAATGGATCATTTTTTAAAAAAGCTCAACTATACAACAATGATATTAATTCCTAAAAGTGAGAAGGCAGAAGCAATACAGAATTTCAATCCTACATCACTTTGTAACGTCCTCAACAATTAGGTGTTAAATATGATGACAAATAAACTGAAAATATGAAACAAGTTCTCGCATCAATAATTTCTTAGGAACTAAATGTCTATGCGACTATAAAAAAATCACTAACAATAGTCTAATAATGGTGGAGAAAATTAAAGAAGGGTTTGTAACACTTAAAATGGATATGAGTAAGGTTTATGATAGAGTTGAATAAGGTTTCTGAGAGCTTACATATATAATGAAGTTTGCTAAGGATTAATTAACTGTAGAATATTATCTGTGATGGATTATGCCCTATAACCAATCAGTTGGTTGTCTTTAAGTGACAAAATAATTTAAAGGAATTATTTATCCTTTACATATTTAGATTTATATGATAAAGTCTATAAGATAATTAATCATTATAAATGAAATTATGATGAGATTTATATTGCATTTATGTAGTATCTCTAAATTGTTCCTAGTCATTATTTTATGAAGACTAGACATTAATAGAATCTAAAAAGACTAACACACATTATGTTTCCACTTATGAGGAAAGTAGATAATCTCATAGGTTAAAATGTGGAGCTACTTAAACGAACTTGTGGGTGTTCATTAGAGAAAAAATTCATTGAACTGGCTATATATGAGAAATCCATTTGGAACATTACTTATATATCTATAAAAATTTCAATTGTGATGATTGTATAAGTGATCATTTGACTTGAGATCTCCAAAGTTATCTTATAAAGAAATTGTTATGTTTTGATACTACTTATGACATATTCTAATTATGCATAGCTCATTCTGTAGTCATTAGATGTAGCATGAACTATATAAAGGTGATTAAGATATGATTCGTCACCTTAAAGTAATTAGGAGTAATGTTATATTGTTCTTGATTAGTATTGATTTAGGCAATTCTTGGTAAAGGTATAATGACATTTTGTAAATAGTTTACAAATATTATTAATTAAATCAATAGCCAATAGTAGAGAACTAATATGATTAGAATCAAAATAGAGTAGACATCAATTCTATGCTCTATGTCTAATTGAAACATTATATGATGAAAAGATTTAATTATATAAAACAATCATGCACAGAAAGGTTAGTTAAAAACACTTTGAGATTCCTAAATATTTAGATTGTCATGATGTGCTGCTAGATGTCAATCTTGATCTATGGATCTAAATTTTTCAATTAGAGAATTAAAGATAAATTAAAGGAACTAAATTTATGTAATCCTAAATATGATTTAGGGTTATAATTTGTATCCATTACCAATATATTTGGGAACCTAATGAGTCCTCACATAAAGAACAGGTTAAAAAGAGCAAAGATATTTTAATCAAGTTGGACTTGATTATAAAGTTTGAGAAACTTTATGATTAAATATGATATATTTAATAAATAATGATCAATATGAGATATTGGATCTTATTTAGGCATCATTGGTATTTAGTTAGAATTATTTGTAATTCTAATTAAAGTTGAATTGAAATTATAATTTAATTTTAATTAAACTACTAAAATGTCCAAAATCTATTATAAATGGGCTTAAGCTCTGATAAAGCTAACACTCCTTGCTTAACCCTCTCTATAAGAGTTACAGAGTTCTTTCAACTTATTCTGTGGATACTGTTAGAGGCCGAACACTTGTGAGGCTAAGGTGGTTAAGATGAATTAGTAAATGGTTCGAGGGATACAACAAGAAAAGGATCAAACTTCAAAATAAGGTATGAACTAAGATTCACACTTTGTTAGAATTTATGTATTAATCATTTTATAGAATTAAAGTGATCTTAGATTTTGGAAAATCAAAACACAAAAAATTGTAATTATTCTGTACACATGGAAATAGATCCCAGCTTGATTTTCCAACAATGTTTCCTATGATAATCGTACCATATTATTTCAAAGACGGGGTTGCGATAATGAGATCTCTTATCCATGTATCTTTTCTTATTATATGCCAAGGATTTATCATCACTAATCAAGTACAAAGATAGGCAAGGTTTGTTACATGAGTGTAAGATAGCTAATGAAATATTTGCATTGAGACAAGGTATGGAAACGACTACAAGGATGGAATAAAAAATGTCTCACACATGGGGACAAAAAGATATTACTGAAAATGGTCACCCAAGCAATGTCAAATTATGTGTCTAATATATGTTAAATACTTATCGAGTTATGAGTAGCAATAGAAAAAATAATGAATTCATATTGGTGGTTCTCTAATTCGACAGTTTATAAAGCAATTAATTGGATGAAATGGGATAAAATATGTCAAAGGAAAGAATGAGGTGGGATGGGTTTCAGAGGAATTCATAACTTTAATATATCATTGTTGAAAATGTGAGTAAAGATTCAACAACTAGCCTTATTCTTTAGTGGAAAGGTGTTCAAGGCTAAATATTATTTGAATTCCACGTTTTTAGAGTCAAAGTTGGGAAGGAAACTAAAATATAAATGGTGAAGCATTTTCACAGTTCAAAGTGTGATTAGAAGGGGAGCTAAATGGATAGTTAGTAATCGAGGTGAATTTTGGTCTGAAAGCAACCTTAGTTGCATGGGGTGACAATCCACATATCTCAACTCTTGAATAAAAGGAATGTAGATTCATTGACGATCAAGTTAATAACTAAAAATTGTTTATGGCTATCTAAAGAGTAAAAAATATTATACTCTAACACGTGAAAAATGACTGCAAACTTCGTTGCTTACATGTTAATTAGAGCTCAGATTCTTACTTAAGTCTTACAATTTAGAGTATTCTCTTCTAAATTCTATTGGGCATCATATTTTCTATTCCAAATACCCTATTCTAACCCTATTTTCACCCCAAAATGACATCATTTTATGCGTAAATAGACATAAAATGATGTCATTTTTGGGCAGGAATAGAGTTAGAATGAGAGGCCCTATCTTCCAATAACTAGGTGACCTGCTCGACACTCCATGGGGGCCCTCCAGTCGATATCTGAATCAACTGGAAAGTTCCCATGACGCTAAACCTATTTTCCTTATTAACGAAAAGCTTCAACTCAACACTAAGAAATATAAATAGTGGAGTTTTGTTTTTTAATTTATTAAAAATTTTGGCAGTACAATGACTATATTTTGACATCCCAAAGATTTCAAATTCCCTGTAAAAGTTCAAAACAGTTTTATTATCACATCAATTTTCTCAACTACAAATTGTGGACTTCAAATCCACTCATATGCATCCTCAAGTAGTTACATCAGTAAACTTTGAAAAGATATAACAAAATCATGCATTTCATTGAAAAACCTTTATATACATCCATTATTTACACAAATGGACATTCCAAAACAAGTTCAAGGAGTTGGTTCTCTATCGCTTACCTGTAACAATTTTGCCTAGCACTTTATTTACTCTGTACATGTAGAGGGCGACTCACTATATTGGACTATTGACAGACATAATACCACCCATCGTTAGTAACTGATGCCCACTGGATACTGCCATGAATGTTTGGAATACTCTGACCAGTATAATATCATGTTGTGAGCCTAACAGTGTACCATAGGCTAAAAAGGAAATCATATTTCTATGTACTTTAACTTGTGGCATAAAGCCTAAACCATTTTGTAAAGTAATTTATACAATTTTGAAATCAAAAACAAATGGGAGATGTCTGGAGCCTGTCATGACGTTCCATATATGTTAAAAATTTTAAACTTCTTTCAATTTTATAACCAGATAATTGAATGTATAATTTTAAATCACATGCCATCAATTTTTTTGCAAAGAAATTATTCAATTGATACAATTAAAATACACCCATTGTTTTGTAAACTTATTGCCAAGTGCACTCATGCGTTTGGTGTCTTTCCTTTGTTTACACAAAACACAATTTCCTTAGTCATTTAGTTCCAAATTTGGAAATAAGACATTAAAACCATATTTTGGTTTTACCAAATTCGAGATTAGTATTTAATCACGTAACACGTACGCGAATCGTATTTTTGCTTACTTTCGTAAGCTAACCTATTGGTCTTTGTTTCCAAATAAAACTTCAAAATTCATTTAAACACCATCTTTTACCTATTCTAACTTACCAATTTCTTCATAACACAATCTCACCCAATTTAATTCATCATATCATAGTCATGCATAAAGAATCATGATTAAGACCCATGTCCAAAATCCATACCTCCATTTATTCCTTAATTTTTACAGATCAAACCTTCAAATTAGGCTTTGAATTCTTCTAGAAATTTGTCCCCTTATGTCTCTAGTTTCAATATCATAAAAAGTAATGCCATTTAAACTTCTTAATTATGAAAAATGTACCCAATATCACAAGCTGTTTCAACACAGGGACAACATGAGGTTACCATAAGCAATCTAAATTTTTAATATCATTCAACTAGAATTAGGTCTTGGTCTCTTCTAGATATGTTTAGTACTATGTCTTAGATTTCATTTACAGTTGGAATCACCCAATTTGTAGTTTTATAGACTATCTTATGGCTAAACACTAGGATTGTTCAAGGAAACTGAAATCATAATACAAAATTTCACTAAACATAGTTAGGAAAACTTACCACTTTCTTTCAATCTTTTGGAAAATTGCAAGCTTTCTTTAATTCGTGCTCCAAACCATGAAAAATTAACTGCACCCTTCTTCTCTTAAGCTTGGCTAAAACCCACATTTGGCTCTCTCCTTTTCTTCTTTTGTTTTTCACTCATGGGTTACTCACTTTCACTCTCACGGTTATAGCAAAAAGAAAGAAGCAATTGTCTTAAGTTTACTCCTTTAACAGATGAAACATGTCATCTTCCATCATGAAGCATCAATCCACTATTTAGCATGTAGAAAAACCAATTTGACCCTAATCACTATACAAAAAGACCAAATTGTCCCTTAATGAATTTAATTCACCGACTAATTGAATTACAATAAGAAAATATTCTACAACGAGCTTATCCTCAAATTGACCATAAAATACTCTTATTAGGGTCAATATGTATTGACTGGATGCTTTGAAAAATATTCAAATGGGGTTAAAAGCATCAATATTCATTATTTTCCAAATTGGGCATTTTAAGTCCTAAACTACTTGAATTCCCGAAATCCATCCAATCGGAATTATTTTCAATCTGTTTAAGTACCATTAGACTCTAATACTTATAAAGAATATTTTCAATTCTTTTTAGGGTCTGGTCCCCAAAAATCACTATTCATGCAAAAAATAATATTCAGCGGACATAAAATTTACCTTCACTAAAAGGAAAGGTTTGGAGTTTTACAATCTCCCCTCCTTATACAAATGGCGTCCTCAAAATTTACCTAGGCATACATGTTTAAAAACAGCTAGGGATACAATGTACACACTAGTTGTTCAGGCTCCCGCATACCTTCTTCTACTGCATGATTCCTCCATAGTAATTTAACCAAAGGAATGATCTTGTTACATAAGACCTGTTCTCTATGGTCGAGGATCTGTACCGATTCCTCTTTGATAGTCAAATCTTCCCTTAGTTTCACTGATTGTTCGATGATTACATATCAAGGGTCTGCTAGATACTTGTAAAGCATAAATACATGGAAGACATTGTGAATCCTTGCAAAATCATCTGGTAGCTTCAATCGATATGCCACTGACCCAACTCTTTCTGTGATTTCATACGGTCCAATGTAATGTGGACTTAGCTTATTGCGTTTCCCAAACCTAAATAAACCTTTCCAAGGGAAAATTTTGAGAATCCTCTATCTTTAATTTCAAATTCAAGATCCTTATCGATGATTATTTGCGTAGCTTTTTTGCCTATCTTGAGCTATCTTTAATCTGTCTCAAATAACTTGAATTTATTTGTCATCACTTGTACAAGCTCTGGACCTATTAGTTTCCTTTAACCTGCTCATCCCAACATATTGGAGTTCTGCACTTTCTTCCATAAAGTGCCTCATAAAGGGCTATGCCAATGCTGACTTGATAACTATTATTATACGTAAACTCTATTAGTGGTAGGTGCGTATCCCAACTCCCCATAAAATCTATAACACAAAACCTAAGCATATCCTCAAATGTTTGGATAGTCCTTTCTAATTGTCCATCTATTTGGGGGTGAAAGGTAGTGCTAAACTTCAAGTGTATACCTAAGGCTTTTTATAAATTGGGCCAAATCTTGATGTAAACCTAGGGTCATGGTATGAGATGATAGAAATTGGCATACCATAGAGTCTCACTATTTCATCCACATAAAGCTGGGCTAACTTATTTAAGGGATAATCATTCTTGATTGAAAGGAAATGTGTGGACTTTGTTCACCTATCCACTATCACCCATATAGCACCGTGCCCCTTCTGACTTCGTGGAAGTCCTACTGGAAAATCCATAGTAATCTTCTTCCACTTCCATTTTAAGATAGGGAGGGGTTGCATCAGTCCTATAGTCTTTTGATGTTCTGTTTTTACCTGGTGATAGGTTAGCCACCTAGAAACTAGTTTGGCTATTTCCTTTCTCAGTCACTACCAATAGTGCTCTTTAAGACTGTGGTACATTTTCATACTACCCAGATTCATAACATAAGCTAAGAAGTGAGCTTCCTCTAAGATCTCTTTTTTTAAGTCTTTAATAGCTGATACACATAATCATTGACCCCTCATCACTGTACCATCTTCCTTTACTGTAAGATTTGTTCTCTGCCATGTCTCAACTTCGGTCTTTAACTTCATCAACTGTGGATCTTGTTTTTTTCCTTCTTTAAGTTGATCCAATGAAATGGGACAAACAAGAAATGTAGTAATTAATGCCCCTGAGTCTGCCACATCTAATTTCACCCTTAGAGACCTCATTTCCACTAGAAGTGGAAGATATACCATCTTCAGTTGAGCTATCGAACTGGTTGGTCTCCTACTTAAGGCATCAGCCACTACATTGGCTTTTCCAGGGTGATAATCTGTCATACAATCATAGTTTTTTATTAACCTCAACCATATCCTCTACCTTATATTTAGTTCCTTCTAAGTGAACAAATATTTAAACTCTTGTGATTTGTGAAAATTCTAAAAGGAACACCATATAACTAATGCCTCCAAATTCTCAATGAAAAAATTACTGCTATTAACTCTAAATCCTGGGTGAGGTAGTTTTGCTCATATTTATTCAATTTCCTAGAAGCATAGGCTACAACCTTATCATTCTACATGATAACACAACCTAATCCTTGTCCCAAAGCATCACTATACATTATAAATCCATCAGTCCTCGTCAGTAATGGAGTACAGGAGCTATCATTAGTCTTTCTTTCAATTCCTCAAAACTTTGTTGACATGAATTTGGCCACTCAAACTTATCTTCTTTTCGCATGAACTTGGTCAGTGGACTTGCTAATTTGCAAAATCCTTCAACAAATGTCCTATAATATCTTGCCAATCTCAGAAAGATCCTAACTTTCGTCGCAGTCGTGGGAGGTCTCCAATTAGTAACAACTTCAATCCTTTGGGGATCTACACTAATCCATTAGTTAAGATGACATGACCCAAGAAAGTAACCTTGCCAAGCCAAACCTGGTACTTACTAAACTTAGCATATAACTGGTGCTATCGTAGGATTATAGTACAATCCAAAAGTGTTCTACATGTTCTTCAAGACTTCCTAAATATACCAATATGTCATTAATAAACATGATCACAAAATTATCTAAGTACTCTCGAAACACTCCATTCATCAAATCCATAAAAGTAACTGGAGCATTTGTTAATCCAAAGGGCATAACTAAGAATTCATAATGCCTATACCTAGTCTTGAAAGCAGTTTTTGGAATATCCTAGCTGCGGACTTTCAACTGATGATAGCCTGATCTTAGATCAATCTTCGAATACACCTTGGATCATTGTAACTGATCAAATAAATCATCATTCTTTAGGAGTGGATATTGTTTGTGAACTGTCACTCTATTCAGCTGTCTATAGTCGATACATAACCTTAAAATCCCATCTTTCTTTTTAACAAATAAGACTGGAGCCCCACATGGAGAAATGTTGGGTCTCACGAAACCCTTATCTAAAAACTCCTCCATTTGCACTTTTAATTCCTTTAACTCCATTAGAGCCATTCCATAAGGAGAAATTGAAATCGATTGAGTTTTTAGAGTTAAATCTATCTCAAATTCTATCACCCTATCTGGAGGTAATTCGGGAAGATCCTCTAGAAACACATCGGGGAACTCTCTAACCACTGAAATATCTCCTAATTGAACCTCATCATTACTCGGTGCATTCATTTAAGTTAGATATCCTTGGCATCTTTTACAAAGCATCTTACTAGCTCCCATGGAGGTAACTAAACTGGTGGGAAGAACTTTCTGTATGCCATAAAATTTTACCTTGGATTTCCCTAATCCACTCAACCTAACCTACTTTCTAAAAAATCCACTACTACATGATGTGTGGACAATCAATCCATTCCAAGAATAACATCAAAATCTCAGATATCCAATATAATCAGGCTTGCCAAAAATGATTTACCCTCGATCAATATTTTACTATTTATAAACTCTCTTTCAATAAAGAGTGAGTTTCCAGTTGGGATGGAAACTACTGTCCTAGCACCTAATAACTAAGGCTCAACTTTCAATTTTGCAGAAAAAGCCCTAGACATGAAAGAATGTGCAGTAATGGGATCTACTAAAGCATAAGCATCTTGCTCAAGGACAGAAATCATACCAGTGACTATACTTGGTGCGGTATCGACTTCTTATTGAGTGACTGCAAAAACTTAGGCCTGTGGGTCTACCTGCTTATCCTGTAAGGGCTACTCCCTTACTTTTTGAACCTCTTCTAGCTGTAACAAAACTCGGCCCTCTACTCTGAGAACCTCGGCCACCCTATTTATAACCCCCTCTAACTTATGGTGGTGTTAAAGATCTAACTACTAGCTTCTCTGTGGCAACTAACTATGGACAATCTTTGATAAAGTGTCCCTCCTGACCACAGTGGAAGCAACCAGTCATATTCATCTAGTATTTACCCAAATTCCTTTTGCCGTAAGTAGCACACTCTGGCAATAGGGTCCTAGTGTCGCAAGAGTCCTTGAACCTAGTAGGTGACCCAAAGGATCCCTAGCTGGATGATCCTTCTCTGTTAAACCTCCTGCCACCAGACCATTTTAATTTATTTTTCTTTGTTGGAAACTGGGATGGACTAGTTGATGCACTACACTTCTATTTTGATCTTACACTCTCAGTAATTGCTATTGTATTTCTCTCCACTTTTATAACAGCTTCAACTAATTCCCTGTAATGTGTTTGTGAAGCCAAAAATAGATGGATCTGTAATTTGGGACCCAAGCTTGCAACAAACCTCTTATACTTCTGTTCCTTACTGTCAGCAATAAACGGAACATTTTTTGACAAGTTTTGAAATTTTCTTCTCATAATTCATCACTGACATCAAACCCTACTTTAGACGGAAGAATTTCTCTACCCTTGCATCCTTATAACTCTTTGCATTGAATATGTCTGTGAACTCTCTAAAATTCTACCCATTATATCCTACCTGGATGTTGTCTCTGAATAGCCTCCCACTAATGCTTTGCCTTATCATCAAGAATAAAGGTGGATAACACCATTCTCTGTTAATTTGTGCATCCCACAATTCTGTATATCTTCGTAACTCAATCTAACCATGTAAGTCCACTCTCGGGATCTCCTATGCCCAATTTACAGACGCACTCAATCGAACATCCAGAGGCTTCCATATTCTCACGTGGTTGCCTCATTGCCACGACGAGTATTTGAGCTATCTGCTTCCCATTAAAATGCACCACGACTAGTTCCACCGGCCTGATGATTCGGCGTGTGGCTGGTTCATAGAGGCACTCACTGAATTTGGAATGCGTTCACACTTTTGTGTCAGAGATGCCTGAGGTGTAGGAGTCGTTGGAATGGCTCTCCTAGGATGTCCATGACCTCATCTGTGCATCGTGTTATGTATTTAATAAAAATGCAAATGTGTAAAACTTTTAGTCGATGAAACCATATGCAGGTAACTTACAACATTATATTGGCCACCTCACTTTTAAAACAACGTAAAAAAAATTAAACCAAAAAGGAGGAACCTCATTTTTAAAAAAAAAACTAGGCTCTAAAACCAACACTAAAAGGCCTCTATCTTGCAATGACTAGGCGACCTACCCAGCACTCTACAGAGATCCTCTAATTGATATATGAATCTGCTAGAAAGTTCCTATGAAGCTAAGCATATTGCCCTGTTAAGGAAAAGCTTCAACTCAACAATAAGAAATGTAAACAGTGGAGTTTTGTTTTTCAATTTATTAAAAATTTCGGTACCACAATGGTTATATTTTAACATCCCAAAAATTTCAAATTCTCTGTAAAAGTTTAGAACACTTATATTATCACATCAATTTTCTCAACTTCAAATCCACTCACATGCAACCTCAAATAGTTACATCAATAAACTTTGAAAAGCTACAACAAAATCATGCATGTCATTTAAAAACCTTTATACACATCCATTTTTTACATAAATGTACGTTCCAAAACATGTTCAAGGATATGCAATAGTTCTAAAAAATATGTACAAGGAAAAAATGCCTTCACAATATTATATGGCGAAGTTGACTACTGGCAAGGTGGAGTCCCTGTTACTGAAGCCCTTGAGCGTGCACCTGGGAGGTTTTATTTAAAAATAGAAAATAGAGCATGAGCTAAACAAGCTCAGTGAGTGTAAGTAAAATTCTTTGAAATCATTTGTAATCATTGACACCTCCTTAAAAAAAATTCATTTCATCTAGTATAAGACAAGGAAAATATAAAACATATAAGCCTCTTAAACTAAATTTCTCAATTTAACTTTTAAAGCAAATAGTGGCGACATTAGTTATTGTCATGAAATTCTTATATGATATAGCCTACCATAAAGTTATGTGCACTATGGTACCCTTAGGCATAAGATCATGGAGCTGGTTCTTCATTGCTTACCTGTGACTGGTTAACTATTATTTATTGAGTTAGTTCTGCATCGTTTACCCGTAACAGGTTAACCACTATAAATCGGTAGTTACGGAGCTGGTTCTACAACATACCTGTAATAATTTTGGCTAGCACTTTATATACTCCGTACGTGTAGAGGATAACTCACTAGACTGGACTGTTGCCAGACACAATACCACCCACTCCTAGGAATTGACGACCCCTAGACACTGCTATGCACGTTTGGAATACTCTGACCGATATAATATCATGTAATGAGCCTAATAATGTACCATAAGCTAAAAACGAAATCATTATTCTAAGTACTTTAACTTATGGCATAAAAATTAAACCATTTTGTAAAGTAATTTATACAATTTCGAAATCAAAAACAAATGGGAGATTTCTGGAGCCTGTCACAAATTGTGACACTACCTTTGGCCCATGTATGTTAAAAATTTTAAAATTCTTTCGATTTCATAATCAAACAATTGAATGCATAATTTTAAATCACGTCATCAATTCTTTTACAAAGAAGTTATTCAAATGACACAATTAAAATACACTCACTGGTTTGCAAACTTATTTCCAAATACACACACGCGTTTGGCGTCTTTCCTTTGTCTACACAAAACACATTTTTCTTAGCCATTTATTTCCAAATTTGGAATGAAAACATTAAACTATATTTTGGTTTAACCAAATTCGAGATTAGTATTTAATTGCGTAACACATATGCTAATCACATTTCTGCTTACTTCCGTAAGCTAACCTATTGGTTTCCATTTCCAAATAAAACTTCAAAATTCACTTAAATACCATATTTTATCTATTCTAACTTACTAATTTCTTAAAAAACACAATCTCACCCAA
The DNA here is from genome assembly GCA_027575705.1 of Erythroxylum echinodendron. Taxonomy (NCBI): domain Eukaryota; kingdom Viridiplantae; phylum Streptophyta; class Magnoliopsida; order Malpighiales; family Erythroxylaceae; genus Erythroxylum; species Erythroxylum echinodendron. The sequence continues at coordinate 18,200,125 of JANZXR010000007.1, forward strand.
TTTAATTTACCATATCACAATCATGCATAAAGAATCATGGTGACGACCCATGTCCAAAATCTATGCCTCCACTTGTTCCTTAATTTTCACATATCAAACTTTCAAATTAGATTTTGAAGTCTTCTAGACATTTTTCCTACTATGTCTATAGTTTCTATATCATCAAAAATCATGCCATTTAAACTTCTAAATTATGAAAATTGTACCAAATATCATAAGTTGCTTCAATATAGGGATAGTATCAAGTTTCCATAATTAATATCAATTTTCAATATCATTTAGCTAGAATTATGTATAGGTCTCTTCAAAATATTTTTGGTACTACGTCTTAGGTTTCATTTACAGTTGGAATCACCCAATTTGGAGTTTTGTAGACTTAATTTATGGCCAAAACACTAGGACTGTTCAAGGAAACTGAGAATCATAATACAAAATTTCACTAAAAATAGTTAGGAAAACTTACCACTTTCTTTCAATCTTTTTGAAAATTGCAAGCTTTCTTTAAATCATGCTCCAAACCATGGAAAATCAACTGCACCCTTCTTTTCTCAAGCTTGGCCGAAACCCACCTTTGGCTCTCTCCTTTTCTTCTTTTGGTTTTCACTCACAGGTAACTCATTTTCACTCTCATTGTAATGAAAAAAAGAATGAAGCAATTGTCTTAAGTTTACTCCTTTAACACATGACACATGTCATCTTCCATCATGAATCGTCAATCCACTATTCAACATATAAAAAGACCAAGTTGCCCCTAATCATTATGTAAAAAGACCAAATTGTCCCTTAGAAAATATTCTGACTAACTGAATCACAATTAGAAAATATTCTGCAATGGGCTTATCATCAAATTAGCTATGAAATATTCTTATTAGGGTTAATACTTATTGATTGGATGCTTTAAAAAATATTGGAATGGGGTTAAAAGCATTAAAATCCATTATTTTCCAAAAAGGGCGTTTTAAGTCCTAAACTTCCTGAATTCCCAAAATCCATCCAATCGGAATTATTTTCAATCCATTTCAGTACCATTAGACTCTAATACTTATTATGAATATTATAAATTCTTTTTAGGGTCAGGTTCCCAAAATCACTATTCACGTGCAAAAAATAATATTCACCGAACATAAATTTTACCTTCATTGAAAGGAAAGGTTTGGGGTTTTACATGGAACATGGTAATTGGAATAGAGGATCTAAACACATTATATCCTAAATTCTTTAAGAATGAGCGTCTTTGATAAATAATGTTTTTAAGTTAAAAAATATTTTGTACAAAAGAATGAAAAATATAGTTTTCTAAACTTGAGGCAATTTTATATTTTGATTTGAAGTTGTTAGTTTATCAAAAAAACTTATTTAATATATATTATTTATTATTTAATATTATATATTATATATCGTTAAAAATTTTTAATATACATTTAAAAATAATTATTATAAATTTTCTATTATACTTTATAATAATAAATAAATAAATTAATATTTAACATAATAACATGAATAAAGAACTAAAAGCAATAATAAAGGATAAAAATAAGTAATAAATTAAATTAATAAAAATTAAAAAAATATGAAATGTTATACATTTATGGGTGATAGAGTTAACAGGTAAGTTATAATACCAAACAATAAATATTAAATTAAAAAGCGTAGTAAGTGGCAAAGCCAGTCCACTGCATGCTAAGCATGAATATAAAGAAAATAATTAAAATAATAATATGGCTTTAAAATATATAACTCACTTTGTCTTTGAACTTTAATGAAGCATTAATGCAAGGACTTTAAGCATTAAAGAAGAAGAGAGGAAAGCTTTGAGACAAAATTTCATGAGAGAAGCTTTGGTTTTAGGCAAATAAAAGAATTACAAGGCTTTGGGCTTTGCACAAATAAAGAGAGAGGAAGAGAAGCTTAAAACTTCAAAGAAAGTTTGTAAGAATGCTATTTTTGTAGTATTTGTGGTATGAATATTGTTCATACCATTTCATTAGTTGATAAACTAAAAGAAAAAATATTTTTGGTTCTGTTGGTGAAAAAAATTGCTAGAAATGACAATTTGTGGTAATTATTGAGAAGGTATTAAATCGAGCTTATTGGTAATCATAATAGTTATAGGTGTGAGAATAAAAGAGTTTTATGTGATATATGGCATCAAATTTGTTTGACGTCGAGGGATCTTAGTAGGCATGTCAATGGGTCGAGTCAGGCCTGGGCCACCCTCAACCCAGCACTGAGCTATGGTGGCTAGTCGGCAGGATGACCGATCCGTGGTACGACCCCACTATTTATATTTTATAGTAAAAAAAATTAAAACAGCATCATTTCGAAGAAAATGGGAGGGCCATGACAGTCAACCTAGGCCAGAAGCGGGCAAGGCAAAGGGCAAGTCGGGCCATTATTGCCAAGTCTAGCTCTTGGTCCCTTTCAATAGGATGAATAATTTTGCATGTATAATAAGTTGGTGCAAATGCAATTTTATTGGGCTCAACAAAATGGTGTTTTATTTTTACAAAAATAGTTTCTTTGAGAATAAGCATATAGTAAGTTTGGATTGTAAAACCCATTCTTAAGAGTTAAAATATTTTGAAAATTATTTTATCAAAATAATTTCTTTGAAAAATTCTTGCGTTAAAATTTGAAAATCGAGTTTTTATTTTAGATCATTTAAAAAAATTTTGTTGCATTTTCAGTAACTTTTTTTTATGAAATTTGTTTCTGAAATTTTTCTTCAAGAGAATCCCTCAGAGCTATATGTAATATCCTGTTTTCATACTAAGGGTTAGAATCCTAGAATTTTGTATATGAGATATAGCAATGAAAGATTAGAAAAAATTCATTTCATACTCATGCATAATATTAGTATACACACACATGAATTTGATTTTTGCACACATTTCAATTATTGCACACGCACTCATTCGACATTTTCTGGGTATAACTAATATTTAATGTGATTATAATGTAAATTGTGGATTATGTGTCTTAGAAATTGATTTGGTGTGTTTTATTAGTGATTTAGAATTTTTAGTCAAATTTGAGAATTTTCTGAAAATTAAGGGTCTTTTTGGACTAAGAAAAATGCCAAGTGACGAGACGATTGATGAATAGTGGCAGAAATAAGTGTCAGACGGCAGTAGAAATTTTTATAAACAACATTGGGATTTAATGGAATATGTCATTAAAAATTGGGAGACAATTGGATTAGAAACTGAAATCAAATAGACCAGTTATTAAAGGAAGGACAAATGGAACTATGAGAAAATGACGTGCCAATCGACATGTGTCACTTGCCACACCACTTATATCCCACGATTCTTTAACCATGAAAGACCATTTGTTTGTTTTGTTCCTTGCTTTCTCTAATTATTTTTGTGACTCTCTTCTTCTCCATCTCTTCTTCTCCATCTCTTCTTTTATATCTTTCTTCACAAGTTTATACGCACCCAACTATCATCAACGTACGCCTTGCCATCTCCCTCCATTTATTACCATCATCTTGCACCCTCTTTCATTTCCTTAAAAGATAATCCAACCTCCCACCTTGAAATGGTGATGTACATAGGTTATCAACAAAGCTAGGTTTGGTGTGCTTTTAAAGGATTTGGAGCTAAATCAAGTAAGTTAAGCTTTAATCTATATGGGTAGTGTTAAATGGAACATGTATGATGAGAAATTTGATGATTGATCATGGATTTTCACATATGTGCTTTAAAGTGGGTGTGGTGTATTAATAAAGAGATCATAATCTAAATGGTAGTAAATTAATTTTATTCATGGAATGAGAAGAAGTAGGATGATAGTTTGAGACAAAGTATAGCTGATAATGAACTTAAATATGTGCTGGAATATGCTAGATGGAGTACTATCACTGAACATGCATATGTGTTTTGGACATATCTTAATCTGTAGATATCCAAATGGGACGATTTTTAATGTGGATTAAAGTAGAGATATAAGGCTACAATTTTCGTGAAGGAAGTGAATTTGAATTCTGTTCCTATTTTGGCTTGAATTTGAGAACTATATGTTGTCATGGTATGAGAACAATCTATAGTATTTTAGGTACAACCTTCAAAATACAAAAGAAAATTGCATGATTTTGGTGTCATTAGAAACTTAATACATAGTTGAAAATTTGTTTAAGAGACGATGTTGTCTAAATACTTCATTTGCTAGGTCAAAATGGTCATACAAAACTGACCTAAAAATTTGTCCTAAGAAAACTAGAAAACTACAGGATAAATGGGATAAAAGCTTCTATCATGATCCTGGCAGGGGACGCCATGATCGTGGGCAGGGATTTTACATGCTAATATGTTGATTATGCAATAGTTGAACCAATTAAAGAGAAGTTATAAATCTATGATGCTTTTGAACTTAATTGAGGTTTAAAAGGAACATAAGTAATGTTGGAAAAGTTGGTTAAAAGTGTGATAAGTTATGATTGATCTTGATGTTATACCTTTAAGGAAAAAGATGTTTGAAGGTAATGCATTAAATATGAAAAGTTTATAGTGATAAAAGAGGACATAACATAAAGAATGAGTTATTTGATGCGTTATGAATAATATATAGCATGGAAGGAGATTGGATTTCATGAATGATGGGATTTAGATGAATGTGATAAATCAAATGATTAGAGGTTGAGAGTTTAATGCAATCAAATTGGTATTTAAATTAGTTTGGAATGATGTTGTGTTAGTGGAAGTGAATTCTAGAGAAATTGGTGTGAAATTGGTGTTAAAATATGTGTGGATGAAGGAAGAAAATTTCAGGGCACGATTGTGGCCCTTACAGCACGATCGTGGCCTAATAAAATAAGGTTCTGTCACGATCATGGCAGGGACACCACGATCGTGGCCTAGCTAGAAAATGTTTTTGTCACGATCATGGCAGGGACACCACAATGTGGCTAGACCTAAAGAGATAAAAAGTGTTCTTTTGAGTGAAGATTGAACCAAGTAAGTCTAGGGTGCTTCCAAATGAGGTAATTAGACTTGAATGAGATCTTAAGTGAACCTAGCAAATGACTGATGAGATAAGTAAAGCAAGTAAAGTACATTAGATATTAAAGAATTATTGGAAGATGTTAATTGATTATAAGAAGTGAATGAAGGAAATATACCCAGGATTATCAATATGAGCATATATTATTCCTTACACATACACATATATGTATAACGAAATGTTTATGTGATTTTGCAATTAATAATGTGTGTGCACTATATGTGTTACATGAAATTGATATACATGATTCAACATTTGCTTCTAAACGTTTCCGAATCATGGACGTAAGTGCTAATCTGGAGTGTACTGTGAGTTGACCTAGATGGTCTAACTTTTATTGTTTGTTCTGTTTTAAATTTCTGTATTGAATTACTACTGAATGTGAATGTGATTGATACAATTCCAGACATAAATAGTCTAAGGAGTTTGATTAATGTGAGAACATAGGAAGGGCTAACTGTACGTAAATTGGACTCAAATAAGTCATTCTCAACATTATTATTGAATGTCGGACATCGATCCGATTAATATATGTGAATGTGAATTTGGAAAATTGAGCACTAGTGATTGTTTGAAAACATGTGAATGTAGTGCATTTCATTACATGAATGTATGAAAGATAAAGGCTGTTGTGACTGGAGTGGCCACCGAAAAAGAGTTTAAAGCTCAGAAATTGAAAACAAGCTTAAAGCTCAGAATGTGGTAAGAGCCTATGGCTCACTACGTAAAATGAGCCTTGTATCCCTAACAGATAAGGGACAGTTAATTATGAGCCCGATATCTACAATGGATACAAGACAGTTATCGTTACTCGATCACAATGATAACAATTGAAAGTGAGTCTCATATATATTGCATATATAATTGATCTGTATGTTTAAATGATTGAAATGCACTGTTTGAATGATTTCTAAATGTGAAATATGAATTATATGAATATGAAGTAAATGTGATTCAACGTGATGATCAGTGAAATGATGTGAATTACATGATTACATGAATTGATGTGTTATGTGTTTGAGTGAGCCATCGAAGATGGTCCACTCACTGAGTTCGCAAAAGTCAACTCATTATTTGCAACATTTTTCAATCTTAGAGAAGATCTCCAGTTAAACAAATTGGAGTCTAGCCACTGCATTCGAGTAAGAGATAGAGGATAGGATCAGTTCGCATCTGCATATGTATTTTCCATCATTTTTGTATTAAAGAATGTATTACGCAAATATTGTATAATGTTTATGTGAATTGAAAAGTGTAATGACTGAAAGCGTTTTGATAAAGAAATGAAATGATCAAATTGAGAATCGTTTTGTTCTCAATATTTGTATAATTGATATGGGCCTTGTGTTGGCCCTAGGTCTCGATTTCTATTTTATGGCGACAAGGTGCCAAAAATTAGGGTATTTTATTTTTATTCAAGATCAAAATAAAAAGAATTACAGAAACAAACAAATAAATAAAAATTAAGGGACTTTTAAAATAAAATAAGTAAATAAATAATTTAATAAATAATTATATTAATAAATAAAATTCATAGAGGGAGTAAGAATAAATACCTAAAAATTCAAATAAAATAACATAAAATAAATTGAATTAGGCGTTAAACAAATTTTTAACAATTGAACTAACGAATTAAACAAATTTTTAACAATTGAACTAACGAATTAAAATAGAAAAATCAAAAGAAGAAGAATCACAGGCGTGAGTTTTCATTTCTCACGCCATGAGACAAGAGCGTCACGATCGTGCTTAAATGAATAGTGTTGGAAATGCGTGGTTCGTCGCGATCATGCTTACTTTCCTGTTAAAACACAAAAGTCGTGATCTTGCTTGTGCACGATTGCACAAATAGTGAACAGTAGCAGTTTTAAATGGATTGTTAAGCACGATCGTGACTTTCGAGCCGCACATATCAACTTTAAATCTTCATATCTTTCAATCCCAATGTCCAAAATTTTCAAATTTTATATCATTGGAAAGCTAAGAGAAAGATATGCAACTTTCGTGAAGACAATTTTTCAAATTCTGCCTAGATCAATACAGTTTATTCCTTGAAGTTTCATATCATGTTTTATCCCGTTTATATATATATATATATTATGCTAATTATAACAAAAGACCCGAACCCAACTATTAAAAACATACATAAAAAATTCCCAACTTTTACAATTTCCTCAGAAAATCTATCTAAAGGTCTTCTAATATCTAACAATTTTATTATCAACACAAAGCCATCTTAACAGAAGAGAAATACTAAACATATACAAAGAGAAATTCTACAACTTTTGCTATCGATTCTCAACAAAACAGAGTTGGTGCACATCTTCATATTACATATTAGAAGCCACATCAATAGTATAATATAAAAATTACAATCTTGAATGCTCATGCATGATATGCTTCTAAGTACCAAAAGTCTCTAAACTAACTAGTTACAAAAGTTTGAAATTTCTTGGAGTTGCCAAGCTTTGCAAAGGTTCAGTGATTTGCTTTGTTTGTAAATTTGTGGGCTAAGCTAGGAGGCTCAGTGGCTATTATTTTTATAGCCAGTGATAACGAACCATACATAAATCAAGCACACACACACACATACACACACACACACACACAGATATATATATTTTTTAATTTCAATAAATCATAACATCCATATTCTAAATTTGAGAATTTTACATAAACATGAATACTTCATCTCACAATCAGATCATAAAATCAATTTATAATCAAATCACCAAACTCAATTATTCTCTATACTTAACAATTTAGGATGCAATGCACAAACATAATGGCTCAAGAGAATCCTATGAAACAGAATCGCAAAACCAAAGTTTACACCATGAACAGAATGAGTCCATTTTTCAGAGCTCATATGCCATAAGCAGGCAACTGGGAGAAGGCTTTTGGTCAACATGAACGTGACGAATAGAATGGTATCTCTCTTACCCACATAAGCAGATTTTCTTATGCATACATATTTCATAACATATTCATATTTTTCATGCTTCTTGAATTTTCTTGTTTTTGCATCAACCCTAAAATGTAGTTTCTTTCAAATTAGACATGATAACAATTCATAAGACATTTTTCCTATATTCACAATGATTTAAGACAAACATATTAAACATACATACACACAAATATTTCTTCTTATCATCACAAACCCATAAACATATTACCCACCTATTTATTTGATATTTCTAAGATCAAGTTTGTCTTTCCTCTTGTTCTTGATTTCGACCTTCTTGATGCCCTTCACACAAATATATTTTCATTTAATCATCATACTATAATAACTCTTCCATAAGCTTAAATATCCATGAATGCTTAAACTTAATCTAATCTTGGTTTATCTAACTAAAAGAACTAAGATCTAGTTAAGGTTCATAAAAATACAAGGAGAAGAATTTTGGTTCTTTACTTTTTCTCTTCATTTTCAGCACATAACCTATCTTCTCTACTTCCTTCTTCTATCAAAACATAAAGAATAATAAGGTTTACCTAAAAAGAAAACTCAGCTGATAATCTTCTTCCTCTTCTTTCTCCCTACTCTTTCCTTCTTCTTCTCTTTCTATACTTCGGTTTCCACCTTCTCTTCTTTTGGTTTCTTCTACAACTTTCTCTCTTTTTCTTTCTTAACACTCACGACTCTCTTCTCTTCTTGTCTTATTAGTTTAAGACAAAATTTTAACCTTCCTATCTTACCCTTCCTTATTCAATCTAATTCCTCTTAACTCCTTGTCTTAATTCTAACTCTTCCTTTTAATCTATGCTACCGCACGAAAATAATAATAGACAAAATTAGACTCTAAAATTTTCTAATTTATGAATTCTACTTATATTCATGCTTGCCAATTTAGTCAAATAAATTCTAAGAAAATTCAGGATCTAACACCTTGATTGAACATATTATTATTTTTGATTTGTTTAAAAAGTATTTGTTACATGTAATGTGAAAAACATTGTACTGAGTTTGACTAATAAATTCTAGCACTCCACCCTAGTAGAGCGTGTTCTCAAATACTGATGGCATTTTCAGGAATATGCCCTATGGGAGTGGGTTGTTACAGAGTTGGTATCAAAGCCCAGATTTAGTATCTTACATGGGCAATTTTAAAATTATATGTCAAGTTACATGCATTTTATACTTGTCATTGTAACACCCCATTCTCGCAAAACCCGAACCCGATATCGACAGTGATACCCGGATCCGTGCCCCGCGAGGGTGGC
>JANZXR010000007.1:18209455-18230227 GCA_027575705.1 Erythroxylum echinodendron
GAAATCAGGGCCCGATAGATTTATGGTATCAGAGCAAGCATGAATAATCTGGTAAGTCTGAGTTAGGCTCCGCAAGCAGGGTCTGACAGATGTGGTATCAGAGCAAATAAGCAAGTCCGAGTTAGGCTCAGAAAACCAGGTCTGACACGCCAACTAAGTTACTATAACACCAAATTAGAAATATTAAGTGGACCTTAAGGATTTACTTATAGTAAAGCTTATTTGAATATTAATACATTTCCCTAATTATCAAAGATAATTTAAAGCTTTTCATTTCATTTCTTCTCTTGTGAAGCTTTATATCAAAGCCTTCCTCTCTTCTTCTTCAAAGCCTAATGTAAGGTATTTGAAAAATAAAGTGAATTATTTATTTTTAAACCTCATTATTATTTACAATTATTTTCCTTTCTATATAGGCTCAGCTTGTAGCATATTAGTTCTGCCACGCATAAAATTTTGTTTGTTTAATTCTGACACTTTTTCTAACACATATAACTTATTATTCATGTTTTCTATTATAGAGAAAAATATTAAGATGTTAGGGGAGATTGTAGTTCATTACTTTTGTAAATAAGTTGTGGATTGTTTTTAGTGTAATCCACTTCCCAACTTTTTCTTTAATAAATCACTAATTTTTTATTTATATAATTATTCTAAGTTTTTATTCAATCGAATGGATCTAGCTTTAGTAAGGATTTATTTAGCCAATGAGTGGCATGTAAGCTTGTTAGTTTAGCCCACTCATAACTGGAGAAACTAATATTCTTAAAAGGTACATTTATTTACGAGATTTAAATCTATCTCTGTTGCTTCTACCTCTAGTATTAATGAAAGAATCGTTAACGATGATGAAATAATAAATGAAAACTTTGAAAAGTCTATTGATAATTGGAAAATCCCGAAATTTGGAAAAAATTTATCAATAATCAAATTTTAATTTATTTCATAAAAATGGATTAAATCAAATTTTAATTTATTTCATAAAAATGGATTACACTATTAAAACAGAGGAACGTGATATTCCTCTATTAAAGCCCTTTAAAAGTATCCACCGATTAACTGAGAACCCAATAAACAAACATAAAGAGAAAATTTTGAAATATGTTGATATAGGATTAGTCCAAGTAGAAGTAAAGCCCCTCACTAAGTAATTCAATATTAATGGTATTGACAAATGCTAGGTTCAATGAATTTCATGATTCAATACTAGGTTCAATAAAGTCTAGTTGCATCCACCCCATTTTCTTTGATTGTTATCCAAACCTAACAACATCTCTTAGATATAAAGATATTTTAAATGCTTTAGTATTGCAAATAAAGACTTATAAGTACAAAATGAACATTGGATCAATCCACCTAGCATTAACAAAAAAAATATTTTAAAAAGTTATGAATACAACTTTTTCCCCCAAAGCCTTAATATATAGTCAAAAAAGTAGAATGGTATTTTTACAAACTAATTTTACAAAATGTAATATTGTTGTCTCCAAATCAATGAAATAGAAAGATATCACTCTTCCTAAGGAACAGGTACTTGAGATACAACAGATTCAACTCCACCTATGCCTTTAAGCGCTAATACAAAAATTAAAGAAATATAGAAATTAAATGATGGTACACTAAAGTTATAATTTAGTAGAAAATAAACAAGTTCTAGATTTGATGATAATGCCTCAACCACTACTTTTAAGGTAGGAAGAGTCTCTACAAATCCATATGTAAACAATGTCCAAAGTGAAGATTTATTTAGGCACTCAACATTTGATATTCCATCCTCTAGTCTTCAGGAAGTGGATTAAAATAAAAAATAGTCCACAACTTATTTACAAAAATAATGAACAACAATTTCTCTCAACATCTCCAACATTTTCCTCTTTAACGAAAAACAAGAATAATGAGTTATAAGTAAAGTGAAAAAAATTGCACAAAGAATATTTTATTCTTTGACAGATTTGAAATATATGCCTAAGAAAATAACATAGAATACCCTTTTAGAGCTATTAACAATAATAATAAAGCAAATATATGGGAAACTACAACAAGAGAAAATTATTGTATAAAAACCCTCCTTATTATGAAATTAAAATTTCCTATAAATAAATTACATTTAAAACTTTTGCTTTAAAAATAAAAATTGGAAGTGAGAATGTGAATCTAAAAGATATAAGAAAATATTATGTATCAAAACAATTATGATAATAACAATTTGCATACTGTATAAGATCAGCTGTCTAGAGTAGAGAAATATTTAAATCCTTCTATCAAACAAGAAAGATTTAATCAAAACCCTATATTCAAATTTTATGAGATATGCAGTAGTAACTCAAGCCAATTTAGAAAGAAAGAAAATGAAAAATTCCCTAATGCCATACAAAACTAATTAAATAGGCTAAATAAAAATATTAATTGTGATTCTTCTAAATCATCAATTTTTCAAATTCCAAAAATTATTCAAACCAGAATCCAAACTAGGATTAAAACTAAATATGATTTAGCAAGATAGTAACACTAAATATTAATTTTTATCCTACTTCCTAAGTATTAAATAAACAACATTGGGAAAATAATACCAAATCATATTAATTAAAACCCTTGATATAGATACCGACGATAAACCAAAAATGTTTTAGAACAAACTAGGTTTAATGCGTCTTCAATGTATGTATGGAATATAGATGAAAAGTCAAAATATTAAATATTAAATATTATACAACAAATGACCATAGTTTTTTTTTTTTTGAAAAATAACAAATGACTATAGTTGCTAATCCTTATAGAATACAACTTGGAATCTATGACCATGCTATTGTTGAATTATTGATAGCCAAATTTTCAATTTGTTTGCACTTCATAGACGTTATCTATACTTGATGATGCTGCCTTCTAATTTAAGTCAATTTCCACCATAATCCTGCCTCCTAAAAGCCTTTAGCTTTTACGCACAATGTCGCTGCTATTGCCATTTGGATGGTGTGGGCAAGTCATTGATTAAACATACTTTTGTTTAGGCTCAAGCTACATTGAAAAAAACACGTGAATAAGCTAACTAGTGGTTGTTAATGAGATGCTAAGCTTCTCTACACATCGTAAGCCACGTCATGAAGAAGGCATCTATCATCATTTGTCGCCATGACGTGACAGAAAGAATACAGGGCAGGTTTAGCTATGAGTTATGCATATATTTATTATATATATATGCATGTGCACGTGCTTCTGTTCCCAACTAGTCGTTGATGGGCCTATAAGGAGTAATGATGTATCAAGGTCTTCTTGACAGGGACGCTTTTAGTGTTTCAATTTCACATATATATTATATTTTATTATTATTATTATTATTTTATTAACCATAAATGTAGAATTATAAGATAGATTCTCATTATTTTTATAAGTTTGACGAAAAACTATAGTTTACTAATTGTTAAAATTTAAAGATAAACTTAAATTACAAATTTTTTCCTTAAAAATTAATCTCATAAGAGGGATAATGTAATTAATCACATAGTTTAATGTGATTGGCCAACTTAGGATATTTAAATCATTTTTAATTCTCCTAACAAAAATTTATTAGATAAGAAATATTACAAATTAACATATTTTATGGTTTTTCTCATCTATTTAAATAATTTATTTCTCTTTCTTATATATAACAATATGTATACCCCCATTATTCATAATTAAACTCTTCTCTCCATAATTTCAATTCCTACCTTAACACAGTAAATCACAATACGTGCGTTTATCTATGGTACGTATACAGAAAGGTTTGTGTAGTCATCTGTAGTAGCTTTCGGGCAGCGAGCAAAAGTATCGAAAGAGATTAACAACAGATTATTGCATGATTGATTTCTAATAATATATGCGTGACTGCCAAATATAAAATCTTGATGATTGATCAAGAAAGAAATTAGTATCTTATCATTAATTTAAAGGCGAGTGGGTTTAGTTAGCTTCTCAAAGGAATCCCATCTCAGCTGGCAACTCTACTTGAGACAAATATATGGTTAGTGGCCATAACCTGCTGCTGAAAACTGTATGTATGGCTGGCTGGCCGTATTATACTAATCTAGGCCACATCCACTTCTACCGAAAAGCAACACACTCACATACTGAGGCAACGGAGCAGTTATAAACGTACGTGTACAAAGAGATAAAGAAGATACATATTATTCCATGCTGCTTTGTAATCATTGAATTGAAGACAGAAAGATTCAGCATCACCCTTACATATAACTGAAGTAACTAATAAAATAGCTAAATGACTAATCGTTCCTAGAATTAATGTTAATCGAAAGCACAAACAGCTAAAATGACAGCTGCGCCATCAAATTAAATAAATAGATATATGGGCCAAAGCAAAGTAGCATAAGAAGTAAGAACAGACAAAACAGCACTAATGCTGCCATGGTTGACTTTAAATAACAGCTCATAATCAACAATCATGTAAGTGTAAGAATGCATTATGAGATATAAAGCATTCATTCACAAGGTGTTTATTTTCAACACTTGTAATCAATAACCTTCAAGAATTTTTTTTTTTTTGTATATAATTAATTCAAGTGTGAATAGTTAAGACATAATTGCTAGTTAGAGGTGTCGGAAGCTTCATAGTTATAAGGACGAAAGGACAAGGCTTTCACGCATGTATATGAAATATATAATTATGTCAGACATAGTTGTTCTAATCACGGTGAAGGCCAAAGGCTCTTTGTATATCCGTTAAATATTGGAGAAAGCTTTAACATATGCCGTTGCATACCTACATAGGTATATATATATATGCAAATATTAGTAATAGTTATTAGAAAGGTAAGCATAGCGTATTTTCCCATTATTTATAAAAATCCATTCAAGCCAAAGTTACATCTAAATATTTTAAATCATGCGAAAAATGATAAGCATTCTTACGGCATTATGTCCTGTAGTAATGTGTATTAACATTTTATAGCGGGGTTTATCATACGATAGAAGAAAGACAGATACTTTCGGTCGAAATCATGCAACCTGAAGACTAATTGGAAAATGTCAGTCCTCAAAAAATCACATTACACTTGGAGATTTCCCCTAAAATAAGATTATAGGGGAATTAAATAGCAATCACATTATAGGAACACCGTCAACTTCATAATTGCTTGCAGCTTATGGAATCAGTTAGTGTAAGACTTCCAAAGGTCATTCATTCATTTAATTTCTTCTTAAATAAAAAATTAGAAATTGCATGCAAAGGATCATGTTCCAGCTCGGAGTAGATCTTATTGAGATACCGTAAAGCGATGAGACATTGAAATATGGTATACATCAAACAAATTCTCCTAAATACATTTTCCTTCAATATAGTGCGATCTTAAACTCTTAATATTTAAATTTACTTTTTTAAGAAATATTTAAAATTACTTATAAAGTTAGAATTTCAATATTCGGAAGACTTAGAGAAAGACCAGTTGGATCACTCAGCTCTGCATTAAACAAATTTTTATCTTGTAAATGTCACCCACGGAAACAAAAGGAAGAAAGATTAATATTACCGGAAGGCACACGGTACAAAAGGAAAGAACTAATTAGCAGAGAATTCATCAACTTTTGGAAGAACCTTAATATGTATATGTAGTTGGTGTTGCCGTCAATGTTATTTCAGTTTACTAAATTTCGTATACTTTCGAGCACATTTCTTACATTCAAGAAAATTTAGCTTTCTCAGAAATGCTGAGCAATTTTGAAGCAGGAATCTTGCGTTATACTTTGGTTAGAATTAGGCCTACTGCTAAACTAAACTACAAACTTCAAAACTCGGCCTATGTTCTCACAACTTATCACATGTTGCCTCAGCACAGGAGTCACCGTCACTCCTCCTCCTCCTCCATTTCACAAGTTTAACAGAGGAAAGGACAATTAATATCTGCTGACAATAGCCCCCACTAGTTTCTGTCATTCGCTTTAGTGCTCTCACATTTTAGTATTTTACTCAAAACGCCCCATGGAATCCATAGACGTAAGAAACCATCATCAGTAGCATCAGAACCGTCCGTGGCTGATGGAACCGTATGCTGAGATGGAAGTTGAACTGATCATAGTACATATAAAGTATGCAACCAAACCCTCTGTGGAATCAATCACCTTCCTGTTTAGGCATTTCCCCCGGCCCTCCTCCTGTTAATTTGATTCCCCACCAAACCATTCTGTTCTGAACTTCCTTCTCTCTCTCCTTTATGTCTCAAAGATAGTCATTTTCTAGGCCGAGAAGCATTTCAAAGGCCTTACTTTTGCTGACCTGACTTTACAAAATTTCTCACTTTTGGCAAAGCTACATAGGCCACCATTGCGTTGCAGTTTTGCTGTACTACACATGGGAAGGCACTCCTGTTGTTACAAGCAGAAGTTGAGAAAAGGGTTGTGGTCTCCCGAGGAAGATGAGAAGCTTTTGAATTACATTACCAATCATGGCCATGGTTGTTGGAGTACTGTCCCAAAACTAGCAGGTATGTGTAGTATCTATCATTTGGTCACGTAATAATTTGAAGCATAAATTAAAAGGTTATGGGGAGTATGGATTAATTAAAAGATGCTAAGTAATCAGTTAATCTTGTGTTTCGTGTTTCTTTACGCATGACACGAGCAGGTTTACAAAGGTGTGGAAAGAGCTGTAGATTAAGATGGATTAACTACTTAAGACCAGATTTGAAGAGAGGTGCTTTTTCTCAGCAAGAAGAGAACTTGATTATTGAACTCCATGCAGTTCTTGGCAACAGGTGATCCATAAGGGAACTCTTAATGACTAAGTAGACGCTGGTTTTTATCTTGTTAGAATTTGCTTTTCAACTAATCAACATGTGTCTTGATTATGTTGTTAGATGGTCTCAAATCGCTGCACAATTACCAGGAAGAACAGACAATGAGATCAAGAATTTGTGGAATTCTTGCATAAAGAAGAAGCTAATGCAGAGAGGAATTGACCCCATCACGCACAAACCTCTATCGGAGGTTGAGAAAGACAAAGAGACACAGCCTCATGAAGAGATCAAAACCTGTGAGAAAACCCCCTCTCCTGTGGCCAATAAACTGTGTGTGATTGAGGCGGCAAACTCGAAACCCTCCGTGGTTTCTTCCACCTCCAAGAACACTTTTAACAGCCACGACAAAAACTACAGCTTGACAACTACTCCGGCAACCCAAGATAAGTTTTCTTACAACTATGAGTCCCATAACAACAGTATTTCTAGGCCATCAGATTTTTTAGGGTATCCTCCTTTCCATAAGTTGCATTACAGAAGTCCAAATGCAAGTCTGTGCTTCGGTTCATATTCTTTTGATCATGATTTTTATCCGACCATGACGCCAAATACTGATCTTTCATCAATGTCAAACTCATCACTCTTGCAAGCCTTAATCCGAGTAAAACCTTCTGTAGGCCTTACTATGTCCCACAATAATCCTTGTATAAGCTCGTTATCATGTGATGTCAACGGGGAGGTCCAGAATTGGGAAGCTGGCAACAGTAGCAACGGAAGCAGTAGCAGTAGTGCTGAATTGCAAAGCAACATGAATAGTTCCCTTCTTGAGGCCAACAACTTCTCATCATGGGGGCTGACATCTGGTAATCAGGAGGTTCATCTTATCCGTCCACTTGAAAGCGATCCAAATGACATGAAATGGCCTGAATATCTCAATAACCCATTCGTCCCCGGAATTACATTACAGAACCAAACATCTCAACATATGGTCAAAGCAGAAAGCCAGCTGGCAGCAGGACCAGGGATCAACCTTGTTCACAGTAACGGCCACGGGAATCTACAGTAAAGCTGAGCTGCGTTAGTTAGCATATGCATGCGGAGTGTTGATTAAAATTGTAGGATATTTCCCCAGCGACTACACGTGTGAGCTTTATATTGTATTTATTCTATTCAGATACTTGTAAATGGTGTCGATACCATTTGTTGCTAAACTTAAATGTGTCATTGGTTCCTTGGATACAGTTTCCCTTCTCAATAAAGGTTATTTATCGTACAAGCCTTCACAGCTTAGTTTGATAATTTAATAGGTAACAGGATTGGTTGTACATTTGACCTGTGTAAATATACAGTATTTGAAAGATTGTGACGTTATATGTAGCATCTTGTCCAAGTAGTTTCAATCTGTGGTTTTGTAATGGAAGAAACTGAAGGGACCAATGTTCTTAAATGGGTGGCTGTAACTTTCTCCCTAAAGATGGGGATGGTTTTCAGGACTTGAGTTATTTTAACTCTAGTTCTGAGAGAGAATAGATGAAGATAGAAATTATGTAATTTCTTCCGCTTCAGTACTTAATCGCCTTAATGGCCGAGCTACTAAAATTATTATGAAAATGGTAAAATCCCTAAATGTGACTAGGAATAGTTAAGTTATGGAAATTTTGATATTTTAATTCTCAATTTCTGGAAAATTATCAAAATTTAGTTTTAATTTTATTTTTAACACTTTGAAACTTAAATTCTCACTTTATAATGATCATGAGTCTAACATTAATTTCTTTTAGTGATCGTTATTAATTTAAGTGATGTGAATCGATAGATGAACAATTTAATTAATTTTGGTTTTTTAAAAAAAACTTAAATACTACCATCTTCTTTGCCATATCCACGAAAAGATCATACTGCCCATTATTTATGACTTGCTGTCGTCTGTATTTAAAAATAAAGGTTACTCTCACAAATTTATATAATAGCGATAGTAAGAATCGATCCAGCTGAGAGTGACTGGTCTAGATTTTTGCTTTTGAACGATAACAAATAAGGGAGATTTGGTTGTATTAAAATAAAATATAACTAACAAATAATGTGAATTAAAATATGACAAGGACAATGAAAAGCAAATATCGGTCTAAGCCACATCTACTTTGAAAATTGCACATCGGTTATCGATATAAGAATAAATCGATTCATATTTCGAATATTCACTGTTAAAGTTAATATCGTTATAGCCAATTAGAAAGCGATGCAATCCAATTAGTCTTAACTACTAAACAATCAATGTCAAGTGCAAGAAGATTTATTTTAATGGTAACTTTCACTATAAGAAAAATTGTTTTTAGAGATGAAAATTACCGACGAAAAGAGTCGTCAAGCGGCTGTAGGTGTAGCGAGGAAATTTTGTAATTCCCTCGGAAAATTTAGCGACAGAAAACTCTAACTTTGTCGGTAATTTAGTGACGGAATTGCAAAATTTAGCAACCGTAAGTTTTTTATCCATATTTCGTCATTAAATTTACTAACGAAATTACAATATCCTATCAGTAACTTTTACATATAGACAACCAATGTCTGTCGCTAAATTTATCTACAGAAAATGTAATTTCGTCGGTAATTTATCCATGGAATATATCATTATGTCGATAATTTACCTATAGAATTAGTAGTCCATCGATAAATTACCGACAAAATATCGTAATTCTATTGGAAAATTTACCTATGATAATTTCAACCACCATTTTTCACTTCCTGAGTTTTCTATTGATAATCTTTTGATTTGTTTTTCTACATTTATTTTTTCTAAATATTAAGTTGATTGATGATATAAAGTAAAAACTACCCTGATTGTTAATATATAATTAGATATTATAATGTACAACAATAAGTATCTTGAAAATAACTGTAAATTAAGAATTCAGATAAAATTACTTAATAGTAGCAAAACATTCACATTCACTTATCGATCTAAGCTATGCAATTGGTGAAGGTAGATGCTTTGACTGCTACAATGAGGTGTTGCCCCTCTCCGTCAACTCATCCATCTCATTACGGAATTAGGCTATGTACTCCATCGACTATTGCAACTGAATTGCCAGCTTCTCTACTGTACTCTCAAGCTGAGCTACAATTTAATTTGATGTGGATCGCTAACTAGATCCAGCTATAGTAAACGTGGAGGATTGCAAATAGCATATATTTGTAAATAAACCTAAGCCAAAGATACTTCCACAGCGGTCCCTACCATCCACTACATCAAGATATGTCTGACTCTTATCAACAGTTTTAGAGTGCTGAGGCTGTCACTGAATGCTTTCTTGTATTTAATCATATCATTATAATTGTTTATGTTAATAAGTAATAATTTTTAAGAATTAATATTAAAGTATAAATTTTACATACATATATTCTCTGCATCGGATATTGACGAAGGTCACAACATCATGCTTCTTAGTGTGAATGTACAAAAAGAGATAATGTAGTGTAAGCTTCCTATCCATCAATTTTTCCTGCATCAAAATAAAGTGTTATACGTGAACTACAATTTACAAAAATTTTGGCAGAGTTTCCTCTATTTTTATGATATTTACCCCTGTTAAATAAAAGAATTTACTCAACAATCAGCCATTAATGACATTAGACATTTATAACATTATCATTCTCCATAAGACACATATTTTCATTCCAATTTTCATACGTCAAATTACATTGAAATCCAATTTCATAAATAAAAGGACAAAAAATAGAATATAAGTGTAAAGTTTAAATGCTTACAAGTTTCTTTGCATGCTCTTGGTGGGTTACAGATCCTCTAGTGTGTATGGGTAGACTCTCTCTCTACAGTCTCCGCATCTGTTTGCAAAATTGCACTCAGGACATTACTTCGGGTCATGCCCAATACTGTTATCAATTAGTTTATATTTCTTTAGATATATAAGGAGGCCGCATATCATTCTTGTGTGTCGAACTAAGAAAGTCTTCATAATGTGCACGAGCTCAACTCTCCCATACGTTATAAATTACAATATCAAATTTTGAATCTCAAAAAAATTCTTTATGAAAAAAATGAGAAACATACTGTAAATACTTATAAACTACAATATTTATCTAATTAATGTATAAAATTAGATAAAATAAAAAGAATTAAAAATATATTTTTTGTACCTCAAACTCCTGATAATAAAAATCATTTGTCGCTTGAAAGATATTCTTCCATATATAACCCTCAAGATTTATCTTTTCCTTAAACTTGGATGAGATATTTCTGAAGCACGTTCTAGACAAAGCCAACCTAACATATAAGCAATTTTAGATTATTTTCAAATTAAAACTTATGAATTCAGTATAAATCTATGGTGTTATCATGTATTACAAAACTTTTAGAATTTCACTCACAGATTGTTGACAATTGTGATGTAAGTTCTTCTATCAACTCCCTTAGTTCCAGGTTAGAGGTTGTCTCCTTTATCTGCAATGTTGACTCCTGATATCTTTATTGGTATAGGGGTGGTGGATAGTGTAGCAGGGCTACTAGATGGTGTAGCAGTAGGTACAAAAGGTGACTATAGGTCAAGAAGGTGATGCCTCATCTGGATGTGCAGTAGTTGGACTTACAACACCTAATTCTATAGCATCCGCAGAATGTGATCATTCACTTGGACTTATACTAGCTCATCCAAATGGTGGTAACTTGACCCTTGGGCACTGCGTCATTTCCTGTTTTCTCTTTTGTGACATATTTTTAACCTAAAATTCACATTTTATTTAATATTCCAATAATAGAACAATATAAATTAAATATAAAATAATATATTGTTGATGTAATAATAGATATATTCATATAATATTCTATTACAAGCACAAAAATTAATCGCTATCATTACTTATTTGTAAATCAAAATCATCATCATCATCTTCTTTTTCTGAAGAATTAACTCAGGCTCCTCTTCAGATCTCTCACCCTCCTCATCATCTCCTGATGAAATTTCAATATATTCATTATTTGGATAGTTCAAAGGTTCATTCTTGTCATATGTTACACATGCATTTATTTCATAAACATCTTCCTGAAACGCTTCACTTTCAATTTTTTTATTTTCTCGTTTTTCCATGTAATTTAAAAACATTTCTAAGTTTTACTTTGCAAATGGCCATCCAATCTGACTGATCTCATCTTAAGCTGGGAAAAGGGACATAATACACTTAGATCGCTTGCATCACCAACACAAAAAGTTCAAATTGTCTAAATCTTCTTCACTGGTTAATTTCAACTAGAATATATTGACTGTACACTTTGTTCCAACATTAGGAATTAGATTAAACCATTTACACTTAAATATCACACTTTGTTTTATTGGCAATCTAGGGTACTCAATTTCAAGTATCTCAATAATTTTACCATAGTAATTTATCAATTCTCCCTATATGCAAACCCTACTATTTACTATTTCTATGATATGACCATGATATTCTGTATGAAATTTGTATCCATTAACAAAATACAGTGGATACGATTTAACAGTTTGCAAAGGTCCTTTCGCAAGATAAGATATGAACATGTTCTTTATTGGATTTTTTGAGGCCCACACAAAACAAGGTATCATATTAAATAGGATAATGTCATTTAATATTAAATAGTATAATGTCATTTAATCACTTTGATATGATAATTCAACCATTTCAATTATTTCAAGTAAAGCATTATGTACTTTTTGATTCATCGAGTAAAGTGTCTTTCAACTTCTTTATTGATATCATCCTGTGTTTTTTTGAGCATTAGATCTCCTAACCATTCCTCATATAATCTAAAAGCATTATTATGTATTTTAGTTATGAACGACTAACTTCGAAAACCCAAATAATCAATTTCAAAATTAACTTAAACTTACTACACGATAGGTTGAACCTCTTGACAATTCAATAAAATGTAATCATGGGCACCCTCTATTTTTATTTTGTTAACATCTCTATTTCTTATGTTAACATTCTTCTTGTTGATTGTCCATATATTTGTCCAGGATATGTGAATATGGAAAAGTTATCATCAACATCCCCCGTTTCTCCCTCATCGTCATTATGAGGAACTTTCCTTTCTCTTGTATGCATATGTGGCTCAAAGTAATGTGGAAAAAATGTACTTGCTTCCTCCACTAAATAAGCATTACATATGGAACCTTCAACTCTAGCCTTGTTTTTGACATTTTTCTTCAAATGATGCAAATATCTACATTACAAATAGGGATATTAAAATTCTGTGATTAAAATATGCTACAAGTTTTATTTAAATGTTAGCTATAATTACCTATCAAACAAATACATTCATCGATATTAAATTAGACCAGCAAGTTTAGCCTCATGTGCTAAATGTGCAGGTAGATACTCCATACATTCAAAGAAGCTTAGAGGGAAAATCCTATCTAAGTTGCACAAGATAATTGGAATTTTCCTTTCTAATTTTTCCATTTCAGCTAACTTTATTTCAGATAGTGTTAAGCTTTTGAAAAAAAACTTAATTATGTTATAGCTTCCCAAACCTTATTCGATAGCAACTCCCAAATTGTAATTGGAATTAGCCTTTACATAAACACATAACAATCATGACTTTTCATCCATAATAATTTATACTTCCTCATGTCCATATACCTTACCAAGTTCGAAACATAACCATTGAGAAACTTTAGAGTTTTCAACCATTCATACAAAATTTCCTTTTATTTTTGTCCAAAGTGTAACATACTTTTGGATATTTACTGGTTCGATGATCTTTATCTAACTCATTCCTTCTATAAAAACGTTTCAAATCAAATTGTGATTTTGTATTATCCTTTATCCTCTGTTCAATGCTCATTATAGTTTTAAACAAATTGTCAAAGATATGTTTTTAATATGCATCACATTTAGATTATGACTTATCAAATTAGTTTTCCAATATGGCAAATCCTAAAAGATACTTTGTTTTTTCCAATCAAAGTTTTTACTATTGCTTTTATCAACTTCTTCAGGTTCAAGTACTGTAACTTTCAACAACCCTAAACCATCAATCTCTTGCAATATCTCTTCACCATCTTTGTGAGGGGGAGGAGATGTTTATACCATCATATTCTGAATGAGCTTTTGTTTATTGCGTCTAAATGGATGATCTGGAGGAAGAAATTTTCTGTGGTTGTCAAACCAAGACGTTTTGGCCTCGTTAGGAAGATAAATGAATTAGAATCATTGCTACAATAAAGACAACCGAATTTCCCTGCTATGTTCTATCCAGAAAACAAAGCATACATAGGGAACTCACTAATAGTCCACATCAAAGCTACTCTCAATAACAAATTTTGTTTAAGAGACACACCATATCTCTCCACACCAAATTTCCAAAAATGATGCAATTTAGATACCAATTGTTAAAAAATACATCGATTTTATGTTTTAGATTTGTAGGCCCTGACAAAATCACCGTCAAGAACATATATGCTTCATTCATATACATCCATAAAGGTAAATTATAAGGAATAATTATGATTAGCTATTATGAATATTGTTGGCTAGATTGACCAAAAGGTTAGAATCCATCTGTCTACAATCCCAACCTAATATTTCGACTTTTAGTTGCAAACTCAGAATGAGTGTTATTGAAATGTTTGCAAATACATCCAATGAATGGCTCATTATTCCATCTTCCTATTAATGTTCATTATGTCATCTCATGTGAGATGTGGTAACATCAGAGGTATATAGTCTTTGAAGTCTCGAAGTTAACGAGAAATAATGCATCCACTTCTAAGGTACTAATTTTTGTTTCATAATACGCTTTCTAAGTTTGAAACTAGATTGAACACAAAATTTTCACTCTTGTAATTCTACATCATCTCCCCAAAATAACATACATCCCAAATTGCAACATTCAAAATTTTTAATTGGCAAACTAAGACCCATAATAAGTTTCTTCATACTATAAAAATTATCAACCATTATATAATCAAGAGGCCATAATTCATTATATCAAGCAAGAATTTTGTCCAAACTTCGATCAAAAAATGCTCTTCAGGCTTTATGTTCAATATTCGAGCAATTGAAGATAATTGAGTCACGGTCTCATAATTTGACCATAATTCTTGGTCAGTTGATTTTAGTAAGTTAAAAAAAAATTTACATGTGGGTTTAGTTCTTCTTTAAGATTTTCTATATTTACCTAAAAGGTATAACCGACTACATCATAAACCATTTGGATGTAAGGATTTTCAGTTGTACCCATACTATTTGTTATAAATCGAGTCTCCTCTTCAAACCCATCCATATTTATTAACGAGTTTACTTCATTACCCCTTAAGGTGCTATAAATTAATGGCTCCTCATGTTGTGTCCACTCAAAATAATTTGGAACAAGCCCTTTTCTTGACAAATGGAGATTTACTTATCAATAGGAAGGAAACAAATATGTTTGCATTTTTTACAAGGACATATGATCTTTGGATCATCCATATATACAAGTTGAGAACATGCACAGTCAATAAAAACTTCAAATCCCTCAAAAAAACTCAAGATTAATGAAACCATTGGGTGTTAATCATCTATACGTCAAATATTTATCAACATTACTCATTTTTGCAATTTTTTATTTAAAAAGGTGATTTCATAGCTATATATAATAATCGTTATGGTAGGATCCATATTAATCTTATAGAATATTTAATCTTTACTTTATAGATCATTAGATCCTTCATTTTCCTTAAGGTTTTACAAGTCTCTGACTATTTCCCCTCCAAATTGAAACCAACCAATCCTACCATATGATTTCATAATTACAAAACTCAATCACAACCAATTGCACCTTAGTGATTAGACAATCACCTCATTCTAAATCATTTCTTAAGTTAATACTAAGTTTGAATTAATCACCTACAAGTTCATTTCCAAAGTTTAATTTTAAACAAGCACTATGGTACTTGATGTTGTTATACCACATGAATCAAGAAAGCAAGTTCTCATTGTAACTCTTAGGCTCATGAAATTTTAAACTGATAAGCCTAATAGGATTTGCATTATGAGTTTCCAGCCTATATACTATCCTAGGGGTTTATTATTCAAAGGATTTTCATGTCAAATACATAAATTTCTTATGTTAATACTAATTTTGAATTAATCACATTGAAGTTCAAGTCTTTATCTACAAACTTAAATAATGACTAAACATAAATACTTAGACTATTAAACCCCAACGTAAAAACTCATCAATCATTGTTAGAGGTAAAATTGTAAAGAACAACACAAAACCGATCACATTGTAGACATTACTTAGTTGAATGACTTACCTTAACAGACAGAAAACTGTAAACTACAAAGAAGACTAACGAGGTTGGATAATTATCGATGCTTTTTAACACGACCTACAATCCAACCTATATACAAGTAGCTAGTTTTTATAAATTTTGAATTGAGCATAGGTATGGATATGCGTGAAGTAGCAAAAGTTGGCTAAAAGAAAAATGCCCAGGACATAAGCTGTAACGAGTCCCTGATTGCAACCAACATAATCCTACCAAAAAGAAATTAACTTCACTCCAATCAATCAATAAAGCAACAGTTGTAAGAATAAAATAAAACCATATAGTCATTAGTGAAAGAGAGGGAAAACAATTATGATTCATCAAATTAAACTCTATACAACAGGTAGGATTCAATTATGAGTAACAAATGGAATTTATGAAATGGTCATCCTAGTTGCCTATTCACTTCTAATTATTCTCTTCCTAATATTGTAACGCAGGTAATTTATGAAATGGTCAACCCCAACTTATTGAATGATTAAGCTAAGCTTCTTTAATAAATGAGAAGTTAAATATGTCAAGTAGAGGAGCTTTGCTAAGCTTTGTAGCCTTTAATATGTACTATTAGACCTTTCATAATAGACTCTTCAAATCGATTGGCATTGATAAGGTAAATTTCCAATTTAAATATCAAGAACTTATATGAAGGAGTATTCTAAACATAAGGAATTACCAAAATGAGCTCAACTTGATGGGAAGCTACCTAGCTAATCTAAGTTTACCATGAATTTGTCTAGTTTCTTTCTTTTGAAATAATATCCATTTTGCTTATAGGTTTAGGTGAAGAAGTGACCCTAAAATGTCAAGTTTGTGACCTTTAATTAAGAGGTACACGAAAATGATCTCACCAATAATTTGCATACTGTTCGATCTCTTTCCTTTTACCTAATGCAGCTTATAAGTAAGTTTAAATTGCTTTAAAGTAAATAGGGATTTTGGTTATTCGTATGAATATTCTTGATATCATTCCACAAGATGCTCCTCTAAAAGCTAAGCTAGTTATATATTTGTTGGACCCCACACCCCACCCGTAGGTGTTTGCAGGTGATACTGCGGCGTGTGTTTGCGAGTGATACCGCGGCATCCAACCTTAATCAGAATTGTCCGCTTTGGCTGCGACTCGACCTCGCAACCTCACGGTTTTGTTCCGCTTTCGCGGACGCCTCTTACCATTAACACACGCCGCAGTATCACCTGCAAACACCTACGGGTGGGGTGTGGGGTCCAACACTTACACTGAGAGGATGAGACGGTAATCCAACTGCAAGTGTCTACACCTTGTTTATGAATCTCATGGCTCCAGTTGTTCTCATTCAACAGTTTTCTCAGCATTATTGATACTAAATAGACAATGTCTTTTCTTTCCAAATTAAATCAACCAAATCTGTAATCATTCGTTTGAAGGTTACATCGAGATTAAAAGCATCAAAAATTTACTTCCAAATTCAATTCAACAACGATAGTAATATGTCTTCAATCATTAGCAACATCACTGGAATAGTTGTACAATTAGAGAAGCCATAGCTACAACTTGGTATACTAGCTAAAAGTCCCTGCGTTTAGAAATATCAAACTTATAACCACCAAGAGTAGAATGGGAACAACAGATTTAACCTTGTTGTTGGACGGTTTATTGTAGCTCATCTTGTCTGATGTGGCCATGGCTTACTCCACTAATTTCTGCATCAAAATTAATAGGGTCGATGAATAGGAACAGTCAGTTCCTATAGTCTTTAATTCTAATTTTTCTGGTTCGTTACCAGTCTATAGGGCTCATTGTAAACAAGCGGCTCCAAGGACAACTCCACATTCCTAAAAAGCGTACAACTGTTACAATAATTCAAAAATACGAGGAAGGTTCTATTGTGTCATGCTTCTATATGGAAGATTTTCCACACCTTATGTGCAGCTTCCCACTACTGTAATCGTGTAAAATCAGGAAGCTGATACACTTCCTAGTATCACGCGTGACATGCTCGACTCTGCTATTAGCTCGTGTTAGGAGACGAGGGAAAAACACAACCAAAACACATGTTTCTTTGAAGGTCAACTTAATCGCAGCAACAAAGCACTCTAATCAAGTTTAATCAAATGATGTCAGCGAAAAAATAAGAGGAAATATCACAGGACAAATTTGACAAGAAAATATACTAATCACAAATAAGGATTAACAAAATTTAATCTCTATTCCCACAAGTTGTTTTACAAAGATTCAATATTGAAACTAAAGTTGATGTATAAATCAACCAACTCTCAAGCTAATCCCAAATCAATCAAACAAAGATGATAATCAAAAACTACTTACCCTCTCTCCATTTTCTTTTTTCCTTTTTGATGTTTTTGCGCAGTAAAATAAACAAACCTATGTCTTATCTTTTTTTTAAATTCTCAATTAGGTTTTCTGCAATATACAAGGTCACATACATAACCATGTAAGTGATCGTGTCTGTCATGGACTTACAAGATTATATCGAGTTCCATGGTCGTAAGATATGGCTGTGTACGTCATACTCACAGGCATATACATGACTGTGTATGTCTTAATTCTTCACACGTTTATTCACACGGCTCTAAATACTTACATAATTAATCTAAAAGACTATATAAGTTAAGGACATAGGTGTGTAGCACATTACACGGCTGTGTCTCTCCCTATAAGAGCTTCAATCAACTTTTCTTGACTTGTTTGTCATCCACACAAACATTAGAGGTGTCTATGATCACCTAAAGTCCCAAAATAGGGTTGGATAGTCAACAATCTCCCCCTCCAGTCTAATTATGGAGAATTCATATTATGCTTCGGCAGTTACTTGAGATACATCCTGACAAGCTTACTAGAAAACTCATGCTTGCTTCTATTAATCACCTTAGTCAATATATCAGCACCATTTAAGTCCGTATGAATATTCTTTAACATTAATTATTGCTCCTCAATTACAAACCTCAACCAATGATATTTGATCTCCATATGCTTTCTGCGAGAATGACACATAGTGTTTTTGCTCAAGTTAATAGTACTTTAAATATCACAAAATACTACATAGTCTTCTTAGTTCACATCATTAAAGGAATCTTTCCAACCAAAGCATCTCCTTACACTACAAGAAAATCATTGAATAGTGGCAGAATATTATCGACGGAAACAAAACTGACACTATTTACTGATGGAAAAATAAATTCCATCGGTAAATAAGGATTGTTTTCGTATATAGCGACGGAACCACAAATCTGTCGACAAAACTGGAGGGAAGGAATTTTGTGCAAAATCTCCGACGGCATATAGCAACGACAAAGCCTATTGTGTCGGAAAAAATTACGGGAGTCGTTCCTGCAATTCATTGCTTCGGACATATACCGATGGAAATAGGAACTTCCATCGGCACCAAATGGTTATCATTTACCGACAGAATTGGTGTTCCGTCACCACAGGAAACTGTTGTAAAATACCGACGAAACACATATTCCGTCGGTAAATGATATCCATTTGGTTAATCAAATGTCATCGTTTGGATGAAGACGAGAAGATAAACTTGAATCACTAATGGAATATAAATGCCATCGGTGATTATTTGGTTTAACGCGAATATTAACGATGGAAATACTTTTCTGCCAGTAAATGTTGGCAACTTGCGTCCACGTTTTGTTAAAGATGGCAATATGAATCCTAGATTACAGACAGAATTAGAGTTCCGTCGGTATTTGAGTTTCCACCGCCAGGAATTACCGCTCTTTTAGTGACGGAATTGGAATTTCGTCACTAAATGTCGACAAGTTGCATCGTAAGGACAACGAGGAAAAACCTAGATTACTGACGGAATATACATTCCTTCAGTATTTGAGTTTCCAACGCCAATAATTACCACTTTTTTAGTGACGGAATTGATATTTCGTCGGTAAATGCCAGAAAGTTGCCTCGTGTAGACGACGAGGGAAAACCTAGATTACCAACAAATTGTGTATTCTGTCAGTAATCCACGGCCTTTATCTCGCGCTCTGCCCCCTCCCCTCCCCCTTGCACAATTCTTCTTCTCTCAACTGGCGATCGCTTTCTTTTTTCCGACCCCTTCTCTCGTATTTTCCAGTCGTTGAACTCTTTAATGAGTGTGTTATTTCTCTAAAAAAAGCATATTTTTAGTGATAAACGTGAGTATTTGGTGATGAAATCTTGCTTGATTATTGTTGATGTTTACAGTTTTTCGTGTAATTATTGGTTTATTTGTTGTTTATATGTGTTATTGTTAGTAAATAATGGAAAAATGCAATTGATTTATGGTTAGATTGAGATTATACATATTGCCTATGAGGTGTTCGATCTTAATTGCCAATTTCATTTTTGAAGTTGTTCATTGATTCAGATTAGTCGTGCATATAATTAATATTTACCATATATATTACTTTAATATTATTATTATTCTTATTCTTAGTTTTATAAGATTTATTATTCATATTTGATTTTATTATTATTATTGTTATTATTAATTTGCTAGATATAATTTAATATATTATTAATTTTTTATTATTATTACCGTAGATCCTGTATTGTGTGGAAGAGCATCTTCAACACAAATTTCTTGGTCTTTATTGAAGTTGTTCATCGATTCAGGTTAGTCGTGCAACTAATTAATATTTACCATAGTAATTATTTTAATATTATGATTATTATTATTCTTAGTATTATTAGATTTATTATTCATATTTAATGTTATTATTATTATTTTTATTATTAATTTGCTAGTTAT
>JANZXR010000007.1:18230327-18240968 GCA_027575705.1 Erythroxylum echinodendron
ACAAAACCGTGAGGTTGCGAGGTCGAGTCGCAACCAAAGCGGACAATTCTGATTAAGGTTGGATGCCGCGGTATCACTCGCAAACACAGGCCGCAGTATCACCTGCGAACACCTACGGGTGGGGTGTGGGGTCCAACAATATTGATCTACTTATTCCGCTAGCATATTAAGTCAATTATAGAAACTAATTAAGACTAGAATAAATCCATAATATCAATCTTACATAAACCATATCATTATTTCTATTAATCTTAGTTAAAAATAAACTAAATAAATTGGATGATTACTAAAGATAATGAAATCATTAAAATAACAAAAATAATGCAAATATTCTATTGAAGGAAAATTCAAAGTATTAAATGTTTGGGATTCAGAGCTTACTTATATAAAATTCTAATTTTTATACAAGATTAATTACCTAGATTGCAATAGTAATTAAGCTAAAGTATCTATGTTTTCTCTTAAAGTACACAGGTATATCTAATTATTCAATTACTAGCTCTCAATATGCAATTTAACTTATTTAAATTCATTTAACTATGGAATACTTCAATCTCTAAAGCTAAATTGTTTATTCGCTTAGTGCACATATCATATTCCACTTCTTAGTCATTCATACAATCCTTAATATTATATATATGTTGGCCAAGAATAAAATAATTAAAATGAAAAGAATAAATTTAATAATAAAATAATCATAATATGCATTAATAATTGAAATATCGTTAAAATCTATATCACTAAACCTAACTAGGGTTTCCGCCATTAAACATTACAAAAACTAAAAATAAATAAATAAATCTCAATATAAAGGAAAGCATAGAAGAAAAGTTTGATGAGAAACTATCAAAAGCTCCTCTCCTTCAATGTTAAGAAAGGATGAAACTATAGAAAAAAAGTGCAAGATGGCTCTCAAACATCTTTTAAAAGTCTTTTATGTGAAACTTAATAGAAGCATTTATATTTAGGCTTATTAGCATAGAGTCATAAATGCTTAAACTTGAGAATTAACATGTCCTTGTAATTTATGTGCGAGAACCGGTAATAAACTAGTATTAATATTGATGCTAATTTTGCTATGAGACTTTTATATATCACAAATTAGTGTGTAACCAGCACTTGACACCAAATTATAATTAGTTTCATTTTTGTTCTATAATATGTATCATAAAATAGTGTGTAACCAACACTTGTTTATTTTTACTTCTTAACCTCTCTAAACTTTGTGAAAGACAGGTGCTTATTTCCTTGGTAAGTATGATACCTGTTATACTCTTTTTTACCAATTTCTTCATTTTTTTAAATATCTTTAAACCAGAAGTACCACCCAATATCCTTTTCAAAGTTGTTGTCCACTTTGTTATCTTCTAAATGACTTTAAAATCTCTTCAATTGGAAATTTATAAGAAAATTGTAGTCAATTTTTGTATTTATCCTTAAGATCATCACCTATATAATAATGAACTAAACATAGGAAAACATTTTATAATCTATGTAAACATCTACAAACGTACCAAATATTAAGTAAATTAACCCTAAATTTAATATTAAATACAAACCTAATAAATTCTCATATATTTAAGTATATCCTCAAGCAATCAATAACAAATAAACCATAACTACTAAACTAGACTTACCTAACTAAACATGAAATTTCCACTTTAGTATGTATATGGTGACATTGAGCTTATGTCATGAACCTTTAAACCCCTGGGTGTCCTTAATAGAGGAGTTATAGTTCCTAAGAGATTCCTTTAGTGCTACCTATAACATTGACCTAAACTCATTAATTAACTTCATAATTAGTACCATAAAACACACAATTTTTCAAGTCTTAATTGAAACATATAATATTTCTCAAGTAATCACACTATAAACAAAACAAAGTAAATACTATTCTACCTCCTTCACTAAGTTCAAATACTTTAACTAACGTATTCTCATAAGATACTAGTCATTCACGCAAGTTTTTGAAATGTGAGAAAGAAACTCTCATCATCTTTTCAAAAGTACTTCGAATAGGATTATAATGGGGCTTAAGGTTTAAGTTGGCTAACTAAGAAAAGGATATATGAGAAATAAAACTATTCACAATTAGTAGAGCAATAACAAATAAAATAAAAAAACATTAGTCCACACTCCACTAAGTCTTCGCCTTCTTTCAACCACCCCTTTCCTTTTATTCTTTTTTTACAAAAAAGAGTCCAAGCCAATAAATTTCAACACTTTATTTTTTTTCACAATTTTATTTTTTAACCTTTTTTAAATTACAACCAATCCCCCTTTTTTACATTGCTTCTTTTATACATTTTTCCATTTTCCCTATATTTATTTCATTGCATCTCATTTATAAAACATCAAAATACAAGTAAAAACTCTACTAATTATTAATTAAAGAACAAACACTTATTTTTCTTTTTAGGCTTAAGGTTATTTAGGAAAGATTACAAAGAAAGAGCTTGATTTTTAAATTAGGCTGAAAAAGGACGCACTAATATATTAATGTATAAAAGGGTTACAAGTTGGCTTAAATTTAAATCCTAGCTGATTTTGTCATTTTTAATGTTTGTCTGCATCTTATATGTAATCTCAAAAAGATGAAATTCAAGTTCTAGAAATTCACAATCAAAGAATGTATCGACATAAGAAAAGAAAATTTTTATGAATGTTTAAATCCTTATACGATCACTCATTTCCTTTACTTAACAAATTCAATTTCATATTATTCACAAAGTCAAGATTTGCATAACATAATTTTTGACACTCAATCTCAATCTTGAATTATGTATAAACTTACTTCATCAACCTAGAGATACTAATGATAAGCTAAACTCATAACTTAATAAAATCTAAAAATATATAAACATGATTAAAAAATCAATTAAATTAGATTTAACTCTAGTCCACCCCTACGCCTAGAACAATATTATCCTTAAGATTGTGCATCAAGAGTAATAAAAGGATATAAAAAGCTCTTTGAACACCTAGACAGTTGAATTGGAACTTAGCTATTATAAAAAATTCTTTTATACTTAAAATCTACAAGATACTCAACATTGGTGGAGAGTTAAAAAAATATATGTAAATTGCAATTAGATTTTCATTAACTTCAATTTAATATAAGTAACAGGTCATATGTTAGTAAGACAATACACATTATAAAACATCCTTAATCTAACTACATATATGTACACGCGTAGGGCCAAAGTCAATAGGTTAATGATGTTAGTGACCTCTTGCAGAACTTTCATCGAGCACTTGGTATGCTTCAGAAATTCATCCCTAGTTTGTTTCAAAACTATTTTCTTTTTCCATTATTCACTAACATAACCACACAACAACAAACAATTGCCCATAAATAACCCAAATAAACCCTCACAACTCAATCCATAGTAATAAAACCAACGAACATACAACGGTTTGCATACAAAATTTGAAGCAGAAAAAATAACCTAAGAGTAGTTAGTGGATAATCAACCTCGAGATGATAAACTTCAGACAATGGAAGCGGTTAGTGGAAGATCGAAAGAAGATGAGGAACCACCACCGTAGACAGAAGAAAATAGAGGACCAACAAATAAGAAGAAGGAAATGAAGAAGAACTACAGGGGGCTTCGGATTGTTGAGTTAATTAATGATAAAATGATGTCTTTTTCCTTTAACTTTAAACAACAATGTTGACATCGTTTGAATTTACCAACGCAATGATAGTTTCGAAGGTAAATTACTGACAGAATGGAGTTCCCATACGAAATTTTTTTTCGTCGGTAAACTTCATCGTTAATTTTTATCGTGAACCATTGCCGCCTATTTTTACGGTGACTTTCACTATTCTATAGCTAAATTTCGTCGGTAAAGTTTCACAAACAAATTCCCTCCTTTTTTACTGACTATTTTTCTGTAGCAAAATATGATTTTTTGACAAGTTTATTGACAAAAATTTACAAAAAAAATTCATCGATAATTTGTAATTTTCATGTAATCTTTAAAAAATGAAAAGATCAATGAAATCAAACAACATAAGCCAAGCATTTGCATTTATTTAAATCAATTATTTTCTCTCAGGATCTCTCCCTCTCTTAATCTTCACTTCTCTTAGATGAATTTCTTGCTTTTGCTACTTGTTCGTCTTTTTTTTTCCCCTCTGTTGGGATCCTTGCTCTACTCTGTTTCTCTGTCGATTTGCTTCTTTGCTCTATTTTTCACTACTTCATCCATCGCTACTTCGTCTACTTCTACTTCGTGTCCTAGTCCTATCACCTGCACGTGTCCTGTTTTAATGCTTTCTACTTTATGTCTATTTGAGAATATCACTTTCTGCTACTACTTCGTTTCCTAGTCCTATCGCCTGCACGTGTTCTGTTTCAATGCTTTCTACATTATGTCTATTTGAGTATATCACTTTCTACTTACAAAATATAAAAATTTCCCCTTTTTTCATGCTTGCATTTTTGGTTATTGGTTTATTCTTGTCAAAGGGAAAAAGATCAAGTTTTTGATCCTTATACTACCTTTAAAAGTAAAGTCATTGTTGCTCTGAGAAAGGAGGGTGCTTTATTATGACCAAAGAAGCTGGATGTTCTTGTTATTGGGAAAGGTGAAGTAGGTATTGCTTTAAATGGTGTTTCTTATCATTGATTTCAATATTAAACTCTTAAAGCAGGAGCCCCATCGAATAAACCTAGTCTTGGCATCCTTCTTGGTGAAAAGGTAATGCAATGTTGCATGGTCTGTAAACATAATAACTTGTGAACCTAACAAATAAGAATGAAAATTTTCACAAGAAAATACTACCACAAGCAGTTCTTTTTCAGTAGTTATATAATTCAATTATGCCCCTATCAACATCTTGCTTGCGTAATAGATAGCATGCAACCTCTTCTCCTTCTGCTAACCTAGCACACACCCAACTGCATGGTCGCTTGTGTCACACATGATCATAAATGGAAGAGACCAATTCGACGATGTCAAAATTGGTGCTGTTATGAATGCCTTCTTCATCCTGTTAAAAGCAGTCAAACAGTCATTATAAAAAACAAAAGGCACATCTTTTACCAATAGATGAGTTAGAGGTTTTGCAATGAGGGAAAAGTCTTTAATGAACCGTCGGTAGAACCTTGTATGACCAAGAAAGGCTCGGACACCTTTGATGTTAGAGGGAGGAGGTTAGCTTGATCCACTTTGATCACTTTATATGAAATCTTATAGCCTAATACGATTCCCTCTTGGACTATAAAATGACATTTTTCCAATTTAAAACTACATGTGACTCCTCATATCTTTGGAGCACTTTATCTAAGTTTAGCAAGCAATGATCAAAAGACTCTCCAAAAACAAAATAATCATCCATAAATACTTTCATAAAGTTTTTATTCATTTTTGTGTATATGGCCATCATACACCTTTGAAATGTAGCAGGTGCATTACATAAATCGAAAGGCATCCTCCGATATGTAAAAGTTCCATATGGACATCTAAAAATGGTCTTCTCTTAATCTTCCAGATATATAAATATCTGATTATACCCTGAATATCTGTCCAGAAAGCAATAAAAAGAATGACTAGCCACTCTCTCAATCATTTGGTCCATAAAAGGTAAAGGGAGATGATCCTTTTGGTGGCTAAATTTAACTTTCTATAGTCAATGCATACTCGTCATCCTGTGATAGTCCTAGTGGAAATCGTTTCCCCTTCTTCATTTTCTATCACTATCATGCCACCCTTCTTTGGCACACACTGTACTGGGCTCACACACTCACTATCAGAAATGGAATAAATTATTGTTGCATCTAGAAGTTTCACCACTTCCTTCTTAGCAACCTCTTGCATATTCAGATTTAACCTTCTCTATCATTCTCTCACGATTCTACAACCTTTTTCCAGGTTAATTATGTACATCACACCTCATTAGGGCTAATCCCCTGAATATCATAAATTTGCCACCCTATAGATCTCATCATTTTCCTAATAGTCTCCACCACTTTCTCTTCTTGCTCATAATTTAATTCATTGGAGATAATGATAGGTAAAGTGTGGTTCTTTCCTAAAAAGGTATATCTCAAATGGGAAGTTAAAGGTTTAAGCTATAAAGTGGGAGGTTTAACGGTAGAAGGTGGTGTAGGTGGTCCAACTCTCTCTAGTTGTTCTATCTCCACTTCCTCACAAACATCCTCTTCGTTCGTACTTTCATCTTTCACAACTCCAAATGACCTTTTTATTGATTGATCCAGAAGCTAAATCAACATAGAAGTCAGCTTGACCTCTTCTAATCCCAATTTCTTGAAAATAGAAAAAGGCATCAAATTAATACTTACACCTAAATCACATAAACATTTGGAAAATTCGAAATCGCCAATAACACATGGAATAGTAAAAGTCCCTAGATCTTACAATTTTGAAGGAGTTTGACTTGAGATATTAGAACTACAGTTCTCCATCAATGTAATTGTCTAATTGTCTTCCCAAGTATGTTTGTGCATGAGTATATCCTTTAAAAACTTCGCATACTTGGGCATGCACTCCAAAGCTTCCACTAATGACAAATTAATATGTAGCTTCTTCATTTTCTCTAAAAATTTGGAAAACTGGGTATCCACCTGATGTTGCTTCACTCTTTGTGGATATGTGAGTTTGGGCTTGTATGGTGGTGGTGGTGGTCGTTCTTTTCCGCACTTGGTTATTGCAATTGTTTGCCACTCCGAAGTGTAATTGCTTTGAGTTGCTTCCTTGGAATAACCTCATTATTGCTCGGTAAGTAACCTACATTTTGAGAAAATAAACCATCAGTAAGTTAATGTACTTAGACTTCCAAATTATGGATTGATGAGGCATGGTTCTTCACAATCTGATCAAAATTTGCCTCCATCCTCTGTTGATTTTCCTCCTGTCTTTCATACATCTTTTTCTGACTCTCTGCTTGAACTGCCAGTTTGGAATTAAACATTTATATAAACATGTCCAACTTATTTTTCAACACTTCGACTCGATCTTGTTGGAATCTTGGTGGTCCTTGTGGTCTTTTTTGGCTACCTACATTATTATTACTCTAAGAAAAGTTTGGGTGGTTTTTCCAACCTAGATTATATGTATTCGAATATATGTTATTACCTCGCTGCGGCTAGCCTAAATAGCTTACCTATTCGATCCCTCTAGCTCCCAATAGAAAACATTCTACTGAGCTGTTATTGTTCTCCCCACATAGCTCACATTTTGCTTGTATTGTCTTAACTTATGAGGAGGATGCTCCTTACATGATGTTTAGCTACTTCGTCCAATTCATGATTTGAGCCTGCAAGGCAGTAACTGAGTCAATAGGTATCATACCTCTTTGTTCCTTCTGTCCTTGTCTACTCCTTTTGCTCGACCACATACAACTGTTTCTTGCCAACTCCTCCAATAAATCATGAGTTGCTTCCACTGTCTTCCTCATCAGTGAACCTTTGATTCTGCATCAATATACCCCTTCTGCTCGGGTTCACTCCATTATAAAATGTTTGAAGCAGAAATTCCTTCAGGAGGTTGTGATGTGGACAGCTCCTCTGAAGTTCCTTAAATCTCTCCCAAGCTTCGTAGAGAGATTCCGTCACTTTGCTGGAAATTTGTTATCTCCTTGATAATCCTCTCGTCATTGTCAACGAAAAATACTTGGCGAGAATGCTTGGGTGAGCTACTCCCAAGTCGTGATCTAGCTTGGATTCGAAGAATTGTACTATGCTTTAGCCCGATCGTTCAACGTGAATGAAAATAGTCGCAGCTTCACTACATCATTAGACATTCCATTGAATCTAAATGTGTCACAAATCTCCAAGAAATTTGCAATGTGGGCATTTGAATCCTCATTGGATAGCTTGTAAAACTGCACATTGTTTTGAAGAATGATGACTAGCGCTGGATTTATCTAAAAATTATTCGCTTGAACTACCGGTCTTGCCACTCCTTGAGGACTAAACCCTGGCCTCATGAAATCCACGAGTGTCCTTTCTGGTCCTCCTTGTTCTCCTTCTTCAGTCATATCTTGATTTGAGAAATTTAGATGCTTTTCCCTTCTTATTTCTCTTTCGTGCTTCTTAATGTCAGGAAATTCATCTTCTATAGCTTCTTTCGTCCTTCGTGTACTTATTATGTTCATGCACCTACAAATACACAAGGAAAAGTATCAAAAACTTTTAAATCAAAGTAATCTAAATCAAACACGATGCTCAACAATCAATCCCTAGCAATGACACCAAAAACTTGTTAATGGTAAAACCTATCTACTTATTTTATGCTCAAAAACTGCAAGTGAACAGGCCGTGACTTGTAGTAAAAAGAGCAGATATCGATCCCACAGGGATTATTGCCTAGACATCGCTTAATTTAGATACAACTTTGTTTAAGAAACTAAACTGTGAAATGCAAATAATATGGAAAATTAAATTAAAATTAAAATTAAAATTAAAAGATTAATGTAAAAAATGGACAATACCATAATTGCAAAAAATCTAAATTCAAAAATCTAAGTGCTAGAGATTACTTTTTCCTTAGTTTGTCTCCCTCCTAGTTTATTGATTTAATTGTGTCTTACCCTAGATTTTTGAATGTGCTAATTAACCTCTCTCAAGGTGTAACTATTTTGGCCTAATCGAATTAACAAAAATTGATTGAACAATCTCTTAACCTACCCAATGATTCTGATTCAACTAGTTATTAAACTCTCCTATGGATGATCAATTGACTAATCAAGATCTCTCTTCTAACTATTCAATTGACATAATGATTGCTAGTCTATGCCAACTCTCGTTGTACAATCCTACATGAATCTCATCTCACTCACTCTCTCGATTTGTTGTAAGACAACAATTTAAAACAACAATCATCAAAGACACTTCATTCAATTCAATAAAATAGGAGTTTTGACAAAATAATTCAAAAGCAATCCTTAAAACGAAATCAGCCTAACATGGTCTCCATAACATCATCAGCAATCAAATAAACCTATTTTACAAAGAATAGAGAAGATTAGAATGAAATAAAATTGAATAAAAAGACTCCTTCTCTTCTTCGCCAAAATGTGAAATTTTGGTGTTGATGTGCTATTTTGCCCAATCTTGATGATGATCCTTGTCTTAAATCCATCCTCAATGCCCCGAACATGTGTTCTCCACTCAAGGATGGTGTTTCTATAGGTGGGTGTCATCTCCCCATAAGATGGAGGCTTAATCATAATTTTATAGTCCAAAAATCTTAGGTTTAATGAAGCCTCACAGATTGCTTCATACTACAATTCCCACGTCCGTGGGAATCTACATGATTCCCATGAGCATGGGAATTATACACAGATGCACCCTTTATTTATGCTATGATTCCCACATCCATGAAAATTTACATGATTCCCATAAACGTGGGAATTTGTCCCAGATGAACTCTTCTTGTCTTCTCTTCTTTGATCTTTTGTTCAACCTCCAAGTTGCACTCTCTTCTTACCTACACAAAAATAGTCAATTCTTACCCTCAATTAGTATCAAACACACAAGAACAACAATGAAAATTAAACTTAATGAAAACATACAAAATGAATCCTAAACTAGAACAATAAAAACAATTATGCTTAGAAACACATGCTAATTACCTATAAAAACATATCCTAATGCACACCTATCAGGGATCAGTTGTACCTACAAATTTCTTCAGTTATTTTGTACCAAGAATTGTTTTCTCAACTATTGTACAATGTATGTGTGAATTTTGAAATGTAATGACATTTATGACTGGATATGTTTGTAAAAGAAATGGACAAAATGAATATTGGCTGCTTAAGATGTGTTTAATGCCTGAAAAATTTGGAACGAGTTGTTTTGATCATCTTAATATGCCATCCTCGTAGAGTATATTCTCAAATATTTGTCATTCGCATAGTATATTACATGGGTATATATCATAATCTATCTTAAGGTACATGCATCTTAAACATGTCATAGCATGCAGTGACAACTGATCCCCAGTCTTAGTCGCATTTAAATAAGTCACATATATGAACATTTGTTAAAAGTATGAACTGTAAGAAACAATGAGAAGAATGATGATCTGTCAAAGTATGAGAAAGTGAAAGTTTGTTGATATCTTTAAACAAGAGACACTACATGGTTCGATATGTTAGACATAGACTCAGTGTATTTGTAATTTATGGTTATATCATCGAATACAAAATCAGTATCGTGTTGTGATTGTATATCTTTAAATTGATGTGGATGCGAATACATTTTTATGGATTGACTAAGAAAAACAGAGATATAGATAGAAATGACAAGATTTAAGATGTACAAGCAAAGTAGGTTACATTAGTGGATTTGAGATCAGAATTTTATGATGGTTACGTATCTTATATTTCTGAATTGATTGAGAACATACGTATGTAAGATGAAATAAATGATATCGAAATATGAAGAAGTCCTCAAGATTAAGTTAATCAGTTATTATAAATGCACATCCGATAATGTGGTTACCTTAGCAAATAATGTTATTGAGCACATATGTATTATATGCTTAGAAATGGTACAGGGAGTGATCTATGACATATTGAATGCTTTAAAGTGTTGGACCCCGATTTTTCTTCTTACTATATGTTGGGGATTAATTTTATTTTTGTTGCGATTAGGTATAAAT
>JANZXR010000007.1:18250153-18269559 GCA_027575705.1 Erythroxylum echinodendron
GTCAAGTTGGCTTGTGTTGAATGTTGTGGCATCTTTGGCTGAACTTGTTTGAGATAAATTGTGTATCAAAGGAGTTTTGATATGTAGGAATTTTAATGTTGGTTTGGGTCCTGTAAATTAGCAGTAGAATTGTTAGTAATCGGATGAGTGATAACAGGGAAATCAATGGAACAGTGATCTGAAACTTTGGAGATTAAACTGCATTTATATAGGCAAAATTAGGCTAAGTAGTCTTCATAAAAGTTGTAGATAATTCTTGTAGCTTTCCAATGGTATCAAGATCAGAATTTCTGGACTTTAGATGTGAAAGTTATGGCTTTTAAAAGATAGCAGAAATTGTATAGGAGTGTCAATTTTTAGCAGAAATGGAACTTCTCTTGAATGATTAAACTGTATTGATACAGGTTGAATTAGACAAAATTGTCTTCATAAAAGTTGTAGGTCTTGATCTTAGCTTTCCAACGATATATAGTTTGTAATTTTTGAATTTCTGTATTGAAAGAGATGTTGCTTAGAAGTAAGGATGTCTGATTGAGAAAAATCGCGATCATGAGGTGGTGTGATCGTGACAGTGTGGATTTTCACAATTCGAAATTGCGACTAAGGCACGATCGAGACACTGGCACAAAAATCACGATCGCGACCGGCCCAAGCTCGTCAAATTCGCGACAACGACCAGGTCGCAACTGCGAAACTCCCTATTGTCCAAAAAGTCGCGATCGTAACACAGTACGATCGTGACACTCATCCTTCCTCTGTTTCTTTTTCACACCCTTAACATGTTATTAATTATTTTTTTAAAACACCTAAACCTTTGTTATTTGTTTATTTTTGCTATGGAAAATTTTAAATTAAATTGTTGAGTATTATTTTTACTTTTCCTATGAATTTTATTTAGTTAATATAATTACAATCTATTTCTTTTATTTGATATTATCCATTAATTATGTTATGAATAGTTAATTTTTTATTAAACCATTTTTTGTTTTTGAATAATTTAATTATATGTCCAAAATTATTTTATGATCCCACCACAAAGTTTCCATGTATAGATTTTAATTAACTTTATTGAAATGTTCCTAACTATAATTATTATTATTACAAATAAATTCCCAATGGTGACATGTAGTCGCCATAAAATTCGTATAGGGACCC
Source organism: Erythroxylum echinodendron (assembly GCA_027575705.1). NCBI lineage: Eukaryota > Viridiplantae > Streptophyta > Magnoliopsida > Malpighiales > Erythroxylaceae > Erythroxylum > Erythroxylum echinodendron. Next base: position 18,251,309 of record JANZXR010000007.1, read on the forward strand.
AGGGCCAACACTAGGAGCAGCTGTAGGCCCTTTTAGGCATGCTTATTTACCCATAACTAGGACTTAACAGTTTTAAAACAAAGCAGGTTCGTTTCAGCAATTACGTATTTCACACACATAGAAAGCACTTCCAACACAATCCCAAATATCAAACTCCTCGGACGACTGATGGTTCAGAATTATCACAATATTATAGCAAAAATTCCCAATTCACAAACATCCATATCCAAATCATAATACATAAGTCTTTGGAATTCATTCATTTATGATCACATCAAGCAATTCAATATTGTAAACCATGTATTCTTTACAATAACATCTGAATTAAGTTAAAATTCAACGATTGTTGGGAGTCCTATTCTTATATATGTCAACAATTACACAATCAAGTTTAATATTGTTTTCCAGATTCTCCTAGGATAGTTTTAGGTCAACTGTATATGGTCATTATGACATAGAATCTGACCTTTTTAGACAATAAGTTCTTCTAAACAAATTTCCTTCTATGTCTTATGTTTCAAATGCAAGAGAAATAATTCAATTTGGTTTAGGATTCCATCAGTTATGCTCAAAATACTGAAGATTGGGCAAAACAGCATGACCTCTAGTGACCGTGAGCATAAGATGTGTGGCCATGTAAATTCACGGCTGTGCACACAAGGAAGCATGATCGTGCTTGTGCACGATCATGCAATCCTAAAAAATATAGGGTGGTCGCGATCGTGCATGTGCACGATCATACAGCCCTACTACATATACCACTTAAAGAAGCATATCTCTCCTACCCGATGTCAAAAAATTTCAAACTTTATACCGTTAGAAAGATAAAAGAATATTCTACAAATTTCATGAAGATATCTTTATCTAATTCTGCCAAAATTGGTACAGTTTAATCATTGCAAAATAGGACACAAATACTGCAGCCAAAGCTAGAACTCACATTCGAGCTACATTTCAAATCCATTAGTAATGGAATTTAAATTCTACTTCTTCATACAAGTTGTAGATAAATGAATCTAGTTTAATATGAATCTAAAATAATCCTATTCAGATGTTGACAGGTCAAGATATAGCTGAAAAACTTATGGCTGTCTAATGGAAACACACCTCCTAATGAGTACCCATCACCTATCTAGTTCCTAACCTCAATTCTTCATAAATTCTGTACATATTATATCCACTTCAAAACATCAAACAAGACATGCTATATCAAAGTTTAGTACTCCTTTACCTCTTCACAACTTCGAAGAACGACTCCAAATTATTCCAAAAATCAAGCCAACCAACCCTTCCAAGCAATTAGCACATATCTAGGTTTCATGTGCAAATTTCAGCATTACAAAACAATGGTACAGAAAATTAATAGAACTTGTTTTTTTCTAGATTTAGTAGCTTACCAAAACTTCAAGTGAAGACAATCCAAAACCCGGAAAAAATCCAAAAGTTAGAGAGAAAAGGGGAGTTTCGGTGGAGAGAAGAGAGAGGAACACAACAGAAAGTTTGCTTAACCAAAGTGTTAGGTGTCTTCAAATTCCTTAAACATGTGTCACTTTGCACATAATGCCATGTATCAATGGATTAGGCTGCCACTAATCCACATACATTAATTTTCATTTAAATTCTTGGCTTCTTACCATGTTGCCATTTGTCACACAATTAATGATGCCAAATGTTAATGCATTAGCTATGCCACATGTCATAACTCATAGGCTTAATCATTTTTTTTTGTACAACCTTAACTTATTTCTTGACCATTTTTCCTAATTCAAATGTACATCTAAATACCTCAATTCTCTAATGTTATCAATTAATTCCAATTTACTAACTATAGTCCACCAATACCGAAATTCAAGTCATATACCTTTCACAGTCAACTCATAGTACAATTTTAACTCCTATCATATACATACTTTTATAAATAGGTAATGTTTCTTCTAGGGTATATTTTAGGGCCTTACAATTCTGTCCCTCTTAAAAGAATTTTGTCCTTGAAATTCATACCTGATTAAAATAGTTAAGGATACTGAGCTTTTATGGTCTCTTCTGGTTCCGATGTTGCTTCTTCAAGTTCATGTGTTACCAAAGTACTTTCACCAAAGGTATTTGCTTGTTCCTAAGTTGTCTGACTTCTTTGGCTAATATAGACATAGGCCCTTCTTCGTAAGAAAAATTTGGAAAGAATTGAATGTCTTGTGCAGGAATCTTATGGTTATCATTAGACCGATATCTTCTCAACATAGAAACATGAAATACAACATGTATCTTGGCCAATTCTTCAGGAAGAGCTAATTGATAAGCTACTGGTCCGATTCTCTTAAGAATCTCATATAGACCAATATATTGTGGACTGAGCTTACCTTTCTTACCAAACCGATGTATATTCTTCCACAGTGACACTTTTAAGAACATCTTATCTCCTATTTGATATTCAATATCCCTTCTTTTCAAATCTGCATTGGACTTCTGCCTATCACTGGCAGCTTTCAACCTATGTTGAATAACCTGAACTTTTTCTTCAGTATCTCTCACAATATCAAGCCCGATCATCTTGTTTTCACTTAATTCTATCCAACATACCAGAGTTCTACACTTCCTACCATACAGAGCTTCTTAAGGTTCCATGCCAATGCTAGTCTGATAACTGTTGTTGTAAGCAAATTCCATCAGAGCAAGAGTTATCCCAACTTCCTGAGAATTCCAATACAAAAGCCTAAAGTATATCTTCTTATATCTGGATAACCTGCTCAGATTGTCCATCTGTTTGGGGATGGAAAGCAGTACTAAACTTAACTTGAGTACCCAAAGTTTTTTGCAACTTTTCTAGAATCTTGAAGTAAATCTAGGATCACGATAAAAAATAATGGATAGTGGCACCCCATGCAACCTCACTATCTCATTCATGTATAGGTTGGCAAGCCTATCCAATGAATAATTAGGACGAATAGGCAGAAACTGAGCAGAATTGGTGAACTGATTAACAAGCACCCATACAACATCATGTTTCCTTTGAGTCAAAGGAAGTCCCGTGAAAAAATCCTTCGTAATGTTATCCCATTTCCATTGAGGAATAAAAATAGGATGTAACAAATCAGATGGAACTTGGTGCTCAGCTTTAACCTGCTGACATGTCAAACATTTAGATACATAATTCATAGCATCTCGTTTCATACCCGACCACCAGTAATATTGCTTCAGATCTCGGTACATTTTATTTCCACTAGGATGTATAGTGAAAGCAGTATTATGAGCCTTAAATAACAACTTCTTTTTCAGTTCATCATTAGCTGGTACACACAACCGATCTTTATAATACAGATCATCATCTCCTTTCATAGAGAAGTCAGGTTGTTTACCTTCTCGAGTTGCAAAGATAAGTTATTGCAACTTATTATCAACTTTTTGAGTATCACAAATTTCTTGCCTCAAGGTAACCCTAGCTTTCAATTGAGCTATTAAAATTCCTTTAGATACAAATCCCCTTTCACCACACCATACTGACAATGCTGAAATAGTCTTCCGACTTAAAGCATCAGCCACGACATTAGCCTTACCTAGATGATAATCCACAATACAATCATAATCTTTAAAGAGTTTTAACTAACGCCGTTGTCTCAAATTGAGTTCTTTCTAAGTCAGCAAATACTTCAGACTCTTATGATCTGTGAAAATTCTACATCTTTCACCATACAAGTAGTGTCGCCAAATTTTCAAGGCAAACACTACTGCTGTAAGTTCCAGATCATGTGTAGGTTAATTTTGTTTATGTGGCTTTAGTTGTCTAGAAGCATAAGCAACTACCTTTCCATCCTGCATCAAAACACAGCCCAACCTATTTCTAGATGCATTACTAAACATAACATACTCCTTACCAGAAGTAGAATACAGTAGCTTCAGTAAGCATACTTTTCAGCTAATCAAAACTATTTTGACATTTAACAGATCATTCATACTTCACTCCTTTTCATAATAGTTTAGTTAAAGGGGATGCTATCACCGAGAATCGCTTTACAAATCGGCGATAGTAACCCGCCAAACCTGGAAAACTTCTCACTTCTATCACATTTCGTGGTGGCTTGCAGTTAACAATTGCTTTTATCTTACTAAGATCAACTCTAATCCCTTGAGAAGAGACAAATGACCTAGAAAACATACTTCTTGAAGCCAAAAATCACACTTGCTTAGCTTAGCATACAACTGTTTTTCCCGCAGGGATTGTAACACAATTCGGAGATGCTCAGTATGGCCATGGTCATTCTTAGAATAGACCAAGATATCATCTATAAATACTACCACGAACTGGTCTAAATAAGGCCTAAATACTCTATTCATCAAGTCCATAAATGCTGCCGGAGCATTAGTTAACCCGAATGGCATTACTAAGAATTCGTAATATCCATACTGGGTCCTAAATGCAATCTTCAGTACATCCACATTTTTTACCTAAAGTTGATGATACCTCGATCACAGATCTGTCTTTGAGAACACTCCTGTATCTTTTAATTGATCCAACAGGTCTTCAATTCTCGGCAACGGATATTTGTTCTTTACTGTGACTCTATTCAATTGTCTGTAATTGATACACATCTATAGTGTACCATCTTTTTTCTTAACAAAAAAGACTGGTGCTCCCCACGGTGGGACACTAGGTCGAATGAACTCTGTATCCAGAAGTTCTTGCAACTACACCTTCAACTCCTTCAATTCAATAGGAGCCATTCTGTATGGTACTCTATATATAGGAACAGTGCCAAGTATGACTTCAATAAACAACTCCATATCCCTTTCAGGAGGAAGTCCAATTAATTCCTCAGGAAATACATCCGAAAATTCCTTCACCACTAAAATATCTTGTAGTTTAACACCCTCCTTCTTATAATCAATCACAAAAGCTAAGTAGGATTCACATCCCTCCCTGAGGAGCTTTCGGGTTTACATAGTAGATATCACATTAGCTAAAGAACTAGTGCGAATGCCCTGCAATACTATTTTAGGCTGATCAGGCTTCCTAAGTGAAACTGTCTTTGCATGACAATCAACCACTGCCTGATGCCTGGTCAACCAATCTATACCCAAAATCAAATCAAATTCATGAAAAGGTAATCTAATCAGGTATGCTATATATTCATATCCCTGAATGATAACAGGACAGTTTCTATACACTCGATTAACCAACACACTGCTACGCAAAGGACTAGTCATATGAATGTCATAATCTAGTTGATCTATAGGAATTTCCTTATCAGACATTTCTCCAACATAGACGTAGGACTGAATAGATCCAGGATCAATCAGTGCATGCATTTTAGAATTAAAGAGAGAAACAATATCCGCAATGAATTCAAGTGCGTCTTAATCCTTGTGAGCTTTTAAAGCATAAGCTCGAGCTAGAGCATAAGGCATAATAGGTCGATCAATAGTTTCTGAATGGGTACTTGGATTAGACCCGATCTAATTAGATCCTCCACGACCTCTACCTTGTCCTCTGTTCCCAGTAGGAGCATGAGAGGCCTCCCTACTAGCTTGTGTGGTCTGAGATTGTCTCATAGGGCAATTTGTTATCAAAATAATAAGTACCACCACATCAGAAACATATGCCTGTAGCTCTCCAACAAGTACCCTAATGGTGTCTAGAGCAATGACGACACTTTGGAGCGTTAGAACCTCAGCCTGATGAGGAACTCCTACTAGAAATAGTCACTGAGGGAAAATTTTATCGTCTTCCCCTAGCTGCAGATCTCTGAGTAACTTCCGGTGCAAAGGAAATACCTTCTCAACGCCGCTTGCCTGAGGATTGACCTCCTCTAACAAATCCCCTTCGCTGAACCCTTTCTCTCTTCACCATTTCTTACCTCTTTATTTTCATAGCAGCTTGCACCAGCTGATGGTAATTTACTTGTTGTAATAAAGTAAAAGCTGCAAGATGCTCCTTGATCGAATCGTTTAAACCATCCTCAAACTGGTGACTTCGAAACTCATCAGTAAGTACTGGTTTAGGTGTATACTTGCTGAGCTGATTAAATTCCATGTCATGCTCAACAACAGAAAAATTCCACTACTTCAGGTTCAAAAATTGCTTCCTCTTCTCCTTTTTATAAGCCTCAGTAACATATTGTGCTTTGAACTCTTAGGTAAAGAAATCCCAAGTTAGTGACATTTGTAGCTGAGGACTTCTCAAAACAAACTTCCAACACACTTAAGCTGTTCCCTGAAGAAGAGATACAACACAGTGCACTATCCGCTCTGGTGGACAACTGATTTCATCTAAAACCTTTTTTACTTTCTCTATCTAGAACTCAACTCTTTCAGATTCCTCCAAAAATGTCCCAGTAAATTCCTCAGCTCCAGACTTTCGTAATTGGTCAATTGGGGCCTTTGATGTAGTTATACGGTGTAGTAATGTCATCATATCCTAAGATTACTTAACAAATGCCTCACCCTAAGCTGAAAGAGGAGGTGGCATCTCAGTTTCACCTCGATTGACCCCAGAACAAAATAAAATCTATCACTAGAGAATATTTCATATGTTAAAAACCCAGCAAAAATTCCAAAGGTTATAGAGAAAAGAGGAGTTTCGGTGGAGAGAAGAGAGAGGAACACAACAGGAATTTCGCTTAGCCAAAGTGTTAGGTGTCTTCAAATTCCTTAAACATGTGTCACTTTGCACATACCACTAATCCACAAAAATTAATTGTCATTCGACTTCTTGACTTCTTATCATGTTGCCATTTGTCACACAATTAATGATGTCAAATGTCAGTGCATTAGCTATGCCACATGTCATAACTCATAGGCTTAATCATTTTAATTTTTTTTGTACAACCTTAACTTATTTCTTGACCATTTTTCCTAATCCAAATGTAAATCTAAATACCTCAATTATCTAATGGTATCAATTAATTCCAATTTACTAACTATAGTCCACCAATATTGAAATTCAAGTCATTTACCTTTCACATTCAACTCATAGCACAATTTTAACTCCTATAATATACATACTTCTATAAATAGGTAACGTTTGTTCTAGGGTATATTTTAGGGCCTTACACAAAGTGTGTCACAATTGCTATTATAATCTTAAAAGAATCTTTCAAAGAATTTGGTAGGGAAGGTTTTTTATAATCACCCTTTATTTTGAGTAAAGTTCTTTGCAACAAGATGAGCATCATATCTGTCCATATTGTTGTTTGAATCCCTTTTGATCTTAAATATCTATTTGCAAACATTAGGTTTTGCACCTTTAAGAAATGGGACAAGATCCTAAACATCATTGTCTTCTATGGACTTAATTTCTTTATTTATGACATAAATCCACTTTTGATAATTAGCACTCTTAATTGCTTTGTGAAAGTTGATTGGATTATCTTTCATTATGCCAATGTCCATATCATGTTCTTGGAGAAACACAAAATAATCATCTAGAATTACTCTTCTCATCTGTTTAACAGACCTTTTAAATGGTATTTTTTTAGGTTGTTGAGTTTGTCCTTCGGAAATAATCAATTGATCTTGATTAGGGAGATTTTCAACATTATCTTGATAATCTGGAGTTGCTTCTTGAACAATGTTAGGAAAGGTACCTAATTATAGTCAATAATAATTGTAGGAAGATAATTAAATTTCTCTTCGCAAACAAAGTCTCTAACCTTATCCTCCACATTCAAACTCAAAATTCATAAGTAATTTGACATTTTTTGTCTAAAAAATAGATCTAGTTATTGGATAATAACATTTGTAACCTTGTAACCTTTTAGAGTATCTAACGAAATAACTACTAATAGTTTTTATTCTACTTTTTTTTTTACCCTATAAGGCCTTGCCTTAGTTGGACATCCTCAAATATGAAAATGTTTTATACTACGCCTTTCAGCTGTCCATAATTCATAAGGGGTTTTAGTTGTTGCCTTAGTTGGAACTCTATTGAGAATTTAAGTTGTAGTCTTTAATGCCTATCCCCAGAGTGAACATGGTAAGATAATGCGAATAATCATACTATTTACCATATCCCTTAATGTTCTATTTCATCTCTCAGCAGCATCATTCACGCTAAGGTTACCTGACATGGTGTACTATATGATGATACTACAATCCTCTAGGAATTTGGCAAATGGACTTGGATATTATGCACCTGAACCATCATATCTACCATAATATTCACGAACACAGTTATATTTAATGCTTTTAATCCTTTTTCCAAGTTAATTCTCAACTTCAGCTTTTAAAACTTTGAACATGTTCAGTGTTTATGGCTTCTAATAAATGAGATAAAGGTACCTATAATGTGAGTAATCATCTAAGAATGTAATAAAATATTTTTGAACATTCTAAGAAGGTATATGAAAATGCCACGCGCACACACACACACACACACACACACACACACACACACACGCACACACACACATATATATTAGTTCTAGGATGTCTAAATATCTTTCGACACCTAATCTCCTTATGTTTATTTACTTCCTCTTAATAAAATTGATACAAACTTGGAGTATACACAGTCATATTCATGCCTGTGTATTTGCTCATATATATACAAATTTCATTTCAAATTGTATACATGTTCATAGAGAACTATAAGGTCTAGCGACACGTCTATGTATTATTTACACATTTAGTTACATGACCATGTAACTATATAGTGTTAGTATGTGAAGATCACACATCTGTGTCCCTTTAAATGTCACACATTTGTGACTATGTAATTTCGCATCAACTTTTAAAAAACCCTATCTTCCTTCATTTTCTCTCATTTTTCTCTCTTCTTTCTGCCATGCCCACTGTTGTGCTTCTCCTTTCTCCACCCTAGGCTAGTGTTTTCTGCTTGATTTTCAATACCTAAGTAAGTTATTCCTCACGTTTTACTTGATTTCTACTTGGAGTTTTGGGTATTTTGACAAATTTTAGGGATTGTCATCCCCTAAAATGTTAGGGTGAAGTTGTGGTTACATATTAAGGTGATTTAAACTATTTTTGTTCTTGATTCTTAATTAGAAGTTGAATTTTGTCCTTGCCCATCTAAATTATTAGATTAATTTGATGAATTGCATGACAATTTGATGAAAGTTAACTTGGGGTATGCGATTATACTCATTATATGTTGAATTGTGATGATTTTTGTTAAATTAGGATTAATTTGTTGTTTTTCTAGTAATCGGATGTTGTTTTATAGTTGAATTTCAATTCAAATTTGTATTTTTCATGAATTAGGTGTTAATTTTATTTAATATAATTTATTTTTAAATTATATAATTGAATTTCTAAGTTTAGTATTTACTTTAGCAATTGCATTTTGATTAATTTTTTGGTAAATTGCATGTTTTAAATTTTTAATTTTCGAATTATTTTAGTTTGTTTTGTTTTGTTTTTATTACATTAGTTAGTTCAATTTCAATTTTAGTTTTAATTAGAATTTAGTGAGCATATAAACCAAATATGGTGAAAAGTTTTTGTTTGTATATTTATCAATTATTTTCTCACACTTAATTTAGTTTCAGGTACAATGACGGGACAACAGAGAACGAAGGAGGTGCCAAAGAAAAGACAAACAAGTGAAGGGTCATCTAGAGTCCCAAGCAGAGTTTACCAGTCAAAAGTAAGAAATTGTAGTATATCCACCAAAGTGACACTACTGGTTGCATTTTAATGTTGGAGCCCCAGCAAAGCAATATCAAAAGCTCAAAGAGAAGAGATTTGGGACTGATAGATGTATCGATTAGGAGGCACTGGAGTAGGTTAGCCTAGCCTGTCAAATTCGAGACTTAATCAGTGTTAGAGTATGGACTCGTTTCTTCAAGATTATAGAGCTCTTATACGGGGGAGCTTATTCTCAAGGTGCTCTTCATGTTTTTCATATAAAAAGGACACTATGATTGGGATCGATTGAACACTACTCAGTTTAAGATGTTGGGGGAGCTGATTAAAATGAGTTACATAGATTTCTTTGTGATGATGGGTCTTTATGATTAGGAGTTCGTGGGATATAGGAGTACATATCCCTATGGATAGGCTTTTCGTACAAGGTATGGTGTCGAGACATCTAGTGTACCATCAAAGAGAAGGATGAGTTTGACCTAAGCAAATATAAAGAATCCACCCTTAGACACCCTGTACTCAGATAAATCCACAGGATTTTGTGTTATACGTTGAGTGGGCGAGGTGATAGCTTTAGAGTCGTTGTCAATTTGGATGTCCTTTACCTGTAGAGCATGTGTGAGAGGATATCGATTCATTTGGGGCATATCGTAGCCTAATTTTTTAGGTGTTAAAGTGAAGAGAAGAAGATTGGGATTATCTACGTTAGGCCATATGTGGCATAGTTAGCAAAGAGGATGAGAGTCTTCAGAAGGCTACCATTAATGAGGCTACTTGATACTATCGTCAGCCTCAATTTGGATATAATGAAAAATATCCACATGATACGTAAGAGGTAAGGAACAATGTGAGATATTTATCAACTGATTGGGCTTTTGGACAAGCAGGCAACTCCGGGAGTAGACGAAGATTGCCACAAATAGTGGAGGAGCTATCGGGACAGGATTCACCATCATTGTAGGTCAACAAAGTAGTGTAAGAGGAGGCTAGTGCAGGATTGCTCAAGACACTTACACCACATGAACATCAAGTTCAGGTGAAGATAACTCAGTTGGAGAACTACATGGGGTAGATCTTAGGATCCATTGCACTATTTGAGTAAATCAAGTAGCACTGACAAAGTAGATAGAGAGATAAGAGACATAAGATAGATGGATGGAGGAGTTTTTAATGTGAGATGGTGGGACACGTTGGGATATCCATACCACCTCCACTATTTAGAGCAACTGCATCATCGTCAACTCTGCAGCAATATGAGGCTCTAAGACCTGAGGATCCTCTAATGATTGACATACCAGACTCATCGAGAGAATGATGGATACAAAGACAGTCTGGATGCTCTAATTAGGGATGGTTGTATATAGTATCAGATAGACTGTTCACTGAATTTAGAACTTTGTAAATCTTATTGTTTAGGGAAGTACCAACTCATAGCTTTCTCATTTTTTTAATGTTTTTTTGTTGATATTGAGTACAATGGGGACAATTTATAATTTTAAGTATGAGGAAGGGGTTAAAGATTTCTTACGCTTATTGTAATCTTTTTTATTGATTCTTATTAACTGAGATCTCGATTTAGTTAAGATATGTCCAAACGAATTTATATTATTATTAATTATTGAATTGAATTAGTATGTAAAAGGATGCAAGTTAGAATATACTTACTTTTATAAGCCATAATTTTTGTAATCATTGGGCTAATTAATTTGAATGAAAATTGCATATTATTTAGACGTATAAAGCATTTTGCGAGCTTTTAAGCCTAAGAGGAAATACATCACCATTTTAAGCTCTTTTATTCTTTAATATATGTTATCGTACATAGTTGGATGATTCTAGAACTCATTTCTGTTATCCATATGGAGATCACATTTGTTAAATTAGAAGCATTAAAATGATAAAGGCATTTAGATTTAACCCTTTGTTTTAGCCTATTTTCTTGATGGTTATCTTACCATATTTTGTCCCTTAAGAGTAATCACTTTTAAGACTTAGCCTTTTTATTAATTATAACCATATTAGTAGCCTTTAATTTATTTGTCTTAAAGGCCCTTTCATTATTTTTTAAGTATAAAGGATTTACATTTACTTGATTACTTGAAACTTAGATTATATTAAATAACCTAAAAAAAGGTCCAATATTTCTTTTATTTTTAAGTCCTTGGTGAATGCTTAACAAGTATGTATTTGTAACCATTAAAAAAAGTAGTGTTAAAGTTATCGTACCAATGGAAACATGGTGTTAAGAGCCTATTTGTGAAGAACTAAATTACGTGCATTTTTGTTTATAAAAATTTCCTTTAATGTTATTACCCTTTTATTTTCCTTATCACACCTTTGCATAGGCCTCATTAAAACCTTATAACAAGAACTTTTAATTTTTGTGTCTAGTTTACTTATAAGTTATGGATATATGATTTTATTGTAGCCTTATGGTTAAGAATCCTCCTATGTATTGATTTAAAAGTTCCTTCACTTTCCATCCTAAACACTTTGAGTGCATTGAGGGAAGTTTTAGTGAGGGCATGAAAATTTGTACTTTTTATTTCAAAAAGATTATCTATGTGATTGCTCTTGATATTAACTTATAAAGGTTGGTTCTAGGATGATTTAAATCTAATTATATGTTAGTTTGATTGATAGGACATGATGATTTAGGGTATGGATGGGTAGGTTGAGGTTAATAAGGGACTAATGTTTTTAAGTGAGGTTAATAAGGGAAGAATGTTTTTAAGTTTGATTATTTGAATTATGATTTGCTTAAGAATAAGTAAAAACTTAAGCGTGAGGATTTTTGATAAATGATTAATTGACTATATTTATATACCTATATTTAGTGTGTTTTACTTGTTATTTGAGAGTTTTAAGTATTTTTAGTACTTATTTTGCTTCAAGTGTATTTTTAGGTAATAATTGCCATTACAGACAAAAAGGAGAAGAATTTAAGTAAACTCGGGGTACAAAACAGAAGAATTGAAGTCATTTTGGAGATACATGGTCATGCAAGGACCATGTAAGGCACTGTAATTGTGTAAAGCTTCGAAGATGTTGTTTATGCTTGATTGAAGATACATGCTTGTTTATATGACATACAAGATTGTCTTTGTAACCCATTTAAGCTTCTATAATCGTGTAAAGTCACAATTTAGAGGGAAATTTGAGAAACGTGGTCACGATTGTGTAAGTGATCGTGTATATTTCAAAAACCCTAATTTTTGCTATAAAAGGAAATTATGAAGGTTAAAGAAATGGGGGAAACAATTTTAGAGTTGGATTAGACACTAAAAAAGGAAAGAAGTAGTAGTTTTGAATGGAGGATGAGGAAAACACGAATATTACATCACGAGATTCGATAGAAAGCAATTTTGATCCAAATTTCAAGAAGATTTTATTAGAGACAAAAATGGAAGATAGATTATTGATTCTTTTATTTCTAATTGTTCTTCTAAATACTTGATGTTGGTTTTTTTTTCCTATGTTTAGGAAATAATTTATTTAGTGCCTAGGTAAGATGAACCCTAAGTCTAGATGGATAGTAAGATATAGTCTTTTATTCAATGTAATTTTATTGATTGACTTATTTCGATTCAACTATACGTTTATATTCCTGAACTAATATGTCTGAGATATTAGTCCATTGTTTGATTTTATACGAATGAGATGCAGAAATCCTTTTGTTTGAATAGATCTACCATAGTTGGAAGGAGTGTATGCGAACCTAGAGATAGGTCAGCATAAATCCTTTGGATTAGAGTCAAACCTAATCGTGAAATTCACGAATTGAGTACTGAAATCTTAAGGGTTTTAACTAGAAAGAGATTTCAGTTAATCAATCAAGGGTTAGTTGTTAATCGTATTGAGAAATATATTAACATAAGATAAAGATTTTCAAGTCCAATAATCAATAATTTAATTGCAAGATAAAAGGTTAATGTTTAAGATATTTTAGGGGAATTCATCTCCTAGACGCTACTTATTTGATATCGTGCAATTGTACTGCTTTCTTTGTCCTAGTTCATTATTATGTTAAACCTTAGTTTGTTTAGTTTAATTTTCAATTAAATTTTCATCCTGATTCGATGGTTAGATAATAGGAAAATGGTTGATACTAGTATATATAATCCTCGTGAGAACAAGCCGTACTTGTAAGTACTAGCTACAACTATACTATATGCTTGTGGTTAAAATTAATGAGATTGTAAGCACATAACAATCACCTTTCTTTGGACCAACTTATAATTTATAAAGAAAGCCGAATAACTATAACATATTTATCACCATAAGCATATTTAAATTTTGACCAAATAATAATTTTTCTTTAGGCTAATTATTATTCACATGAAATTCATTCGTACACAACCTTCTTGAAAGTTTTAGAATTAATTATTCTAAACAAAAGATGTTACTTAGGTAACAAAATTTTTTGGATTAATTAATTTAAAATATCAACAACTGAATATTAAGAAAGAAAATGAATTTGAATTTAATTAATCAATTGCTGAAAATTAATATTATAATTCCATATTATTTTGATAAAAAATAAATTTGTCAAAAAATATGTAATAAACTTTTGGGTTTTAATAAGTGAACAGAAAATCTTTTGTGTTAAACTCTAGTTTCTCCTATACATAATTTTTTAAAATCGTTTACTGGAGACATAAAAGGATGAAACGTTGTTGGCATATAAACCATAAAAGTCTAGATAACAAAACCATTAAAGCCAGAGGTACATTGCCTGAAAAAACGTGTATAGGTGAAGAACAAACCGACAAGTTAGATATTATAATCTAATAAAATATTACAAGCCCTTCTCTTCACTATCTAATAACAACGTAATCACATCATACACATATATTCTGAAGAAAGGGCAAAACAGTACTCTCAACCATTAAACAACTTCTTATTCAAATAATAGTAATAATAATAGTAATAACACAACAACAAGAACAATAACAACAACAACAATAATAATAATAATAATAGTAGTAGTAATAATAATAATAATCTAATGAAAGGAAGGCATCCATTCTGGAACGACCACCCAATACCATAAAAAAAGATTATATATATATATATATATTCTAAAAAAATTAAAGCCATACAAATCTCAAAGAGACAAATCCATAAACATAAAAACATCTTTAATCTCAACAATCCAATATAAAAGAGACTCCAATACCACTTTTTAATTTTAATATAAAATCTATAATATGATCCCAGATCAATCCTATCAGATTATTAAGGATAAATTTGTTAGTTTATGGGTCCTGTCCCATATGGAGAAAAAAACCTATGCTTGTTCTCTTATTTTGGGATCAGTAAATTGAGGTTCTTTGGCTCAAGCCCAAAGCTTATTTGTAGGCATAAATAAGCTTCTTATTATTTTACTTTAAGCATAAATTAGGGTTAAAAAAAGAAAGAGTTGTGAGTTTTGAGGGCCAACTCAGTAAATTAAAGGTTAAACATGGTTGCATCTAATTGATTTTTAGAAGGCATATAGGGAACATCCAAGCTTCAATCTGAATGGTTCATATCTTATTAGCTGCTCTAGTTTGTTGGAAATCATTGTTACATTAAACCCTAATTTTTGGGTGGCATTTTCACTAATTCTCTTCTCTTGTGTTTTCGTTGATGGATTCTTATGATGTGGGTTTTTTACCCATTGTTGATTGTTGTAATTGGGTATTTTGTAACTTTCCTTAACTAAAGTGGAGTAATTTGGTGAACTTAGTGCCCACGGTTTTTCCTATTCATATTAGGGAGGTTTTTTATATAAAAAATTATTTTATCGTTGCTCTTGTGGTTATTTGATTATTTTAATCTATTCTCAATTCATTGATATTTGTATTGATTGTGTTGATTTTGGTGTAAGAAATTAGTTTTGTAGGAATATTTGGGTTTAGCAAGTTTATGACTTACTAGTAATTGTACAAATTTAATAGCCCCTTTTCTTCAATATCTAGTATTAGAGCTATGACTTATTTGTTGATTTGTTTGAATCATGGATACAAGTGTTAACATAAGTGGTATGGTTAGTTTGAATGATCTCAACTATCACCTTTGGAAAGGGAAGATGAAAGACTTACTATATGTTAAGAGTTGGCACTTACCAGTGTTTAGTAAGGGAAATCCTAGTAACACAATTAATGATTAGTGGATATTTTAGCATCAACATGTTAGTTCATATATTCATCAATGGTTAACTAATAATAAGACTAATGCAAATATTTTGTCGAAAAACTTAGATCTTTGTATGATAGTAAGACATGGAATAATAAGTTGTATCTAATCAAGAAGCTGATGGGTTTGAAAAACAAAAATAATGATCCTATTTTTGAGCACATAAATGACTTTGAGAGATCTAAATAGTAGTTCTTCAATATGAAGATCAAGTTTGATTATAATTTTCCAAACTTTTGTTGCTTAATACTTTGTTAGATTCAAATACATGGGATATTTTTAAAATAACTACAGGCAATTCTTCTCCTAATGGCAAAGTGACTGTTAACTCTACTAAAATAAGTCACTTGAATAAGGAGATGAGAAGGAAGTCTAATGGCTTATTTACAAAATCTGAAGAAGGATTATTTACTAAAAATAAGGGAAGGAGTAAGAGAAAGGGAATGGTAGAGATTAAAGCCACAATAAGTTCAAAGGTAGATATAAAAGTATATAATTACTATAATAAAATGCGCACATTCTAAAATTCTGCTACAAATGGAAGAGAGATAATAAAGGTAGAAAAAAAATTAGGATAAGAATTAGGACCAGAAGGATCAAGAAAATGATGATGGTTTTGCTACTACAACCTGTAATGATCTCATCATTATCTACAATAGGAATTCAGTTAACTTTGCTAGTCATGAGACTAGATGGGTAGTTAACTACCATGTCTCACTTCATGTTACATCAAGGAAGGATTTCTTCATAGTTTATACTTTAGGTGATTTTGGGGAATTGAAGATGGTAATGATGGCTTGTCAAAGGTCATAGGCGTCAGAGATATTTGTTTAGTAACCAGTATTAGAGTAAGGTTGTTGCTTAAGAATGTTAGACATGAACTTGATATTTGCTTGAACTTGATCTCCATAGGTAAGCTTGATGATGAAAGCTTTTGCAACACTTTTTGTTGGACCCTGTTTCCAAAGTCCAACTCAAAGGTCATAAAACGTGAGCTTATTACCATAACGTGGGTTTATTTCAAGAACCCTTATTCGCCAACTATTTGGAATCATATATCGTGGGCGTAATCAAAGGAAGAACACCTTAACCATTATTAATTCATCATCATGCTTTTATCCCATAACGCATCTTACTTATATGTAACCATAATTTTTGTTCAAATTTCATCATCTCTAATCGATAGCTTTTTCAAGTATACCTAATTTCAACTCAATCTTATCCATAAGTAAATTCATATGTCCACTCAAATCCATCCATACATAACTCGTAATTCATTAACATCAAATATAAGAGTTTTCACAAGGCCGTAAAGGCATTTCAAACCACAATACATTCATATCTTACAATCCCAAAATACATAAGATACTTGAACTAATAATACTCAAAATCTAACTAAAATCCTCATTATTACAAAATCTAGCTTAAAATACAAAAAGTGTAACTTGAAGTGATGCCTTGACCCTTTTTGTCACTTGATCTCATTTTCTTCACCTGAAGATGGGATGGAAGGGGGGTGAGCTTAAAAGCTAGTGGGTAACAGTTTATAATAACAGGATAAGCAAAACCTTTGAAAATCATTTTTCCTGTCATCGAAAATTTCCATCGAATTTATAAAGCACATGTTTCTTAAGTTTTCATGCAAAAATCCATAAATTACAAAACGTGAATGCATCAAACTTGTTAACATACATGAGCACATAAGCACATCATAATGGTTTGGGTGGATCCAAAACAGAACGTACTACATATTTCCCATACGGGTCCTATGTAGCCGTGAACCGAACATACTAGCGAAGTTTAAAATCATTAAACTTCTTTGATTTAAAGAAACCAATAAGTGGCTTATTTACTCTATAATAAACATATACCCACCTTGACTTCCTTGCTTATAGCCTTGCTCAAACATGTCTCTTCTCTTATTCCTCTTGATTCTTTGATCCCTTTTTACAATAAAAAAAACCTTTCATTATTGTTTTCAATTGAAAAACCCTAAAGCATAATCACTGAAATTTGTTCTAGAATATTTAAACCCAAACATTTCCCAAATTCAATGGACTAAATTCCTTTCAAAAATCTAAATATCTCAAAATGGCCTTACCATCCTTCTTCACCAAATGAAGGGATCCTTGGCTCAAAAGAAAGCTCTTTTCTTCCTCTTTTAAGCTCCCCTCGTGAGCAACTTCAAAATCACTCTTTAAGACTAAGAAAAATCATGACCTAATTCAAAGCTCTCTTCTTTTAACTCCACCGAAAACTCTCTTCTTCTTTCTCTCTCTTTCTTTCGTTGTTCTTTTCTGTTCATTCTTTCATTCACGTTTTTCTTCTTCGTTTATAAGCAAGACAATACTTCTTTTTTCCAATTATGCCCTTAATGGTTGAGAATTGTCCCATTTGCCCTTCCATTTATGCCTTATGTCTTTTACATTTAAGTGTCTTGCCAAAAACACCCTTGAACATTCTGACATAACACT
>JANZXR010000007.1:18349832-18368454 GCA_027575705.1 Erythroxylum echinodendron
AGCCTTAATATATCATTGTAACGAATATGTTCCGCAATAAGCCCGATGTTATGGAGTCTTTGCAACCTATAATCATAGCCTTAGTCACAATAAAGGAAAAGACCCTTAATGAGGTTTTCTATTCTTGTTGGTCTGTTGAAGTTAGAGATTATGTTCTTTCAGTCCAATAATGCAGGGCCTCAAATCTGGGTGGAATTATGCTCTTTGATAATGAGAAGTATCTCAATGACAATGAGTGAGATACGAGTTGTCGCCCCATAGAGCACTATATGGCGAAGGCATGACATATATTTTAAATGATGATAATTATTATTATTTAGATTTGACATGTTTTCTTATAGGCCATAAGATGTATGACATTTGTAATAAGCATGTACACTTAAAGAGTTCTAACGAATGAATCGCTCCCTAGATTAAGGTGAAAAGATTGTTGATGAAAGGGTTGAGATAGTTATTTGGAAAGTGGGAATGAATAGTAGTCTGACGAGATCAAACGTCCGCAAGCCTTACCTGTCAATTATTGTGCCCACGGGAAAGGTTAGGAGGAGGTGATTGATTGGTTGGGTAAGCCCTTCGCAGTTAGGATGCGTACTTTAAATGGATGCTTCAAGTTAGATGTATGTCGCACTTTCTTAGGAAGTAAATCTCTTAAGGCCTAAAATTATGATGATATTGTACATTTTTTATTCGTTGGGTTTCTTACCTATAAAGATTTAATTAAGATCATACATTCAGACTTGCTAATGTAATCGTTATTCATGTTAGATATTCCAAAACTCCTAACTACTGACAAGTAAAAGTGACTTAATTGATTTCAACTCTTCACTTAAGACTTATTTTATAGGAGGTCTTAAGTTCGAGTCGTCAAAAAGAAAGAGAGAGGGATAATTTTTGTTGTTGATGCTCCTCTAATCCACTGAGCATACTTTTTGGTAGGATCAATTGCAGACATTTCGCTTCCAGCGACAGTGTGGGAGTTGAAACTACTAGAGAATCTGGGGTTGATGGAACCTAATGCTGAGCAGAGCTAGTGATCAATCAGCAGTTGACCAATCAGTGTGTAACGATTTCTTATGCGCAGAAGTGTACAAACTACATAAGAATCTGAGGGACCTTGAAATTTCATATTTACCTCCTTTGGAGCTTTTAAGGTAGAGTCTTAAAAACTTAGGATTAGTCAAACAAAACTCAAACACTTAATATAAATTATAAAAAAACTGAAGCCGGTCAAACAAATTTACACATTTGATTGAAAATAACCAATCAACTTTAAGGAGCGATGGGAAGTGCAGATGTCGGTGAGAAGATGGTTTTGAGGCCTACAAAACGATATCAGTGACGTATCTTTTTGTTGACAATTCAGGGTTGTTTTATTTTGGGTAAAAGATACAACCTCCATTGCGTTTCCATGAATTTCACCGAAGCCCCTGTGCTTTAAAATCTCGTCGCATGTTCCTTGATGAAAATTCCAAAATAAGCCAATTTCTTAACTTTCCCTTACCTGACATTTTGAAGACATGTGGACAACCATATCATTAGTGGTGATTGGGACAACAAATTAGTGAATGTGTTTTTTAAATATATTGATTTATTTACTATTTTACAAATCATTATTTATATTAAAATATAATAATATTATAAAAATTCTATTATATTTGATAGTTAGTAATAATATATTTATTAGTTTAATAAAATCTCGTGGTATGTTCCTTAATGAAAATTCCAAAATAACCCAATTTCTTAACTTTCCCTTACCTGACATTTGGATCTTATTTATTATGTAGTATTATTTTATGAATATTTAACAATTTACTTATTTTTTAAGTAAGAAGATCAATTACTTGTCCATTTTTAGTCATCACTCCTATGAAAATTGACAAGTAATTCATTTTCCTATCTACTAATATTAAACTTTTTAATAAAGACTACATTTTTTTAATATTAAAGTAGTAAATATATTATTATTTATTAATAAAATAAAATATATTATAAATTATTAATCAATAATAAAATAAATTAACATTACATAATAAAATTTTTTGTATAATTTTTGGTATAAGTGATGAGATAAAAACGTGACAAATAAAAAATAATTAAAATTACAATTTCATTTATTAATAATAAAATTTAGTTAAGTTAATTGCTAAATATTTATATAATATTAACTATAAATAAAAATAAGAAATCAGTAATTAAATTTACTATTATTAATTAGATAATGAATAAAATTTAATGAAAAATAATTTATTGTCATATTAAATAAATAAATGAATTGTTAATAGTTAATACATTTTAATTTTGTAATAAATTTAATCAATATTAAATATTATTATATTTTAATATAAGTAATGATATGTAATAAATCAATATATTTGACATATACTCACCTGTGGGAGGTTGGTGTCTTACAAATGAAACTTTTAACTTGTTATGACTAAATATATTTCTATCTTGTTATTAACAAATGTATTTCCTTTAAATCTAATGCTTATTCTTAATTGACTTTAAGAATTCATTTTAATTCTTGTTGGTATAATTTTGATATGTTTAAGAATCGAGATATATCCATTATTCTGAATACTGTATCGTACCAATTGATATTGACTCTTTCAATTGGTAATAGTCAGTAACTAACATATTTGTTAGAATCATAATTTTTAAAAAATTAGGACTAAATTGAAAAATCTTAAATTTTCTTCTGTATAAAAACTATGATTACCTATACATAAAAAATATGATAAAATTGTCGACAGTTTATTTAATAAACAATAAAGATATAAATAAGAATGTATTAAATAAAATATTTATATAATAAGACTTATACATTATACATTATATAATTAAATATATTGGTTTAACATAATTTAAATATTTTAATAAATATTTTTAAATTATATATATTTCATAATGACTATATATACTTTTTGGTGTATTCATTAAAAATTATTATTTGAAACGGTATCTGATATTGACTCATACCAGTACCGTACTATATTTAAATCCGATATCAAGTCAGTACAATATTCATAACATTGGTTATATCCAATTTGAGCATGCAACTCATGGTTGATTTCTACAAGTTTAAGTTGATTTTAGCTTAATTCAATATATAGGTGGATGCTTTTAGATTACAAGGTTTGATGTCAAGTGAAGTGTTAACCATGTAGATTTTATGATAGCTTTAGTATTATGAGATCTTCAATTTGCCATTCTTTTAGAGCTTTGGGATATTAGCTTTATTACATTTTTGGGAAGACTCAAGTATGATGTTTTACAAAAATTTGAGTATGACATTTTGATAAGTTTTTAATGTTTTACAAGACCTTCAGGGCTTGATTTTTGCAAAACTTTGAATTTAATGCTTTGAGAAGCTTCTAATTTTTTGGGAGTCCTTTGAGGTATGACATTTTATGAAACTTTAATTTGAAGTTTTGTGAAATTATGAAAATTTTATGAAATCATAAGTTATGTCATTTTGCATGACCTTTAAGGTTTGAAAATTTTCCAAACTTTTGAACTTGAAATTTTACAAAAATTTTTAAGTCTAATGTTTGATGAGATTGTTGAATTTATGGTTTACAAAAACATGTTGATTAGAAAACTTAAAATCAAACTATTATCTAAGTATTAACATTTACAATAAGAATAGGAAAGTTCGAGGTACTGGCAATTCCATATCATGGAGATCTTTAAACCAACTAATCTTTCGAGTCTATAAATGTTAAGTCTAACAACATCCTTAACATGACATGCGCTTGCTTAGTTTAGAGTAAGCTTTCCTTTGGCTTCCAGTCTTTTATTTACAAATTTTCTTCTTAAGACTAGTTATCCTTTTTCTTGATATATTGTTTGACACTTATTTGATTAATAAAGAGTATAGGCAATTATATATCAAAGGGATCTTTAAACTAACTAATCTTTTAAGTCCATATGTGTCAAGTCTAACAACATCCTTTACATGACATGAGCACGCTCAATTTGGAGTAAGCTTTCCTTTGGCTTCTAGTATTTTATTTACATATGTTCTTCTTAATACTAGCTATCCCTTTTGTATGATGCATTGTCTAACAATCATTGATTAATAATATTTATTTGTTTCTCGAACGTAAAGTTCTTTAAGTCTACATCTTATCTTCTTTCTTCAACTAGGTTGAGTTTATTCCTTAGTTGGAGTCACTTTCATCAAGTTTGATAGGGATATTATATTCTATAAGGATTAGAGCTTTCATGTCATATGCTAAGCTAAATGAGGTTCCCATTTTGCTATCCTCGGAGTTATCTAGTAACACTAGATGATGCTCTATAATTCATCTGCCAAAATGCCTTTTTCTACATCTATCTTTGATTTCAAACCTTGTAAGAATGAAACTTTTAGTGATCTCTGTAATACCATTCGAGTTTTTATGCCTTAGTTAGTTTGAATGTAATTTTCTTTTATTTATTTAACTTTTAATCATGGTTCTTCAATCCATGATTATTTCATCTACCTATGCTTACAATTTTTCTTTGTATATGAGCTTAAGTTTGACTTCTAAAGTACATACTAAGCTTCATCATGTTTGCTCCTCATTTTGATAATTGGTTTGCTAAGTCATTTTGCTATATGGGGGATGTGTTCCACATGGATTTATAGGTCTTTGGTCATGGTCATATATAATGAAAAATACTTGTACACGGTTTCTTCTTTTACAAGAAAGAGACAGTTTAACTAACTAATAATGAGTTTCGAGTCTAACTTAATTTTTGTTAACTAAATTTATTGTTGGAGGTTTTGAACTCGTAGTTTGACAATACTTATTGATTTCATATAAACCTTGAATTACTATATCAACTTCACTCTCATCTTCATATGGTGACTCTTCGATATTTATTGTCTAAATGGGTGATGATTTAGAGGCATGTTTGTTTGAATTTGAAATGTTAGCATAGATGTTGTATTCAACCATGAATTCTAGTAATAGATGTTTTCTTACTGGTCACAGGGTGAACTAACCTCAAATATATTTTATATTGACCAATTCACCATTCTTTTTATGTTTTTAATTTTTGTAAAATTTATCTTACTGGTGGATCTGATATAAAAACAACGGGATGAGCTTAGAAGTAATTTTCTTTTCATGAGATAACATATGATTTTTGAACTTTGCACGATCTTGCTTATATAATAAATAATCCTTTATAGTTCTTCTTTTAGAACTAACACTGAATTAAGTGCCTTTAATGACAAAGATGTATAAGTACAATTTTTTAGTATTTTGGTGATTAGTTAGGTGGATTTTGTAAACAGTCATTCACATCATTAAATGCCTACAACTATTTGTTGCCCCATTTAAACCTTTGGTTTTGCCTTAGTATTTTAAAGGTTGGGAGATACCTTTCAATAGACTAAAAAAGAAAATGAGAAAAGTTTGTTATTTAACTAGTGAGACTTTGTGCTTCCTTTAAGGCCTGTGGTAGTTTTATATTGACAATTGCTTTAATCTTCTAGGTTTTATTTGAATGAACTTTGGCTCACTATAAATCATAATAACTTTTTGGTTGAATTTCCAATCATATACTTATCAAGATTTTGCTTTATGTCATACTTTTTTACTATTTTGAAGCATTCTTATAGGTGCACTAAGTGATCTTGCCCCGCTTTCTTTTTAATGATCCTATTGTCTATATGGACCTTTATATTTCAATTAATCTAATTATAAAACATAAAATTGGTTAGCCTTTGATAGATTGCCCCTCTTTTTTTTAATCATCATGTAACCATACTTTGTTTATAGATAATCACTGTCAATTTTCTTGTTTATGTTTATACATTTGAATATGATTATAACTCGAGTATATATATATAACTCAACTACTTGTGCCCTATTGTAGAATCTACAAGCATGTCTATATTTTTTAACAGGTAACTATTCTTTGAATAAACTTTTCTTAAATATGTAAAACCTAAGCACACACATCATTTTCCATTAGAATTTTTAACCATCACTACAATGGAAAGCCAGTATGGATACACCACATCCCATATAAAGCCTTCACTTCAAAGTTTATCCACCTTATCTTTTAGTACCCATTGTTGTTCCTTTGTGTAGATTCTTTTTTTCAATAGGTTTGGAAAAAGGTCTACTGTTCAACTTATGGGTTATTTGGTATTGTAACTATCCCATGAAAATGGTACAAAAAACTTTATGGTGGTTTCTTATATATATATATATAACTACATTATTCTAATATAAGACTAAAGTAAGATACATATCATTCTTTACTAACAAAATGGTATCAAAGGTCGATCCTACAAGGAATGAATATAAATAGTCAATCTAATCTTCTTATTGATATATAATAAATAATAAATGCAATTTGATAAATTGAATTAAAGTAAACTAAAATTTTAGCCACTTAGATCACTGCTAGAACACTCATACAATAGTCAAAATGTAAATTAATAGGAATAAATATCCAAATCATAGTTCCACTTAATTTCATATTGCGTCCTTAATTCAATCATATAAATTTTATTGTTCAAACCATAAATGTCTTCTAATACAATGATTTGTCATTTATCAATATGCAAGCCTCTATCCTTTTATTAATTAACTTATGTATCTATTTGATTAACTACTAAGTTCTTTAATTGTAGTTCTATATCTATATCTCAATTGTATATCCTTAATACATGTTCCTATGTCAATCTGCATATAGGTTCTTTCAATTATGTCAATATATAGATTTGAATTAGATTTAATTTTTTGCTTGTATATGATCAACAATAAGATTAACACATATAAATCTCAAATATAGAAACATTTATTGGAAATTTGAATCGAAGTATATGAAAACAATAGTTGAAAGGAAAGAATAACTCATTCTAAGGCATTGTTTGATGCAAATCTTAATCCTCTAATGATATTCGCTTTTTTAGAATGATTTTGATCTCCCTCTCTCTCTACAAACACACATATTAAATATGAATTTTGGATGTGTTCTAGGCTCTCCTTTGGTAAGCAACTGTTGGCCTTAATGAAAACTAAAGAATAGAATAAAAGAAAGTTAAAATATCCTTTTTTTTAGTGTGTTGACTGCCTTTTAAATATTTTGTCAAACATAAATACATTATAGGACATGTCTATATATATATATCCTTTTGCTTCTTTTTCAAAGAGGGGCAGGTGCTATAACATCACCATATCCTAGGTTCGGAATTTTACTGTAGTTTTTATAAAGATAGACATAGATTTTGACATGTCCATAAATTAGATCGTATATCTTATTATAACTTTTCTTTAGAAGTATACAGATCGAGATACAATTAGGTCACATATCTTTAAAACACTTTTCTCTCCAATATATAACCTTTTATCCTATATCTTCATGTCTATATTGTCTGAAAGGAAAAAGCTAACACGCGATTGTGTGTCAAATTATATTCAATCAAAATTAATGTTCTTTTTTATTTTTTACTAGTAAACTCCCCTATATTTTGACTATGTTATTCCTCAAGTAACTCTTCCATAATTACCTAAAACAAGACATAAAATGAATTAAAATAAAGTAGTTTAGATGGAAAACCTAGCAAAATACTGTAGAAAATATATGCATATTTTATGCATGTCAAATACCCTCCCACTTATAAATATGATTGTCTTTAAGCAAATCATTCTCAGTCACCCTCAATTTAAACAAATTTCAATTATAAGAAAGTTCAATTTCATCACGCTAATCCAAAATGCTCGTTATCTGCCTAACTATATCATTTATCAACTAATTAAGTCTTTAAATACTTATACTAACTTGTAATTTAATTCAGCTTAATTAAAAAATTCTTAAAGAATACTCAATTCAAATAATTTAACCCTATATAAATGAACATAAATGAGTAAAAAGCTTCAACTCATAAGCAATTATCAAACTATAAAATATTCTTTAAATTTTTCTAGAGCATGAGAGATTTGTTTACAATATCATCTCACTATTTTGATGAGAAGGTAAATATCTTATCATGAATACTCCTGATTACTTAGGTCATAATTTCAAATGGTTGCTAATGCTACTAATACTACTCGTAATTTTGACGTTTTACTTATATCAAAATCAAGGAACTAAATTTATATATGCTCACTTTATTCAATTTTTTTTGTTTTTTTAAATATATAGGTTACAAAGCCACTTAATAAGCTCAATTTTAACACAAATTATGTTAAAAGCATACACAAAACCTCTTTATTCAAATCAAGTATCAATCTAAATATGATTAAATCAAGTTGACATTAAACTACTCATCAATAATCATATAGATTGACCTAATATATTTGAATCATAACAAAATTTAAATTCTATTGAGTCCTCTTAATCACCTTTCTTTCATTTTTTTCTATAATTTCTACTTACTAAACCAATTACAACTGGATCACTTTACTTAAAAGTAATTTTTTCCTATTCGTTCAATTAAGGATCAAATAACTCCTCCCCACACTTAATCATACATTATCCTTAACGGATGTATAACAAACAAAAATAAGTAACAATATGTAAAAGAATGGAAAAAGAGTTAAGAAAATTTAAGATAAAAAAACATCTAAGCCTCTTTGATGTTAATTGCTATATTTAATTCCATATGACTCATCTAAAATAGAAATATTTATACAAAAATAAAACGAATAAATAAAAATATATGAAAAGAAAGAATCATAAAAAAATAATGAAATAAACGAAACAATGCAAAAGGATTGGATTATTTCCTAATAAGCACCTCGTTAGATTTTTTTATTGGACTCTATTATTAAGGAGGTGACAAAGGACTTGAATCCCTCTTCCTCAATAATTTTATAGGCTTTGTGTGAAGGCCTTCTTCTTTTATGATTAGAATTTTCTTCTATTTATTCCTACTTATGCTCCTATGACACTCAATTAGAATGCTTAATAATATCCTACAAAGAATCACATATTTTAGTATCTACTACATCTATAGGATAGCAATAATCATCATAAAAAGGACAATTTTTTTTCTCGTTTATGATATTAAAGATGGTTTTTTATCCTTCTTTCCTTACTATTCAATAACAACCTCATCTCTTTTAGCTTCCTTTTTGTTCTCAATTGATTTCTTGCCACTCTTAAGAGTGATTAATTGCTTAATCTGGAAATTTTAACTTTTGTCTCACTTAGTAAGGATCCTTGTGCTCCAAATGTTGATGGGATTGACAAACTGACTCAATTGAAATTTTAAGCTATTGTTTAAAGTTTTCAATTGGTCAACCTTTGATTGTAGTCTTTGAAATCTCTTAGTAGTCACATGTCTTTGAATAACTAACTCCCAAGATGGTTTGGCTTCTTACTGAGGAGGTGTCTTGCCTAGAACTTAAAGGGTTTACTTGGATAATATCTCCATTCAAAGTTTTAATGATTTCTCCAAATTAGATCATCATAGTTATTATAAGGGTTGTTCTAAGGTTACTAGAAATTCCCTTAGTACTAAACTTGTTAAATTCCATAAAATTAATTTCCAACATGATAATAATCTCTTCTATATTCTCCTCTACTCAAGTAATACCATAATGTTTCTATTAGTAGCTATATTTCACTCAGGTTATCCATTTTCCTTATGAAAGCTTCTAATTAAACGATCAAAGTAGTGGTAGCAGTTTATATTGAGTATAAATGTAGTATCCCATCTCTTAAATTGTTGAAGGATTTGAAGTGCTAGAATATTGATTCACATGAGTGGCAGCATATAGAATGAATTTGGTGCATTTATGACTTGATTTTTTGATTGTATTCAAATGCATAATATTAGCATACACACATGAATCGTGAGTTAGACAAATTGCACTCAATTGACATATTTTGAGGTATGAAAATAAAATGAATGTGACATGAATGTGCATTTCCAATGTCTTGTACTTTGGTTTGCCAATTACAAGATTAGATGGATTATAATTAGTAACTTGGAATTAATTGTTACAATTGAGAAATTGATGAATTAATAGGTATATCTAGTCTGGGAAAAAGGTCAAGTGGTAAGACAAGTTGACATATGAAAAGTTAGGATGGCTAAGCCTATGAAATAAGTTACATATGGCAGTAGAATTGAGTGAAATTTGGCATAAATAATTGAGTGACAAATGGTGTAGAGGTTGAGTGACAAATGGCTTAGTATAATTGTGACATTTGGTAGCTTAGGGAGAGGACAAATGGAATGCATGCATAGGGAAAAATGTCATTAGATATAGCAACACCGAGCACCTAGTGAGTTAAGCTAATGCATAAGTTGTTATGTTGTGTTCATTCTTCTCCTTTGTTTCCTTTCACTACCGAGAACTCACTTCTTCCTCACAGCTTTCAACTTTTTCCTAAGTTCTATCCATTATCACCTTATATTTGAGATTATCTTGCATGCATGGAAGGCTAGGTTAGCTTGATAATTGAGGAGGCAATTGAGCTAATCAAGTAAGTGAAATGTTGATCTCTTGTGATATATATTAATAGTACTTGATGATGACTAAATTAGGGATGGATTGATTGTGATATTGGTGTACATGAGTGCGGGAAAATGATGCATGAATGGTAGTTTCTGTTTTGTTTAGCATACATGAAAAATAATAGTTTATGAGCTATTAAATGAATGATTTTGACTTGGAATTTGAAATGAAATTGATGAGGAATTGAGATATAATTAAGGTATAATTAATGGATAGTTATGATGGTGTTGTGAATTTGGTATGAAGATGTTTTAAATTTGGAAAATTGGGAATGCAAGGGTATGTTTAAGAAGTGATTGTTTAGGATATAAATGAACAGAATTTAGAGAAACCAAATGTAGCTACAATGGAATTTATATTGACATGAATTGAGGTAGCTTTTAAGGACATGTAATCTAGAAAAAAATGCAAGTGTTAGTTGTGTTTTAAAATAAGTGAAATTTCGTGAAAAATTGAGGGAAGTTAGTGCACATTTGGGGCACTTATCCCACGATCATGGGAGGGTCCTCCACGATTGTGGGCAAAGCTTTGAAACGAAAAACCTTTTTTTGTGTAAGCTTTGAATCACATAAGGATAAGTCAATTTACATTGGAGTATTTCGACTTGATTCAAGCTTGAAATGAACCTAAATTGTTGTTTGATTCACTAGTTATTGGTTTGATAAGTTTAGGTTGTCAATTGATGTCATAACTTAAGGAATGGATTGTCTTAATGTCAATGTATTGAAATCTGGAAATTATGAGTTGTTAAAGGAATTAAGATGTTCTTATGAATGCATATATGATTCAAAGGATATGATTAATGTGTATTAGATATAAATGAATGAACATTGGCGAACATAAAGTAGTTGTGAGTGAGAATTGGATAATTATATGAACGTATATGATTGATGAATAAATCAAGCTTATTTAAAGTATAAACCTAATTACAAAATGGGTAGTATACAAGATATAAAGTTTGAATGATCTAAAAGTATATAAGTACAGTCAAGATCTTTGTATATTAATACATATCTGGAAGGTCAATTGAGCATGCATTGAAACATGATATATATACATGTGAATGATTGAATAATCATATGATTGACAACTTAATGATATGTGAAATATACGTGTATTGCATGAAGATAAATACATAAGTTGATCGTCAACAACCATACATTACTAGATTATTAAGGCAATAGTTTATCTGGAGTGTACTGTGAGTTAACCTAGATGTGTAAAATCAATTATATGTGTTTCTGTCTTATCCGTAAGTTAAATATGAAATGTCAGAACAATTGAATGTGAAATGCCGGAAAGAATATTATGTTTGAGCAATTGAATGTGAATTGTCAAACTTACTATTGAATTTGATACATATGACAGAAGCATACAGGAATGAAAGGTAATGAAACATGGCATATGGAATGATGCATCACATTGAAATGTATGACTAGATAAAGGAGTTATGACCGAAGTAACCAACATAAAAAGAGCTTTAAGCTTAGGATTATACACAAAGAGCCACATGATCAGTTACTAATAAGCCCAGTATCCACAACAGATACGGGACAGTAAATTGGCACTTGATTACAATAAAACAAAATAAAATAGAGTCATATATGATTTGCATATACATCTTTATATGTATCATATGATTGAATTGAAATTAATTATTTAATTATTTAAAATACAATTGAAAAGTAAATAAGGATGTGTTGTCATATGAAATGTTAGCTTACTTGATATACTTATGAAAGTATGATAATCTTGATGTACTTGATAAGCTATGATGAATGTGATTTAATATTCAATACTGGATAATATGTAATACTTGTTGAATTAGGATATGACTTGTCGTTGTGTATCTAACTTGAGTGAATACATCGATGATGGGGTTCACTCATTAAGTTCGCAAATTCATCCAAATTGCAATGTTGATTTTCAGGCTCAAAGGAGATTTAGTTAGACTAATTGGAATATAGCTACTGCAATTAAAAATGAGGTAGTGGTCAGGATTAGCTGTACCTGCAGATGTCTCTAGTCATTATGTCAAATGTATATATGAACTCTAAAGTGTAATGACAATTGTGATTTAATATGATTGTGAATGAAATGATTCAAAATGAGGTTTGGTATGGGGGAGTGGTGGCAGTTGACAACCTGCTGAAATGATAAGTTCTTATTCTCAATAACTACTTATATGTTTGGGATTGCTGTTTTGGTAACTGCTGAAACGTGAAAATAGGTGTTTGGCAAGTGCGGTTGCAGTTGCTGAAAAGAGATAAAATGACTAAAAAGCCCATTGATTTAATTCATTATTAATTGTTTTATAAATAATTAAAAAATATTATTAGTCTATAAAATTAAAATTATAAATGATAAAATATTAAATTAAAATAAGAAAATATAAATAAAATAAATTTAGTAAATAAAATATTTCATAAAAGTATATTAATAGTCATATTAATCAAGAATATAATGGAAAATAATACTTATAGTGAAGGTTATTAATGGAAAGTAAAATTTCTACTAAAGAAGTAGTTTTTTACCGTAACCCTCTTTTTGCTTATTGATTTCTGTGGTGGCTTCACACTTCTCTCCAACCTTCGGTTGTTTACCACATATCCAAACATGTGACTACGCTTGAAAATTGCGATGAATAAGTACTTATCCCTACCACACCGCAGATCCAGACGTAGCCTGAATGTCTAAAATGCTTTTAATATGTGATGCCTTAAAATGTGGTAATGCGATTGTCTTAACCCATCCACATAGAGTATGTTCTTGAATAATTGTCGATACATTTGGGCATATGCTCTATGAGAGTGATACGTTACAATACATATCAGGTTTATTGTCCTTCCCTTTTATAGTTGCCATAAAAATCATTTATTGTCATCTATTAATCAACTTTAAATTTTTAGATTTTTGTAACGCATGGTTCTCTTAGCTGTTACATCAACCATCTACTTTATTGCGTAGTTTAGACCATTATATAATGTCTAAAAATAGAACCAAGTAGGTAAGCTTATAGAAAAATCTCCTCAACATTTCCTTATATATCTTCTAAGTCTTATGAAGTTTTTTATTTTCATGCTATAAATATGATGAGATATTATTTATTAGCCACATATAGTCCCAAATGATTCTGTGCTTGCCCTCTATATCTATAGGTTAGCCAAACCTGTAATTAACACAACATCAAGCATATAAACAAATAGGCATATTTAAAATCAAATAAAAAGACGTATAAAAAGAAAACAACTAAAATAATAGTTCTCAAATCTCTTAAATATCATAATTATTTCTTAACAATGATGCCAGAAAACTTTATGATGGTTTTTTTATATAATCCTAATATTCTAATATAAGACTAAAACAAGCGGACTTATCATTATGTAATGGTAAAGTTGGTATTAGGGGTTGACCTTATGAGGGATGGATATAAGTATTTGAGTCTTATCTTCCGAATTTTATCTAATCAATAATAAATAGAGTTTTGATTAATTGAATTAAAAAAAACTACTTATATCACAATTAGAAAATCCCCATAATGATTAAAGAAAATTTAATTTGAATAAATATCCATATTAGAGTTCTCCTTACTTTTATCTTACATCCTTAATTCAACTATATAAATTATATCATTTGAACCAACAAGGTTCCTTGTTGTAATGATATGTCATCTATCGATGTAGAACCTCCTATCCCTATATTGATTAACTAATATATTTATCTAATAAATATTCTTAGAATGAACTATGTTCTTTAAAGCCTAAAGAAAGTAACCCTAATACTGTGAGGATCACTCTCTCTCTCTCTCTCTCTCTCTCACACACACACACACACACACATGCACTCAAACACACACATACACATTTAGACCCCCATTTACTCCTTAACATATATGTGTAAGTCAATCTGCACGTAAGTTCTTTATATATATATTTGGATTATATTAAGTCTATAATCCATAATAAGATTGATAGGTGTGAATTGCATCATGTTTTAGGGCTTAGTTTATTATGTATTAAGTGTTAATTTGAGTGTTCAGTATGTGTTTAGGTTAGAATTACGTTAACTTGTGTGTTGAAGTGTTTTTCTGGGTTAGTATAAGTTTTTAAGCTTAAATATTATGTTTTTGAGGTATCTAGATATGTTTGTTAGTGTTTCAGGGTCAACATTAAAGAATGGAGAAGTTTCGGAGACTTTCAAGTCAAAACAACAGTCCACCACGATCATGGTATAATAGGCCATGATCATGATACAAGCACTGGAGCTAGACCATGATCATGGCCCATATAACATGATCGTGACAGAAGACTATGCCACAACCCACGATTGCCACAGAAAGGTTAGACTTAGGCCATGATCATGGCATGCAAGGCCACGATAGTGGCATGCACCAGCCAGATGGGCAAATAAGAGAAAACGTCAAATTTTGAGAGATTTTTCGAAACTTTTTGACCCCAAAAAAACCCTAAGGCTGCTCAAAACACAAAAGGTAGTTAAAGAACAAGAAGAACACAAGAGAGAGAGGTTTTGCATTAACCACAATTCAGAATACCTAGAGAGTTTATCGAGAGATTGAGAAAGAGATGAAGGAAGAGAGACATGGAGAATAAGCTTACGTGAAGTACTTCTTAGAACAGGAGGTTTCCTGCGGTTATTGCCTCTGTCATTTATTCCGATTCTATTTCTAGTTTAGTTTCAATTTTATGATTGTATAGAATTTGGGATAGCCATTGATGATAGGATTGTTGAATGTTGAGGATTGTTTAAACTCAACTTTTGGTTATTTTATCTTTGATATTAATGAAATTTGATTGTTGCATTTGTATTCGATTTCTTATGATTGAATTTCTGCACTTACATAATTAGGTGATAAACTAAGGGGATGAACTGAGTGAAAAATCATTAAATTGGCCTAACAAAAGTTAGGTAATTTAATAGAATAAGAATTAAATCAAACTGGTAAATTTGTGTGAAGAGAGATCTTGCATAAGTTTTCGGTAGTTTTTGGACAATTTTAGATCTAATTTAGGTTTTGGATAGATTGTGAATCGAGAGATTGCAATTCTCATAATCTAATTAGGGTTTATAAATTAGGGTTTGTGATTATAACTCAAGAAAGAATAATTAACCCTAGGACCGTCTAGAACTGGTAATCCAGTAATACATAATCAGTTAGGTTTTCATTAAAGTTGAATAAAATTCCCCTTTCTCTCAATTGGTAGTTCTTAGGTTGATTCTTGATTGGGTGTTACAACTACTATTTTATTCATATTTTTGAATTTGATTCTTTGCTACTTCTTGACTTAGTCTTGTTCATTTTGAATTATTGTGAATTGTGTTCAGCCTTAGATTTTAGGATTAGGTTAAACCTCCTCGTGAGATCGACACCTTAGGTACCACGCAAACAACCCTTACGCTTGTGAAATATTAAGGTCAAAATTATTAAAACTTATTTAGTTTTTAATTTTTTTCATTTTTTCTTTTCTATTTCAGAAATCTTGCTCTTATATGAACACAAGAGTCACGAGAGGTTCGAGTCGTGCAGCTGAAACTTTAAACTTAGACATCACTCAATTAGAACGAACCATTAGGAAAGCTCGACATGAAGAAAAAGAGGAAATCGTGAAATCAACAATGACAGAGGAATTTTAGCAAAACATGGACCACAAAACGAACCAAGGACTTCAACAACCTTATGGACTTCATGATACCATAGTTCAATGCAGCTAACCAAGGATAGCTAGGCTGACTATTCAAGTAGCCTCATTTGAAATAAAACCAGCTCTCCTTAATATGCTTCAACAGAATGTGCACTTTTATAGACTAGCAAATGAAGATCCCAATGAATATATAGTGAACTTTCTCAAACTTTATGATACTTTTCGGTATCATTAGATGTCGAAAGATGCAGTTCAAATTAGGCTTTTCTCTTTTACCCTTGGAGATAGAGCAAAGGCTTGGTACCATTTCATTAACCCAATCAATGTCACAACATGGGATTAGCTAGTTGTGCTTTCTTAGATAAGTATTTCCCATTGGCTAACAGCATTAAGATCATCAAGGAGATTACCAATTTTCAGCATGGTGATGGGGAATCAATCTACAAAACGTGGGAGAGATACAAGGGTTTGCAACGAAAGTGCCTATACTACAACTTACCTAAGGAATTCCTATTACAAAAATTCTATAATGGAGTAAACCCACTAATGCAAGGCACGATTGATGTAGCTTCAGGAGGATAACTTATGGAGAAGGCCATTAATAAAGCGAAAGAGTTGATAGAGGAGATGGTAAATAATAGCTGCCTATGGCGAACTAGTAAAGTAGACAGGCTACTTTATTCTGAGAGTAAAAATCAATTATGGTTGTTGATCAAATGACAAAAATGCAAGCAAAAATCGACATCACGCGACAACTTAACAACATGAAGGTTTTGTCCTCAGCCCCGGTGAAAGATGTACAACTAAAGTGTGAACTTTGTGGACAGATGCACCATGATACCGTGGATTGTTACTTAATGAAGGAAAGTGATATGAAGCAATTAAATCATGTGGGAGTGTAATATGGATGAGTAGGGGGCAACAATCCCTACTCCAACACCTATAACCCTGGGTGGAAGAATCACCCTAACTTCTCTTGGACAAATAATGCTGGAGAACAATTTAGGCCACTAGGACAAGTAAGCTTCCAACAATATAAATCGAGCTTAATGGAATCCAAGTTGGATAGAATTTTAGATAAGCTTGGAACTCTAGACGATACACAAAAGAAGCTGGAAGGCAAATTTGAGCAGCTCACTATGAACCATGCTTCCTTAATCCATAATTTAAAGGCCCAAGTAAATCAATTATCAAACGCCTTTTCTATGCGAAATTTGGGAAATCTTCCTAACACTTCAGGAACGAAACCAAGGGAGTAAATAAAGGCTATTACACTTCGAAGTGGGAAGGAACTTAAACCACCCACAAGGACAATAGAGGAGCCTGTCCATCCTGTTGAGAAAAATCAAGAAAAGGAGAAAGAAGTGGACATGAGTGAATATCCTCCTTATGTCGCTCCTCCACCATATCAACCTAAAATCGCTTTTCCTTAATGATTACAAAAGAAGAAGTTAAATGCATAATTTGCAATGTTCGTTGAGAAATTAAAGACATTATAGATAAATCTCTCCTTTGTAGAGGCGTTGGAACACATGCCTAAATATGTAGAATTTTTAAAGGACATATTATCAAAGAAGCATACTTAGGAAGATAATCAGACGGTAGCTCTAATTGGCACCTACAGTTCTATAGTCACCAATAAAATTCCGTCTAAATTGAATGATCAGGGAGTTTCACAATACCATATATGGTTGGTGAGTTCGAATTTACAAAGTGTTTGTATGATTTGGGAGCTAACATTAATCTTATGCCTTTGTCGATATTTAGGAAGTTGGGACTGGGTGAAGTCAAGCCTACATCAATGTTAATTCAGTTAACTGATCAATCCATCAAAAGACCATTTGGAATAGAGGAAGACGTTTTGATGCAAGTAAACAAGTTCATTATTTATGTAAATTTTATGGTTCTGGACTTTGAAGAAGGTAAGAACTGTCCACTCATCTTAGGTCGACCACTTATGAATACAGGAAAAGTCATAATTGACATTAATGAGGGGAAATTAACACTTCTAATAGGCGAAGATTAGATTGAATTCAATATGAATAAGGCCTTAAAGAATCCAATAACGAATAAAGCAAGTCCTGAAGGTTTAAATTATGGATCAAAATTTACAAGAACAAGTTGAGAGTTGCATCGCAGAAGTATAGTCAATGGAGTAAAGGTAGACAATGGATATCAGAACCCTGAATCTAAAGGAGATGATAAGATGGAGGAGTCAGATGTTCAAATACATCAAGATAATTGGTTTGAACTGAAGCACCCATACCACCATCTATAGAAAAACCACCGATATTAGAGCTTAAACCTTTACCTGCACATCTCAAATATACCTTTCTAGGTTAAGGTCAAACATTACCAATAATAATATTCAATAAATTGAATGAGAAATAAGAAAGTAAGGTGGTAGAAATTGTTAGGGAGTGAATGAAATACATCAGATAGCAGATTACGAACATTTGAGGCATAAGCCCAAATGTTTGCATGCAC